>CACTHL010000245.1:5942500-7142500 GCA_902712375.1 Dioscorea dumetorum
TAGGTGCATTAGTTAAGCCAAATGGCATGACTAACCATTCATACAACCCATGTTTAGTTTTAAATGCCGTTTTCCATTCATCACCTTCTTTCATTCGGATTTGATGATACCCACTCTTAAGATCAATTTTTGAAAACACACAAGATCCATGCAACTCATCTAACATATCATCTAAACGAGGGATGGGGTGTCGATACTTTACCGTTATGTTGTTGATGGCTCGGCAATCAATACACATCCTCCATGTCCCATCCTTCTTAGGAACTAGAATCACCGGAACTGCGCAAGGACTCATGCTTTCTCTCACGTACCCTTTCTCCATCAACTCTTTAACTTGCCTTTGGAGTTCCTTTGTTTCCTCTGGGTTGCTCCTATAGGCGGGTCGGTTTGGAATTGAAGCACCGGGAACAAAGTCAATTTGGTGTTCTATTCCCCGAATAGAGGGTAAGCCATGTGGTATATCCTCTGGAAATACATCCTCGAACTCCTGCAAAATAGAAACAACAACACTAGGCAATGAAGAGTCAGATTGGTTAGTGTTTAAAAGGGCCTCCTTGTACATAAGTACAATCATTGGCCGTTTTGCAAGGAAAGCTCGCTTAACCTCACTTGTTTTTGCATAAAAATTTCTTTTCCCCTCTAATTTTCCCTCTTTGGCTGAATTCATTTCTCTCTTTTCTCTCTTTTCTCTCTCACTAGATTCAGCATTGCTCTCTTGTTTCTCACCACAACTCATCTTTTCACTCACTCTCTTATGATCACTCTCTTGATTTTGATCTCTCATTTTCTTTTGATCACTTATTTTTTGCGACATCACTTGATCATCATAAACCGGTTTCGGTGTCATCGGAGCTAGAGTGATGGTTCGTTGTTGGAAAGTGAAGGAGTGCTTGTTGGTGAAGCCATCATGTTGCACACGCCTATCAAATTGCCAAGGCCGTCCTAACAGAAGATGTCCCGCTTGCATGGGTACAACATCACACAACGCTTCATCCTCATATTTCCCAATCCGAAATGGCACCACAACTTGCTTAGTAACCCGTACTTCACCACTATCATTCAGCCATTGCAACTTGTATGGACGGGGGTGCTTGAGTGTTGTGAGCCCTAGCGTCTCAACCATGGAAGAACTAGCAACGTTAGTGCAACTACCACCATCAATAATAACACTACATACCTTGCCCTTCACAAGACAACGAGTGTAAAAGATGTTCTCCCGTTGCACTTCTTCTTCCTCCACCTTAGCGTGCAAGTTCAAGGCTCTCCGAGCGACTAATCCAAGCATATCACCATGCTCGGCCCCAGACTCCTCTTCTCCCAAAAGATCATCCTCCAATGGTGAAATGTCATCTAGATCACCCTCGTCTTCAGAGTCTATTGTCCCATTCTCCCGAATCACCATAACCCGCTTGTTCGGGCATTGGCTAGCGATGTGACCTCTTCCTTGACATTTGAAACATTTTATTTCACTAGAATGAGACAAAGTTTTGGATATCTTACTTTGAGAAACCGTGGAAGTAGTGGCTAAATTTTGCTCCGTTTTGGCCTTGGGATGGGAGTTACTTTCATCTTTGGTTGGATAATTTGGCCTCCATGGTTTTGCACTAGGATTTTGTGGGGTGGGTCTTGGACGTGCACTAGTACTCCCCTTCTTCAGTTGCCTCTCAACCTTCATTGCCATATGCACCAAGTCTTCCAACTCCACATAGTGATGAAGCTCAACCATGTTAGCAATCTCCCTATTCAACCCATTCAAAAACCTTGCCATTGTTGCCTCCCGATCCTCCTCCACATTGGCCCGAATCATAGCCATCTCCATCTCTTTATAATATTCATCAACACTTTTGTAACCTTGTCGAAGACCTTGAAGCTTAAGGTATAGATCCCGATAGTAATGAGATGGCACAAAACGACGTCTCATCACCCTCTTCATGTCATCCCAAGTCTCTATAGGCAAATCTCCACTTCGCCTCCTATTAATGCACAACCGATCCCACCACACAATAGCATAATCGGTAAACTCAATAGCGGCAAGTTTTACCTTCTTCATTTCGGAGTAGTTGTGACAATCGAAAACCAATTCCATCTTCTTCTCCCATTCAAGGTATGCTTCGGGTTCACTCTTTCCTTGAAATGCCGGAATTCTCATCTTGATACTACCCAAGTTGTTGTCTAAACGATTCCGAGCGTCTCTATCTCGACCATATCTCCTAGGGCTGCCCATTGACATCCTATCAAAGTCTTCATCGAAATTTTCCACTCCAACGCCCCCACACCTTCAACTTCCCGTTGGGGCACCCTATTTCTCCTTGGGAGGTTTGGAACAATCGGTGGCTGCCCCCGTTGTGCTACCTCTTCAACCCTATCCATCCTCTCATGTATTTGCTCAAGTTCCGCCCTCATCATCCTTCTCATTTCCCCAATTATAGCTTGCACTTGCAAATTCGGAATAGTTGGGGGGTACTCTCCTCGCTTGTGTTTCTCTCTGGAATTTGAGACATGATGGAAACCTGCAAAGCAATGTTAGATAAAAAAAATTACCTCACCCAAAGCTCACGTATTTCACTCCAAGAAAAAAATTCACTCAAATCCACTCTTGTATCACTCAATTCAATTTGGCTTTTACCCTCAAATGATCTCACCTCGCTGCCTTTTTCCACTCGTTCTCTTCTTTGAGTTCTTTCAAAACTAATTAAAAACCATCATCAAAGGGTTCAAACCGAAGACAAACCAAAACTGATGGAAGATGTGTTTTCTTGGAAATGGGCTGAAATTTTGGTAATTCAAGCAATTTTGGCAATTGAAGAAATCTTTGGCAATCCAAGATTGGCAATTCAAGAAATTTTTGGCAATCCAAGATTGGCAATTCAAAAATCAAGGAATCTTGACAATTCAAGAATGGCAATTCAAGATTGGCAATTTAAATCAAAACAAATCAAGAAATTTTGACAATTCAAGAATGGCAAATTCAAACAAATCAAGAAATCTTGACAATTCAAGAATGAAAATCTCAATACCTTTCTAGGTTTTGTTTTCGTTTTCTTTTTTTTCTTTCTTTCATTTTTTTTTTTTTTTTTTTTTTTTTTAAGAGAGATGAACAGAAATCAATGGAAGATAGGTCAAAAGGATGAACTTAGCTCTGATACCAACTGATACGAACCCCGCCAACGATCGTGACGAGACCCGAAAACAAATTTGGCAAGAAGAAGAAAAGTCACGGATTCAAATGGAACGGATGGACACCTCGACCCAATGCTTAGCGAAGCACGAACCTTGGTAAGGGAATGACGCCACAAAAGGAGATGGGATTCCAATTGATAAGTCAGTTGAACGCCACAAGGAAAAACCCTTGATAAGTTCTTAAAAAGTCTCTTCAAGAAAACAAGAAGAAAACCTCACAAATTCTCATTCATCAAAGTTCTGTTTTATCGCTGCTACATGCGGCTATATATATAGCCCAAGACCCTAGAGAACTTCTAAGAAGTAAAAGTTCAAAACTACCCTTAAAGATAAAAAAAAGAAACAATCAACTTAAAAAAAACAACTTCAGCCCAAAGGCTCACAAAGCCCAACAAGACTAGTAACTTACAAAAGACTCTAGTTCACATATTAAACTCATCACCAAATGACAACCAAATCTTCATCAAGCGTCTAAGTGGAATCGGCTTGGATGAGTAGGACCAGCTTTTGTTCACCATCAGTAGTGATCACGCCCTCTTCTTGTTGTAGAATTCTCCATGCCAAGTTGCTGAGCTCCTCTTTAAATCTTCTAGCTCGAGCCCTCGTCACTGGTCCCGTTGGAACTTGAATTGGATCCTTAGCCTTGATGTCCACATCAGGATCTACCCTTACATTCTCTTCACTTATTGTCTAACGAAATAACACAAGGTTGGGTGCTAAAATCTACAAACGGATTTTAAGAAAATCTAACTGAATGACGAACTACAGGCGAAATAGGTGGGGAATCACAAAGGGGAGAAAACGGTCACGGACGCGGATCCCCCTGGGACTACTAAAGCTGGACAGATGTTAGGGTTAAAATTGTAATTGCGGTTTGGGCCAAGAGACTCCTAAAATAGGTTAACCCCGAATCCTTCGGTGATTAACCCCTAATCCCATACATGTATTGGACAGATTCTCTTCTGACCAATTCCCCCTATGATTGCACTACGACTAGGGAAATCTCTGATTAGGGTCAAACTCAGTATTTAGGTTCGAACCTAATGGTTGGAAGGGTACCAAATACCCGAATCCCTCGGCGTATAGGTATATGTATCCCTTTCAAACTATGTGAGTTTAATACAAGGGCGTATCCCACGCTCCAAGTACAACCTAAGAATTGAACTACAGAGTTCTCATGTAATTCAAGGCAATCAAGCACACATAGCATGAACCACAAACCAAACAATTTGCATTAAATATAAATCAAAGCATCCAAACAAGCTTGTTCGTCCCAAGGTTCACCGGCGTCCGGTGACCTTGGGATTTAGTTGTTCATACAAGCAAATAACATAAAACACATCATGAAAATAACTAATCTAGCCATAACAAACACTCCCTCAGTTGTTGGTGATAAAAAGGTGTGCCGGATCGTCGCCACGAGCCTCCACCTACGCCGCAATGAGGGCGGCTTCCTTCTTCTTCTTCAAGCCTTAAATGGTGAAGTAGAGGATGAATCTTGCCAAATCTCTACTCTCCTCTTGATCTCCACTCTCCAATTGATGAGAAAAGGTCTCTTCTTCCCCGGATTTGAGCATCCTTCAAGCTTCAAGAAACCTCTAGCATCCCTTCTTCTTCCTTGTTTTCCTTGCATCCCTTCTCCTTTTCCCCACTATTTTTCTTGGTTTTCTTGCCCTAGACTCCTTTCCCACCTCTAGTAACTTCATTTTAACAATTGTTTGGGAGTTTTACCGACTTTTTGGCCGTATTTCTTAGTCTTGAGTTTTGGAGCCCTAATTGGAGGTTTGTTCTAATCCTTTGCTTTTCTCTTTGTTCACATAATTTGTGATGCAAACTTTATTGTAAATTGAATGGATGTTGTTTATATGAAAATTGTGAGCTTCAAGCATATGTTGTAAAATTTTTAAAGCTCCAAATACAAGGGAAACTCTTGCAAAATGTTTTTTAGGGCATCTATTTTTCTTTGATTTTATATTATAATGAGAGCCCTAAAACCCTTGTGTTCTTTATTGTTGGTTTAATCTTGTGCATTTGCTCTTGTAGGCATGCCAAACAAACGTGTAGCGTCGAAGAAAACTAGGAGGGATGGCGCACCCATTGCCGAGCCGCAATTTATAAAAGCAATGCACAAGACTAGATATGAGTTGTTGAAGTTCAAACCTTTTGGTACCACCCGGACAATTGAATGGAATGACCTAAAAACCTTGGGTTTGGCCGATACCATTTTGGGCATGATCTCACATGATGGATGGGATAGAATGTTCTCCATTGAAGAAGTCACCTACCGCAAACTCACTCTAGAATTTTTAAGCACGATTGAGGTGACCAAGCCATCCACTTATCCTCAATGGGAGGGTTCGGTTTCCTTCCAAGCTTTCGGGAAAATGCACACTATCACTTATGATCTTCTTGGAACTTGGTTGGGACTCTATCATGAAAGCCACGAAAGCTCACCTCCCTGTCATCAGCTGCTCATAGATTTCCTAGCTCATACGCCATATACATTATACTGGAACCTGATATCGCACGGGGCGACCGGGGTATCGAGAAAGGCATCCCTCCTTATAAACCCAGCCCATCGCTACATCCAGGCGCTTTTAGCAAGGACCATTAGGGGCAGGTCTGACTCTACAGGGGTTGTGTCATGCTCCGATCTTCTAATGATGTACAGTATCATCGAGCGTTATCCGATCCACCTAGGAGGACTCCTTGCCGACTTACTTGCGTATCAAGGTCAGTTTGCACGACTTGGAGCTATTTTTGCTGGACCCTATATTACACGGTTGATACGGGGCATGGGATTGATTGACCATACTAGAGGTATACACATGGTTGGTGGCACAGCGCCCTTAGGGATGTCGACTCTGTTTTCAATGGTGGTCGTTGAGAAGCGTAATGGCACATTCACCCTTGTTCGATATTCAGTCCTTGGCGAACGCATCACTGACCCTCCACAATCAGGTAAGTCAGATTCGGACGAAACCCAAGCACCATTTGAACATCGATTCCAAGCACAAGAGAATGAGGTCTAGTCTCTTCAACGAGGACAACTACAAATACTTGACATCCAGCATCAAATGTTGAGAGACATGGGCGAAGTTTTAGCCTATAAACGGGGATCCTCCTCTTCCGTTGGCACTTCTTCTGCCGTCACCACATCCGGGGCGCCGATTGAGCCTACCGCCAGGCAGCATCCACTTTAAGGATTGGGCACATGGGACTTGTGTTTTTATTTTTTTTCTCGTATTTATTTCCTTGTTGAGTGTGGTGTTTGTTTGAACTTCTTTATTTCTTAAGTGTTTTATTTTGTAGCTATACTTTTCCCTCTCTGTTATGAATGGTGAGTTTAATCTACATTTTGGATCTTTGCAGGTGCTAGTAATGAGTTCTCTCCCACCACTCTTCTACTTTCTTGCCACAGTTCACTACCAGTCTTCATCTAATAACTGCGGAAGTTCTTCTTATACCCTACCCTTCTAGTTTTATCTTCCTTATTCTTTATGCGCTGTTGATCATGTGCATTGGGGACAATGCACAATTCTACGTGTGGGGATGGGGTACGTATACATCTGCATGTATAATTCACCTGTGATAGCTATGATTTGTTGTAAGAATTTTCTAGCTTGAAAGAATGATAGAATTGAGTTGTATCTAATTCATGTGCTTGATGGAAGGTCCTGTCTTATCTCTAGTGTAGACCATGTACTGTATCACTGAACTTTCACCTCGTACAATCCGACTAACCCATCACGTTGATAGTAGTCTTACTTTGTTAAAGGCTACTTTCAATGGGTCTTTAAGAACATTTGATTCTTGTGAACCTAGCATTAGTGACATTATGACATGTTAGACTAGGAGACGTGAGATAGGTTGTAAATAGAAATGAGTCAAAGACAGTATTCCTCTGCTCTTATTGGCTAAGTAACTTAGGGTACAGGCTCATAACCAGAGTGTACCTTCAGCCAACAGCTAGTGAAGTATGAATGCGTTCATGTAGATATATAATAAATTGAGTAGGTGGGTGCTCGGGTGCCTAAACAGCATGTGTACCCTACCGAAAAATTTTGTACAGTCTACGTTAATAAAAAATAAAAAATTCTTACTGATCTCCTTGGCCTGTCTAGGACTCTTAAAATCAGGCTAGAGTTCTAGTTAAGATTCAAAAGGGTCTTAACTCCTCATTGATGGTTTTTCTTGACATTTCTAAGACTACTCATCATAGTGTGTGGAGTGCATGGAAACCCTAGATTTATCTAGGGTGAGGATAGCGATGTAGAGAGTTCGCACACACTCACAGGAACACTTTAGATATGGCAGGACTATCTTTACAGAGATGATCCTGTTTTATATACAACTCAATTTCTGGACTTTCTTTCACTTCATGCTGGAGTTCTTTACTGTTTGAGCTTGAGGTCACATTTAGCCACTTATCATCTTCCCTTATTCTTCATGTTTTTGTTGGTTGAGGACAAGCAAACACTTAGGTGTGGGGATGTTATGATAAGTGCTTAAATGTGTATATTTATTTATAGTATTTTTGTATTAAATTACATGCTTTTTGTAAGCTGACACACGCTTTTGTGGTTAAATTAGTTTTATTTGTGTTACAAGCCCTGAAGAAGCCAAAACGAGCTCAAGAATGTATTTTTGAAGCGTTTTTGGAGCTTTGTACTGTAGTAGATTACTGTAGCATGGGTAATGTAGCACCCCCCGAGACGATTTTCTGGAAAATCCCTGGGAGCCTTGCGGGCAAGCATGCGCCCGTAAGGCTGCCCGCATAACCCCCCGAATTTCAGGTTTTAAAGGGGCGTTAAGGGTAAAGAAAAGAGAGCTTTTGGTGAGGCTTTTGGGAGAGGTTTCTTGAAGCTTGAAGGAGGCTCAAATCCGGGGAAGAAGAGACCTTTTCTCATCAATTGGAGAGTGGAGATCAAGAGGAGAGTAGAGATTTGGCAAGATTCATCCTCTACTTCACCATTTAAAGCTTGAAGAAGAAGAAGGAAGCCGCCCTCATTGCGGCGTAGGTGGAGGCTCGTGGGGACGATTCGGCTCACTTTTTTATCACCAACAACTAAGGGAGTGTTTGTTATGGCTAGATTAGTTGTTTTCACGATGTGTTTTATGTTATTTGCTTGTATGATCAACTAAGTCCCAAGGTCACCGGACGCTGGTGAACCTTGGGACGAACAAGCTTGTATGGATGCTTTGATTTATATTTAATGCAAATTATTTGATTTGTGGTTCATGCTATGTGTGCTTGATTGCCTTGAATTACATGGGAACTCTGTAGTTCAATTTCTAGGTTATACTTGGAGCGTGGGATACGCCCTTGTATTAGACTCACATAGTTTGAAAGGGATACATGTACCTATACGCCGAGGGATTCGGGTATTTGGTACCCTTCCAACCATTAGGTTCGAACCTAAATACTGAGTTTGACCCTAATCAGAGATTTTTCTAGTCGTAGTGCAATCATAGGGGGAATTGGTAAGAAGAGAATCTGTCCAGTACCTGTATGGGATTAGGGGTTAATTACCAAGGGATTCGGGGTTAACCTACTATAGGAGTCTATTGGCCCAAACCACAATTGCAATCTTAACCCTGGCATCTGTCTAGCTTCAGTAGTCCCAGGGGAATCCGCGTCCGTGACCGTTTTTCCCTTTTGTGATTCTCCACATATTTCACATGTAGTTCGTCATTCAGTTAGATTTTCTTAAAATCAGTTTGTAGATCTTAGCACCCAACCTCGTGTTATTTGGTTAGACAATAAGTGAAGAGGAAGTAAGGGTAGATCCTCGGCCCCGAGGAATACGACCCCTGTGTCACACACAGGGTATTACTTTACGACCCTGTATACTTGCGGGACGCTCATCAGGGTGCATTCTCGTCATCATCAGGAGCTCGGATCTCAACAAGGATGCAAGCAGATAGGGAGTTCTCGATTTCTTCTGTATTTGTTTCCTTTAGCATTGCCTTGTTGATGGAACCCATGAGAGGCTAATCCATTTGGGTGCCCCGGGGTATGAACTTGGTAGTTGGTTATATTTGAATTCATTTATTGCTGTATTTATGGAGTTTTAATTTTTATGTTAGGCCTTGTGTTGTATGCTTGATTTGTTGGGTGATTTGGGGAGCTTGAGTGTTCTCTGACGTGTGTCAAACCCCCTAACTAGACTATCTTGGTGATTGTTTCCGAGAGGAATAGAGACCGTGTTACACTCACGCTCCTATCACTTATCCCCCTCATAGCGGCAACAATGACTCTAGAACATTGAACCCTGAGACATTCCTGATAAACCTTGCAAGAATTCAAGTGTGATTAACACCAAGGGATTTTCCCGGGGCCCTATCCCTAATTAACCAACTTATTAAGACTTTCCTCACTGTTTTCCTTCTCCTCCTCATTTTCCTTCTAAGCCTTAGTCCTTTTTCACCTCAAATTTGGTTGACTAGATATTAAGCAGTGAGAGAGTATTACAAGCTATGCCAATCCCTGAAGATTCGACTACCCGATCCCTTTGAGTATATTATACTACTTGCACGACCCGTACACTTGCGGATACGCAAGGGGCGTATGACCGATCCTATTGAGTACACTTTACTACTTTGTATGACTTATACACTTGTAGATACACAAGGGGCGTATCAGGAATCTTGTGTCGACCCATTCACCATCAATTATAGAGGGAGTGTCGTTTATTTGATATATTTGAACATGATCTTGTATATTTGTATGATTCTCCATTGCTCCATGAGGAGCTAAAACTTCATTTGGGGGCTTGGACATGAAACCCTATGATCTTTTGTGGTTGATACCTTTTATGCTTCTTATTCGTAGTGGATGTTGAGAATTTGATCTTTGAATGTTTGTGTTCAATTCCAATTCTTGGATTGTATATGCTACTTGATTGTATGATTGCTAACACGAGGTGAGAATCCCGTTAGTTTATCATCGTCCAAGATCAAAAGAGGTTGAGAGAATGAGCCTGTAGGTAGAGGAGCATACTCTTTCTCTTTCACCTAAGTCATCATACTTTAGTGTTTCTGTGAACTTTGAGCGATCGTGTAACCCTAAGATTGAGAGAATTCTTTTCTATTGAGTTGCATGAGATCAGGGGCTACTGATAAGTGCTTAAATGTGTATATTTATTTATAGTATTTTTGTATTAAATTATATGCTTTTGATACGCCGACACCCGCTTTTGTGGTTAAATTAGTTTTATTTGTGTTGCAGGCCCTGAAGAAGCCAAAATGAGCTTAAGAACTTATTTTTGAAGAAATCAACACCAAATACGACGTTTTTGGAGCTTCATCACTGTAGCAGGGGGTTACTGTAGCACCCGAGACAATTTTCTTGAAAATTCCTGGGAGCCTTGCGGGCAAGCATGCGCCCGTAAGGCTGCCCGCATAGCCACCCGGAAAGTTGGTTTTAAAGGGCCGTTAGGGCTAATCAAAGAGAGCTTTTGGTGAGGTTTTTGGGAGAGGTTTCTTGAAGCTTGAAGGAGGCTCAAATCCGGGGAAGAAGAGGCCTTTTCTCATCAATTGAAGAGTGGAGATCAAAAGGAGAGTAGAGATTTGGCAAGATCCATCCTCTACTTCACCATTTAAAGCTTGAAGAAAAAGAAGGAAGCCGCCCTCATTGCGGCGTAGGTGGAGGCTCGTGGCGACGATCCGGCTCACCTTTTCATCAGCAACAATTGAGGGAGTGTTTGTTATGGCTAGATTAGTTGTTTTCATGATGTGTTTTATGTTATTTGCTTGTATGAACAACTAAGTCCCAAGGTTGTATGGATGCTTTGATTTATATTTAATGCAAATTATTTGATTTGTGGTTCATGCTATGTGTGCTTGATTGCCTTGAATTACATGGGAACTCTGTAGTTCAATTTCTAGGTTATACTTGGAGCGTGGGATACGCCCTTGTATTAGACTCACATAGTTTGAAAGGGATACATGTACCTATACGCCGAGGGATTCGGGTATTTGGTACCCTTCCAACCATTAGGTTCGAACCTAAATACTGAGTTTGACCCTAATCAGAGATTTTTCTAGTCGTAGTGCAATCATAGGGGGAATTGGTAAGAAGAGAATCTGTCCAGTACCTGTATGGGATTAGGGGTTAATTACCAAGGGATTCGGGGTTAACCTACTATAGGAGTCTATTGGCCCAAACCACAATTGCAATCTTAACCCTGGCATCTGTTTAGCTTCAGTAGTCCCAGGGGAATCCGCGTCCGTGACCGTTTTTCCCCTTTGTGATTCTCCACATATTTCACATGTAGTTCGTCATTCAGTTAGATTTTCTTAAAATCAGTTTGTAGATCTTAGCACCCAACCTCGTGTTATTTGGTTAGACAATAAGTGAAGAGGAAGTAAGGGTAGATCCTTGGCCCCGAGGAATACGACCCATGTGTCACACACAGGGTATTACTTAACGACCCCGTACGCTTGCGAGACACACATCAGCTACTCATATAGAGAGAGTGGGTAACCTAATTTCGGGACCCAAAGTTGGGTATGGTGATCTTTTCCTTGGACATCCTCTGTATATTAATCCAACAAAGTATTGGAGGTAGATTAGTAAAGAATCAACTTATGATTCGACTTGCTGAAAGACTGTTTTCTGAGAGATCCAATAGTCAGAGTGGTTCATGTCCTATTGAGCAGATTATTGACTTAACGAGGAGACAGTATATGAGTGGTTTCCCAACACAATAGAAAGGATAGATGACATATAGGCAATGCAAATTATTGACTTAACCACGATCAAGATATATTCCTTTTGTAGAGCACAATAGAAAGGATCCCAACACATATAGGCAATGCAATGGGCTGTTTCATCTAACATTAGGCTCAAGATCCGAGGATTAGAGCTTTATTTTGTGGACCATAATTATGAAACTTCTCAGAGTATTGGGACTTCTGGCTAGGATAGATGACATGCAAAGAGTTAGAGGATATGTTTCTCTTTCTATGGAGACCCTCCGAGCTATGGTTATAATACAAAGATAGACAGCTTGAGTGGTGGTTTTTATATTAGTTGGAGCTCTATAGCCAAAACAAGAGCCAGTGATACGTAAGGATTGTAAGTCACGGTCAAAGACTCATTGACCTATCCTAGCAAATGCAACAGTACTAACTACATCGCTGGTTCTTGATCCGCGATCGTCTTGATAAGTGTTTGAATGAATGTATCTGATAATTATTATTTATAACACTTTCCATGTAATTGTTGCATACATAATTAAATTTGATACTTAATTCGCTTCTATTTTGTATTCAGGCTAGAATGAAGATATATAGATCGAAAGGAACAAGTTTGAGGTGATTTAAGCTAATTTTGGGAGAAAGACAGTGTTTTTAGAGGGACTTACGGTGAGGCTTACGGGTGTTCTTACGGGGAGTACTGTAGCAGTGTATTGTGGCAGATTATTGTTCACAACTACTATTATGGGCACTGTTACAGGCATGTTACGGGCGTAAGGTCCATCCCGAGAGGCTTACGGGCACTGTTACGCCGTAAGAAGTACTGTATCAGTTACTGTTCATAATAATGTAGCAAATCACTATTCATGACGTTGTTACAGGCGTAACGGGGATGTTACAGGCATCCTTACAGCTGTAAGTCTCAGGCCGTAAGGACCACTTACGACCCTAAGAACCCCTGATTTTTTAGTTATAAAAGCCAGAAACTAGGGCTTTTGGCAGGTCTTCTTTTCCAGTCTTCAGCCACCCTTTGGGTGGTGATTTGGAGGGCCAAAGGAAGGGACATGACGGCTACGAGGTCAAGGGCAACAATTACTCGATCAAGAGAAGGAACCCTTGCCGGTGTTCATCATCATCGTCATCAACTTTTAAGACATCGTCGGGGTCAAGAAGCATTATTCCATCAACATCGAGAAGAACTTCACCTTGATTCATCTATTCTTGATTCTTGAGGGAGTGTTGTTTAATTGCACATTATGACTATGCTTGTGATTAATTGTTCAATTGTTTTGTATGTCATAATGAGCTAAAGCCCCATTGGGAGCTTGGACTTGAAACCTTAGAGATTTGTAATAGATTATATGGTACTTCTTACTCTTATTTGTTTATGAAGTTTGATTATTGAAATGCATGTGTAGTTTGATTCAATTCTTATTGCATGTTGCGTGGCTATTGACGTGCGGTGAAAATCTGTTAGTTATCGAAACTAGCGTGCGGTGAAAACCTGTTAGATTCTAGTAATTAGCGTGCGGTGAAAACCCGTTAAGACTTCACATTTCTAGTCAGCTTTCATTTATTCAAGTGAGAAGTGTATGTAGGATTTTGTACCTTATTGTTAAAACCCTAAGTTATTATTATCCAAGTACTCTGATTATTCTCAATAGTTGCTGATCTCTTGTTTCACTGTGCCCTCTCTCGTTTTAATATATTAAGCTTTACTTAATCTGTTTCTCAATCATTCTAATCAGGCTAGATTTCATCTTCTAAAGTTAGTACTAGTACTCTTGCTCCCTTTGGTTCGACAACCAGACCCTTCACTGGGTCCAGTTTATTACTTGACGACCCGTGCACTTGCGATGACGCAAAGGGTGTGTCACGTCTCGAAAGTTGAGTTCCAGGTCTGATTAGAAGCACTTGAGATATCTATCAAGGAGATTTGAGTCGAGTACGTGAGACTAGAGCAGAGTTGAGAGGTGAGGGATAGGAGGTCTCCATACATTTTACCCAACTCATGTTTATGATCCAACAACTCATTGCTTCATCAATTCCACTCGTTCCTTAGTTATCAACACCATTAGCTTCATCATCATCTTCATCATCAAACCACTTTTTTCCTTTCACTTCATCAACGCCATTACACTAGGCTCTACAATCATTTCAACCTCTTTGCAAGACTAGAAGCCCACCAATTGATCTTTAATCTTCAGCACCATCATTTGTATTTCTTATTTTGTATTTTGTTTTGTATATTCTATGTGAAATATTTGACTTTTCTTTACAAATTTGAAATGTTGTTTTGAGCTTTTATTTCTCTATTTTCTTGTTGAATTAAGCTGAAGTCCTCAAATTCTTCTATAAAGTCAAAAGATAGTTGAAAAACATAATTGAAAGCTCGCATGCATAGTAAAAGAGATTGAGAGTTACATTGCTGCATTTCATCTCAAGAGGAGTATTAGTTTCATTTCATTTTCCTTGCATTTACATGATTGATCACATCTTATTTTTTAACTTTGAGCTTTATTAAGTACATCGAGGGCCATGTACACATTTAAATGTGGGGAAGAGGGTTTTTGAGCTTAAATCTTTTGGAAATTTCATCTCTAGTGTAGATCATCATGGCTTTCTTTATCACTTTTGGAAGCATTTCTGGCATGGTATATGGTTGCACAACATGTGTTCTTTAAATAAATTTTTAGGCTATTCTCATTCTAGACTTACTTGTGGCGGTTTTTTGCATTCTTGAGCTAACTTTATTAGGCTAACTTTATTTTTTAAATCAACTATGTTTTAAAGACTTAACTAGAAAAAAAAGGTTGTAAAATAGTTGAGTTTTTGCATACAGTTTTTTTTTTAAAATTTTGAAACCACTCTTAGATAGTCTCATGTGTTGTGTACGCCTTAACAAGAGAGAGAACTACCTCAAAGATGTGGTTCGATAGAAAGAGCTATCACTTTTCTTGTGTGAATCTTCTCTTATAAAGTTTGATTATTTTGAATAATGCCCACTAAGAGAGAAAACTAGCTCAAGAGATGTGTGAAAATGATAATTGCTCAATTATACATGTTTTACCCATTCATTTGGAGCACTTAGTTTGTTCTCAAGACTTGTAATGTGTTATTTTAATGTATATTTGGTCTTTTTTATTTGGGGAGTGATGCACACAACACGGGGTGATGTGTCAACCCCTTGCGTTACCGCAAGTGCACAGGTCGTCAAGTAATAAAGTGGACCTAATGGGTCGGGTTGTCGAACCACAGGGAACAGAAGTACTAGTAATTGCTCATCTTTTGTTATCTAACCTAATGAGTGTAGTGTGTAATGATCTAATGGCTAACCTAAGAGTGTCACTACAAGTGTGTAGGAAAGGAAAAAAAGTGAGTTTTCGATCAATGAAGGTGGGGTATCCGGATAATGCTCCCCCTAGTGCTTTGCTTGTTTGAAGGTTTTGGATGGTTTTATAAAATATGGTAAGGTATGGTAAGGTAGGGTATCTAAGGTTGTAAACCATACCTTGTTTGGGACAAGGGTATAGTAAAGGAAAGTTTTTAAATCATGTTGTGTTTGGTTTGAATGTAAGGTAAGGTAAAGTTATATATTAAGATTATGAAAATACCCTTTAAATCTTAAAATACATACATGCTAAACATAATTTTTAATAATATTTTTATTTATTATAATTAAGTTATAGCCATAAATGCTAAAACTTTTTCATTAAAACTTCTTAATACAAACCAAAATTAAAATGACATGTTAGTATAATGTAGGGCATGTTAGTAATTATCCAAAATGTAAAAGGGTATTTTGGTCCAGTAAAAAACCAAAACCCTCCCAACCCCCCATTTTGGAGGGTTGAGAAGTGGGGTTAAAATGGAGGTTCTCAAACCTCCATTTTACCCACTTAAACCATACCATGCATAAAACCCTCCATCCAAACAAGGTTTTGTATAAAACCATACCATACCATACCTTCTAAAACCTCCAAACAAGCAAGGCATAGGATTCAAGTATTAAGTGTGAATTACAAGTGTCTCTAGATGAAGGTATTGAGTCGTAGACATCCTAAGATATACCGGCCCCTGCCTCCAGGCTACCAGTAACTAGTCCTCTACGAGGTCCCAGCGTAGAATTCTCTCCACGCCTCACACCACGTGTGACTGCTTAGCACTCTAGGGATTTCACATATATAACCAATTCCTAAATGTAGATCCAACCCTGCCTTCAAGTGAAATATCCTTAACCCCATACGAGGTCCCGGTGGAGAATTCTCTCGACACCTCACACCACATATGGTTGCTTGAAACTTAGAAAATATGGAGATAGGAAATATCTATCGGAAGGGAAAAGGGGCACTCCGCTATCTTACGGCTCACCCTCTCAACCCTCTTTATTCTTGGTAATTCTAAACCTAGCGGTGATCTCTCTTTTCTCTAAATTGAATAGGGCATGCAAGTCAATCAATATTAGAACAAAAGCACAAGCAAGCATTAAGAACACAAGAGCAAAACTCAATAAATCGTAATCGCACAGAAACACAATGTAAATCTAGTATGAATAAGAATCCTAGGATTTACATGTATGAATACCCACTAGGGATTTAACTCTCCATGGAGCGAGTCATAAAACAAATAATGCAATGATAAACAACATCAAAAGCCATGAAAGATAACCCCCCTTTATCCGTGATGATGGCCTTGATGACTTTCACGTTTGGATTGAATCCACTCCGAAGCTAGGTCTCCGATGGCTTCCTTGATGCTATGACGAAGGAGGAAATGATCCACGTTGGTGAGGAAGCCTTCCCAAAGCCGCAAAGAACTCCCTTCAAACCCTAGCCGCCTTGCCTCTTGAAAGTCGCCAAAAAGATCCTTAGAAAATAAGTCAAGACGGCTTTTATAAACTGAAATCGGGGCTTCACACGGGCATCCACACGCCCGTGTGCTGTAGCCACACGACAGTGTGGAATTTTTACATGGGTGTGTGAACAATACTTTGCTACAATAGAATGCTAAAGTGATCCCTCCCCCCCCCCCAAATCCTTCTTCGAGTCCACACGGTCAGGCACACGCCCATGTGATAGGGTGTGTGGCTTTCTGGCCTCTGAAGCCTTCCAAGACCTTCTCCCATTCACGCATGAAAGTTGAGACATGGACGTACTACTGCCTTCGTGCCCTTCCAGTTCATGTAATGATTTGAAATCCTCCGAAAGTTGGCAACACCTCCATGTATATGAGCCCAGCTTCTATTTTGGTCTTGAAATGTGCCATCATGCCCTATCTTTGCTTCTTTCTTGTACTTCACACCTCCAAGGCCATGTTTGCACAAAAGAACACAAAATACACTTTATCAATGATAAAACCTGATAAAAGTAATTCTCGATGCATATAAAATGATGTTATCAAATATATATAAACAAGCACTTATTAATCTTCCTTTGCAACTTCACACAGGCACAAGAAGCAGATCAGAAAGCTTCTATCTTTATTTAAACAAAACAAAAAGAAAAAGGAAGCAAGGAAAGAAGAAGAAAAGAGATATAACTTAGAAAAATTATTGGAGCTTTATAAGTTCTTTGTTGCCATGCTCATTCTTCAAATTTTTCTTAGCATAATGTTGAGAGATTTTGCATATATATTTAGAAGGAACTACAAGTTAAATCTAGCCAATTTTCTAGTCAAATTCTTTTATTCCTTTGAATATAATTAGAGTGCTCTTGTTTTATGGCTAAATGCTTCTATATTCTTCAAGTCTTTGACCAAGCACTTATTCTTCCTAGTTTCCAGCTTGTTTGTTTGAAGATAAACAAAAGCTTAAGTATAGAGATCAATTCTATACTTCCCATATATCCTCTATTTTTAAGTATGTTTTATAATTATTTTAAATAAAATAATTATTTAAACATTAGTAATATTTTCTCTTGTCATATGAGAGATTAAGCTGATGTCCTCTAGCAATATCAATTGGAGTACGTAGTTTATCCACTTTATAAAATATATATATATATATATATATATATATATATATATAAAATAAATAATAAATAAACATTTCAAAATTTTTTAATCACAATATTCGAAATTCAAAGAAATAACAAAAAAAGAAAGGGTCACTCTTAGTTTTTGTATAGATATTTAGGTATGACCTAACCCTAATAATAATAATAATAGAGAAAGAAGAAAGAGAGTCAACAACTCCAATGCATGCTCATCCCCACAGACAGCTACCCCCGGAGACATCAGCATGGCACGTGTGGAATGAGAAATTATGCGGCAACGAAGCCCCACAATCACTATCCACAGAAGCTCGTAGTTGGTCCAAGCATGGGCTAAGTCAGTCAAATTACAGTTCCAAAAGGCATGCATGCAAGCTTTGTTCACATCATTGGAATGGCCATTGGAAGGGCCAACCACAGCACCTACATATCCCAACCCGTTTCACATCTCCTTTTGTAGGTGAGACAACCTCTCACAACTCTCCCTGTGCCTCTCCCTTTCAACCCTCAACTCTTTTTTGACCTTCAAAACAAGGCCCGTAGTTTCTTTCTTCTTAATTTTTTTTTTAAGAGATAATTAATCTCGGGTTTGATATCAACAAATTACTAAACAAACATTGGTATAAATATGAAAAATAATATCGGTAGCTAGGATCAAGCGTTGAGCTAGTGAATTAAATTAAATTATAAATTAATGTCTAACATATTACCACTGTTGTAAAGCATGAAGAAGAAGAAGAAGAAGAAGAAGAAGAAGAAGAAGGTGGTAAAGCCAGGAATGAGTGATAGCACTACCTGTGGATGGAGTGGTTCCCATCGATAGAGAGAACTCAAAGGGGAGATGGACCTCCATTGCTTTCATGAGAATGAAATTTACGTTTGGTTTGATGTTTCTTATTGTGAGCTCTTAACAATGAACGTTAGAATGGCACCATACTTTTTTGGCCATGATAATGGGTTGGCAGTTGCAACGACCATATCGTCCTTGGGTCCCCATGATTGTGATGCCTAAGGATTAATAATGTGCCATTTTTCAAGCTCCACTTTCTGTCGACCCAAGTTTTGCTTTGACCATGTCTACTGAAGGTTAGTTTTACACATTCTTATTTACTGATAGTTTTTTTTTCAATTTTGACATTCTTATTACAAGTTTTTGTTTTAAAACCGTTGAAATCATCTTCCTATTCATAATATTTTATGTCTTTAACTGCTTCATTTTTCAATATGCTGCCATTCTAGCAATGAAATATGATACGAAGATTGATGTTTTATGATACGTAGATGACATGTGAAAATAGTAACTTTGACTAATCACAGTTATAGATGTTCTTGCCTGAAAAGGGCTAATTCAGTTGAGACATAATTTATAAATTTTGAATATATTTCCATCCACCGTGCATGTTGCAATCAATGAGAAAAAATGATCAAAATATAAATAAAATAAGGGATCACAATCACCCGCTAGTCAACACGTACCCTCAATATATGCGTATATATACAAGACACTGAAAAAGAGGGGACCCTGATAATGCAAGATAATGACTTGAGCTCAAGCCCAATTGCATCTTAGATCCACCTAATTTGGTGAAAATGTCATTGAGAATTACTAGAAAGAGTACAATATAATACACACTAAATTCAATCAAATACTATGCAACAATTACCCCACGATCCCAATTATGTTGGAAAGAATCTACAGAGGAAAGAGACGTGATAAAGGCCACTTTGAAGGGATACAATCAAAACTGGGCTCAATTCACATGAATGGGTGCCATGTTTGATAATGTGGTCCTACATCTAAGTTAGATGAACGATTACTGCTTCGCTGTTAGTGACTCACACTATCATCACCAAACGTCCCTGAAATATAGGGACAGTACAAAATGGCCAAGAGATAATAGGAAATGTCTCGCAAGTAGTCTTTGGGTCAATTGGCATTTGGGTCCCCCATGAATACGTCTCGTAAGTGGCGAGAGTTCGAATCTTTGGGATGAGGGTGCATGTCTGAGAGCTGTGAGCATAAACTGTGGGTGGTCCCAGCGCTCACGTGTGCGCGGGCCCCACAGGCCGCAGTCGAGTCATGTGCCGCCTGTTTTAGTTTAACAGGCTCATTAGGGGTTTCGTTATTCTTGAAAAAAAAAAATAGGAAATGTAAGTTCTATAGCTTTAGCATATGAAATGGTCCATGGTCCATGGTCCATGTGAAGCATTTTATGATTTTGGAGTTGTAAAATTTGCAAATGCATCTAACCTAGTTAGGATTCTAGATCATCTTTTTGCATTGATTGTTGTGATTACAACGACTGAATGGCTATTACTGGGTTTCGTTTTATTTTTCCAAGTTGCGTATCTATTAGTTTGGAGAACTTGCTAAAATATATATATATATATATATATATATTAAGAAGTGATTTTTTTTCTTGTTACTTATACTTGGAAGGAAACCACTGTGTGAATTAAGTTTTTTTGATTAATTTAAAGAAATAAAATAATGTAAATTTTTCTTAATATAATTATCTGCCACTTTATTTTTATTTTTATTATTCCTTATCTTAAACTTTTGCCGTTATATACTGGCATCAATAACGATATTTAATTTTCAATGCTCTCCTTCCACAAGTAATGTAAGCATGAGTTGATATTTTGAAAAATTATGTAAAAATATTGTATTGCTTTGATAAACCTTTCGTGATTTTTCATTCCCTCCTCTACTGTCATGAAATATCATAATGTACAATTATTTGGGATTTGTTTTTTGGAAATATGACTTTTTATATAAAATCTGAAATAAACTTAAACTTTATCTCCAACTTTCTTTCTGCATTTAGATAAATATGCAATTTAGAGATCTTGCAATGAAATATATGAGAAAAGAAAACAATAACTCTAAAAAAAAGAGTAGAAAACCTTGAGCCAACTATTAATTTTTTTATGTTGATCGTTTTATCAATCCATGTGGCATTTGTGATGTATATATGGATGGTGACTGTCATGTCTATATCAAATGGTCATAGTGAAACTCAGGGGGGAATGAATGGAAGGTTCCATAATATATATATATATATCTTTGTCATTCACTTTTTTATTTAACATTTTTTATCGGAAATAAGCTTTTGCTTTAGTCTATTATAGGCCATCAAAGCCACATATTTCAACAAAGAAATCACAAAGCACAGTTTGGAGAGAAGGAAGTGAACTCATCCTAATCTAAATAAATCATCATATCAACAACCTTATAATTCTTTTCAAAAGAGAAAAATCATATAAAAAATTGGATCATGAGTCACATCCCAGCCAATCATTGATGAAGCACTCTTATCTCAAAAAAATTCTAGCCAAAGAAGATGATACAACTTGGGAATTTGGAGGATGTGAAAGATCTTGAATTGATATTTCTAATGATAAGGTTTCATATAGGGAAGTAAAATTGTTCTTATCTTCTATGTTGAGGAAGAATAGGATGTAGGATTATTGGATAACGATAAGCCCTAAATTTTTTAGAAAGAAATATCTTTTAACTTGTTACTTTTACTCTCTCTCTCTCTCTCTCTCTCTCTATATATATATATATATATATATATATATATATATATATATATATATATCTCTCTCTCTCTCTCTCTATATATATATATATATATATCGACAAACCACACAACATACATACCCAAAAATATCAACCATGCCTTGAAAGAGACCATAAAAGAGTCCACATTCTAAATAGTTCAAGTGAGTTTGAATTTTTATAAATTACTAAGTTTTGATAATATCAAGTCACTTAATCAAATAATTCATTTCACCTAGGAAACATTAGAATTCATTTTGAGTTCTGAATTTCTTTCAATATTTTCTTAGTATCAATTGTAATGTTTTTTTTACAAATAACTATAAGTTTTGTATTATCAAGCGTTTTGTTTAAATAATTCATTGCGCATAATCTACTAAGTTTTTTTCGAGCAGTTTTTGATTAAATTCAAGAAACTCTGACCCTAGTCCTAGCCTAGCCCTAGACTTTGAATCTAGTGCTTGTAATTTGAACAAGTAGCAGATGCAGTATTGTTGAACCTATAGATTGGATAAGGTAGGCATGACAACGCTTGGTCTTGGTCTTGCTCAAACAAAGTGGCATTATTTGGAACACAAGCTCACGCTTGAAAAATGTCACTATGACCACAAAAAATAATGAGAACAATGGAAAGGAAACATGGACTAGCATGTGATAAATAGTCCCTCACGCATTGGCTGTCCAAGACTCTAAAAATTTTCAATGAATTGGCACTCTTTTATTAGAGGCTCAAAGGGCCACCACTATGGGGTTGTCTTTATTCTCTAATTTTCAAGTGCCCCCTTGTCTAATCAAAGTTGAATTAATTGGACAATCCATGTAAATTAAGTTGAGAAAATTCAACAAAAAATTTGAGAGCATTAGCCATAAATATCTATATACTCTAAATTAATTGGGTGAGCTATGAGATTAAATATATTATAATATTGCTGATGACTTCTTGATATATTGGCACCGGATCCTCTATTTAGGATGTTTTCATCCTCACTGCAAAAAAAAAGCTCAAACTTCATCTCATAAAGAGTGAAAATACAAATGTACTAAGATATTAATTCTAATTTTATGCATGTTTTTTTATATAGCTTGTTTACATTTTGTTAAAAGAAATAAAAATATATACTGGTATTGGGATCATGTAAACAAAAGCTAGGGATGCAAGTGAGGCGGGGAATCCTCGTTCCCCCCGGGGACCCGCCCCGGCAGGGCGGGGATTCCCCGAAATAACCCCCCGCGAGGGGACGAATGGGGGAAAATCCCTCCCCGCGTCGCGGGGCGGGGGCGGGGAGGGCATTCCCCGCCCCGTGGGGATCCCCGCCCCGCTCCCCGCGGGGAATTATATATATATATATATATATTAAAAATGACTCATATGATTATTTATTTATTTGTTTTAAAATTCAATATGAATATATAATAAGATTATAAGGACCAAATATTTAGGTTTTAAAAAAATATATAGTTTTGGTTAGACCTGTCAATACGGGCCGGCGGGGCGGGCCGGCCCGCGGGTTGCCAAAACCCGCCATTTGGCGGGGCGGGGCGGGCCGGCCCGCCATTTGGCGGGTTGGCAAAATGCCAACCCGACCCAACCCACCTTGGGTTGGCGGGTTGAGCGGGCCGGCCCGCTAAAAATAAAAAAATATAAAAAAATTAAAAATTATATATTTTATATATTAATTATTTTTTTTAACAAACCAAATCAAACCAAAAATTATTTATTAAAACACAAAACATAATACAAATGCCATATTTCAAAATATATTTTACATATGATGTTATAAACTTATAATAAATCACACAACTAAAATAATAAAAATAATTAATCATTTTTTTAATTTATTATTTTAAATTATTTAAAAATATATAATAAAAATAATTAATAAAACTTGTTATATTTTTAAAATAATAATTAATCAATATTTTTTAATGTAATTAAAAATGGATACATTTATTTTTTATTTTATTTTTATTTAATGTAATTTTTTAATAAAGCCATACTATATATATATATATAAATATTTAATAAATTAAAGGGGGGGCTAGCCCCCCCCCCCCCCCCCCCAAACCCTAACCCAAACGTGTTTGACGGTTTTAAAGGAAAATATATAGGCCCGTTTTGTTGTTTTGGTTTGCATTAAAAATATTTTAGATTTTTAGTAAAACTAGTGTTACTCCTATGTAAATATGTAATGTACGAATATAATTATATGAAAAAATATTTTAAAATTTTAATTAATTTTATTTATTTCCTATAAAAATTAAGATAAATTTAAGATTAGGTAAAATTAGCTATAAATTTTTAATTTAATTGAAATTTAATTTAAACAAAGTTGTTTACTGATAAAAAAAATAAAAAATTTGTTTATATGAATATAAGATATATATATATATATATATATATATATATCTTAATTTGATAATAGGTTTAAGGCTAATGTTATTCATACTCCTAAAGTCCAGACTCTAGTTGATACTTGATATCTCTTTTTCTTTAATTTCTGTTGACAATTGTCAGTTGTATTCCTAGTACTTGTAGGTTAATTGATGTATTTGTTGACGTTCATGTTGATGTTATTGTTGTTTTTGTTCTAGATTTGATGACTTGAAACGCTTTGTAGTGTTTTTTCATGTTGATGTATTTATTAAGAATTTTATAGTGGTGTTTCATGTTGATGTATTTGTTCATTTGTTGATGTAATAAAAAAAATTGGCGGGGGGCGGGGATTCCCCGGCCCCGTGGGGATACCCGCGGGGGAGTGAGTGGGGCAAACATCTCCCCCGCGGGGAATTTGCAGGCGGGGAATCCCCGCCCCGTGGGAAGCGGGGATGGGGATCTCATTCCCCGCCCCGCCCCACTTGCATCCCTAACAAAAGCCGATAGGACTTGATATGAATATTCTAACATACTATTCTTATCTCTCTAACTAATGCTAATATGTTAATATCGATGGTATAGAATATTCATATAATATGCTACGTTAAATAAAATAAAATAAATATTGTACACATAAGATACCAAAAAAAAAACTTTATTCACTTCACTCACCTTTTTAAACTTTTAAATAACTAAGTTATGTTGCACTCCTTGCTATATTCACTTAGGGGCTGTTTGGTTGTCTGTAAGTGAATTTACATGTAAATAAAATTACAGTGTGAGTGAAAATACTGTATTTTAATTTACATCACAGCTGTTTGGTTTGTTGTAATTTGAAATGCTGTATTTGCTTCTTCTTTGTTTGGTTTGATGTAAGTTAAAGAGTATGATTACCATGTAAATGAAATGGTAAGATTACCCCTATCATATATTGTTAACATTAATTATTTAATATTATTTATAAAAGTTTTTAATTTATATAATATGCTTAAACTTTATCCCTAAAAACTATTAATTATATAAACTCTCATTATTTAGGATTAATACTAATTTAAAACGTTAATTAATTCAGTTGTGATTTATTAAATTTAAAAAATTTAATGTAATTTAATTATATGCCATTAAAATATTTTTTCTATATAAATTAAATAAGAATGGGTATTTTAAAATACAATATTAAATTAAATAAAACATAAATAACTATTTTTTTTAATCATGTTAATACTACTAATCATCAGTATTAGTTCTAATTATTTAATACTTTTCATAGTAATTAATTAATTATTTATTTAAAGTATTTTAATGATAAAAATATTTTTTAAAAATATTAAATATTTTAAGTTTAATATTTTTAAAATGTTAATACTTAAAAATATTTTTATAGTTAATTTTAATGATAATTTAATTTATTAAATATTTATATAATTATATTTAAGATAAAATGGTGGTGAGTGGATACCACTTACTTTACTGCATTTCAACTTACATCAAATTTTGATGTAAGTTGAAATACTGTAAGGGGTTGTTTGGTTGTCTGTAAATAAATTTACATGTAAGTGAAATTACAGTGTAAGTGAAAATACTGCATTTTAACTTAAATCACAGTTGTTTGGTTTGTTGTAACTTGAAATGCTGTATTTGCTTTTTCTTTGTTTGGTTTGATGTAAGTTGAAAGGTACAATTACCATGTAAATGAAATGGTAAGATTACCCCATCACATATTGTTAACACTAGTTATTTAATATTATTTATAAAATTTTTTAATTATATACCATACTTAAATTTTATCTTTAAAACTATTAATTATATTAACTCCCATTATTTAGGATTAATAATAATTTAAAAATAAATTAATTTTGTGGTTTATTAAATTTAAAAATGTAATGTAATTCAGTTATATGCCACAAAAATATATTTTTTATATAAATTAAATAGGAATTGGTATTTTAAAATACAATATTAAATTAAATAAATAATAAATAACTATTTTTATAATCATGTTAATACTACTAATGATGTTAATATTAGTTCTAACTATTTAATACTTTTCATAATAATTAATTAATAATTATTTAAAAATATTTTAATAATAAAAATATTTTTTTAAAAAATTAATATTTTTAAATTAATATTTTTAAATTTTAATACTAACAAATATTTTTATAATTAATTTTAATGATAATTTAATTTATTAAATATTTTTATAATTATATTTAACATAACATGGTGGTGACTTGATACCACTTACTTTACTGTATTTCAACTTACAACAAATTTTGATATAAGTTGAAATACTGTAAAAGTGGATAAGATGTAAGTCTACTTACATGTAAGTTGAGCTTTTACATCAAACCAAACAGTCATTTACATGTAAAGCTATTTACATCACAGCTACTTACAGCTACTTACAGATAACCAAACAGCCCCTAAAAGTGAGTGAGATGTAAGTCCACTTGTAAGTGGAGCTTTTATATCAAACCAAACAACCAATTACATGTAAAACTACTTACATCACAGCTACTTACAGCTACTTACAGCTAACCAAACACCCCCTTAAGTAACTAACTACATTCAATGTATATAATTTTTTTTCTTTTATTTAAAAATATAAATAAGAGTTTTTGCAAACTATAATCTAAACAAGAGTTAATTCTTGTACATACTATTCCAACTTTTGTCATCTTTTTCCTTTCCCCAGAAGGTCGTGAATCTATTACTAACTACCCAAATCGGGTGATTTTGGCTACCACATAAAAGTTAGTATTTGATTTTTTTTACAAATTTAGCTGATAATTCAGATATGTGTGGCTTAGCTATATTTCTCAAAATAATAATAATCATAGTTATGATTATATTTGTTATCTATGTATAATTAAATATATATGAAAGCTTGTGAAGGAGGAAGAAGTAATAATTTAGAGCATTCCCCTAAAGAAAGCAGGCATGTCAGTGAAAAGGGGGTGAAGAGTGGTCAATCATATGCACAAGGGTCTATGACCCCCCTGCATTGATTCCATGTACCAGAAAACAGGCCCTCAAAAGGTTTATTTATGGCCAACGGTTTCAAAGTAGCCCTCTGACCCAGTGGCCTCACATACATCTTCTCCTTTGACTCATTTATCCCGCCACTTTTGATGCTTGGGCCCCCACCTTTTTCTAGGTTTTCACTTTTCATTTTGTGTTTTTTTTTCATTATTTAAAAACACTACATTACTGCGTATACGGGCAAAATATATGGTCAAAAAAGTCACTGTCTCTAAATTTTTTTTTAATACAATATTTATATAGATTGTTAAACTACATAAATTTATTTATTTTATTCATTTTCTCAAAGTAAATTTGTGTATTGTATTAACTCTCATAAAATGAATTAACTCTCATGATAAAAATTGAAAGCTCAATTTTTTTCTAAAACATGGTTGAAGATATGAAATATTTATAGACTGATTTATCCATGTTGCGTAAAAAAAAAATGAATTCATGTTTTTCTTTTCTTCAATCTCACCTTGATTGTTGCACCTTTATTTGTATTGCTTCTTTCATTTTTAGTATATTTTGAATTATATATCCTTTTCACAAAAAATATTATATATAATTTATCAACGGTTCTTTAAAACATTTACTGTTTCATTAGAAATATTTATCATATTGAATAAGGAAAAAAAAGCTGTTTATTATGAATTTAGAATTGAATGAATTCATTAGACTACTTAAAAATAATATTCATGAAAAAAATAAAAAATTAGAAATATTAGTCAGCCATTAACATAGTGTTAGGTAAATAAGCACAGCATGGCAGAGTTCAGTCATAAACGTCATTACCCAAGAAGAAGGTGTAGCTCTTGAATCATTGATGCCGATCTCACTGATCAGATGTTTTAAAAGCGCACCCCTGGATGCCATCAATGTTATGTGAATATAGAGATCATGAAGGCAATGGAAAGAGATAGATTCATAATTCAATCGGTGAGTTGAAAGCCAGCCACCTCATCATCTCACCAACCCACCCATTGGTTTTACTCTTCATGTCCCCACTTCCCAACCATCTCTTTTCCTCTTTCCTTAAATTTTTTTTCTTTCATTTCCAAACAAAAAAAAATATACATATAGAATGAAGTTTCATCATCATGGTAGTTATTATTATTATTATCATTATTATTATTATTATTATTATAATAAATATAACAAACATACATATAATTTACAATCTGAGCGGCGCAAATAAAAAACAATAAAAGTTTATCGGTATGTTCTCACCCAGTTGACATGAAAATTCAATAGTAAAATAACACATATATCTGGAAAAAGTTTATCACCACCACATTTAACGTATTTTGAACTTGGGCAATAAAAATTTCAAAACCAATATCTTACGTGGTGGGACCAGTGCTACTGGACCAAAAGCTTTTGTCAAAGTTTGAATGCCTCTTGTAAAGTTTGATTACTTGTTCTGTGTCCTCATACTTAAGAATTAATAGATAAGTGTAATGTATTAATGGCATGGCATCCACTCCGAATGTGGACATGATGAAATCCATGGTCTCCATGAAACCAAGTACTAGTATAAGAAAGCAAAGAAAGGAATGTCAAAGAATCCAGCATATCTCCTCAATTCCAAGATTCATGAACAACTCATGTTCAGGATGACCTTTTCTCTTCAAATAAACGCACATAAAGGACATTTTATACAAAGGCAGGAGGAGATAAGCAAACTTAATATAAAAAGAGAAAAGATTAATAATTCAGCAAAAGATAGTTGGAAGTTGAAACCTTTTTGTATCCCATATCTGTTGTTAAGACTTAAACGAGATGAACAGGTGGTCACACTCACATAAACAGCTTGTGTGCCCTTTTGACCAGCCCCACAACCCAAAATAGGAAAGAAAGAAAGCTAATAAGTAATAACACCAAAGCAAAAGTAAGCGAGAGAGAGAGAGAGAGAGAGAGAGAGAGAGAGGAGCTAGTTATTGATAAATTGATCATTGATGATTGATGAGCATTTTTCCATCACTCACAAGCTGCTTCTGTTTCTCAAACTGAGCAAGCCTGTTATCAGCCAGCCTTGATTTGTAAGCAGAGGCCTTGTACTCAAACCATGTGAACTCCTTGTACAGACTCTGCTCCCCTTCCTCCATCAATTGTTGCAGTGGTGCCAACCTCTGCTTTGGAGCTGGTCCACCAAAGTATACCATTGACAGTCTCGATCTCATCCCGTTCGCTAAAACCCTGTGTTTCACACTCCTGAATCTCCCATTTGTCAGAACCTGTGCCCCATAGAAAAATAATAATAATAAATATTAACTAATAGTCCCACATCGGTTAATTTAACATGTAATAAAATATGAAATTTAGATTTCATTTAATCACCTGTAAGGAATCCCCTACATTGATGAAGAAAGACTCTTGGTCAGGAGGGACTGAAACCCAGCTACCATCTCTTAATGCAATCTGCAAACCCGCAGTATTGTTTGATCTCAGGACTGATATAACTTGAGGGTCCGTGTGCTCTCCAAAACCAGTCAGACTACAATTGAAACCCTGAAGCAAGGGATAGGGTGGGTAGTGATTCACCCTGAACACTGAATCACTCTCCTCATTCATCACTAGTTTGCTGAAAATATCTCTTTGCTTAATCCCCAACCCATCTGCAAGCAACTCCAGCACTTGCCTTGCCAACCTCCTCACTGCAGCTATGTACTCATTCAAAGCAGAACTGCATGAACATTAAAACAGTACCAAAATGAGGTTGTTATAAAAAAATAAATAACTAAATAAATAAAGTTTCAAAAAGGGAAAAATTGCATCTGTGTAATTTTTTAGTACCAAAATGAGGTTGCAGAGGGTTCAGAAATGAAGGAGGAGATAAAAGACTTGTTCTTTGATTTGGAAGTGATGTCCAAGAGGAGGTATTCAAGCCAGCCAACATCACCATTAGCACCAATCTTCTTGTTACCATAACCAAAGGGATTTGGTTGTCCAAGTTTCTCTTTTTCAATCTGTGGCAATGAGAAGAATTTCATAGCCTCTGCTTCAAGCTTGTTGATGAGTTCCATGGGGATGCCATGGCTTGTCACTTTGAAGAATCCAAACTCTGAACAGGCTTTAACCATGGAAGTGGAAGCTGAGACTGGATCAGAGAGGTCAATGATGGGGATGATGGACAAGAAAGTGCTCTGTTTTGGGGACTTTATCAGAGGGATTTGGTGCTGCTCTATTATTGGCTTGGCTACTAAGACCACCATGGTTTTCTTCTTCTTTCCTTTTCTTTCTTATTATTTTTTTTTTTTTTTTGGCTTCAAGTTTTTGAAGGAGATAGAGAGGTGAAGAAGGGAAGAGTGAATTGCATGTGAGGAGAAAAGGGGTTTATGAGATATATATATAGCCATGAAGGGGTGTGAGAAGAGGGCACTTGAGAGAAGGGGCCAGTACTACTAGTGGTTGGAGATAGAGAGAGTGAAAAAGGGAGAGCATATTTTGAGAATGAATATTAAGGATTATTACTCACTTTAATTGAACTTTGTGCATTGAATGTGGTATTATTACATGCATTAATCACATTCTTTTATTTCATATGGTAAATTACAAATGCCTCCTTGATATGACATGAAGTTTTTTCTTTTTCTTCTTTTTTCTTTTTAAGCATTAATTTTAGACTTGGAAGGATTGAATTTTATTGTTATTTTGGAGGCTAAGTATTGCAGTCTTTGAGGTGTAAATTAAACTCAAGAGCTTACTACTAAATTTAGTCATTATTTAAATATAAATTTTTTTTTGATATAATATGAATTTAAAAAAAATAGTTGTATAGATTCAAATTAAATTATAATTCAGAATCATGAGATTTTATTAGATTCAAAAGTTTATTGTCTCTCTCAAAGTGAATAAGTCACTTGGAATCTATTAAATTATAAAATATTACTATTTTGAATTTAGAAAGTTAATAGGTTTTAATAAACATGTTAATGTAAAAACTAAATCTTCATTTGAATGCAAACCCCAACAAATTGTAAAACTAAAATGATTAAACTATTTGATCAGCTAACAATCTCTTAATTTATATTTTATCTTTCTTGTAAAGCGTTCATTTCTGCGGAGGGGACAGAGTTCTAAACCTAGCAAATCCAAAGTGAGGGCACATATGTGCTGTCTTGTGAATGACCTTGATTTCATGATTTGCCCACATTTCATAAAAACAATTGTTCGACCTTAAAATCTCAAAAATATTTTATAATTTATGTTATTTCAAAATTTGTGATTAAATAGACTCTTAAAAATGTAATAATCCAATCATGAAGAAATACTATTGACTTCATTGTTCAAGAATAAGTAGGTTGAAAGCAAAACAAAAAGAAATTTCTTCCATCAAAGGAATCAATTATGGGGTTGCTTTTTGACGTTGTAATCCTTTTCTTGAATTGTTAAACTTTATAACTCTCAAAGTCATGCCCACAAATAGTTTGATCTTATACAACATGTCCTTTTTGTTCAAAGTTGCGCTTTCAAATTGATTGTGAATGAAATTATTAGGAGTTACCCATTTCAATAAACTACAACTTAATTGAAATGTTTCCAAAAATTTATATTATTAGAATGCTTTAACTTGTTAAATGAGTTCGATTAATCTCAATTTCCTTCTAAACCCTTGGTGTTTAAGCTTAAAATGATGTAATTTGCAAGAAATTATACTATAGAAATTTCATCGTGAAATATGTTTTGATCCACATTAAATATATTACATGCTCTTTTGTTAATTTTCTCAATCATGTGCTTTTTTTTGTTTTAATTTTTTTTCGATCATATTCATTTGGTTACCGTATATTCTTATACTTTGTGTTTTTTTCATGTGATTCTTTTTTACATAAAATTATATAAATTATTAAAATATTTATGAATATTTATTTATTTCTCCGGTGCATCTTTCAATACATGCATTAGATGTAAAAATAAGATTGATATTTTTCATTTTTTATTTCACTGTTGAATTAGAACTTCGACTACTACCTTGACTATATCAAAGTTTAATTTTAAAAGACTATCAAATATTTTTTTATTAAAAATATGTGTTCAAAGTCTTATTGCCTAAAATAAGGAAATATGTAAAATATTATATTATTTTTATTAAAAGTTTTAGAAAAATATATCTTATTATATTCCCATGGGAACAAGAGATTGAATTCACACGATTTATATTAAAAAAAAAAAAAATACTAAAGATGGTAGAAGGCGATGCCAAATAAAACTCTCTCATCTTTTGAAAAAGAAGCTGGTGTCGATTTTGATGTCATGCATTCAATACATTCTATCTTCTAAGTTTCACACTCTTATTTCAAAAGTGGTGAAGTTTTTGATAGATGGTCAATCTAAATGGATTCCATTCACCTTCTAGATCAATTAAAACCAATGCCAACGCCAATGTGTTAAATGGAATGCTTCAAAATTCCTCAATGTCATTTTATAACATTAAGGTCAGTGTCATGCCAGGGGGGAATTGCATGAAAATAATAGCCTTAGTTGCAAAGCCTTAGATGACTTGGAAGCGGCACAAGAACGGCCTCCCAAGGATTAGCGGCACATCAACATTCTCGTCCACATCGAGCACTACAAAATCTACAGAAAAAATATACTTGTCAACTTTAATTAAAACATCTTCAATTATACCTCTTGGATGCCGAACTAAACGATCTGCTAGCTGTAATGTCATTCGGGTTGGCCTTGGCTCTCCTACCCCCAACTTTTGGAAGAATTTGTACGGTCACATTGACGCTTGCCCTCGAATCGGCTAGTGCCTTCTCTTTACCCAAACCTCCGATTATACAAGGAATTATGAAGCTTCCTGGATCTTTCATCTTGCTCGGCAGATTTTTCTGAAGTATAGCTGAGCAAGTTCCATCTAAGACGACAGCTGCACTCTCCTCCATTTTCCTCTTATTGGTTAAGATGTCTTTTAGAAACTTCGCGTACTGGGGCATTTGTGACAATGCCTCAACAAACGGGATATTGATGTGCAGCTACTTGAACATATCCAGGAACCTCTTATTCTGTTCATCGGTTTGGTCTTTCTTCAAGCATGCTGGGTAAGGAATTCTAGGTGTGAATGCCGGAGGTGCTGCAGCCACCCCCTTTTCTTTGTCTTGTACCTTATCCTCTTGCTTCTCCTCTTGCTTCTTGGCAGCCTTCTCCTCAATGTGATCGCCTTCACATGTTCTCTAGGGTTTGTTTCAATTTGTGGTTTCTTCGCCAATGACTTCGCGATTTGGCCCACCTGGGTCTCCAGATTATGCAGAGAGGCTGTGTGGTTGCGGAGTGTTGCCTCCACATTTTGAAACCTGGTATCAGTAGATTGAATAAATTTATATAATACTTTTTCCAACTCAGAAACTCTCTCTGGAATAGATCGTTGTTGCTGAGATCCTGGTGGGGCTGCTGGCTTCTGTTGTCCTTGGTTGCTCCATGAGAAGCTTGGATGGTTCCTCAATCCCTGATTGTAGGTGGTCGAATAGGGGCTTCCTTGCCCCCTCATTGTATTCCCAATGAAGTTTACCTGCTTGACAGGCGCTAACATTCCCACCGAGATGGGGCAATCTGTAGAGTTATGCCCACCTTCACAACTATCACAAGTACTAACTGCAGCTATCCTTGGAGTTGTGAGTGCATCTAGCTTCCTACTCAGTGCTTCAACTTGGGTTGCTAAGGAGGTAACTGCATCAACGTCATGTATACTTGCCACCTTCTTCTTTTCCCTTGAACTCCATTGACAACTATTGAGAGCCATGTCTTCGATAAGCTGTCTTGCGTCTTCCGGGGTCTTATTACCCATAGTTCCACCTGCGGCCGCATCTAGGAGCTGCCTAGTGCTTGGATTCAGTCCATTATAGAAAGTATGTATAATCATCCAATCCGGGAATCCGTGTTGGGGACATCGCCGCAGAAGGTTCTTGAACCTTTCCCATGTCTCGAATAGAGACTCCAATTCATTCTGAAAGAAGGAAGAGATCTCATTGCGGAGTTTCACTGATTTCCCGGGAGGGAAATATCGTGCAAGAAAGGCTTCCACCATCTCGTCCCAAGTGGTGATGGACGCTTTTGGCAATGATTAGAGCTATTGTTTGGCTCGTCCCTTCAATGAGAATGGGAAGGTCCACAATCGAATTGCATCATCCGAGACTCCATTGATCTTGAGCATATCACAAACCTCCAAGAAATTTTCAACATGGGCATTGGGGTCTTCATCAGGCAGCCCATTAAACTGTGCGGACTGCTGAACCATCTGGATGAATGCCGCTTCAGCTCAAAATTGTTAGCCGCAATGGCCGGTCTAACAATGCTCTACTGTGTTCCTCGGGCTGAAGGTCTACCAAAATCAGCAAGAGTCCTTTGTTCATCTTCTTGGTCTGCCATGGTCGGAGATCCTTCAGTTTCAACTTCAACTTGCTGCTCTTGAACTACCTCAAGCTCCTTGCTTCTCTTATGAAGTCTTCGCTCAATCTCAGGGTCTCCTTCAACTAATGTCGATGGGTTCCCTCTGGTCATAAGCTGGAACTGCAATAAAAAAAACAAAAGAAACTGAGAACAATGAAAGTAGAGAAGAATAGAAAAAAAAAACACTAAAAATAAATGAATGGTTAAAGTAACAAAATACTAGCGTTCCTAATATCCTGTTCCCCGGCAACGGCGCCAAAAACTTGATGCGTCTCCGCAACAACACAACAGGGTGACGTGTGTCAACCCCTTGCGTTACCGCAAGTGCACGGGTCGTTAAGTAATAAAAGTGGACCCAAAGGGTTGGGTTTTCGAACCACACGGAACAGAAGTACTAGTAATAGCCCCTCTCTTGTTATCTAGCCTAATGAGTGTAGTGTGTGATGATCTAATGGCCAAAACTAAGAGTGTCACTACAAGTGCGCAGGCAATAAAAAGGAAAAGAGTTCTCAGTCAATAAAAGTGAGGTATCCGGACAATGCTCCCCCTAGGATTCGGGTGTTGGATGTAGATTACAAGTGTTTCTAAACGAAAACAATGAGTCGTGGGTATCCTAAGGTATAACGACCCCTGCCTCTAGGTCGCCGATAACTAGTCCCCTACGAGGTCCCGGCGGAGAATTCTCTCGACGCCTCACACCACATATGACTGCTTAAAACTCTAGGTATCCCAAAGATATAACCAATTCCTAAAAGTAGATCTAACCCTGCCTCCAGATGAAAGATCCCTAACCCCCTACGAGGTCCCGGCGGAGAATTCTCTCGACGCCTCACACCACATATGGTTGCTTGACACTTAGGGAATATGGAGATAGGAGATATCTATCGGAAGGGAAAGGGGACACTCCGCTATCTCACGGCTCACCCTCTCAACCCTCTTTACTCTCTGTAATTCTAAACCTAGCGGTGATCTCTCTCTTCACTAGATTGAATAAAACATGCAAGCAATTAATAATAAAATCAAAAGCACAAGCAAACATTAAGAACTCAAGAGTAAAACTCAAACTGATAAATTCGAATAGAAACACAATGTAAATCTAATGAAAATAAGAATCCTAGGGTTTACATGTCCGAATACTCTCTAGGGGTTTAGCTCTCCATGGAGCGAGTCACAAAACAAATACTAAATTGAGAATAAAGTTCCAAAGACATAAAGAATAACCCCCCTAAATCCGTGTCTTGATGGGTAGTTTCCACGTCTGGATTGAATCCACTCTGAAGCTAGGTCGCCGATGGTTTCCTTGATGCTATGACGGAGGAGGAATCGACCCAAGTTGGTGAGAAAATCTTCCCAAAGCCGCAAAGAACTCCTTCCAAGCCCTAGCTGCCTTGTCTCTCGAAGCCGAAAAGATCCCTAAAAATTATCACAAGGCGGCTTTTATAATTTGAATTCGGGGCTTTACGCGGGCATCCACACGGGCATTCACACGCCCGTGTACTGTAGCCACACGCCCGTGTGGAAATTCCACACGGGCGTGTATAGTGCTTTTGCTACAGTACTGCTACAGTAAATGCTGCAGTTATTTTTCCCCCGATGTCTTCCTTTGAGTCCACACGGTCGGGCACACGCTCGTGTGGTAGGGTGCGTGGCTTCCTATGCTTTGAAATTTTCAAGAGCCTTCTTCTGCTTAGGTATGGAAGCTGGGACATGGACGTACTACTGCCTTTGTGCCCTTTCGGTTTGTTTAGTGATTTGTACTCCGCCGAAAGTTGGCAACACCCCCATGCATATGAACACAGCTTCTAATTGTGGCCTTGTAATGTGTCATCACACTCTATCTTTGCTTCTTCCTGTACTTCATGTCTCCAAAGCCCTGTTTGCACAAAAGAACACAAAACACACATTGTTAATGATAAAACCTGATAAAAGTGATGCTCAATGCATGTATACTGATATTATGAATTATATACAAACAAGCACTTATCAGTAACTAAAGTCACTCTGTGAGTGGGTAAGTACAAACCTTTCATAAAACAAGAATAAGATAAAAAAAAAAGTAGACCAAATCTAAATATGTAATAATATATATGGGTTTGAACACCTAACATAGATATATATACAATTATAAGGTGCCGGGCCAGTAAACCACAAAACTCTTTAGCAAACTGATTAAATTTTGCATAAAAAGTATATTTTCATAAAATATGCATTTTTATTTCAAACAACCGAACATTGATCTAAAACCTTTCTAAACTCTAGCAGTGGCCGCGGCTAAGTTTAGAGCCGTCAAGACGCTCATGTCCTTGACGTTGACCCACCGGATCCGTATGGTGACTCGGGACACGGTGTATATCCAGTCAGGACTCTACGCACCACCTGAGTGGATAGATCACTCGAGTCCAACACGCCACCTCTAAAGGCTGGACTGTGAGGACCCCCTACTGCAGCAGGGGGGTTAGAACCCCATCACCATCAAAACGTCACAAGAAGTAATAGTAATGCAATTCAAGAAAAACGATTCACAGGGTCCAGTTCAGGACAAAGGTTCACATTTGTATAAGCTAGATCAAAGACTGTAATACGCGCATGAAATGTTTCAGTTCAAACGAATGTAGCAATATGTAACATTATAGCATTATTCATTTTCTTCAAATAACATAAAGTTCTGCTTTCAGAATACGAAGCATGAAGAATACTTTTCAAACAATTAAATCATCAATTAAATCATCATGAATTCCGAGTTTTCCATAAAAACTAGTTATACATATATTTAGAGAAAATTGACAAGAATTGTGAAATCAAAATCCCACTCACAAACTTAGGAGATCGACTCCTATACGACGCTACTCCTCCGTTGGCCCCTTGGCTTTGGCCAAGTTCTCACCACCAACACCAATACCAGCCACAAGGGCTTAAACCAAAAGAAAACACAAAGAAATGACAAGTATGAATCTCTTCATGCTACAAACCCTAAAACTCTAACTAGGCTTGAACATGCCTTGAACTTGTCCCTAGAGGTTCCAAGGGGTTTCTATAAGGATCAACTCCCGCAAACAACTAAGAATACAAAGTTTAACCATGAAATCCTGAGTGCTACAGTAACCCAAATTTCATGATTATGAGAGAATTTCATCAAAGTAAAACAAGGTTGATTTCCCTATTCAATTCAATAAACATGATGGAATGGAGGAAAGTAAGCGAATAAAACAACAATTTTAACAAAAATGGAGCCAGAATTAAAATCTAAACCTGGGAAAAACATGCTCACTCAAAACAACATGAAACAAAGGAATATGGAGAAGAAGAGAAGCTTACCTTCAATAATCTTCAACTAAGGGAGGAGGAAAGGCCTAGGAGTGGCTCTTTCTTCTTAATCAGAGCAAAGAAAATCAAGGGAAGAAGAGGGAGGAGAAGAGGTATTGGAAGAGTTAGGCTTAAGTTCAGAATTTAAATATCCACGGAGATACACGCCCAAGTACACGGCCGTGTAAATCCCGTTCTGGTCGTGTAAGTCACTGAATGGAGTGAAAATCGCGCATTCGGAAAGTTACACGGCGTGTATTTCAAGTCTAGCCTATGTAATCACTCAGGGAGTTACACGGGCAGGTACACGGGTGTGTAAAACATTTATGCACTCAACTTGAAAGATACACGGGCGTGTACTTTCAGTTTGGCCCATGTACTTCTTCTTAACGGGTCCAGAGAACTACATGGGCGAGTACATGGGCGTGTACTTCAAGCCCAGCCCATGTACTTTCTCAAAACCCACGTTTTGACTAGTTTTCAGTCCAAAATGACCAAAAATGAGTCAAAACTTACGGCACAACTAAATTAAGGCAACTTAAATAGCTACAACACAAGCACAGAAAAACCAATACTCCACATTTTGACCATAATCTAAAGAGATCGACATCATACATCCTATCTATAGGTGTGTACTGAACCCCTAATTCCTATGTACGACCTAACATGGTGGATTTCTTAATCACTACCACGTCAATCTAATATACATTCAATGCTTTCACATAAAATCACAAGAAACATTCTCAAAGCCAATATGTATTAAAAGCCAGGAAAGCAAATACAAGTCGTCTAAAGATTCATGGTCCGAGGCACCAAAGGACTGTTTATCCTCTCATAGTTGAAATAAAACAAATTCAGTCCAAATCAAAAGGATACAAAGGAAAACATAATCGACTCACTTCTACTCTCCCAATTGGATAGGATGGAATTAACCTTGAAGACGACCAATACGCCGATTGTGGAGCTCCAAAATCAATGCAATCGATGATAATCCCTTTTGAAGATTTGCCTTGAGCTTTCCCTCTCAAACCTTGAAGTATCCCCGTCTTGCAGTCAGAATATCCCCTCAAAACGCTAGCTTTTGGCTTTTATATTGTAGTTATCGGGCCAGTGAATGGGCATGCTTATTGGAAAGCACAATGGTAGTCTTTTCTATGGGCTTCTAATTCAGAATCTAAATAATTGTCAACTGCAAGAAGATTGCACAACCTTGAGCATGCTGATACGCCCCTTGTGTATCGGCAAGTGCACAGGTCGTACAAGTAGTAAGTTTACGCTAAGGTCGGGTAGTCGATTCCACAGGGACTGGTATATCTTCTAATACCATCATCCTACTTAATATCTAATCAATTGAAAGAGAGTGAATTACTTGACCCAGAAAAAGAGACAGCTGGGGAAACAGGAAATTTAGCGAGATGGAGAATTGAGGTTACTCAATAGAGAAGATGGGGGCTCCGGGTTGAACCCTTGATGCTACCTAACTCAAACTCAACCAGCATTTATCAGGTGTGTCTTTCAGAAACCTCTAATTCCAAATCTTGCTGTGCTATATGGTAGACTATGCAATGTAGGTGATACTCTAACAGGAACCCTAACTTCTTGCATCCATTTCGGGAATATGTAAGCTAAGTTACAGTCGAAATCAAAGAGAAATCATAAACATTCAACCACCATAAATAAAGCCACAACCAAAGATCTAATAAAGGCACAAAGACAACCATAAATGCTTGATAAAAGAGTTTAAATCCAGAAGTGCATAACAAGTCTTCAACCCAGGGCTTCCCCGAAGGGTTTAGCCCCTTATGGATTCAAATAACGAAAACATCACAAAAGAAACAAATACAAAAGAGTTCCATGACTCCCTATTTGCTTCCATCCTTGATGTTGCTCAATGGTTAGATGTCGATGAATCTTCTCATCTCCTTTGGCCTACAATTCACGCGTAGTTCCCTCTCCGATGGTCTCTATATCGGTCCCGGCTCTTCCCTTAAGTCCCTTCTCCTTTTCCTTGGCCAAAAGTTCCCGAAACCCTAGTTTTCGGGGGTCTTTAAACTTCTCCTGATGTAAGCACGGATGTGCTGAAACAGTGCTCCAAGCCGTGCAGTTTACGGCCAAATAAAAACTCTGGAAAATCATCTGCCTGTAAATTGCACGGGGTTTAACATGGGCGTGCTGTAGCCGTGTTGAGAATTGCACGACCGTGCTTAGCGACCCCAACCCGTGCTTACTCTGGCTGAATTCTCTTGTGAATTACACGCCTAGGAGCACGAGCGTGTTGAGGCGGTGCTTAGCTTGATGAGGTTTCTTCTAAGTCCCTTAGCTACCAAAATCGCTCGGAATTGCTTCTTCTTGCTTTGGGGCTTCGACATCTACATAGAAAACTAGAAATACCTCAAATAGCATGGAAATGGGAGAATTCAAAACAATGTATTCGTGAATAATGGGTAAAAGATGGGAAATACATTTATATGAAATGCACTCATCACATACCAATGCTTTCTGAGTATGGGCGTGGTCTGGACACCAAAACCGTGTTGAGGAGTATGCTCTTTAGAGTACTGCTTCCCATGCCCTACACGCCTTAAGCACAATCGTGTTGAAGCCATGTAGATTTATGGACTTGTCATTTGGTGCTTCTTTTGCTCAACTTTGGTTTCATTTCTGTTTTTTTACTCTACAGCCTGATAATCTGCATATTTCACTCAAAAAACCTATGAAGCACTAAAATATAACAAATAACAGCAAAATCCTAATTAAGTGCGTGCATTATAGATATGCATAACATGTATCCCATGCACTCATCAAAGCGTAGGAGAAGGGATGATGAATGGACACAAGTTGTTTTCACAAAGTTGGATTTTTCCATTCAAAATAAGAATGCTTACAAGATTCTCCTCATATAGAATGATATTACACTATTGTTGATGTGGCATGCCACATCATTTATTCTAAAGCTAGTCTAAAGTAAGTTTTGACTACATCGTTTTCTTATAGTAGAATTACGTTTTACAAAGTAACTTTTAACTAAGGGTGCTTTTAATTTTATTTTACAAGAGTACCTATATCACCCACACACAAAAGACCCCCTACCCATACACAAAGGACCATCCTTCTGGAGGATATAACATAATAAATACAAAACTATATCCTCCTTAAAAAAATCTTTATTGGGCAAATATCAAATAATAGTGAAATAAGATGTATTGTAAGCAGTGATAATATAATGAAAATTCGAGGATCACAAGGAATTCAGATATATCCAACCAAAATGTACAGCTCAGATGATTTAACAGAAGTAGAATGGGCAATACAAAAATATTTCAACACCTGTGACCTTACTACTGGAAGATGTAAAATATTATGAGCATGAAAATGATTTCGTCAGCTTTAAAACAAAAAATTATACTCAGAATGTTAAAATTGAGGAAATTATTGGTGAAGAAGATGATTAAACTATCTTTAAATTAAAAGGTTATTAAAAAGAAGTTATTCAATAATGGAAGTCTTGTTAGAACAATATTATCCTGATTATGCATGGGAGGAAAATTTCATAGAAATCCCAAAAGATAAGAGGATGTACACTTCTTAATTGAATGTAAATATGAATATGGTAATTATCCTAAAAAAAATATAAACAAAAGTGCATCTTAATGAAGAAATAATTTTAAATGAGGAAGAAATTACCCGATAATTAGAAGAAATATATATGAATGACTTAATTAAAAAAAATCTGGGATAGTAGAAAATTATGATGAAAAACATATGAATGCACAAAGTATAAAAAATAATAATCTAGCAAGATCTAATAATAATGAAACAAGCTCATCTAGTCCAACAAGATTAATAACTACCGAAAGCAGTTCTAGGACAACACAACCCGTAAGGTATAAAGTAATTATGAATTCTCAAATTATCCAGAATAGACTTATAAAATATTTAACAAAAGAGGAAAACCAGATCCTTTAGAAATAATAAAAGCTATGCCACAACAACATTATCTTGGTAGCATATTAATGATTAGCATAGTGCATCCTCAAAAATGACTAGAATTATTAGAGAGATGGGAATTTGATACCATAAATGCACCAGAAAGGTTACCAAGTACATTAGAAAATATGGGAATAGTAGATTTTATAAAACATTTGTTAGGAACAACTACTAGAAAAATATGATGAATAGTTGGAAAATAAACTATCTAATTGATTGTAAACATGTCACGCCTGAGCCCGGAGCGTCGACAAATGGCTGCAAACCTACAAGGCCGAGACTAAGTAGGTATGCAAGGTCTCAGAACTTATCTTACACAAAAAAATAACATCTAATAAAAATATAGATTCTTACATCAAAGGAAGCTATAAAATAAGAATTACAAAAGTTCTATATCCAATATTGGAATAATATTTAATCAATATAAAGTTCCAAGTTCACGAAGAAAGAGAACTTAATAACTTGCTAAACTAGAATGCAACTTGCTTAACGAGGACACTAAGCTGCCCACCAAGTAACTCTGAAAAAAAAAACAGAACAAACTTCATGAGCTTGAGAGCCTAGTAAGTAACCACTAAAAGCATTTGGGATAAAAAAAAAGTGTTAAAATCCAGGACAAAAATCGTTGCTATGATACAATAAAACATCTGTCAAAATACAATTCGGAAGTAAAACAAACCAGTTCAATAGAGTTTGATTTTAAGCTAAACACAGTATAGGTGTCCCAATTCACTATGCTCAAAACAGGATATCAGAGGCTGTTATTCTTCACCGACGGAGCGATGCGAAACTATAGTCTCTTAACAGAGTTACATGTCGACACGATCAGTGTTTAACCCCCAATGCCAGGGTTAGTGTATAGTTAATTGGAGACTACAATTTATAGATCAAAATAGTTGGTGTTCGCAAACAATAGAATAGCAATGTTCAGACCGAGTGAAAACAGAATAATCCACTAAACAAAAATGATAACATTCACATGATCTCATTTTCTGTATAACAAAATAAGCCAATTATTTTCAAATCAAACTTAATAAATAGGCTATGAAATAAATTTATATAAATAAGAATATATAACTTCTGTAGTTTATTAAAAAACAGGAATGAATAAATAAATAGCAAGAAATTTAGTAAATACTTAATAATTTAAAAGAATATAATAACCAAGAGTTTAATGAATAAAATTATTAAAAAATATAATTATAAAAGATAATACAAGAAATAATCAAAATAGTAATTTAGCAAGTGTTGAAAAATATATACTTATACCAGAATTTATATGTGGTTTACTTACCTGACTAATAAAAAAAATCCAATTCAGACACCAATCAAGGCTTTTGGGTGGGTCTTAAATTTGAGAAGGAAAACCTATTAAATCATTAATCATAAATTTACAAAATTTTTGGGGTATGCAAGAAAGATTTCAAAACCCTAATGATGCTATTAAAGTTAAGGGCTAATGAGCAAGGGTATTGTAAAAGAAGATTTCAGAAAGGCATTAATGCAAAAAGGATCAAGCTATTATTTTCTATATTTGGATTTTTTTCAAGGGTATAGTATCAATTATCAAACCTAATGGAGATAAGAACTATTTCAATATGACCAACATAAACTAAAACCAGCATAACTTTGTCTATCATCTTCCAAATCACAAAATTATTTTTTCTGAGAAAGCTAGACAGATGAGGCTATGATATATCCAAAATTCACACTGACTAGAATACTATTAAATTTATAGCATTCATTTGAATGTCCATCTATTTCTGCAAACCAGTAAAATCAGACACGATCCTTTTAACATACATATCTCTCAGTATATATCCTCAAATAACATGATAATTTTGAATAGTAATTAATTCAAAAAGGAACAACTTTCTTATTTTGAACCTTACCTTATTGAACTTTAAAACCATGAAAAATATTAATCAACCTTCAAATTCTGCAGAGAATTCTATTTGATGTAGCTACCCTAATATGGCTGTATCTCATAAAATATAGATGTATAAAATGTGAAAATTTGCAGGTATTAGTTGATATCAAACCCTATAACTTTCTTATTTTTCACTTTGCTAGATTCAACCTTTAAATTCATGCATTATGCCCGTAAATCTTCAAGTTCTGCAGAGAATATTATTCTGCTACACTAATAGGGTTATATTTTATAAACCTCAAGTGATAAAATTTAAAATTTTACAGACTAAATAAAATATAGATTACTTACCTCACACATGCCAATAAATGAGTTCTTGATGGGGTTTCTCATGCCTAGATGCTAACATCTCTCCAACTAAACAAATCTGTAATTTAAACTAGAACTTTGTTTTCCTTAAATATCACGATCAGAAATTTCATGGTGATGGTAGGAGTGACCAATAATTTATAGAATAATTTTTAAGGAGATAAGAAAAGATTTTTCTGATAACTACACAGATAAATAGATTATAATAATAATCCTGTTAAGTGGATAAGGAAGAATCTCAAGAGATAATTCAAAGATAAACTAAATAATAATAATAATAAAGAGTGTGGGGTCCACAAAACATTTGATAGACATGGTAGATAATCGGTATAATATTACTATTCAAATAAGACAAATTATTCTATGAACTAATCCCTCCAAGGGAGATACATTTTTGTCAGATATAGCCGCTAGATACTTATAAAGATTATATCTAAATAGTTTTAATGATATTGTAAAACTTGGTTAAAGTTATATTACCTTAATTACAAATACAAGAAGAGCTTTTCCAAGACCCCAATTAACTAAAAAATGATTTATTAAATTGATAAAACCATTAGAGGATTTAATGTATAAAGCATGGAGAGATGAAGATAACGAGAATGTCACAGGAATAGGACCATCTGTTTTATTTACTTTCAATTATTTAAAAAAAAGATACTATAAAATTAAAGCAAATAGATAGATAACAAGCTATAGCTACTGTAGCAGTGCATAAGGAAATAAAGCCTAGGAAGGGATGGAAACATAGTACATATTATAAAAAAGGAAGACCAGAGGAAATCATGTGAAAATTCAAAATCCATAAATCACCTCTAAAAGATAAATGTTTTATTTGAGGAGAAATTTGACATTATGCAAGAAATTGTACAAGAGATAGAGTTAAAGGAAAAAGATTAAATATGTGACAATTATTAGAATTGCCAGAAGAAGTAGACATAGTAAGGGTAGCAAGTAATGACACCCCAAAAGATAGTGATATATGTAGTATATTTGGAGGACTAGATGCCTATTCTACTGAAGAAGGTAATTGATGAGTGCATGTCATATACATATTTTTATATATGTTTTACCCATTTTTAGCTTGTCTTTTGCATGCATTTATGATAAATCGGTACTACTTTGGGTATGTGTGCTTAATTGTGTAGGAAACTAGGTCTTGGAATGCAAAGAACAAGTTTAGATCAATTTGGCCACAAAACAAAGCTATAGTGCACTTTTCAGGATAAGCACGTCCGTGCTTAGGCCGTGTTTATTTCGGCACTTAGAAAAAATAGCTCTTTTGAGAAAGCACAACCGTACAAGTAAGCACGGGTAGGAAACATGCCCGTGCTTCGGCCCATGCACCTTTTAGAAATTTTGAGGATAAGAAAAGCATAGCTTCTTTGCTCCTAGCACCCCTATGCTCTTTGAAGCACGGCAGAAGCACGGCCCCCGTGCTCTTTGAAGCCCGGGCAGAAGCACCCCCGTGCTTCTGCCCGTACACTTTACAGGAATGCTAAAGTCAAGCCAAAAACATGTCCCAAGACATCTCGAGAAAAGCACGACCAAGAGCCCGGCCGTGCTTGCATCAGAAACAAACTTTTTAAGCCCAAAGTTACGATTTTAAAGGGGTCTTCTTATCTTTTCTTCCGATTTGGGGGAGGCGACGCGAAGGGAAAGTGGTGCACCTTTGGGGGCTGAATCTGGACCGAGAGATTGTCGTCGGAGTAGAGAAACGTTGGTTAGATCATCATCGGATGCCCTCTGACGAAGATTGTGAAGCAAGAAGGGAGTTTATGGATTTCATCTCATTCTCTTGTTGTTTTCCTTATGTTTCTTGTAGAATCATGATGGGCTAACTATTCTCCGGTGCCCCGGATTCATTAACTCGAATGTTATTTTGTAGTTGAATATTTTTTTGCAATATTTATGGAGTCTTATTGATTTCTATGTTTAATCTTGTGTTGCATAATTTGATGCACATGATTAGTGTAGTATGATTATAAAACTTGGCGTGTGTTGATTGGCATAGTGTGATCGCCTTAGAGTGATTGCTTTCCTCGAAGAGCATGATTCCGGTAGTTATAGTAATAATCCTCGACATTCATGATTGTCATAGATATAACAAGGCTTTGAGAGCACACATAAATTTCGTAGGATGTACCTGATAGGCATTGTGAGAAAGTGACTGCAAACTATTCCGAGAGATTATTCCGGGGTGGTACTCCTTATCACTGATCTCTCGTTACGTGAACCCTGTCAAGGCTCCCAGAAGTTTTTGCCATGTTTTTTGAGAGCGTAAAGATGCCCAAAAAGTTCTGAAAATTCAAAATTTTGGCATAGTCTCCCTTGTAACTTCAAGAAAAAACGGATATACAACATTTACTTGCCGAAATATGCAATTAAACACACTTGAACTACACCGAATAAATAAACGAACACTAGAATTTTAAGGCAAGCATGAATTAATGAAACAAACACATATACAAATATTTAAACACTCAAGAAAAACATACCACATAAAAACAAACAAAAAGAGACTACGAAAAATATAAAAGACGAAGAATTTAAAACTTGGGTGGCCTCCCAAGGAGCGCTTGTTTAATGTCACTAGCATGACGAACCTTTTTATTACCTCAGGGAGGCTTGAATATGGTTGATGCACACAACACTGGGTGATGTGTTAACCCCTTGCGTTACCGCAAGTGTATGGGTCATCAAGTAATAAAGTGGACCCAATGGGTCGGGTTATTGAACTACAGGGAACAAAAGTACTAGTAATTGCTCCTCCTTTGTTATCAAGCCTAATGAGTGTAGTGTGTGATGATCTAATAGTCAAACCTAAGAGTGGGTTCTCAATTAATGCAGGTGGGGTATCAGGACAATCCTTCCTCTATTATTCAGGTGTCGAGTACTGGATTACAAGTGTTTCTAAACGAACTAATTGAGTCATGGGTATCCTAAGGTATACCGGCTCCTATCTCCAGGTTGCTAGTAACTAGTCCTCTACGAGGTCCCGGCGGAGAATTCTCTCGACGCCTCACACCACATATGACTGTTTAGCACTTTAGGGGTCCCAAAGATATGACCAATTCCTAAAAATAGATCCAACATGCCTCCAGGTGAAAGATCCCTAACCCCTTACGAGGTCCCGGTGGAGAATTCTCTCGACGCCTCACACCACATATGGTTGCTTGACACTTAGGGAATATGGAGATAGGAAATATCTATCGGAAGGGAAAGGGGACACTCCGCTATCTCACGGCTATCCCTCTCAACCCTTTTTACTTTGGTAATTCTAAACCTAGTGGTAGTCTCTCTCTTCACTAGGTTGAATAAGGCATGCAAGTCATTTAATGCTGAAATCAAAAGCACATGCAAGTATTAAAAACACAAGAGTAAAACTCAATGTATTGAAATCGAATAGAAACACAAAGTAATCAAATAAGAATAAGAATCCTAGCGTTTAAATGTTTGAATACCCACTACATTTTTAGCTCTCCATGGAGCAAGACACAAACCAAATAAAGCGATGATAAATAAGTTCACAAGCCATACAAAATAATCCCCTATATCAGCGATGATGGCCTTGATGGATGACTTCCACGTCTAGATTGAATTCACTCCGAAGCTAGGTTGCCAATGGCTTCCTTGATACTATGTCGAAGGAGGAATCGATCTAAGTTAGTGAGGAAGCATTCCCAAAGCCGCAAAGAACTCTCTCCAAACCCTAGCCCAATTGCTTCTTGAAAGTAGCCGAAAAGATCCATAAAAATTAAAACAATGCGGCTTTTATAACTTAAAATCAGGGCTTCACACGGGCACTCACATACCCGGGTACTGTAACCACACGGCCGTTTGATTTATGTGAATTTATGATCGCTCGAGGAGATATCTGATTTTATAATGATACGTTTTTATGAGTCTACGGGCGGAATATGTGTGATCTCTTGATGAGATATATGATATTACATTAATGTGTTCATGATGATCCTACGGGCGGGATGGATATCCCAAATGTTGATGGTGAGGGGGAAGGATCCCCCGTATTTTCTGCAGAAGCGAGTCTCCACGGACCGACCTAGTTGGGGTGGCGTGGAGTTCTCGGCTGACTCGCTTATTCAGGAGGCTCGTAGAGATCCTGAAGAGCCGTGTTAGGTTCTTGGTGTCACCATCCGGGATTCTTAACTGCCAATGCCAAGATACGCGCATCTTGGTGGCTCCTGAACTAACCGCTGACGCGGATTAGTGACGGAGGGTTTTCACAGGTTGGTGATACTAGCGATATGGGATTTATTATGATTATCTTATAAATCCCTAGGTCGTTGAGTTAGAAAAAAGTATTTATTTTTTTTGAAATTTGGACTTCGTGATATGAGATATACTACTTTGATTACTTTATGAAACCTTGAAAAGTTGGGCATTCCGAAAAAGTATTTTAAACTTGAATTTGCAGATTTATATCATTTTCTGAATGACTTATCAAGGATTTTATAAATGCATTTCATTGAGGAAGTTTGAAAGTTTCTTATAATGAGTTGTATATATATATATTTATATGCATTGAAAGTAAGTTCTTTAATTGTTGTTGAATATTGAAGATTTGTAAATGGGCTGGCTTATAGACTCTTACTTGTGCGAAGTTTAGCTCCATGTCTAGCCCCTCACTGAGTAACCTAGTTACTCACCCATTCTTCTTCTCTTCTTTATAGGTGTTAGCACGACAACAGGGAGTGAGACGTGATAGTGCTTGGCAAAGTTATTTTTGCATTTACCTCTGAGTAGTGTATGATTCATAAACATTGTTGTCATGCATAAGATGAATCCAATAGGACCTATGTTTTCGTATTTCCATTTTGGTCTTGTATAATCTTGATTGTTTCAGTCAGGACATTAGGTTGTATGAGTTTTACACCCAGTGTTTGGGAGAGACTATGATTGTGTCCATGATCATTGATATTGTGTTTTTCAGGGATATACATATGGTGTGAATATATTGATCTTGTACAGGGTTGTGGTTGAATACTGATAAGTGTCTAAATGTACGTATTTATATGTTTTATTCTAGTACTATTTTGCATGTATTCTGATGAGTTGATGCCCGTTTCGCGTTTAAATTGGTTTTATTTGTGTTACAGGCCTTGAAGAAGCCAAAATGAGCTCAAGAACGTATTTGGGAAGAAATCCATATCAAATACGACGTTTTTGAGCTTTCATACTGTAGCAGCACTGTAGAAGGATTATTGTAGCAAGATTACTATAGCATGGCACTGTAGCACCGAAACGGGATTTTCTGGAAAAAGGCTGGGAGCCCTGTGGGCAAGCATGCACCCGGAAGGCAGCCCGTATGGATGCCCGAAAAAGGTGTTTTTAAAGGAAAGTTAGGGCATCTTTTGGGAGGATCTTCAACTCTTCTTCTTCTCCTTTTCTTGGGCCGCCGCCCCACCTTCGCCGGCGGCGTTTTCCGGCGATCCACCGTGCCATTCTTCACCAAGAGGGAGGCAATCATTGGAGGAGGAAATAGGGGGAAGATCTAGAGCTTCAAAGCGTCGTTTGAGAAGAGATCTCGGCGACATCGGTGATCTTCATCCATGCAAGGCGATGATGAACCCTAGAGTGTTCCTCTTTATGTTTATTTGTTCCTTGGATTGTATGAGTGTTCCTCTTTCATGAGGAACTAACTTGTATGTGATTTGGGCATGATGAACCCTAGAGTAGGTTTGTTGTAATTAAGGATGATAATCATTTGTGATTTAGTGTTGGATGTTGTATTTCTTGTATAAGAATTTCTATAGTTTGTGATTCATGCTATGTATGCTTGATTGCCTTGAAGTACATGAGAACTCTGTAGTTCAATTTCTAGGTTGTACTTGCAGCGTGACCATCGCCCTTGTACTAGACTCACATAGACTGAAAGGGATTCATGTACCAATACACCGAGAGATTCGGGTATTATGTACCCCCCTGAATGTTAGGCTTAGACCCAGAAGAGTGTCTACTCCTGATAAGGGATTCCCTGAGCACACTGCAATCGTAGGAGGAATTGACCGGAAGGGATTCCGGTCAATACTCGTATGGGATTAGGGCTAATCACCGAGGGATTCGGGATTAGCTTAATTTAGGAATATCTCAGTCCAGACCACCATCACAACACATCATCCTTAATTCGAGCCTTAATGACAACCCTAGGGGGATTCTCTGTCCAAATCACGCCTTCTCCTGTTCGTCCGTCCCTTGTATGCTTATTTGGCTTGTAGTGGTAGCTTTATCCTTTTATTTATAGATTTTAGTAGATGTACTATTCTCTCGTATTGTTAGGCTAGAAAATAGATGAAGGGGAAGTAATAGTAGCTCCTTGGCCCCGTGGAATACGACCCCTGTGTCACACACAGGGTATTACTTGGCGACCCCGTTCACTTGCGGGACGCTCATCAAATACCTTAGATTTAGAGTACTATTGTTGTGATGTTAATATTGTACAGGTAACAGGTTTGCCTTGCGGCGATCTAGGGTTGAGGCAGGTACCTGACCTCTCCTGGGTTGTCGTGGCGGTAGTGTCATGGGCCGGGGCGTGAGACCTTTTCTCTCTTTAGTAAATCCTTATATAGGCTTAAGCTTATGGCCAGCTTACGGGCGTAAGCTAGGTCGTAAGCGTCGAGGTTTCAACTTTCCTCGTGCCTTACGCCCCTGATCACGGCCGTAAGCCTCTCTCTAAGGTTCTCTGCCTTTGGGTTACGGTCTTGCTTACGGCCATAAGCCTAGGACCGTAAGCCTCATATGATAAATATTGCCTCCAACCTTACTGGCATAAGCTTCTCCCGTAAATGCTTCTGTCTTCCACTTACGGTCTCGCTTATGGCCGTAAGTCGCGACTGTTTAAGGCTCTCTGTATTATAGGGCTTCTTCTCTTACGGGTATAAGGATACCCGCAAAGTCTTCTGAATATGGCTTATGGCTGTAAGCCAAGCCGTAAGTTGGCTGTAAGTGGTGTTGCTTTCCAAGTGCTAAGTTAGGAGTGTGCGGCACTCGACGGTTTCATTCGTAATCACTTCCTTTGGCTCTCCTTTGGCTTTAACCTCCACTTGGTGCCTGCGACGACAGTTTATACTCAATTTAGCCTCGTATTCCACTAAATTACTCTAATACTAACTCAATAAGTAAATAAATTAATATATAAAATAAGCATAATTGTATACTTATCAAACTCCCCCACACTTAAAGTCTTGCTTATCCTCATGCTATAAGGACAAATCATAAAGTACAGAAGCATGGTCTTAGTGACTTCAAGCAAACTTGAGCTCGTGAGTTCAATAAACATCAATTAATAGCACTAGAGTAGTAAAAATTTTAGACTCTAATAATCAGGGAAAACTCTATCCAAAAACAATGAGTGTGTAAACTCAATCTGTTTCACTTTGGGTAACAGCATGATACTTGAAGTACATGTTAAAACATTACATGGCAGCTTCACACAACACCTAAGGTAGCCTTTTCTCTCTGGATCCTGGAGAGCGGCTTTCACACTTAGGAGTGGTAGCTCTTTCCATTGTCATTTCTCTTTTTCTTTTCCTCTTATTTTTGTAAGAGAGTGGTAGCTTTCACGTTCCTTTAGTGGTAGCTATGACATACCCTTGCGTGTGTGTTCCGCAAGTGCACGGGTGTCGAAGTAATAAAGTACCCAAACGGGTGGGTAGTCGAATCCACAGGGAGTAGACGTAAGAACAGTAACACTTAGCTAAGTAGTCAAAGACAAATCAATTGTTGTTGTGATTGAAAATAAAAACAAGAAAAACAGAAATAAAGTATTGAAAGTAAAAGCTAGAGTGTGAAACAAGACCAATATGAAGATGGGGTACTCGGACAATGCTCCCCCTAGAATCCTAGTTTCTAGTGCAAAACCTAAGTTGCTCTTCTTAAAATGAGAATCAATGAGTCGTGGAAATCCAAAGATACAGGGTCCCAAACCTAAGGTCAACCCTGACTAGTCCCCTATGAGGTCCCGGCGGAGAGAAAGACTCTCGACACCTCACACCACGTATGACTGCGAAAAGCTCGTGGGAATCCAAGTGATGAACCCTATTCCGAAATATGGACCAACCCCTTTGATCCAGGCGGAAGATCCCTAATCACAAATAAGTCCCGGCGGAAAGGATTCTCTCAACGCCTAACTCTCTTTGTGATCGAAGTTATCTCGTGGAATGAGAAGGTGGGGTAAATCACACCGGAGGGGAAAGGGGACGTGTTGCTACCTTTCAACTCACCCTCTCGACCCTATTCAATCTTGATTGATCTTAACCTAATGGTGATGGTCACTCGTCAAAAGGATGATTAAATGTGATTCTTAACCCTAGTGTCACTCTAAGGGAAAATCCAAGAAGCATACAAGATTGAAACTCAAATTGAAACTCAAATTAAAGAACAACAATAAAGTCATAGAAACATAGTAATTCTAGGGTCTACATGTCCAAGCACCCACTAGGGTTTTAGCTCTCCATGGAGCAATACAAGATCATGAAAGTAATGGGAATTAAATGCAAACAATCCATAAGTAAAACCCCCTTAAGCTCCGTGCCGATGGTCTATGAGGGCTTCTCCTTCTTCTCCGAAAAATCCTTCCTTCAAGCCTAGGGCACACCTCGCCGAATCGAGTCGTCGAAGGCTCCCCCAATAGCTCTCATTCGAAGGGATTGATGTTGAAATCGATGAAGAAGCACCCTCAAAGCGTAGCAAGAACCTCCTGAACCCTAGCCGTCACCCCGCCTGAAGTTTGGAAGAAGACCCCCAAATAACGCTTCAGAAAGGCTTTATAATTGACCATCTCGAGGATCCACACGGGCGTGTGGATGAGCCACACGGCCGTGTGGAAATTCCACACGCCCATGTGGAATTTCAGCCCTATGGAAACTTGCGTATTGGTCCCTGAGTTCGCCCGTTTCTTCTTCTGAGGTCACACGAACGGACACACGCCCATGTGAAAGGTCATGTGGCATTTCTTGATAATGAAAAACCCTTGGAGAGCTTTTGAAATCTTCGAACAAATCCGGACAAGCGAGCATGACTGCCTTCGTGTCCTTCTACAAGAATTGTCTTGAAGCCTTTAGAAGTTGGCACATACCCCATCGTTTGAACCCGATTTGTGTCTTGAACTTTGTATTTGCACAAAAGAGCTCCACTTGGCACCATTATGACCTAATCTTTCCTTTATTCACGTTCCATGTCTTCACAACCCTAATTGCACGAAAGAACACAACAGCACACGAAATTAGCGATACAACCTGAGAAATATGATGCTCATGCGTGGAAAACATTTCTAAAAATATGTACATGCAAGCACTTATCAAGCTATTTCTCTTAATAGGGCATACAGAGAATCCGACTTGTGAAGAGTAGCTGCACATAACAAAAGGGGCAACTATTTCCACGTCTATGCATACGAATTGAACACATACTTTTGTTTCACAATTTTGTTCTTCTCTTTTTCATAATTAACAAACAGAAGTACGTGTAATAACATGCATTTACTAAGTTTAACAGATGAGTTGTGCACTTAACGGCATTGAGCAATGAATAGAGCAAAAATTGAAAAAATAGGGTCTAAAAATAACTACACTAGCACATGATAAATTGAAGCCATTGAACTCACATAAATCATTGTATTGGGCTATCATTAGTCAGTTAGCACTAAGTAGACAAGCATGCACATCCCTCCCCACAGTTAAAATCTTACATTATCCTCAATGTAAGCACAAAAAGATAAACAGGGACAATGCAATGAAACTAAAGAGAAGGTTGGAAATACGAGCACTTCCCTGAATAAATGGTGAACACATTGAAGAGCATGGGAAGTAACTTGTTGGGGAAGAGTTAGTTAACTGGGGTGCCTACTCCAAGTCAGAAGAGACCGAGCGAGCACCCTCTTTATAAGTGGTGGTGGTGGTTGGAGCACAAAAGTTCCTGCACGATCAAGTACAAGATTAAGCTTAATAAAAGTAAAAACTAACTGACATAAAGGAAAGAACAGAACTGAAAATCCACTAGAAGTCTGAATGCAAACAAAACGGGGCAGGACCAACCCTTGCCAAATACAAGAAATACACAAGTACAAAAAAAATGAGAAGAAGATCGAAAGTGCAGAATGTGTGTCCTCAGAATCTGGCTGGGCGGAAGTAGTCTCTGGAGTTGGCTTAGATGCTGGTGCTGGATCTGCGGAAGTTACCTCTGGTGCTGGATCTGAGGGTGGATGAACTGGTGAATCCACAGGGGCTGGCGCAGGCTCAGTGGGCACCTCAGTAGCAGGGGCATGGGTAGGAACAACAGGAGGAAGTATGCGCTCGAGCATCGCCAGAACACGGTGGAGATTGGCCTCCACCCTCACCACTGACTCCTAAATCTCCGCTTGGCCAGCTCTGAGAGCCTGCTGCTCCTTCCAGATCGTGACCAGTTGCTCGTGAATGTTCTCTCTAGGTCGCTTTAGAGTGGTTGATGTTGTCGCCGATGGAGAAGCTGACGAGGTGGAAGCCTCCTCGGATTCCTTATCGGAACTATCCTCACCCTGTCAGTCGTCGGATTAGCTTGGCTTGGAGTGAGGATATATGTATGATACATGACGGGTAACTATCCCCATCATTCGTAAGGTATCCATGCTGAGAGGGGTTGTAGTACTGACAACCTCCTATTCCGCGTGATTCTCTGTTAATCCCATACCTCTGATCAAGCGTATGATGTAGGGGCCGGGTCATTAATGGCGAATAGTCGGGACCAGCCCCCTGTTTGTAACATTTCTTGGACTTCATCCTTCAGCACCAGTTGGGCAAGAATGGGCAATCCACAGTACGGGACTGACCGAACCACTTCGTCTTCAAAAGCGTGAGGATCAGAAAGTTGGGCCCCAGTGAATCGCAGCGGAAGAAGGTCTAGCCGTGTTGGGTCAAGCTGGCTTCGACGGTCGGGTAGCAACGGTCTTCGTTCTAGGCATCCTGCAAAATAAACAACAAAGCTAAATCAATACAATGGCTTAGAATTCTTGCTTTAGATACCTTTACGGCCGGTTTATGGGCTCACTTACGGTCGTTAGTATCAGAATGTTCATTCTTACCAAGGACCTTATGGCCGTAAGCTTCAAGTTGCGGCCGTAAAGCTCTTCCACCCACACTCACATAAGCACAATTCAAAAAGAAAATAAGGACTGAAAGAAAAGCTAAAACGTGACAAGAAAAGAAAACCCACTACAAAGATGAAGAGGGAAAAGAAAAGAAAAGGGCCCTAGAACAAGAAATTGAAGAAGAGGAAGGAATTCACCTCCAAGCTTCACCTAGCCATAGAAGAAACCTTCACCAATGGAGGGGAAGAAGAGATCATCATTTCTTTTCTTTCATGGAGGCGAAGGATGATGTTCTAAGAGAGGAGGGAATAAGGGTTCAAGAAGAGGTGAAAAAGAGAGGGAAAATAAGTCTTATGAAGACACTAGAGGGTTCAAAAGGTGTTTAAATAGGTGGGGAAATGCGGGCAACCTCATGGGCTCCCTTGCGGGCGCAAGGGATGCCGCTAGTCCCCTAGGCCGGAGCCCTTGCGGGCTAACTTGCGGCTGCAAGAGAGGCCGCAAGGCTCCTTGTTTTTGGGTTGTTGTGGCACATCAAGTGCTGTAAGTCTCCGGCCTTGCTTGCACTTTCCCAAGGGTTTTTTTTCTCTTTCTTTTTCTCTCTCAAAAAAATCTGAACTAAGATCCCAATACAAAAGAACACTCGATAGACTTAACCAGACAAAGTTTTACTCAATAAACAAAGCACAAGAGAAGTGAAAAAAGTCGAACTGCTACAAAAGCTGAATTTGGATCATTCAAATAACAAGCTCCCTGCATTGCTTAGATAATTGCACCTCGCACAAAAGGAAAACTAAAGAACAAAGTCAAATAAATAAACAAGAAGAGAAAGAGAAAATAAAGTTGAATGTACAAAAAGAAGAAAAATGCATAGGCAATATACTACAGGTTTTCCTAGTATCCCTTGTGTTCCTGGCAACGGCACCAAAAACTTGATGGCTGTCCCACAAGTGCACGGGGTCATCAAGTAATACTGATAAATATACAATTATGCATATTTTATATATTAAATTGTGTACTAATCAAATTAGCATTGGAGCAAATTAGGGGAATACGAGGCTAAATCAAATATAATATGTCTTTGCAGGTACCAAGTGTAGGTTAAAGCCAGAAGAGAGCAAAGGAAGTGATTTGGAATAAAAAAGGTCAAAATCGGCATACTTTTCACTTAGCACTTGGAAAGCAACATTACCTACCGGCATATTATGGCTGGGCTTACGGCCGTAAGCTTTATTCAGACGACCTTATGGGTATCTTTATGCCCGTAAGAGAAGAAGCCCTGTACTCCAGAGAGCCTTACGGTCGGCCTTTATGGCCGTAAGCGAGACCGTAAGTGGAAGATAGAAGCATTTACAGGAGAAGCTTAGGCCCGTAAGGTTGGAGGCAATATTTATCATATGAGGCTTATGGAGTAAGCAGGACCGTAACCTGAAGACAGCGAAACTTACGGGAGATGCTTACAACAGTAATCGGGGGTATAAGGAACGAGAAAAGTTGAAACCCCGACGCTTACGACCTAGCTTACACCCATAAGCTGGTTGTAAGCTAAGGCTTATCTAAGGTTTTACTGAAGAAAGAAAAGAGGTTCGTTTTTAGGGTTTTATTGCACTTTTGGGGAGAGTGTGGCTGGAGAGGGAAGAGCTTCATCTGCGAGATCAAGGACAAAATCCTCCAGTCCAAGGCGAAGAAGCCGTGTGGTTACTCATCAATATCATCTTCACCATTCATTAGGCCACCACCGCAGCCAAGGATCGTGTCTTCCCGAACGTCGAGGGGAACTTCGCGCCGGTTCTTATTCCTTTGGGTTTGAGGGAGTTTCTTATTCAATTTCACGTGATGATTATAAACATTTGTGAAACCTTGATTTTGTATTATCGCAATATGAGCTAATCCCCTTTGTGGGAAGCTTGGATTGGAAACCTTAGGGAGACTATTGAACTCTATTTGTAATTCCTTTTTTTTATCTCTATTGCTTAGGGTGTTTACTTTTAGAAATGCATGTGTGATTGGATGGTTATCTTGTTGCATAGTGCAAGATTGATGACAGGCGTTGAATACCAGTTGGATCCTACGGACTAGCGTGAGGTGAAAACCCATAATGAAATCATATTTCTTATAAACTCTTATGCTAATTGGTTGAGGATTATTTATAGAAGTTGGTGCTTAATTTCCTAATCCACAAGGGAGTACTGTCCAAGTGTTCCCATTATTCCAGATAGTCTTTACCCCTTGCTTGATTTCTACACATTTTAGTTACTTTAGTTAGGCATGCCAATCATCATTCCTCTTAGGCTAGATTTCACAACCAGAGGTTAGTATTAGTACATTTGCTGCCTGAGGTTCGACAACCCGATCCCTCTTTGGCGGTCCAATGTATTACTTGACGACCCATGCACTTGCGGTGATACAAAGGGTGTGTGAAATATCTTGTGTGTTGGTGCGTTTTCGCAACAGAGGGTGTTGTGTCAACCCCTTGCGTTGCCGCAAGTGCACGGGTCGTCAAGTGATAAAGTAGACCCTAAAGGGTCGGGTTGTCGAACCACAGGGAATAGGAGTACTAGTAGTTGCTCCTCTTTTGTTATCTAGCCTAATAAGTGTAGTGTGTGATGATCTAATGGCCAAATCTAAGAGTGTCACTGCACGTGCGCAGGAAATAAAAGAAGGAATAGTTATCAATCAATGAAGGTGGGGTATCCGGACAATGCTCCCCCCAGGATTCGGGTGTTAACTGTAGATTACAAGTGTTTATGGACGAGAATATTGAGTCGTAGGTATCCTAAGGTATATCGGCCTCTGCCTCCATGTTGCCGACAACTAGTCACCTACGAGGTGCCGGCGGAGAATTCTCTCAGCGCCTCACACCACATATGACTGCTTAGCACTCTGGGGATCCCAAAGATATGACCAATTTTTAAAAGTAGATCCAACCCTGCATCCAGGTGAAGGATCCCTAACCCCCTATGAGGTCCCGGCGGAGAATTCTCTCGATGCCTCACACCACATATGGTTACTGACACACCCTTGAGTGTGTGTTCCACAAGTGCACATGTGTCAAAGTAATAAAGTACTCAAAGGGTGGGTAGTCGAATCCACAGGGAGTAGACATTAGCAACAAACACACACACTTGCTAATTAGCCAAGGAAAACTCAGTTGGTGTAGAAATCAATAGGAACGTAATTAACAGAAATAAAAGACTGAAGGTAATTGCTAGAGTAAAGGACAACATCAAGATGTGAATGGGGTACTCGGACAATGCTCCCCCTAGGATCCTAGTTTCAAGTGCAAAACTCTAATTACTCTTCCTTAATCGAGATTTACTGAGTCGTGGAGATCTAAAGATATAAGGTCCTAAACCTAAGGTCAACCTTGACTAGTCCCCTACGAGGTCCCGACGGAGAGAAAACTCTCGACGCCTCACACCACGTATGACTGCGGTAAGCTCTCGGGATTCCAAGTAATAAACCCTATTCCCAATTATAGATCAATCCTTTTGGTCCAGGTGAAAGATCCCTAATGACAAATAAGTCCCGACGGAAAGGCCTCTCTCAATGCCTAACTCTCTTTGAGATCGATATTAACTCTTGGAATATAGAGGTAGCGTGAATGGCACCGGAGGGGAAAAAGGATGTTTTACTACCTCCCGACTCACCCTCTTAACCCTCTTCAATCTTGGTAAATCTAATCCTAATGGTGATGGTCACTCGTCAAAAGGATGATTAAGTTGGATTCTCAACCCTAGTATCACTCTATGGGAAAATCAAATAAGCACACAAGATTGAAACTTAAATTAAATCTCAAATTAAAGAAAAGCAATAAAGTCAATGAAACATAGAAATCCTAGGGTTTATATGTCCAAGTACCCACTAGGGGTTTAGCTCTCCATGGAGCAATACAAAATCAATAATATAATTGAAAATAAATGCAAATAATCCATAGAGAAAACCCCTTTAAGCTCCGTGCTGATGGTCTACGAGGGCCGCTTCTTCTTTTACAAGGATCCCTCCGTCAATCCTATGGCACACCTTACCGAATCAATATCGTCGAAGGCTCCCCCAATAGCTCTCCTTGGAAGGAATCGGAGTTGAAATCGGTGAAGAACGCCCCAAAAGCCATGCAAAAACCTCTGCAAACCCTAGCCGAACTCCCTCCAGAAGTTATGAAAAAGCTCCCCTAAAAACGCTTCAGAATGCCCATGTGGATATTCAGCCTCTACAGAAGTGCATCTATAGGTCCCCGATTTCGCCAGTTTCTTCTTCTGAGGCCACACGGATGGACACACGCTCGTGTGGTAGGTCATGTGGTATTTCTTGATGTCAAAAAACCCTTGGAGACTGTTTTAAATCTTCGAATAAACCAAAACAAGAGAGCATGACTGCCTTTGTGTCCTTCTACAATATTGTCTTGAACCCTTTAGAAGTTGGGACATACCCTCTTGTTTGACCCCAATTTGTGTCTTGATCTTTATATTTGCACAAAAGAACTCCACTTGACACCATCATGACCTATTTTTGCCTTAATTCCCACAAAGCTTCTTCACAACTCTAATTGCAAGAAATAATACAAAAACACATGATATGAGCAATAAAATCTGTGAAATATAATGCTCATGCATGAAAACATCTCAATTATTATATCTATCGAAAGGGAAAATGGACACTCCCCTATCTCATGGCTCACCCTCTCAACCCTCTTTACTTTTGGTTATTCTAAACCTAATGGTGATCTCTCTCTTCACTTGGTTGAATAAAACAGTCAAGGCAATTAATAATGAAATCAAAAGCAATTGCAAGCATTAAGAACTTAAAAGTAAAACTCTATGTATTAAACTCGAAAAGAAACACAATGTAAATCTAATAAAAATATGAATCCTAGGGTTTACATGTTCGAATACCCACTAGGGGTTTAGCTCTCCATGGAGCAAGTCACGAAGGAAATAAAGTAATGATAGACAAGTTCACAAGCCATAACAAATAAACCCCCTAAATCAGTGATGATGGTCTTGAAGGTTAGCTTCCACGTCTGGATTGAATCCACTCCGAAGTTAGGTCACCGGTGGTTTTCTTAATGCTATGACGGAGGAGGAATCGATTCATGTTGGTGAGGAAAGCTTCCCAAAGCTGCAAAGAACTCTCTCCAAGCCCTAGCCGCCTTGCCTCTTGAAAGTAGCCCAAAAAATCCCAAAAACTTAGAACTGTAGCCACACGGGCATTCACACGCGCCTGTGTACTGTAGCTACACGCTCATGTGAAAATTCCACACGGGAGGTGAACAGTGAATTGCTACAATAAATTTCTACAGTGATTTTCCCCAAAATCATTCTTCGAGTCCACACGGTCAGGCACACGGCCGTGTGGTAGGGTGTGTGACTTTCTGTCCTTTGAATTCTTCAAAAACCTTCTTCGTTTTGGGTGTGGAAGCTGGGACATGGACGTACTACTGCCTTTGTGCCCTTCCGGTTCGTGTAATGACTTGGAAACCGCCGAAAGTTGGCAACACCTCCACGTATATAAGCACAGCTTCTATTTTTGGTCTTGAAATGTGTCATCACACCCTATCTTTGCTTTTTTTTTTTGTACTTCATACCTCCAAGGCTCTGTTTGCACAAAAGACCACAAAATACACATTATTAATGATACGACCTGATAAAAATGATGCTCATTGTATACGAAATGATGTTATAAAATATATGTATACAAGCACTTATCATGTGTGACATAGGGGTCATATTCCACGGGGCCAAAGTGCTACTATTACTTCTCTTTCGTCTATTTTCTAGCCTATCAATACGAGTAAAGTGTATAACCACTAAAAACCAACAATAAGAGAATAAAGCTACCACTATACACCAAATAAGCATTCAAGGGATGAACAAACAGGAGAAGGCATGATTTAGACAAAGAATCCCCCTATCTTCTCCCTCGACGTTTGCCTCCCCCTTGGTGAAGAATGGTGCAGTAGATCGCCAGAAAACACCTCCAAAATCAGTGGGGCGGGGGCCCAAAAGGCCAAGAGAAAAGCACCCCTCATATGATGCTCTAGATGCCCCTTTAAGGGATTTTCGTGAGGCTTGAGGGCTGCTTTTCGGGCGCAACGATGCCCGCAAGGCTCCCAACCTTTTCGCAGAAAAAATCATATCGGGTGCTACAGTGCCTTGCTACAATAACTACTGCAGTAATCATGCTAGAGTAATAAAACTTAAAAACGCCGTTTTTGGTGCCGATTTCTTCCTAAATGCATTTTTGAGCTCGTTTTGGCTTCTTCAAGACCTGTAATATAAATAAAACTAATTTAAATGCAAAATGGGCATCGGTTCATCAAAATACATGCAAAATAATATAAGAGTAAAGTACATAAATACATACATTTAGACACTTATCAGTAATTAGTTTTTAACCCAAATTTTTGAGCCGGCTAGATAATAGAAACCCGACGAGTATCAAAAACTATAATAGTCCCTGTGGATTAGACTACTCGACCCTTTTGAGTACACTTTAGTACTTGTAAGACCTATGCACTTGCGGGTACGCATGGGGCGTATCAAGTTTTTGGCGCCGTTGTCGAGGACTGCCAATTTTTTAGAAAGTTTTCATTTCTAGTGATCTAGCCATTTTATTTCTTTATTTCTATATATACTCCACTCCTTTATTATTCCTTTTTATTGTTTTGATTTTTAACTACTTTTTTCGGCAGGGCACTCTCTACCTCAGGAGGGTTAAGATATGGAAGAATTGCTCGCAGCCTTGGGACACCATCATTATTTTTCTTCTTTTGACCATCATTCAATTTACCTCCAACCAAAACCAAATTCGTGGGATCTATTATCTCGGTTTCCGCAAAATGACTATGCCAGTAGTGCTGAGGATTTCTATGGTGATTGTAGCCTAGAAGAGGTCATATCCTCTTATCAAGAAATCATTACAATGGGAATGTGCAGTAAATCCATGGGATCCTATATACCATGTAAATCCAGAAAATATACAAAGTCTGGAACAAGTCATACCGATGCCAATGTAAGAGACATAGGGTACAACACAGCTCTTAGATGAAAATTATGACCAGTGGACGGTGCTGGGAACCCCTAAGGGAGACCTCCAAGTCACTTCAATTCAAGATGATGAGAAGGATGATAATGGAAACAACAGCTCAAACAGAGAATTTTCATTGATTGAACTGGAAGAATGAGTTTTTGAGTCTAAGGCTAGTATTGAGAACACAGATGCTTTGAGTGAGGGGTATGGATTTGATGATAAAGATCATAGCAAGGGGGATAGACTAAAGCCTTCTACTGAGGATCCACCAGAATTGGAGATAAAAGAACCACCCTTGCTTTCTGAGTATGTATTCCTATAGGAAGATTCTAAGCTCTCTGTGATGATAGCATCCCACTCTTGGTAGAGCCTCAATTTGATAATAATGAATGTTTGAATGGGGAACACGTTTGTGAGGAGGAATCTGTAGAAGAAGGTTGCTGAAGTCATGTTTCTTTCAAGTTAAAAAGGTAAAAGAAGCAAACCCCAAGGCAAAGGAACAAGTAGCTTTCCTTCAAATTAACCAACCAACAAAAAGCGAGCTAGAGATTAAGGGAAAAGAAGAAGATATCTGTAGGAGGCTCTACAAATCCAAGGACCTGCCTAAGCTGAGCTTAAACAATTCTTGGTCCAAATTATTTCCTTGGAGGCCTAAGGTAAGATTGTTCAAGCCTCCAACTAAATTGCACCCCCTACCAGAAAAAAATGTGTTTATGGGAAGTAGTTATGCAAGCTATAGTCAGGAGGAGCACACCTTTTCAAGCCTCCATAATGTAAGGAAGAGGTACGTCAGGCTCGTGACGTTAAACAAACGCTTCTTGGGAGGCAATTGAAGTAATTATGGATGTTTGTGTTTTCTTGTACTTTTTGTACAGTTAGCAAGGGAGTCCCCTGCTAAATTGTTTTACTTTCTTTGCTTGTTGGTTTCATCTTGTTTTATTTTTTTGTTTATTTTATTTTTTGCTTCTTGAGCTTCACTGGTCTACCTTTCTTGCTTTACAGGATGTATTCTGAAGTTTGAAATTATGAACTGTTCACGTTGAGAATAGCATCATCACGCTCCATGTCCAATAACATTCTTTTAACTCTCCTCGATTTTATTCAAATTATCCTCTTTGTCATTTATTTTTTCGTACATTGATTACATTGAGGACAATATAATGTTCAAGTATGGAGGAGAGTTATCTTTGTGCTTATTGTGATGATGCATTGGAGTTAAGTATAGATTCAATTTAGGACTATCTATGATTCAATCATAGATAGTCCTAAATTGAGTGAATCTATACATTCTTTGTGCTCATTCTTTCCTTGGAGGCCTAAGGTAAGCTTTTCCCAAAACTTAGGACTATCTATGATTTATTGTATAGGAATTTCTAAGTTTTGGGAGACAATGAGTGTTGGTATACATTCTTTGAAGTTAGGTATAGATTCACTCTTGGTTTGGGAAATCTAAGTTCTATCAGTTTACCCTATTTTGTGGAGCCACTTTGTTTAGGAGAGACTCTAGTTACAAGGCCGTTAACTTTTGACTTCTCAAAAAAAAAAAAAAAAAAAAAGGAGATTTTTGGTGTAATTAAAGTGCTTTATTTTTGAAAAGTCGGATCCTTTGTGGGAAGCCCTATCGATTCTTGTAAATAGTTGGCAAAAGATGGTAGAAAGAGCTATCACTTTAGAAGAGTGAAAGCCGCTCTTGAGTAGTAAGATGTTGTGCATTACAAGTGTTCGCTTAATGACCTACCGGGAGAAATGGCTGTCTCTAAAGTGTTTGAAGCTACTACCTACTTAGTGAGTTAGTTAGTTAAGAACAAGGTCCTCTCGGGCTAGCTTTTTCCAAAAACGCTTGGGGCACATTCTTTACGGTATTTTACACACACACACACAGGGAGTACCAAGTCAGAGTGAAACGTTTTATTCAGCGTTCATGTGACTTATGCACTGACCACTTAGAATCTCCCTATATTTTAGAAAATTCCTATTTATCTGAGATTAGAGGTCATTTACTCATCTTCGTTTGTGTGAATGTTTGCTTGAGGATAAGCAGTGATTCAAGTGTGGGGGTATTTGATAAGTGCATGTCATATACATATTTTTATATATGTTTTACCCATTTTTAGGATGCATTTCACATGCATTTATGATAAATCGGTGCTACTTTGGGTATATGTGCTTAATTGTGCAGGAAATGAGGCCTTGGAATGAAAAGAACAAATTTAAATTAATTTAGGCACAAAATAGAGTTGGAGTGCACTTTTCAGGATAAGCACGCCCGTGCTTAGGCAATGCTTATTTCACCACTTAGAAAAAATCATCCCTTTTGAGAAAGCATAATCGTGCAAGTAAGCACGGACAGGAAGCAGGGCCGTGGTTTTGCCCGTGCACTTTTCAGGAATTTTGAAGATAAGAAAAGCACGGCTTTTTTTATCCTAGCACCCCCGTGCTCTTTGAAGCACGAGCGGAAGCATATCCGTGCTCTTTGAAGCACGGGCGGAAGCATGTCCGTGCTTTTGCCCGTGCACTTTGCATGAATGCTAAAGTCGAGCCAAAAACATGCTCCAAGACATCCTGAGAAAAGCAGAGCCAAGAGCACTGCCGTGCTTGCATCGGGAACTGATTTTTTAATCCCAAAGATAGGGTTTCAAAGGGGACTTCTTCTTACCTTTTGTTCCCCTTCGGTGGAGGCGACGTGAGGGAAAAGTGGTGCACCTTTGGGGGCCGAATTTGGACCGAAAGATTGTCGTGGAAGTGGAGGAAAGTTGGCAAGATCATCATCGGATGCTCTCCGACGAAGATTGTGAAGAAAGAAGGGAGTTTATGGATTTCATCTCATTCTCTTGTTGTTTTCCTTATGTTTCTTATAGAATCATGAGGCTCTAACCGTTCTCCGGTGCCCTGAATTCATGAACTCGGATGTTATTTTGTAGTTGAACATTTTCTTGCAATGTTTATGGAGTCTTATTAATTTTTATGTTTAATCTTATGTTACATAACGTGATGTGCATGATTAGCGTAGTATGATTATACAAATTGGCCTGTGTTGATTAGCTTAGTGTGATCGCCGTAGAGTGATTGCTTTTCTCGAAGTGCATGATTCCCGCAGTTATAGTCATAATCCTCAGCGTTCATGATTGCCATAGATGTGACAAAGCTTTGAGAGCACACGGATTTCGTAGAATGTACCTAATAGGCATTGTGAGAAAGTGACTACAAACTATTTTGAGTAATTATTCATGGGTGCTACTCCATGTCACTGATCTCTCGTTACTTGAACTCTGTCTCTCTCCCGTTCTACTTATTTTTTTTATATTTCTTTGTAATTAGTTTTCAACCCAAATTATTGAGCCGGCTAGATATTAGAAATCTGGTGAGTATCAAAAGCTATACCGGTCCCTGTGAATTCGACTACCCGACCTTTTTGGGTATACTTTACTACTTGTACGACCCGTGCACTTGCCGATACGCAAGGGGCATATCAGTAATATTTTAGAATTCAATCAAGTTTTTGATGACGTAGAACCAATAGATTCTGGATAGCTTACAGTTTAGATAAAAGTCCTAAATTTCTCTTAGAAAAATACCTGTATACATGAGTCATAGATTATAAAATTAATTATAAGCAAAAAAGTGATATTTGTTTAAATTGTTTTTACTAAATATACAATCACATGTGCTTAATGTGATCTATCTTTGTGTAAGCTCTGTGCAAAAGAATGTTATAATCATATAGTTAGTCAAATCAACATTGAACCATTAGCAATTCAAGTACAGTTCACTGATACAAGAATTATTGATAAGCGATTAAAAATAATAAAATAATTATATATATATATATATATATATATATATATATATATATATATATATATATATATAATTAAAAAAAATTATAATCCTATGAAAATAAAGGAAAGGGAGTTGTAATTACAAAAGCAACTGAAAATATAGAAGAAATAAAAAGCTATGAAGAAATAGAATTATCTCAAAATACTTATAGAAATAATAATCTATTAAATCTAGATTGGTATAGATATAGGTGCAAGCAAATGCTATATATTGCCAGAATTAATCATGTCAAAATGCATAGAAAGTGTTCTATATAAAGAAGTTAAATATGCTTTTAGTAAAATAACTATATTAGAAAATAAGCAGATTGACTATACCATAACATTTAATAATATTAAATATCCTATGTTTTTTCTCTGTTTAAAACCAGTATTAGGGCAAAAGGTAGTAATACTCTTGATAGGAATGAATTTCATAAAACATAGACACAGAGGAATAATAGTTCAAGGGTTACTATATGTAAACATATAAATAATATTCAAACAAACTCTAAGAGTAAGTTATGAGGAAAATCTTATTTTACCTAAAGAAATAAACATTTATGAAGAAATAAATTTAGAAAAATAAAATAATCCTATTAAGCAAAACTTAGAACCTTTAATAGAAAAATTAAAGAAAGTCACACCTACAGGAGAAAATCCTATAAAAATATAAAAAGAGTAAAGATTATCTGTAAATTAAAAATAATAAATCATAATTTAAGAATAACATGTCTAATAATGGAAGCGACACTTTATGAACAAGAAGAATTCAATAATCATATAAAAGTGCTAAAAGAATTAAAATTAATCACAAGAACTCAAAACCCACATAGGATTAGAGCCTTTATAGTAAATAAATATAATGAAACAAATGGATAAAAATGTAGAATGGTATTTAATTATAAAAGACCGAACGGAAAATGATAAATATCCTCTGCCTAATACAGAAACCCTAATTAATAAAATTAAAAACACTTTTATCTATAGTAAACATGATCTAAAATTGGGATTTTGGCAAGTCCCTTTTGTATAAGAAAGTAGGCATGAACTTGTTTATTACCCATAATGAACATTTCAAATGGATTGTTATGCCTTTTGAATTAAACAATACCCCTCAACTATTCCAAGGAAAAATGAATAATATATTTAGAAAACATTTAGGCTTTAATATAACTTATATAGATGATAAACTGGTTTTTAGCAGATCTTTGAAAGATCATGATAGGAAGAGCAAATTTGAATTCCTTGGTGTTATTATAGGACAAGGAGAAATATATCTCCAAAAGCATATAGCATCTATCATATTAGAAATGCCGGATAAATTAGAAAACTTAAAGCAAATTCAATCTCTTTTTGGAAAACTTAATTATGCTAGAAATTTTATACCAAATTTAAGTCAACTAGCAAGTTACATTATAGAACAAAACAAAGCAAACAGGAAAAAGACATTTTAATAATGAAGATATAAAGTTAGTTCAATAAAAAAACATAAAATAGCAGATTTAAAACCATTAGAATGACCTCCCTGTGCAGCTATTTGATAATAGAGTCAGATGGACAACTAGGTGGTTGGGGAGCTATATTAAAATATAGACTTAATGTCTTCATATAAAAGGAGAAAATAAGTGGATATGATAGTGATATTTATCAGACAAAATTAACTGCTATAGGTGGTAACGTAATAACTACAATAAAAGCAATGAACATTTTAAACTATTTATAATCAAAGCAAAACACTTTACCAAAGAACAGACTGCAAGTAATAGTAGCATTTTTTAAAAAAAATCCAAAAAAATTATCAAAAAATAGATGGTTACAATTTGTGGATTATATAATGGAAATGGATTTCAAGTTATAATCGAACATATAAAAAGAAATAATAATTTCTTAGCAGATAAAGTCTCAAGATTAATAAAAGAAATTCCTTAATTTATCCATATGCGATAACAAAAACGATGATTACCAAACTAGTAAGTTCCTTTGAGTTTTTGTTACTATGGGAGTCAAGATCCATTCTCCCTATTAAACTCTTAGGTTGTCTCTCTGATTGTTTGGAATAGTGACTGCAAAAATAGGTTCATTAGCGTTTCTAAACATGGGATGAGCTAAATTGATACCAACTACCTGTAACATAATTTAGTAGTTAATTACTAACTGATTATTTTTCCTTCGTGAAACTTCCAATAGAACCTAGCCTTAAACTTCCAATGTTTACAATAGGATCTAGGCTTAGGTTTAATACGTCCTTACCAGTGACAGATCACCAACATATACTTTTAGATAACCTTTAGGCCTCACAAACTAATCTAAAATTTAGTATCCATAGTCCATACATTAGTACCTACTTCCACAATTGAAATAAATCTACCCATCCAATCGCTAATCCCTTTCATAATTTGTTTCAAACCTTCAAGTCTCACACAGTGGAATACTTCATCAAACAAGACCCAAAAAACAAATTCTTGGAAAAGGAGGTAAGAATTTTAAAAGAAAAAAAAGAAAACTTAGAAAAACAATTGAAAGAAAAAAACAAGAGAGAAAGAAGACTTAAAAGAGTTCATTCAAATTTGAAAAAATGAGGCAAACATTTGAGTTATTTGCTGAAAAAATTAATGTGGTAAAAGGAAAGAATCTTGAAAAAGTTATTGAAAAAGAAATATGAACAACAAATATCGGAACAAAAAATCATGAGAGAACTCCTAAAAACATGAGCACCTTTTGATAGCCTTCATTAAGAGGTATTGCCTTTTGTGAGCCACAATACATAGACATTGGATGTCTCTATGACTAAGCTTTTGTTATTCTTCGAGGATCCTTTCACTTGGCAAAATAAGAAAACCAATACATCCAAGGAGTAAACTTTGGATTGTTAGAGTAATTAGAAAACATACATGTAGCAAGAATTATTCTCACTACTAAGATTAGATCAAGTTCCTTAACAAGCATTGGCACCGGGCCATATTTTGTATCAAATCTTCAAGCACTTCAACTTAGTAAGGGGGTTTATTAACTTGGAGTTCCATTCTATTCCACCAAAGTTTAGCACCTAGCCTGATAGTGCAAGACATCATGTCAAGGTCACTATACTGAGAAGATGTGAACCTTATCAATTCTTGATGCACTAAGACATTATAGATGTTATCCTTACCCCATGAGGCATTGAGATGTAGCTACAACTGTATGGAGCATAGATGATGCCTACTATTTGAAGCGCACCTCACTGACTACACTTAGTAGCCAGCGCATTATAGAGAATAAGACAATGCATGTCTATCTGGAGGAAGAAGTCTTACTTCTGCTATACTAACCTTTTCCTAATCTCACCATTACAATGCCATCTACCACCAAGCATGTGAAAAAAGTGAACACCTGGGCATGCTACTATTCTTTTGGAGACCAAGAATGAGCTAGTATCCTTATTGATGAACAAATGATCGAGTCTAAGAAAGAAGATTCTATCACAGAGCACAACATTGTCAACCTCATGGAGGCTTGAGCTCCTTTGTGTGTGGGTGAGGGGATCTTTTGTGTGTGTGGATGATATAGGTACTCTTGTAAAATAAAAATAAGAGTACCTTTTACTAAAAGTCACTTGTAAAAAGTAATCCTACTCTAGGATAATGACGTAGTCAAAAGTTCTTTTAAACTAGCTTTAGGATAATGACGTAAACATAATAAAAACCTTTTAAACTAGCCTAATTATGATGTGGCATGTCACATCAATAATAGTGTAATCTTCTTCTATATAAGAAGAAGCTTGTAAGCATTATTACCAGGAAAGAAAGAAACCAACTTTGATAGAACAACTTGTGTCTACTCATAATCTCTTCTACCAAGCTTCCATTCTAACCTCTCTTTCATGGCTTCCCTAGACTTCAATAACTCTCATAGCCCCATAGTTATAATAGAGCCCCATCCCATCTATAGTGGATTTAACTATCAATTTGATATTCTCATATAATCTATCGATTGTTACCAGGAACCTTAGTATCATATAGATTATCTTGAAATTATTTCTCATATCTCTTTTTATTATTGCAATTATAGCTTTGACCATATTATTTATCAGCCTTGTCATACTAATGATAATGCTAATTTAGTTTGTAATACTAGCCTATGTAAGCTTGTTATACTAAAAACAATTAGACCTAAGTGTATTAAAAAATATTTAGCTTTACTAACTTTTTATAAGATTCTGATGTCAAAAAGTCTATAATTATTTCTAAATTATCATTATTCCAACAAATTTCTATATCATCCTATCCTTTATATATTTTTATTTTGGAAATCAAATATCTCATGTTTCTATAGTTGTTGATTTTGTAGTAATTTGATATTTTTATCTTTAATTCTCTTAACCTGTCATCAGTGTAGTGATTAATTCTAGTGTTCTAACATGTTTAATTTTATTAAGTTAATTAAATCCCCTAATATTATCTACGGATTTGATAACCTTCAAAGTCATTTTTATTCATAATAAATCCTTATATTTTTTTATTTTTTCTAAATATTCTTCTCTCGTTTCAAATCCATACCCAATTTTTATTCTATTCAATAGACTGATGTGGTAATATCTTATTTGTTGTTTAAAATGAAAATCTTTAAAATCAATTCTTATCCACTTCACTTTTAATATTAATTCTGAAGCTTCTTGTAAATTACTCTTGTTATTAAATTTTTAGTTTCAATTTTAGTATATGGTTATATATGGAGATCCTACTTTCATGGATTTTTCTTTAACTCTTCTTCAGACCATGTTACAACAGGAGATTTGGATTTTGTAGTTACTTTTAAATTTATAAATTTTTTAGTTAGTTGTTTAATATTATTATTACTTTTAACTAATTTTTCTGACGATTTTCTTAATAATTTGATTATTTGCTATTATTATTATAATAATATTATTTTGTCAAATAATTTTTTTCTCCTACCACTTGTTGTTCATTAGATGTATTATTTTCTCATTTGAAATATTACTACATGTTTTTCTAAGTATCCTTCTGATTTTTCCAAAAATCTTTTACAATATTCATAAACATTTTTTTATTAAATTTATAAACAATAAATTGTTATGTATCATTATCATTATCATTATGTCGATCTCATTCATTTGAATGCTTTTAGATAGGCTAATTTATGATTTAGTTTAGGGAAATTACTGTTCACCCATCGCAAATTTCAAAACTTCCTAAAAACCTTCTCAAACTTTTGCACACTCCGGACAGCCCCTCCGTTATAGTTTACTTCCCTTCTACCCCCTACCCGTCATTTTAAATGTGTCCTTGGTATGAAATTCCCTCTTTGCCCTTGGAAATGGTGGGAAAAAACCCGCCCGATCACATCACATCATGTTCGCCCTTAATGCACACAATTGTGGGTTTTTTTTCTCCTTCATGCTGCCTTTTTGTGAAAGAGAGTTTAGAAAGCGAATTACTTCTGCTTCTTCTTCTTCTTCTTCTTCTTCTTCTCTTTTGCATCTGATGTCTACCCGTTCGGCGATATTATGGAGAGTTTTTGTGCAGCTAGATACAACGGGAAGGGACGAGTGCTCATGTTCACGACGCTAACTACTTGGGAGTCAGTGTTAGCTGAGATATGTCAGAGATGGGGTCTCGATATTTCCCGTGTGAGGGTGAAGTTTATCACACCCGATGGACATAATACGGTTTGCCTGATAGAGAACGAGGTCGACTTCCAACGCATGTGTCATATTTTCTCCATCTTAAAAGGCGGTGTAGTTGATCTAATTGTCGAGACGGATGGCGCGTCATCGCATCCTACTGAAAACGAGATCTTCTCGTGGTAATGTATTTGTCCCAGACAGTTATGTAGTTGTATATGTTAGGTATTGGTTAATAATCCCTTCTTTGTTTAAGTTAGACAAGTTACCGTTTAATATTGGATTTCACCGTGTAAGTTCTCACGTTACTATTTAAACATTTTCTATACCGTTTACATTATGGAGTCTCTGTTTAAATAACGCTTTTAACGTTTACAATTTTATAGTTACCGTTTAACAAAATTGAGTTTATGCATAAATCCTGATCGTTTTCGTTTGAACTGAAGTATTGGCAGGAATTCGGAATCTGGGAGCGCTTCTGTTCCACCTCATGGCGACCCTAACGGTCTTGCATGTGTACCTTCCTCTTTAGAATAACCTGAAATGCTGTCGTTGGATGTCGGCCAATGTTTTCAAGGCGTTGAACATTTTAGAGACGCACTTCAAAATTTTGCCATCAAACGGAATTTTGACTTCAAATTTGTAAAGAACGAAAACACCGGGTCACTGTGGAATGCACTTCCAGTGGTTGTGAATGGCGCGTTCACGCATCAAAGGAATATAATAGAAATACATTCAGAATCAAGACAATGGACCCGTCACACACTTGCGGCGGTGGAATTGGCTCGGCGTCACACCCGAAAGCGTCCAAAAAATGAGTAAGCGCACGAGTGATCCAGAAGCTCAAGGACCGACCCTTGTACAAGGCCATCGACATTCAGAAGGACATGTTGCGGGAGCATGGTGTCCACATTCCATACAAACAGGCTTGGTTGGGAAAAAAACATGCCCGGGTGACCCTCGACGGCAGGGATGTCTCCAGCTATGACTTGTTGCTTTGGTAAGTCGATAAGGTGGTTGAGACGAACCCCGGCAGCATTACGTTTGTGGATAGAGACGGTGAGCGGTTTAAGCATGCGTTCTTTTCTTTCGGCGCTTGCATTTTGGGATTCAAGCGGGCATGCGGGCCGCTATTTGTTTCGCGATGGTACGCACCTCCCGGGAAAGTACCGTTGTACTGTTGGGCGCCATAGGAAAAGATAGGACAAGGGCTTCTTCCACGTCACTTTCTCTATTGTCGACAACGAGACCGACCCCAATTGGACGTGGTTCATTTCCAAGTTAGGTGATGCTTTATACGACGACGGAGATTACTAAGAAATAATTACATTCATGCCGGACGGGTCAAAGGGCCTTGTCAACGCTATTGCTAGAGTCTTCCCTTTATCCCCACATGCGTCTTGTCTTCAACACTTGGAGGCCAATTTTATGAAAGCCAATATCAGACTTGGGAAGGCATTAAGGGTGGAGTCTTTGGTCTATATACTTTCGTATCACGTGGGCATCGACGGCTAAAGAATTTGATGACACCGTCAATGAACTGCAGCCTCATCACCCGAAGCCTATCGGTGGTTGATTCATAAGTCGGACATGGCACATTGGTGAATTTATCTGTTCAAAGGCGAATACTCGGGGGAGATGTATTCAAATGTCGCGGAATCGTTCAATACGTGGATCAAAGATGCTCGTCATTTGTCGGTGACAAAAATGGTCGACGCGATATGGTATTCGACTGTTGATCACATATACTGCTTAAACTTTTGCTTTATCATTTAACAAACATTGTCTGTATTTGGAATACCCCATACGTGTTTCAATATCATTGTCTGCGTTTAACTTTTTAGATTACCGTTTAGTTTTTTATAATACTGTTTAAAAAATATGACTTTCTGTTTAAGTATCAATATCTTCACTTTAATTTCTTCAAAATTTATGATCTTCGTTGTGCAGGTTCAAGTTGATGCGCATGTTATGCACTCGCTGTGAGCAAACGAATAAATGGGCGACCTACTTATGCCCGGACATACATTCGAAGGTTGAGGCGCTTGTTGAGGACAGCTGAAGTCTTCACGTTAGTCGCTGTGTCGATGATTGTTACGAAGTGATTGACCAGTGCAGCAACTCTGTAGATCTTGCCACTCAAATTTACTCGTGTCTCATATGGTAAGTTTATCGTATCCCGTGCAAACACGCTTGCGCTGCAATAATGTAGACGGACACCAACTTCCAGGCTGCTACTTCACCGTCGACACTTACAAGTTGGCGTATAAGGAAGCCATATTCCCCATACCCGACAATGAGCGGCCTACGGACGAAAATCGTGATCTGCGTTTGCGGCCGCCTGTGACGAGAAGGCAACCTAGGCGTCCTAGATGAAGGAGGATCGAGTCCCAAGCATTTGATGTCCGCGAGTTACATTGCAACAGTTGCCACGCGTCCGGGCACAATCGAAGATCCTGTAATGAAACCGTCGCCGACTAACAGCATTATGAAGGAATAATTTGTTTCAGGGTAAATGTTTGCTATTTAAACAGGGACGTTTATATTTAAACAGAGGTTGATAAACGTCTAAAATTACGTATTTTGCATGTATGTGTTGTGAATTATTTTTACATTTTATTGTTGAATCAATGCCCTTTCGGTCTAAATTGCTTTATCTTTGTACTTCAGGCCTGTCAGAAGCCCTGGGGACTCGACGACGAGATGGGGGACGAATTCGACATCAAAAAGCGTTTTCGAGCCGGGGTTGCTGTAGCACAGTAATGTAGCAATTTACTGTAGCAGTTAATGTAGCTCATCACGGGCTTCTCAGCAGAAAAGTAGAAATCCCGAGGGGTCAGCATACGGCCGGTATGCTGACCCGTTTACCCATCGGGATATGGGCGTTTAAAGGCTATCAAGGGCATCTTTTTAAGGATTTTTTGGATTTTATTTTGGGAGAGAGTTTTTGGGGGAGGAGAAAGACAAGGGTTTGGACACCACTTCCACATGATTTAGGAGGGCAAAAGGAGAGGAAATCCGGGCATCCTTCGATAGAGAGAGAAAGATTTAGGAGGATCCACTTCAAGGACTTCATTGCTTGGAGGTTGAAGACAACTGGAAGCCACCCCTTCGAGTGACGACTTCGGAAGGTTTCCTCTGGCGATTCAAGCGTCATTAGGCCTTCACCTTTTGAGGGATGTTCCTCATGTTAATTTTAGTTGTTTGCATGGATTGTTTGTTTGATTTGTTGAATATGAACAACTAAACCCCAAGGTCACCGGATGTAGGGGAACCTTGGGGGCCAACTTGTGATGTTTTAGATTATTTGAGTGATTTATTGCATGATTGGGTTGTTGTGATCCTTGTTTGGTGTTCTTGATTGTTTTAGTACATGTGAGTGATTGATGTATCAAATTCTTGGTAGCACTTTGTAGCATGACCATTGCCTTAGTGCTAGACTCCATCAAACTTGGAAGGGATTATTGTATAAATACGCCGTGACCATCGGGTATTTGTACCCCTCCATTTCTAGGATTGAAAACTAAACTAGGGTTTCTACCCTAACTTGAGGAAACCATCATTCTCCTTGCAACTGTGTGAGAGGTTGAGTGAAAGAAATTCCTTATTCAACGCTTGCACCGGGTTAGAGGTCAATTGTCGTGACCATCGGGTTGACCTAAGTTTAGGTTTTCTTGGTCACATTTATTTAAACAATTTATCCATGGCCGTTTTCCATCCTTGAGCATCTCCCGTGTTTTTATTTCATCACATTTATTTAAACAATTTCTCTTATTGTTCATTTCTTTTCTTTCCTGTTTATTCTCTTGAAATCGAATCGGTGAGCTAAACAACAAGTAAGAAGTGAGTAAAGTAGCTCCTCGGGCCCCTTGGGAATACGACCCACTTGTGCGTACGCGAGTGGTTTATTACTTAACGACCCCGTGGGTTTGCGGGTGTTCACACTTTGTGTCGATCAAGTTTTTGACGCCGTTGCCGGGAAACACCGAGGGATATCTGGAAAGCTTTAAGCTTATTGATTTAGCATTATCTTTTTCTTTTGTTTTCTTTGTTTTTTTTTTGGTTTTTTGTTTTTGTTTGTTTTGTTTTTGTGTTATCTTGTTTTTGGTTGTTGATCTTTTGTAAATATTCCATATTTGTGTTTATAGTTGCGCTTTTTGTATTTCTTGTTGTTAGCTAACATCGTGACTCCTCAATCCGCGTAGGTACCTATCATATGACACGAGCGAGTCAGGCAAACTTGGTTGAACCCGATAACGGGATAGAAAGAACTTTGCATCAACGATTGAAAGAAGTGGCAGAAAGTTTTATACATCAAGAGATTCAAGTTGAGTCGAGTGAACCATCAGCCAAGGCGGAGCCTAGGAAGACCCTATCGCAATATGAAAGGCCACAATTCACCGGAGAAGAACTTAGTGTCCAAGCACCAACTGTTCCGGCTAATAACTTGGAAATTAAGGCGAGTACCATAGGGATGATTCAGAATTCAGTCTAGTTTGACGGTCTAGCGGATGAAGACCCCCATGCCCATCTTGCCTGGTTCCTTCATATATGCTCCACTTTTAAGATCAACTCAATATCAGACGATGCCATCAGACTGAGATTATTCCCATTCAGTTTGAGAGGAACAACATACAGATGGCTCACATCCTTAGCTCCTGGGTCCATCACCAGTTGGAAGGTGGTACGCCCCTTGCGTAACCGCAAGTGCACGGGTCGCACAAGTAGTAAAGTGTACCCTTTCGGTCGGGTACTCGAATCCACAGGGACTGGTATAGCTTCCAATACTAACGTCCTGCTTAATATCTAACCAGACAGAAGATGATGGAATTGACTTTGGATTAACTTCGAGGAGGTTAAGGGAATGGGAAGTTCACCAAGGGAAGATTGAGGTTTGACTCGATGGAGGAGATGGGGCCCCGGGGTTGGATTTCCGACGTTCACTAACTCGGTCGTTCTCAGTATTTATCAGAGATGTCTTCAGTTCTAAACCTAGTTATGCTATAATCATGTGGTTTCTAGCGCTACCGAGCCCTAAGTTGAACTCCCACTGCTTGCAACAATCAATAACGATTCACAAGCCTAGATAGGAGAACCTAACTACCAAGCATCAAGCACTAAACAACATACAAGATAGCCAACAACCTTGATTTATTGAAAGGAACAAGACATTCATAAATAATGTAAGTAAAGACAATGAGTTCAAGCTACAACGTCATACAACCAACCCCGGGGCTCCCTTAAGAGTTTAGCCCCTCATGAAGACAACCGACAAATACAATGCCAAAGAAATTAAAAGATAAGGAATTGAAAACTCCCTAATTTCTTGCATCCTTGAGGTTGTCGAAGGATCTACAATGCCGTGTAATCTCCTCCCTATCGGCCTACCATAAGCTTGGCATACCCTTGATGAAGTGGAGGATGAACCCCCAAAGCTCTCCCTTTCTTTCTCCCAAAGTTCGCCCCCCAAAAGTCCCCCCTAGAAACTGAGTTTCTAGGATTTTAATGTCTTCTCGATGTGAGCACGGGCGTGTTGAAGCCGTGCTTCAAGCTTTCTAGGGTTTTAATGTCTTCTCGATGTGAGCACGGGCGTGTTGAAGCCGTGCTTCAAGCCGTGCAGATTACGGCCAAATAAATTTCCAGAAAACTCACATACCTGTAATCTGCACGGGGAACAGCACGGGCGTGCTTCGACCGTGCTGAGGTTTTCACGACCGTGCTCAGCGAACTCAAGCTGTGCTGATTTGTAGCTGAATTCTACTGCAATTTTCATGGAGAACAGCACGGGCGTGCTTCGACCGTGCTGAGGTTTTCACACCCCTGCTCAGCGAACTCAGGCTGTGCTGATTTGTGGCTGAATTCCCTACAATTTGCACGGGGAACAGCACGGGCGTGCTTAAGCCGTGCCGAGCTTGATGAGGTTTCTTCTAAGTCCTTTAGCTTCTAAAACTGTTCCAAAACACTTCTTCTTACTTCAGGACTTTGATATCTGCATGACAAACAACGAATACCTCAAATAGCACCGTACTTGGAGAATTACAGCCAAAATATTCAATAATGATGAGAGTAAAGCATGCAATACATATATATGAAATGCGCTCATCAAATACCCCCAAACTTGAATTGTTGCTTGTCCTCAAGCAACCTTATTCCCCTAATAAAGTGATGAGTGCATGACCTCTGATCTCAAGAAATTAAAAGAGTTACTGAAGCTTAAAGAGTTTATGAGAACTAGTGACTTAGTCAATTGAAGGCTTGTGAAAGATTTTGCTCTTACTCCGTACTACCGTGTGTGTGTGTCGCCTCCTGGAGCATGTCAAAACTGTTCTTGAGGGGGCTAGTACAGGCTCTTTCTTCTCAATATTTTCACTATTGACTCCTAAAATGGGTAGTAGCTTCATCCACCCTAGAGGCAGCCATTTCACTTGGTAGGTCATCAGAATCCGAATTAGAGAAATCAGAATTGGACGGCCTAGGTGTTTTTGGAGGTGGTGTCGGTTGAGCTGATGCAGAAGATGGTGAAAATAAACCCATACTGCGCAAAGTGCGCGCATTGATAGGATGGACCCGACCGCTCATGGTGAACGTGCAGTTAACTGGCAGCAATTGCATGCGACGTGCCAAATGTGTGATGTGCGGTCCGACAAAAATGGCTTTCGTGTGGCGATCTTTAGACTGATGCTGAATTGCCTTAGCAAGTGCATAACCCATATGAAATGGAATGCCATTCCACATACTAACCAAATATGTAAATTCAGCGTTGGTGATGACACCCGTGCTCTCGCCTCGGCCCGTGATGGTCCCACTCAAAAGAATGTGAATGACTCGCAATGCAGAAGATTTTAGCGCCGAGGCTCTAGATCGAGCCAGTTGAAATAACCGATGGTCAGAGCTCACCCGCCGCCAACATTCCTGTTGAGTTTCACCAGGAGGAAGATAGAATGTTAAAGATTGATATTCTGGAGATAAAGTGAACGGCTCGTCGTACAACCCCATCCGTACAGCAAACTCCGTAAATCTCATTGTAAAAAGCCTCCCTAGCAATTGAAATCGCAAGGCAGTTGGATCCTCCCAACTAATTTGCCCATGTTTCAACTCAAATGTAGCGAGAAACTCGGCTGTTAATTCACGATATGCAGGTTCCGTAATGGAGAAAATCTTGTACCATGACCCCACGTGGAGCAGCCGGTCAATCTCGTCGGCCAAATGTGCTTCCCGAAGGGCCTGCCATTCAAGAATGCTAAAATCCCCGAATGGTTGTTGAAGAAGCCTCTGAAATCGTTGCCTTTGTACAGCTGAGGAGAATGGAGGAAAACTAGGGCTGGAAGTGGGGCGAGAAGGGCGAGATAGCTGTCTTGGTGTTACACATTTCGTGGGCATGATGGAAGAGAGTAAAAGACGGCCGGGGAGATAGCCACCAAGGACAGCGGAGAGCGGCTAGCAAAAATTAGGGTAAATAGGGGTTGAGCGGCTTAAAAGGAGAATTGGAAACCTGCAAAAAGAAGAATCTACGGCCGTGCTTCGTGTGGAGCACGCCCGTGCTGATGTTCTGCAAAAAGAACGAAAAGAAAACCTGTAAAATGCACGGGGAGCAACACGGGCGTGTTGTCCCAGTGCTAGCAAAAATGAAAAACTGAAAAAGAAAGGAAAAGAATGGGTTGCCTCCCACTAGCGCTTGTTTACCGTCCCGAGCTTGACTGGTCTGGGATTCAAGTGGGTGAAATAAGCAGGATGCTCTGCACACCCTCGATATCTGATAAAACAGTGGGACTGATGTAATGCTTCAACCGATGCCCATTCACCTTGAAAGTGCCATGGTCAGGATGAGATATTTCGATAGCCCCATACGGGTAGACGCTCGTAACCTGATATGGGCCCGACCAACGCGATTTCAACTTTCCAGGGAACAATTTCAGTCGGGAGTTGAACAACAAAACTTGATCTCCAACCTCAAAGTGTTTATCAATCCGTAACCGCTTGTCATGTAAATTTCGAACCCGTTCTTTGTAGTACACAGAATTTTCATATGCAGCTTGTCTGAGTTCGTCTAACTCATTTAATTGGGATTTCCTCTTATCTCCCACCTTTTTCTGATCGAAATTTAGCTTTTTAATGGCCCAATATGCTCGATGTTCCAGTTCGACGGGCAAATGGCAAGCTTTACCATAGACTAACCGATATGGTGTGTGCCCCGTAGGGGTTTTATATGCGGTCTTGTATGCCCACAAAGCTTCTTCTAATTTGTCTGCCCACTCCTTCCTACTGAACTGAACTATTTTTTCTAGAATTCATTTAATTTCCCGGTTGGTGACTTCCACTTGTCCACTCGTTTGAGGGTGATATGCTGTAGCGATCCGATGGGTAACGCCGAGTCGCAATAAAATTTTCTCGAATTGGGCATTACAAAAATGAGACCCTCTATCGCTGATAATAGCTCTCGGGCAACCAAAACGGGCAAACAGCCTTCTTAAAAATTTCACAACAACCCTAGCATCATTAGTAGGAAGAGCTCGAGCCTCTACCCATTTAGACACGTAGTCTACTGCAACCAGTATATATCGACACCCATTTGAGGAAGGAAACGGGCCCATGAAATCAATGCCCCACACATCAAAAACTTCACACTGTTGAATTGGGGTCTGCTTCATCTCGTCCCGTTTAGATAGATTGCCACTCCGCTGACAAGCATCACAAGATTCGATCATAGCCTTGGCGTCTCGGAAAAGCGAAGGCCAAAAGAAACCGGCTGATAACACCTTCTCCACTGTCATGTTTTGTCCAAAATGTCCTCCAAGCACCCCCGCATGGCACTGCGATAAAATATGCCATCCCACTTCTCTTGAAACACATCTTCTTACCATTTCATCCGCGGAGAGCTTATATAAATATGGATCATCCCAAACATAATGCTTGGAATCTGACAGGAATTTTTTTCGTTGTTGATAAGAGAAGGTTTCTGGGATCAGTCCCCCTGCCAGATAGTTTGCAATGTTTGCGAACCATAGGACAGAAACATCCAAAGGGTCTTTCGTTTCTGCGAGATATAGATGCTCTTCTGGGAAGGAATCATTTACGATTTCCGACTTTTCCCAAGTATTATTGGAGTGCTCTAAACGGGATAAATGATCTGCACTACATTCTCAATGCCTCTCTTATCCCGTATTTCCACATCAAATTCTTGCAACAGTAGAATCCACCGTATCAATCTTGGTTTAGCATCTGCTTTAGTCATCAAATACCTCAATGCTGCATGATCGGTGAATACCATTACTTTAGAGAGAACCAGGTACTGTCGGAACTTATCGAAGGCGTAAACAATAGCTAGCAGCTCCTTTTCCATTGTCGTATAATTTTCTTGGGCTGAGGTCAACATTTTGCTTGCATAAGAGATTGGGTGAAATTGTTTATCGTATCTCTGCCCTAGTACCACTCCGACAGCTCGATCACTAGCATCACACATCAATTCAAAGGGCCGATCCCAGAGCGGCGCTTTTAAAATTGGAGCCTCCACTAACTTCTGCCTCAGCAATTCAAAAGCAGCTTGGCACTTTTCGTCAAAATTGAAAGTGGCATCCTTCTCAAAGAGTTTGGTCATGGGTGCTGAAATTTTTTAAAAATCTCGAATAAAACATCTGTAGAACCCTACATGTCCTAAGAAACTTCTAATATCCTTCGTAGTGGTCGGAATCACTAATCCTTCGATTGTGGAGATCTTCACCCTGTCTACTTCGATTCCAGATTGTGAAATCTTGTGATCCAACACTATTCTTTCCTGGACCATGAAATGACATTTTTCCCAACTGAGAACCAAGTTTGTTGCTTCACATCGAGCTAATACTTTCTTCAAATTGGACAAACAGTTATCAAATGAATTGCCGAAAACTGAAAAATCATCCATGAAAACCTCCATAAAATCCTCGATGAACTCGTCAAAAATGGACATCATACAGCGCTGGAATGTGGCAGGAGCGTTGCATAAACCAAAAGGCATACGACGATATGCGAAAGTGCCATAGGGACAAGTGAAAGTAGTCTTCTCTTGATCTTCAGGTGCAATTGGGATCTGTAAGTACCCTGACATCCCGTCTAGGAAATAGTAATACATGTGTCCTGCAAGTCTCTCCAACATTTGATCGATAAATGGGAGAGGAAAGTGATCTTTTCTAGTAGCATCATTCAATTTTCGGTAATCGATGCATATCCGCCATCCAGTGACTGTGCGTGCAGATATCACTTCTTTCTTGTCATTCTGAATCACCGTCATACCTCCCTTTTTCGGTACTACTTGTACGGGACTCACCCACGGGCTATCCGAAATAGGGTAAATAACCCCAGCATCTAAAAGTTTCTTGACCTCTGTCTTAACCACCTCCTGCATATTAGGATTCAGTCGCCGTTGTGGTTGCACCCTCGGCTTAATTTCATCTTCCATATGGATTTTATGTGTGCAGAAGGCTGGACTGATGATCTTGTGTGTGGTCAGTACTTGTAATAATTCTCCCTTTTGTTCATCATCAAGGGTCGCAGAAATTATTACTGGGTACTGTTCATCTCCTCCTAAGAAGACATATTCTAAATGGTCAGGTAGTTTCTTTAGCTCGATCTTTGCACCTTCGATTCCCGCTGTTGGGAAGCTTGGCTCCTTACCAGATTCGGAGCCCACCCTGTGTAATAATCGATCCTCACAATTCAGGCGGTCCGAACTATCCTGGGTAGGCTTTTTCTCTGTACATTCTTCTCCTAACAATTGCAGCCTAGTATGTTTTTCCATTGATTCACTGCACCAGTTTACTGACATGACCTCCTCTATATAGTTCAGCTCCGTTTGGTTATTAGCCATTGTTTCTTAGGCAACAATTTGATTTCTTGACCATTCCTGAGATTTCTTGCTGAAAGCCCTTACTGTTTCTTCCAGAGAGCCATTTTGATAATTTTCGTTTGATGGACGGGAAAGTAGTTCTATTAGCTGTCTGTTAGCTACAAGATCTCCTACTTCTGTTTTGAACTGGAGATTGTCCTGTCTCCTTAATGCATCAAAAGATCTTCCATCTTATGGATGGTACTCCCTCTCTAGAAAGAAAAACGACTGAGGTACACTGTTCCTGCACAAGAATCAAAAGAAAAAGATGAGATATGAACTTTCAGGCTCAATGCAAAAAGAGAAATAATAAATAGCTTAAGAAAAACAAAGAAAAACAAAAGAACAAAAACAAAGAATACAAGTAAAATAAGAACAAAAGAAATGAAACTGAAAAGCAAAATAAAACGGTTAGATTACCAAGACTGTCCGAATTCTTAGAAGTTGCCAGTCCCCGGCAACGGCGCCAAAAACTTGGTACGCCCTTGCGTAACCGCAAGTGCACGGGTCGCACAAGTAGTAAAGTGTACCCTTTGGGTCGGGTAGTCGAATCCACAGGGACTGGTATAGCTTCCATTACTATCGTCCTGCTTAATATCTAACTAGACAGAAGATGATGGAATTGACTTTGGATTAACATCAAGGAGGTTAAGGGAATGGGAAGTTCACCAAGGGAAGAATTGAGGTTTGACTCGATGGAGGAGTTGGGCCCCGGGGTTGGATTTCCGACGTGCACTAACTCGGTCTTTCTCAGTATTTATCAGAGATGTCTTCAGTTCTAAACCTAGTTATGCTATAAGCATGAGGTTTCTAGCGCTGCCGAGCCCTAAGTTGAACTCCCACTGCTTGCAACAATCAATAACGATTCACAAGCCTAGATGAGAGAACCTAACTACCGAGCATCAAGCACTAAACAACATACAAGATAGCCAATAACCTTGATTTATTGAAAGGAACAAGACATTCATAAATACTGCAAGTAAAGACAATGAGTTCAAGCTACAACGTCATACAACCAACCCGGGGGCTCCCTTAAGAGTTTAGCCCCTCATGATGACAACCAACAAATACAATGCCAAAGAAATTAAAAGACAAGGAATTGAAAACTCCCTAATTTCTTGCATCCTTGAGGTTGTCGAAGGATCTACAATGCCGTGTAATCTCCTCCCGATCGGCCTACCATAAGCTTGGCATTCCCTTGATGAAGTGGAGGATGAACCCCCAAAGCTCTCCCTTTCTTTCTCCCAAAGTTCGCCCCCCAAAAGTCCCCCTAGAAACTGTGTTTCTAGGGTTTTAATGTATTCTCGATGTGAGCACGGGCGTGTTGAAGCCGTGCTTCAAGCCGTGTAGACTACGGCCAAATAAATTTCCAGAAAACTCACATACCTGTAATCTGCACGGGGAACAGCACGGGCGTGCTTCGACCGTGCTGAGGTTTTCACGACCGTGCTCAGCGAACTCAAGCTGTGCTGTTTGTGGCTGAATTCTACTGCAATTTTCACGGGGAACAGCACGGGCGTGCTTCGACCGTGCTGAGGTTTTCACACCCGTGCTCAGCGAACTCAGGCTGTGCTGATTTGTGGCTGAATTCCTCTGCAATTTGCACGGGGAACAGCAGGGGCGTGCTTAAGCCGTGCTGAGCTTGATGAGGTTTCTTCTAAGTCCTTTAGCTTCTAAAATTGTTCCAAAACACTTCTTCTTACTTCAGGACTTTGATATCTGCATGACAAACAACGAATACCTCAAATAGCACCGTACTTGGAGAATTACAGCCAAAATATTCAATAATGATGAGAGTAAAGCATGCAATACATATATATGAAATGCGCTCATCAGAAGGAAATGGTTGAGAAGTTCCTGGCCCGATATTTTCCCCCAAGCAAAGCTGCAAGACTGAGACAAGAGATATCGTCTTTCAGGCAAGGTGATACTGAGACACTCTTTGAAGCCCATAAACGATTTAAGGACCTTCTTCGCAAGTGTCCTCATCACGGCTTCCCTGGATGGATGAGAGTTCAGATGTTGTGAAATGGGTTGAATTATGCTACTAGGAAACTCATCGATAACTGATGGCAATTGATTTTATTAATTTCATCGTGGAATTTGATAACTGTTGCCGCCCTCATCGATAACCGATCGCAATTGAATTCAAACGCCAACGATTGAGATTTCTATTTAAACATGACGCTGAGATGGAGTTAAACATCCAGATATATCCAAAACGACGACAATGTATAAGTCTCCCCTCAATGAGCTCTGCCAGAAGAAGCGACTGCCCTTGCCTGAGTACTCCACCATCAGGGAAGGCCCGACCACAGCCCCGTCTTTCTGACGACGGTATCGGTCAGCTGTACCTCCTTCTTCAGTGCTGAGCCTGTGGCAAGTTCCAAGCAGGCCCAAAACCTTGCTGCCGAGTTCGCATTAAAGCAGCTATGTCCCCCGTCTAGTAGGAAGGACAGAGTTGCTCCGTCCCCCGATTTGTCCCCCGTTGCTCCGGCTGCGCCCCCCGCCGCCGTTGCTGCTGCAGCCCACACTCTAGCAGTTCCTTCCTCCCCTCCACATTACTCCAGCAACGACGAGTTGGAGTGGTTCTTCGAAGACTTCCTCCACGAGCTAGCTGTGAAGGATGTGTTTGCTGCTGCAAAACTGGAATGAATCAAAAAAAGAAAGGCCCACATAGAGAAGTTGCTCCAAGCTATGAAGGGGGAAAAAATGGATGACTAATAGTTTTACCCTCCCTTGTTTTCATTTTGAAAAATAAGAACCCTTGTTTTGTGTTATTTTCTTAATGATGTCTGTTAAATGCAACCTTGTTATCTTCATTTGAAAATTTACGTATTTCGGCTGCAACTCAGTAATTTTAGGCAGGACATAATATTTTAACCAGACACACCTAATGTTAAACGGTGACTCTGAAAAGTAAGTGAAGAACGTTATTTAAACGGGAAACCTTATCTTTCAAGCGTAAGTGAATGTTTCAGTAGCGACAGCGTCGTTTAAGCAGATGTTCTTAATTTTATAACGGAACCCTCGTTACAATTATGTGGAAAGTCTGCCACCTCAGTCGAGAACACTGAGTTGAATATAAAATAAAAACTAGCAAACTGAGACGTATTTTTTTCTTTAACTCTGGTAAGAAGTTATGCAACTTCGTTCGAGGGAGAAAATATGGCATATTGTCAAGCGTTGATATTTAAACAGAGACAGCGAAAGTTAAATAGAGACTAGTAACATTAAATATGGTCAGTTCATGTTGGGCAGATAAAATGTTAGTTAAACGGGTACCTCTAGTAGTTAAACAGAGACGACTATTTTTAAACAGAAACGCTGGATGTTAAACGGGAAACCGTATCGTTCAAGCGTAAGTGAATGTTTCAGTAGTGACAGCGTTGTTTAAGCAGATGTACTTAATTTTATAACGAAACCCTCGTTACAATTGGAAGTCATGCAAAGAATGCGAAGTATAAAGATATATAGACTGTGAACAGAAGATAGTATATTTACATTGGAAAGTCTGCCACCTCAGTCGAGAACACTGAGTTGAATATAAAATAAAAACTAGCAAACTGAGACGTATTTTTTCTTTAACTTTGGTTAGAAGTTATGTGGTTTCCGTTGAAGCTTGGTTAATGTCATGCAACTTCGCTCGAGGGAGAAAATCTGGCTTATTGCCAAGCGTTGATATTTAAATAGAGACAACAAAAGTTAAATAGAGACTAGTAGCATTGGATATGGTCACTGCATATTGGGCAGACAAAATGATAGTTAAACGGATACGTCTAGTAGTTAAACAGAGACAGCTATTTTTAAACAGAAACGCCGGATGTTAAACGGGAAACCGTATCGTTCATGCGTAAGTGAATGTTTCAGTAGCGACAACATCGTTTAAGCAGATATACTTAATTTTATAATGAAACCGTATACACGGGGATCCATATTATTTAACTGTAAGACAATATTTTGAAAAAATGAATTGAATTTGAAAGAATAACGTGCAATAGTAAATTTACATTGACATGTCTGCCATGCCGATGGCAAAGAATGAATTGAATTTAGGCAATAACGACAAAACTGCTTTACATTTGTTAAAGAACACCAGTGATAAAGATAAGGAATTCTACTTCCCCCAAGGTAAAGGCATTCCTTTCTGTTGGATAGCTTCTCGCCCTGGAGTAATTGCTCTATAAACTCCATGACGTACACGGCGCAGTCGACACTTCCTTTTTTTTTGTCACGGTGTTGCATTGTCGTGAACAAGCGGGAAAGTTTGGTCACCGTCTCTCGGTACTCCATTTCGAGACAGGTGTGGAAAAGTTCCCGCCGTCGAGGTGTACAACTTGAGGTTAGAATAACAACCATCTATGAAACTCTATGGATCGATACATTCAGATCGCAAAGAACTTACCATTGCAACCACGTCTTTGTCATACTCTTCACTTTGGCATGAAGTGTAATGCGGTACTCCTGGTTGTTATTGTCGAGCACCATGACATGGAAGTGGCCATTCATGATTATGAGAATTATGGCAATGTCAACATTATGAACGACTTTGGTGGCATCTTCGATCATAGCTAAAGTCGTCTCATGTGCGTTTTCCTGCTTTGACATAAACAATGCCAGCGGTCTTGTGATGTAGGCGCGCTTCTTGTAGGGATATGGTACTCTGGTCAGTGACTTTTGTATTATGCACACGAAGGCGTCTATCACATCATCCATCAACAGCTCTTTCCCGTCGAGTAGTAAGAATAGGTTGGCCCGTGTGGTGCTGACATAGTCATTCCTTCATACGACGGCCCTCCGGTTAAACGGCAGTATGTGTAATTAAAACAGAATACTAAATCTTAAGCGGTAACCATATACTCTCAAACAGTAATGTATACAGTTAAACAGTAACGCGGAAAGTTAAATGTTAAAGCACGATCGTAAACGGTAACCCATATACTTAAACGAAAAAGAAAAAAACGTAACTCGGAACATCTGTATGTAAACAAAAACATAAAAACTAACACACTTACGTGTCCATAGGGAAGTTGAGAAAGATCTTGATCAACTCCTGCTCGAATACGCCGAGGCGCTATTGACCAGCGCATTTTTTCTTCTTCGGAACGAAGTCTTTCCGAACTTCTTCATATTGCTGGTTGGCAAGGATCATAGCTTTCGTCTTGTTTTCGGTGATGTTCACTTGCCCCTAGTCAACAGCTTTGTTGGGTTCATCCTTAGATGCTTTTAGCTGTTGCGGGATCGCGCCTGCATTGGATGCGGCATTATCAGCCGCCCGTTCCTCCGTGTGCAGGACTTCCTTTACAATAGAGGCAATGGTCTTCTCAATCGCGGCCAAGGCAACATCATCAAGGGGAAACACACCCTCGGCTGGTTCTTCTTCTTCAGGGATTGTGGCCACCACCCTCGATGCGCCACCGTCGGCCGCCAGCTCCACCGGGACGGGGATGTCGGAGGCATCCTCAAACGCAGCAGTGGCAACGGCGTCGACGATCTTCTCCACCTCGGCGAGCACGTCAACATTTTTCGACGAACACAACAACAGCATCAGCCGCCGATGGTGCTGTTATTATTTTATCGCCGGCCGGTGGTGAACAAAGAGGCTTTATTGTTTTCGCCTTTTTCGCAAGCCTCTTCAAACGTGGCCGTCTTGGAATGCCCATCCTCATAAAGTCATCGTCATCCAATTCCGACGCCTCCTCCGTCCCGGACCCTTCCTTTATTTGGCCAGACGGTGTAGTCGATTGAAACCGTGCCTTCAATGCCTCAACCCGAGGGACAAGCTGGGGGAAAGCGTTCATCATTACTTGACACGCCTGCAAAAATGAGGAAGTGATTTGCTTGCCTACTACTGCCGTAGAGGGGGCTGCCGCGGTCGGGGGAGCTGTGGCGATCGGGGGGACTGACATTATCAAGGCTGGAGCGTGGGGTGTTGCCGTCGGGCGGAGTAAGGGAGGGCTTACCCAACGCCAAGGATTGCGTGTTGGGCTGGAAGTGACGAACGACGTCGTCGAGGACGCACGGAAGAGGCTGCCCTCTCTTCTTGCCTTCGTGCAAGTGGTTATGGCGCAATAGCATCCCTCTGCCGGCTGGCCTGAGCAAATATCTCCTCCTCAGCATTCGCATTGACCAACTCAGGAAACTAACATACGTAAACAAAACAATCTCAGTAAAATAATTCAATTTAATCAAACGCGGGCGCATTTAAACATTTGACATGGTCACGTAAACGGTATAGCACATATTTAAATGGAGAATAAAAATATTAAACGCCGACACCTAAAGTTAAACACAACTACTCATTTGTTAAATGGGAAAGACTAAAATTAAACATTAACTACTTATTCTACACACATTGTTCATGATTTATTACCTCTTTTCCATCGAGAGCTGACCAACTGATTTCTATCGTCGCATGCTTCCGGTAAGTACTTTCACCGTAGCACAGCACCCTTGGGGTCTTACCGAAACGGACTTTTTTTCCGGTTCCGGTCAGCTCATAAAACCAGATGCACAGCGCGATGGAGCTACCCTTAATGTACCTCTTGTTTAACTTCCCCCAGCGCATCTGGCTTGCACTCGAGCTGTGGCTTGTGGGACGTCCTCCATAAGCCATTTGTACGTCGCCTGCGCCCATGCGTAACGCCCCATGCCTGGTAGATCGTCGCCATAATCAATGATCCATTTGGGCACTGAGCATGAGGTAGTCGGGAAAAGGACTGTCCCCATGAGGTACACCATCAACAGTTTCACCAAATCTTCCTCCTCTCCCCTCTGTCCGATCCGGAATTTATTGGTGCAGCCATCGTACCTCTGCAGAAGCGAATCCAAAACGGCCCTCTCTTGGAATACAGCTTCCACCTCAGTGAATGCCGCAAACGGTGTCCTTTGGATTATCTCCCAATGTCGAGAGGTCATGTGGACTTTCAATTCGGTCAAGGTCCCCACCACCGGTGTCAAGTAGCATTTGCCGTTGACTAGGCTTATCGCCATAATCACAAGACTGCAACAATGACAACATTTGTTAAGCGGAGACATCAACTGTTAAACAGAGATATAAGTTGTTAAGCGGAAAGCTCAATTATTAAACAGAGATATGAATCGTTAAATAGAGACTTATGGTTTTAAACAAGAACCCATTTCTTATACGGAAACCTCATTTTACAAACTGCAACCATATGAAATGAAAGGGGAAACACACGTTGTAAACATTACACAAATAAAAACAATCTAAAACATTACACAAATAAAAACAATCTAAAACTCTTTCGATGATCGTGGGCACAACCGAAAATGAAAGACAAACCAAAACCCTGGCCGACAAATCTACTTGCAAATAAGAAAAACTCCAGCCGAGAAATTCCACCGCATACTTCAGTGTCTTCCGATAAAAACATAACCACAAAATAAAACCGACGAATATCTCTGTGTAACAGAGTGGTTCAAATAAAACCCTTACTTAAAACATAACTTTTTCAATACTTTGAACTGCAAACTAATGAAAGTGCCGAATGCTTGCCACGAGTGATTCAGAGTTTTGAGAACTCAAGTTGAGGATGATGTCCAAGCAGAGACAACTTCGGAAATGGAAAAGCCGATGAGGTGCGTTCGAGAAGAAAGGCGTATACAGACGTGTCTTGGGATCACCCTAAAGGAAACTGCCCCACCTTTCAAAAGTTCCAGTGTAACGACTTCCCTTGTAAGAATGGGTAATTTCGTCCATAAAATTCAAACATAACTCCGTTAACGTCCGTTGAAAACTTTGGGGGTTGAAAAACATTGACTTGAAAAAGAAAGGGTTTTTAGGTATTGAAAAATTAACGGGGTATTTTTGGTCTTATGGAGTTTTTTGGCAATTTCCACTTTAGTTCATTAATTCTTTATCATCTCTTAACATCCCTTGGAGATGCAACTTTCAAAGTGTACATTTATTGCTACAGTAGTCTATTTTCTACCTGTTCAATTTCAAATTCTAGAGTATATTATGGCATAATCAGATTAGGTCCATGATGGTTCAAATGAAATTATTTCATATGGTCCTATAGTATCAAGATAAGGGCTTTCATCAGTTTCCCTTTTAATATCTAACAACCTATCCATTTTATGCCTAAGATAAACCTTTTAAACCCTTTAATTCTTTTTAACTTCTCTTTATATATTGAGTATATTGTCTTTCAAAATGTTTATTTGCTATTTTAATGAGCTTTTCATTTATCATTTCTATCTCTTGGTCTAGAGTTAATCTAACATATTCATTTATTCCCCTATTATTTTCTTTAGATGTTTTATTAATTCTAATTGTATTTATTTATTTTTTCAATCATTGCTCCCAATTAATTAAGTTTTTTATTAATGATATCTAATGTTTTGCGCATTACTTGTCTTGCGATGGGGCTTTCTAGTCCATTTTTGATATAGTCTAATTTATTTAGTATTGCTAATATATTTTGATGATTTTCTTTAGTATACTAATTGCTAGTGAATTTCTTTCGCATTCTAATTTCTTCTTAAATCTTAAATTGTTCTATTTTTCCATTAGTAATTTTTATAGAGTCTACTAATTTTAAAATACTTATATCTTTTTTAATCATGCTTTATATTTATGCTATACGTATTATTTTTAGTTCTTTTGTACTCATGCTACATATGTTATTTTTTATTTTTTTTTTAACTCAAACTTGCTTAGTTAGAATTTTAAAATATTAAAGGTTTTTTCAAATTCCAATTGCAATGAATCCTCTTTCTCTTTTCCATTACAAGTTTAGTTATGAAGTTTAATTTATTTCCAAATATGCGTGATAGCATATATTTATAATCAATTTCTCACTTAAGCTTTTACTTCAACAATTTTTATTATATTATTTTGATATAATATCAACATTGCCTGAGCTGCCTTAGAGACCAAGTATCACAAAAATTATGCCTCTATTACCTTAATTTAAGTGCAGCAATGCCTCAATTATTTAAGGGACTAAGCATCACAGAAATTATATCTCTATTATCTTGATATAAGATCAATAGTGTCTCAGTTGTCTTAGAAACCAAACATCACTGTGATTTATCTCTTAATAATATAATATTCAGTCATTAGCCTTTCTTTTTTACGATCTACCACCAAGCTTTCAAGTGATCACACGCTACCTATTCTCAGAGAGGAAAAAATAACACCAACTCTTACGATAAAAAATAATGTTTCATTTTTTCAGTTACAAGATTTTGGAGTAACCTTTGTTTCTCTTGAAAACTTTAGGTTTAAAGGAAAACAAAATATTTGTGCAATTAACCAAATCAGTTGAGGGCAAGCTAGAGGAAGGGCTAATAACTCAGGAGACTCTTAAGCTCTCCTGAGTGCTAATATTTTAATTTACATATCATTTAACACATTTTTTTAAGACATGTAATACAAAATAAAATAACTTTACAATCAGTTTCTCATTTAAGATTTCCATCTATAATTGAAATATTCATTAAAGCATTCATAATAATTATCAAATTAATAACATCAATCTAGAAATCCAAGTCTTCATCAAATAAAGGAGAAGTTTTTTTTTTCTGTATTTGAATTGCTCTAATTATAAGTAAGGTAACTAACATGGTCAATATCAATTCTAAAACAAAAACAAAACTTCATTCATTTCTTTTTTTTCTCAGAACATTAGCGCAACAAAATAGCCAATAACCAAGTTCACTTGTGATATCAAAGCTAAGTATGACATGCGATATATCCAATATAATTTTTAAAAAATATTATAATGTGTATAGTGATTAATTTAATAATAAAATTTAATTAATCTCTGATTAGTTTTAGGTTTAAAATCTTGATTTAGTTTTGTAGTGCATTAAAAAAAATATATAAAGTACTCGAGGTAATTTTACCATAGATAATGTCACGGCCTCAACCGATCACCTTCGGCCATGCGGCAACTGACATGCACCATAGTGACAGGTCAACCTTCCTTGCAAGAACAGTTAGTGAATTCCTATTTGCAGTACAAAGCACAGCGAAAATAAGAGAAAGCGAGCAAAAGCCGGAAAATATCCACGGTACGAGAAACACGACATATGAAATCCATTTTGAGAGAGAAAAACATAAACTCTCTTAGATTGAGAAATGTTTACAACCATGGCCAAAACCAACACCAAGTGGCCTTGTCTCCTCCCAAAGACTTATTAAACCCTATTACAAGAGCTATCCCAAATCCAATGTTGATTGAGCCCCATGCCCAATACAGGTATGGCGTGAATTCACTGACTTCACTTAGCTTGCAGTGTCCTCTAACGCAACTGTAGCTCTAACCAGCCACCCTTGGTCACAGCGCGCAGCAGTACCGGATCACGATTGTTAATACCGCGTGTCATCCTCGCCCCTGGCTCGGCAACGCTCCCGACCACGTGCCCACTTGCATACGCCTGCGTAATACCTTCTCAAATCCGGAATCAGCTCTCGGTCTCCCGGCCTTATCAAGTGTCCCGCCCTGCCTAGACTTGCTAGAGATCCAACACTCTACATGATGAAGTCCTGCGACACTTGACTCTTGGTATGTTAGCGCCTGCCCCTTGCGCTCATCGGTCACGCGCACGCCCACAGTCCAGCCCGCGTGCGCCTCACGGTCTCATCCAATGATCGTGCGGGATATTTCACTTGCTCTTGGTCCCGACACAACACACGCGTCGCGCTAACAGCGGCGCTACCAAATCCACACAGCTGTGCGCCCTCGTGGCTTGGTCTATGTGATACTGTATGCCAGCTGACCAAGTGTAAGGTCATCAACCCTTACAAATAACCACTTCAAGTACATTTACAAATTCCTCCAACCAAACACAAAATTTTATATTCCAGCCTTCCTAATACATCTAACCAAACACTTGATTCTCTTGTTTTTGTAATTATAAAAATTTATAAATACACTATAACTGAGAATCAATTTCATTTTTAATTATATCTAACTAAACACCATTTTGGTAGACAAATAATAATATGTAATATACTCCATAGAGCTTGTCCCCACACTAGATACGAATGAGTGGAGTACCAGTCAGGATTGTGAGTCTCTTCTATATAGGACCCAACTTTAGGAAAAGAATAAGTTGTTTAGGCCAAACAGGATCAAAGATCTGATGAAGTCAAACAAAGAGAAAAACAAAACTGGCACAAATACAAAGTGAGCATCATATGGTCACCACGCAAAAAAAAAAAAATATATATATATAGAGAGAGAGAGAGAGAGAGAGCCCAGAGCTCCCTTTTCTAATGAGCAAGTTGATAGGTAAACTAGTTAACCTTTGTTTTTCCTACATTCCTAGAATAAGCATTTCTAATAAAACAAAATTTTAATTATGGGAGGTTGAGATCAAACAAACTGTAGCTGTAGCATATTTATGTGACACTAACAACTAATAGAATAGGTGGGAGACTATGAAAAATTAGGACGTGAGAAAAAAAGGAGTTCTACAATGAATATTTAAGCATGCATATCATCATTTTTTCAATTAATTGGTAGCTATCAATTATGGTTTCAATTTATTCCATCGTTTTGTTGACAATTATTGAAAATGTTTGCCTATTTTTAAGTTCTAACTACAAATTCTTCCATATTTTTGGAACTTCAAGATGACGTTGAGGCTAGAATTTGGAATTGCTAGTATTCAAGCTACTTATTTCAGCATGATTTTATTTAAAAAGTTAAATATATTTGTTCTCTAAAAGACTTGTGAATTTTTTTTTAACTTAAATATTCCTTTGAAAAACTGATGTTTATATGTTGATGCATTTTGCTTTAATAAATTTAATTGTGAACTTTTTATTTTAAAAGAACTTGTATGTTATACTTGTCATGGGTTATATTTTCATAAGGTCTAGATAATTTGTATGTTATTGTTTGGTACATTTTGCAAAATTTATAAAAATCATATTTATAAACTTTTAGGCGTATGTATGAAATATATTTTAAAAGATTTCTATGAAAATCATCTCAATAAATTTGTTTGAGTAGGTCCAAAAGATACTTTTCAAAGAAAAATTACTTATAAGTCCCTGGCAAGTTTCGTTCTTTTTTATCAGTCCCTTTGATTTTTCAATATTCCATTTAATTACTCTTTTATTCAACCATTTTCATTGCAGTCCCTGGCGTCGAGTACTTCAGCTAAAACCCTATAATTTGCCAAAAATGCCACTGTGAATTTAAACAAATAACGGGGTTAGTTTCTCCCGCCAAGTCACATCCAATTTGAATTTGGCGTACGGAGGCAATCTCGAAGAGGTTTTCATGTTAGAAGCTTTTCATTTTGTTCTCCTTCTTCATCTTCGTTTTGTTCTTCTTCATCTTCTTTGTCTCCTCCTTACGAAGTTCTTGGTGAAGCTTGGACTAGTTTATAATTGCTTTTTTCTGTTATTTATCTCTTTTTCTTATGTTTCTCATTGTCTTCATTTATATAGTAGGAGTGGTTCTCTCAGTGTGATAACCGTGTGAGCTTTTCAAAATCTACTGCAGTTGTTCATCATCAATGGAAACTTTCTGTGCTGTGGCGTGGCACAAAGGCGAAAAATGTTTGCTTCAATTCGTCGTCTTGCGCTCATGGGAGATAGTCAATGGTAAGATATGTCGGTGTTGGGCACTGGACATTTCTCATTTAGAGTGAAGTTCATGACACCGGACTCATTCAAAATGCTTTCCTCTATTGAGTCGGATACGGACTTCCAATGCATGTGTCATGTATATCACACTTTCAAAAAGTCTGTCGTCGACATCACCATCGAGGACGTGAGTGGCTCAGTGTGTGAAAGTTCATGTTCCTTGATCCCATCGTAATACACCAACGAGTGCTTATTGATGAGTGTATATTTATACTATATTTTATATGTCATCTGATACACTTATCAAGTTGGTATTAGAATGATTTTAAGGGAAATGATGCTAATTGGTACGCCGCTGGTGTATCCGAAAGTACACGGGTCGTACAAGTAGTAAAGTACACCCAAGAGGGATGGGTAGTTGAATCCACAGGAACTGATATAGCTTTTAGTACTTGCTCGTTGCTTAATATCTAATCAATTAATAGTTGGTTAAGAGTGAGACTAAAGGTCTGGGAAAAGTGAGCAAGGAAGGAAGATAAATGCGGTAGGAGAATGTCCTAACGTGTAGCAAAATTTGGGAGTGGGGCCCTGGATCGATCCCTTGGTATCAATTGTAACTTAAACTCTTACAAGACTTATCAGGTACATCCTATGGAATCTATGTGTGCTCTGGAAGCTTTGTTGCTATTATGGCTATGATAAATATCAAGGTATATAATTATACTGTGAGGTTCATGTTCTTTGAGAGAGCAATTACACTATGGTAATTACGCTAAGGCAATCAACACCCGCCAAGTTTATAATCATGCTATGCTAATCAAGCACATCAAGAATGCAACACAGGATTCAACATGATAAACAAAAGGACTCCATAAGCATTGCAATAAGAGTATTCAATATAACTTAACCAAGTTCATAACCTGGTGCAATAAAGAGAGTTAACCCCGCATGGGTTCACCCAACAAGAAAATAAGAACAAAAACAATTGCAGAGAAATTCAAAAACTCCCTATGTGATTGCATTGTCGTTGAGCTCCGAGGGTGCTTTTGTCCTCAGTTTCGACTCAAACACAGACGTGCTTGGGCCGTGCTTCAGGGCGTGAATTTTACAAGTAAATAATATTTCCAATAGCTTTTGAATTTTCACCAGGCAATAAAGTGCACGGGCTGGAATACGCCCGTGCTTGGGTCGTGCTCTCATCTGCAAGCCCGTGCTCTGAAAGCTGTAGCAGTGCTTCTGAATTCTTCATTTCTCTTGAAACTCCTGTGAATTGCACGACTGAGAAGCACGCCCGTGCTTAGGCCGTGCTTGCCTTGACGAACTGCCCTTTAGGTCCTTTTGTTATGAAATCTTCTCCAAACCACTTATAATTCTTACAAGACCTAAATATCTACACAATTAACATATAATACCTCAAATAGTACCGAACTAGAAAAATAATGGCTAAAGGACGAGAAAATAATAGGTATAAAATGGATAAAATATATGTATAAAATGCACTCATCACTAATTAAGGTGCAAATCATATTCACAGTGACAAGTGGAGTTTAGAAACAAAAGAAAGTAAAAAGAAGGTATATGTAACTCCAACGAAGAAGATAGCTCTCTTTCAATTTCACCGCCTGAATAAGTAGCCAAACAGAAGATTTTACCGCTGGGACTTACGATCGTATGTTCGACCGTAAGAGATGTCCAAAAGAGGTTACGGATGGAACAAATGCCCGTAAGGAGTGATCGCAAAGCTGGTAGCACAAGCTTACGATCCCGCGCTTACAGCCGTAAGTGGGATCGTAACAAGAAGATAGAAGATCTTACTAGTAGAGCTTACGACCATAAGCCAGATCGTAAGACACACAATTAACATAAACCTCACTTCCTGTGGCCTACGCTTACAACCATAAGTTGCCTATAAGGGTGAGGGAAGAAAAGACTATGGGATATTTTCTGAAAAAGGGGGGGAACTAGAGCTGAAAAGGAGTGAAAATTTAGAAAAATAAAGCTAGGGTATAAAGTATACATAGGGGTTGAGAAGTCTGAGGTGACGGATCATCACCCAAAGTAGGAAAAATCTCCCAGGTTCCCTTCTCCACCATCATCATTATCACCCAAAGTGTCGACGTTGTCAAGAAGGATCATTTGGCCAACTTCAAGGGGAATTTTGCGCCTACCATCCATCATCAATTCTAGAGAGAGTGTCGGTTATTTGATGTTCATAAACATGAATTTGCTTACTTGTAAGATTTTCTTTTGCTCCTTTAGGAGCTAAACCTCCATTGGGGGTTTGGACATGAAACCCAAGGGTCTTTTTGTGTTTGATTCCTTTTATGCTTCTTAATGTTAATGGATGTTGAGATTTTGATCTTGAAATGCTTTTGCTCAATTCTAGCTTTGGAATTGTCCATCTTGCTTGGTTGATTGATTGCTAATGTGCTGTGAGAAACTTGTTAGTGTATCATTATTCACGGTTAAAGACGGTTGAGAGAGTGAGCCTGTAGGTAGAGGAGCGTCCTTTCTTCTTTCCACCTAGGTCATCCTACTTCAATGTTCCTATGAGCACTGAGCGATCATGAAACCCTAGAGTTGAGAGAACTCTTCTCTAGGGAGTTGCATGGGATCAGAGGCTATTTTTATCGAGAAAGTGAGTAGCCTAACTTCGGTATCCAAAGTTGACCTATTATAGGAACCCTAGAGAAAAGAATACCCGTGTAAGGTCTAGTGTCGAGGAAATTCTCCACTATAACCCCATATGGGAGTATTCATAGTCTGCCGTGAGAGCGGTTTTTGGGGATTATAGGTTCCTAGTGACTCAACTCTATTAGCGTAAGAAGTGTAATTATAATCCTGTACTACATAGTACGACCCTTGGGGATCATTGTCCAAGTACCCTACCTTATCCATCAGTTTCTACTTTCTTTTACTTTAGTTATTATTTCTTTGTTTCACTTTTTATTGTCATTGATATACTCTGTTTGATTAGATTAAATAATTGTTGTTAGAGTATGTACTAGTAATCTCCTTCCCTATGTATTTGATAACCCTGCATTCATCCATACTATAGTACTTGATCTGCACATGCACTTAAGTAGCTAGGTGACATTATGCCACCCATCACTTATGCTATTTACTTTTTATTTTATTTGTTCTAAAAAGCTTTCCCATGTATTACTTTACTTTGGTGTGTATTATTTTACTTTCCTATGTATTATGTTACTTTTCTGTATATTATATTACTTTTATGTGTATTATTTTACTTTTCTGTGTATTATGTTACTTTCTTGTGTATTATACCATACTTTCGTGTAAAATGCATGCTTCTTGTGTATTATATGTGTTTTGTTTGGTTCGTTCATCTTCTGTGTATTGTATGTTGTTTGTTGATTGTTTTTCCATTTGTAATATGCATCGTCTAGTAGGGAGTCGTTCTCCGAAAGCATGAAAGCTGACCTAGATACTTTCATCCCCTAACAATCTCCCTTTGAAGCACTTAGTATTGTAGGTTGTTTCCAAACGTATGATGGATCAACATTGAAACTTGGCCAATGTTTTGAGAATGAAGGCTAGTTCGAAGATGCCTTACAAAGCACCGCCATAAGACAAAACTTTGACTTTGTATTTGTAAAAAATGATAAAACCCAGGTGATTATCAAGTGCGCCACTCTAGATTGCCAGTGGCGAATGCATGCATCCAAAGATGAAAATATAGCCGTCTTCCAGGTGAAGACAGTGCAGGTGACGCACATTTTTGGTGGAGACATTGGCACAAATGCGCACCCAAAAGCAAGCAAGAAGTGGGTCTATGACCGTGTTATTCAAAAATTGAAGGAGTGGCCGTTGTATAGAGATGCCAACATTTGGAAAGACATATTGAGGGACTATAGTGTTCATTTGCCGTACAAACATAGGTGGATGGGGAAAGAGATTGCCAGGGTTTCCATTCACGGTAGGGAGGTTAGTAGTTACGATTTGCTTCTCTGGTATGTGGATAGAGTGACGGAGATGAATCCCTTTAGCGGCGTCATCATGGAAACAAGCACTTATCAGTTATGGTGTAGTCGATGCCATCACAATGTATACAATCTTTATTTTATGTAATGCAGTCATAGCCGATTGAACACAAGATTTGCATCAAGTCAGCTTTTCTTGTATATTACTTGTCGTTGTAATGTATTATTTGTTATTCCAATGTATTATTTTGTTATTCCTGTGTATTATTTGTCATTCAAGCGTAATATTTTTCATTCCTTTATATTACTTGTTGTGGTTCTTATGTACCATTCCTTATTCCAGTGTTTCTCATCATTCCTGTGTATTAATTTTGTTCCTGTACTTCTCATTCCTATGTATTAGTTAATGTTCCTGTGTGTTATTTGCCGTTCTAGCAGTGTTTTTTGTCGTGCCTGCGAATTAAAGGTTGTTCCTGGGTATTATTTTTCATTCCTGTGTCTTAGTTGATGATCCTATGTATTATTTTTCGTTCTTGTGTGGTATGTGATGTTCGTGTGTATTAGTTGATGTTCCTGTGCATTATTTGGTTGTTATCATGTACTATTTGTTGCTAATGTTTAGCAATTGTCATCCCTGTGTATTATTAGTAGTTTGAGTCTAAAAACAAGTTTATACAAGTGGGCAATTTCATACATGATAGAGATACGGTAACAAGGAACACATTGGAGGTGGGCCAGCGTCCTCTTTCCTGGCGATGATATCATCTTCGGCCTCGTCCCCTTTCCTGGTGGCTTGGTCCTATGGGTCCGTGACTTCCTTCGCATCCGCATTTGGTATGACTTTTTTCTGCATACCGTTGTGCAATATCTGTGCAGGTATGGGACATCTGACAATGGTATCTCCAGTTTCTCCATCTATATTATTTGCTCCATGTAGTGCATGAGGAAAACCGGGTAGTTGACAATTTCGAAGCCTTGCTGGGGGCAGCAGTATATATACTCAAGGGGGAGGTTTTTAAATATGTTCCTCCATGTATGAATCTCGAGGGCCATTTCAAAGAGCTCCCACAAAAACGTGGGAAACGTTGACCATCAAAGGAACATGTCAAAAAGATAAGGGTGAAATGTCAAGAAAATGCTTAAGCCACTTACTATGGCAACAAAGTCGGTGCCGTAAGTGCGAGACTGAAGGGATGAGTAGTAGACGTACTTCATGTGCTCAATGTCAAGAATGAGTAGATGGTAGTGACCATTGTACATGATTAGCATACTTCGGCCAATGTGTACAGGTGCATAGCGTCCTCCATCATGCATAATGCCTGCTCAGACGCGAACTCCATCTTCAACAAAGCAAGCGCAAGTGGTCGCGTCACAACCGCGCACTTTTGGATTATGTGGTCGAGGATGTTGATGACATCATCGGGGACTTGCTTTTTGCCTTCGAGGAGGATGTAAAGGCTTTCATGGGTCGTGAAGCTGTACTCATCCTTCCAAATGATGCTAGTGTTCATATAAATACACAAGAAGATAATGTATTAGACAAGGCTCGACAGTACTGCTCAGAAAATGCGAATAATACGAAGGAAGTGTGGATAAAACATAGGTAGTGCGAGATAATACATAGGAATAACACTTACCCGTCAACACATATGGTTAAGTATAAGGAGATGGCCGCTTGTTCCATTTGGTTCAGTGCCTAAAAGCCTGCATATTTTTTCTTTATGGGGAGGAACCCTCCTTCAGGCTTCTTCTGAACCTCGCTTTTTGCTACGCTATTATTGTACCATCATATGATACTAGCATGATACGCCCTTATGTATCTGCAAATACATAGGTTGTATAAGTAGTAAAGTATATCCGAAAGGGTCGGGTAATCGAATCCACAGGGACTAGTATAGTTTTCGATACTGGTCGGATTTCTAATATCTAAACAGCTCAATAATTTGGGTTGAAAACTAAATACAAAGAAAAGTAAAAGAAATAAGGAGAACGGGAGAGAGACAAGGTTCAGGTAACGAGAGATCAGTGATAGGAGTAGCACCTCGGATTAATCCTTTGGAATAATTTGCAGTCACTTTCTCACAATGTCTATCAGGTATATCCTACGAAACCTATATGTGCTCTCAAAGGCTTGTTATATCTACGGCAATCATGAACATCAAGGATTATGACTATAATTGGGAGAATCATGCACTTTGAGGAAAGCAATCACCCTATGGCGATCACACTAAGCCAATCAACATACGCTAAGTTTTATAATCATACTACGCTAAACATGTACATCAAGTTATGCAACACAATATTAAATATAGAAATTAATAAGACTCCATAAACATTGCAAAAAAATGTTTAACTACAAAATAACACCCGAGTTCATGAATCCGGGGTACCGGACAACGGTTAGCCCCTCATGATTCTACAAGAAACATAAAAAAGCAACAAGAGAATGAGATGAAATCTATAACTCCCTTCTTGCTTCACAATCATCATCATAGAGCATCCGATGATGATCATGCCAACGTTCCTCCACTCCCATGATAATTTTTCGGTCCTGATTCGGCCCCCAAAGGTGCGTTGCTTTCCCCTCGCGTCGCCTCCCCCAAAGGGGAAGAAAAGATAAGAAGAAAAATTATCCCTGAAACCCTAACTTTGGGCTTAAAAAATTAGTTCCCGAGGTAAACACGGCCGTGCTCTTGGTCGTGCTTTTCTCGGGATGTCTTGGAACATGTTTTCGGCTCGATCTTAGCATTCCTGTAAAGTGCACAGCAGAAGCACGGGCGTGCTTATGCCCATGCTTCAAAGAGCACGGGGTGCTAGGAGCAAAGAAGCCGTGCTTTTCTTATCTTAAAAATTCCTGAAAAGTACACGGGAAGAAACATGGCCATGCTAAAAGTAAGCACGGGTATGCTTTGTCAAAAGGGATGATTTTTCTAAGTGCTAAAAGTAAGCACGGACTAAGCACAGGCGTGCTTATCCTGAAATGTGCACTCCAACTCTGTTTGTGCCGAAATTGATGTAAACTTGGTCTTTTCATTCCAAGACTTGAGTCCTCCACAATTAAGCACATATACCCAAAGTAGCACCGATTTATCAAAATGCATGCAAAATATAAGTAAAAAATGGCTAAAACATATATGAAAATATGTATATGACATGCACCCATCATAGCGCAAGCGGTCCATCTTTGGGTTCGTCCTTCTGGAAGCTAGATAGGGACTCTAGCAACACATCAAGGGCAACTAACGCCTTCTCTTCCGCTTTTGGCATTTCTATTTAGCGAGATTCTGCTCATGCTGATGTTTGCTTCTACGGGGCTCTCTTCCGAGCGGTTCTCCTCGATGGAGGGGCCCTTCTCTGTGTCTCCCACTTTGCTATAGTCTTCCTTTGCGTGGGGATCCTCTTCTGTAAATCCCTTTTTGGTCTGCCAATGAAGCCTCAAGGGCAGTAGCGGTCTAGTGGGAGTTAGACGCGGAGTAATAGAAAGGATTTCGAAGAGGGGGTCATTCGTTGCCAGGACGTCATCCACGGGGGCTATTGGGCTTCTTCTAACGGAGGAATCTCCATCTCTGTGACTGGTGCAACATCCTCATGATGATGTAGGAAGAGGGGCAACTGCTAATTCCACACCGGTGCAGGACCCCTGAGATGGTGACCGTGAGCCAGACATTTGCCGCCTCCTTGCATCCTCGGCGTCGCGCTCGTCCATGCGAGTTTGCAGTTCTTCAAAGCCCACGAACATTCTTTGTAACATCAGTGGCATGTTATCATTATCCTGCGAACATCGGCCAAGGTGGATGAGGGACTGTGATTGACTTCTTCGGGGTGGCTTTGTGAGGAGTGCGACTGACCTCACTTCCTCCCTCCCATGTGGGTTGGTTTTCGGGGCCATTTTCTCTTGCTCTCGCCTTCGGAAGCACCCTCAGTGGTTCGCGGCCTGGTATCTTCACCGCCATTACCAACCAATGCAACCTCCACATTGTTGGCTGCCACAAGTGCGGAGAACTTCGAGGAAGACACGGAAAACTTACAAAATCGTCAGCATCTCGTTTATTTATAATCTAAAATATACACAACGAAAGGGACAAGCACACACGAACTTTGTTTTGTAGAGAAGATAGTTTAATATACTAGAAATGAAGGTATTATACAGGAAGATGATATTACACAAGACGAAAGAATATTGCACATGAAGTGAAGATATTATATGGGAAGATAGATATTATACATGAAATTAGTATTGCACAGGAAGGTAGAATATTGCACAGGAAGGTACAATACTACACAGGAAGGTACCATTTAACAAAAAACACCCTCTTTGCCTTTGAGAGATTTCAGAAGTGGGACCATGGACTTTGACTATATAAAACTCATCTCCACGTAGCACATTATCCAAGGTGTCAGTCCCATCCTCATGTTCTTCACATTGCCCATCACCTCATAGACCCAGATGACTAGGGCAATATCGCAGCCTTTCAGGTACATGGATGTATATGTGTTTTGCTTTCCCTGGTACTGCAGCTGAACACCAATGACTGTCCCAAGCATATTGTCCATTAACCACCTGTAAATAGCCAGCATCCATTCATAACATCCGAGATTCGCTAACTCGTTAGCGTACCATGCTATGAATGTTGGCGTGTTGAGAGACGTGTTGGAGAAGAGTATAGTCATCATAAGATAGACGACGAGAACCTTCACAAACGTCTCCTCCGCATCTTCGATTCGAACAAGCTTCAACAAATTTTCCTTCATCGCATAACCATACCGGTTGTGCAGCTTACCCAAAAAATTTTGCTCAAACTGGGATTCCATCCGCTCGTTCTTGAAAGAGACAGTGTCTCCGTCATAGAGGAGGCTAAGAAGGAGGGCGTCATCTACTACCCTGAATGATAAATAGCTTTCACCTATCTTAAAACGTTGCTTGTTGTTGTTGTACACCTGCATGAGAGCATCCAGAGCCCTCTGCTCCTGCATCACTGGCGTGGCATCCATCAAATTACTGAAAGGCGTCGAGCGAAGAATCTCCTAGTACCGAAGATTCATCACTTTCCTAATATCGGATAATGTCTCCACGACTGAGGCCAAATAGTACCTTGCGTTCATTAGAGCGGTGACCATCGTTTGTCGTTACTAAAGAAATACATACAATCAGTGAATGGATGATAGTTCGAAATCTTATAATATACAGCAAGCAAAAAACAGTACACATAACATAACAAACAATGTCAAGTAATATATAGAAACTATATAATAATACACAGGAAACAAAGAACGACCACAGAAAGCAAAAGACAATACGCAGCAAATATACAACTACAACGACAAACATTGGCAACCACACAACAAACACTTTTGAGTAATACACAAAATCTAATCAATAATACAAATGAAACAAATAACATCCCTGCAAAAGCTAACAACCACACAACATGCTCGAATGGCTGCCGAGGGTCATCTTCTCACCTTACGGCTAGATTCTCACTAGAGGGAAGTTGTCGGTGACCATTGAAAGGAAGCCCTACAAAAAACTGAAAGGTTCTTGTAATTGCAAAGGAGGACGACTAGGGGAGAAACCAATATCCAGAGGCTTTAGCGCAATAAAAAAAAGGCGAGGTGGCGCGGGAATGCGAGGGTCTTCGACTCGCATCCCAAGGTTCGGGCAGCCGACCTTCCAGATGTTTCCAATGCCACTGTAAAAAGTATTATGGTCATTTAGCCGGATTGGAATTCTGATTATTAGAGAAGGGGTAAACTAGTAATTTTTTCCGGCATGTAACGGAATCTCCACCTCCGTCCGTTGCTTTTGGACTAAAAGGGAAACAAACAATAAAGAAGAGACCTTTTAGGGATACCAAATCTTGGAGGGATTAATTGGGAATATGTAAAATATTGGGGGCTATTAGTTACTTTCCTTTTTTTAATTGAAATCATCTGTAACTTTACACACATAGGTATGTTTGTAAAATTATCTAAATTTATCACAAATTCTTTAAATCATGTTTCAAAACTTTTGTGGCTATGTCCATAAAACAAAAAGAAAAAATCTAATATATATATATATATATATATATATATATCACTACAACAAAAACCCAGATTTGCGACACATTTTTGCGACACAAAAAATCCAAAATGTGTCGCAGATGACAACTTGCGACACATTTTGCGACACACAAAAATGTGTCGCGTTTCAGATGTCGCAAATTTTTGCGACATTTTTTAGCAATGTGTCGCAAACCTTTGCGACACAGCATAAACCGTTGCAAAAATCATCGCAATTCATGATCTAATGAGACAATATTTGCAAATACTTTTGCAACGATTTGCGACACTTGTTTTGCAACAGATTTCATGTGTTGCAAAATGTGTCGCAATTGTATGAGATTTTTGCAACAAATTTTGCACATTTTATCTGTTGCGAATTTGTCAATATTTTGATTGTTGCAAATTGTGTTGCAAACAGATTGTGTATCGTAAAATTTGTCGCAATTGTGTGGGATTTTTTGTGAATGTTTTGATTACTACAAATTGTATCATAAATTGATTATTAATAAGATTTAAAACTGCATCATAATTTGCATATATTTGCAACAATTTTGGAACAAATTTTCAAATCTATTTTAATTCCTAAATTACAATACTTTACAATTCATTGCACTGACCTCCATAATTTTTTTAAAACAAATTGCACAATAGACAAACTTTCGTCCCATTTCCCTACAATCACATTTAAAACAAATTGCACAATAAACAAAATTGTAGGAAAATGGGACTTAAGCATGTTGCAACAACGCCTATAATATAACAATTCAAAATATCACGTTTATTTTGTTTCAATCTCATCGACACTGCAAAATATCCCATATGACATTAGGGAAGAATGATCCCATCAACTGTTTTAAAGTTTGAACAAGCGTGGCAAATGCATGCTTGTCAAGGTATTCCCTTTATGCATTGCCATCCTATCGTGAAATACCCTTCTCTTGTAGAACCTATTGAAAAGAAGAATAAAACTAAAAAATCCCAGACATAAATGCTTTCTCTAGAATATGAATAGAGGAAAAGAAAGTAAGTAATTACACATCAATTAATGAAATATGGTAAAACAAGATAACCAAAAATAAAGCACCGAAACCATCACCTTCAGATTATGAAAATTCTATTACCTTGGCATTTGTTGAACCACTGATAAACCAAAGGAGTTCTTCAACATCACCTCGCCAAAATATTCTCCATGCAAGAATAACGCCTGTCAGATATTAAAAGCCACATAACTAAAATGATTCACAAAACTAAAAATGGTAAAGCATAAATTATATATCTCGAAAGGGACATAAGCACTAAAGAGTAGAGAGAGAGAGAAGAAATACCTTTGTTGTACGTAGTGGAAAAGAGTGTCTCAAATTAAATCACATCTATAGAACACATGTGGGAAGTTAGAAATACATTATTAATAATTTATAGCATAGAAAAATAAACAAGCACAAGTTGGGAGAACAAGAACCAAAATTTGATAGAGTCCCAGTCCTAGTCCTGTCATTCTTTTGAACACCACTTGTCATAATATCTTCGACCAACCAACGTAAGGTACATATATTCTTCATGCTTTTCGAATATCATTTTAGGAAGAAATGAGAATTTCTTAACATCAAACTTATCCATTTGTAGGTGGTGATTAGTTATGGATGTAAACTCATAGTCCAAAACTCTCAACCCTAATTAAAAGTATATGAACTAAAAAGATCAATTCCTGATTATATGTAACGCTTGTCAGTTTTGACAAAAAAAAATCTTTTACAAGTGAAAAATTTTGAAAAGTTTCTCGAGGTGAAATAAATCCCTCCTAACGTGATAAACATGAAGAGTGTATAACAAAGCAGCTGAACACCAAAGTTCATTATCAGAATATCAACATTTAATTGACCAAGGTACATAATTTCCATTGAATGAATACTCATGAATATCTGAAGGGAAGTGGTGTCATCATAACACACATTATCTATCTACAGTATTAGGGGACAAATTTGCATAATGTCCACAAACAAGAATCGTACATGGACAAGCTTCAAGATACATTACTGACATTTGAACAAATACGCCTTAGCAGTAGACCCAGGAGATATACTCCATGAATAATGCATAGAAGTAAACCACCAGAATTTAATCACAATCAAGCAGTAAAGATAAAATTATCTAACATTATGCTTAGGTAGCACGATCCCTTCGAAGAAAAATCATACTCTAAAACAAACTAAAATTATATATGGTGTAACTTTTAGATAAGACTAAAGATAAGACAACCAATTTGTTACTTAAAAACAAGCAATTATGAAGTTACAAAAATCATATTCACTGCCAGCCATATATGAAGTCCCCGTATATATCCATTCTATATCCAATATATAATTGCATCACATTAGAGTACACCCCCATTATCAACTGACAAACCTTGCAAAACAGTTCAAAGCTCAAAGTAATTTGAGATATCCTGCATTTCAGCAAAACTTGAAAATCATGCAAAACCATCTCAAAACATTTTTGAACAATTGGAAGAGTTGCATCTCAATGCAAGGTTAGACTGAACCGGTCTTTGGAACTCGAAAGTCAAGATCAATCTATATTCGAGAATTGACAATTGAAAGGTCCAGCCTCTTAAAAGAAAACCAGGAAAAACAAATACTCAAAGGTCATCCATGCTTCATGGAGGGAAAAGAGAGTTTAAAATTAAAAAGACAACTAACCATTCCTAGCTGCATTAACGATATACTGAGCTTCTTGCTGATAAGTGTGCGAGAGGTCATTGTGGATAGTCCATGCGAGAGGAGATGAGCAAGTGATATACATACATAAAAAATAAACACTGATATTCTAAAACTAATCAATATACAAGCAAGAAATCAAAATCTTACCTTCTTCGCACCAACTTAAGCACATAATATAGCAAGACTATCCGTCCCATAGCCAACATTCATCACGACCTGCAATCAAAAATTCCAAATCAATAACATACATCACAAAAACTACGTCAATCCCTCATAAAAAATAAACAAATAAATAAATAATCAAAATGGAAGAAACATTATTTGGTCTTCGATCAAGTGACAGTACCGTGAAATCACATCGTGATAGGTCTGCATCCTCACACGATCCTAAAATCCAAAACATCAAAAGACTAACAAAAGGCCAAAGAATCCAGAGCCTAGGAAGAGATCGGACCTTGAGCATCTCCTCATGGAAGCTGATATCGGAGTATGCTTGGAAGTATGCAAGATCAAAGGCCGCGCAGGCGGGAACCGAGATGCTAGAATTCCTCTGGCTTGAAGATGATGAGAGGTGGGTGAGAGGAATACGAGAGAATCTATGGCGTCGGCCTCCGAAGCAGCCAATGCAGGAGCCTGAGCCTTCGAAGAGCATTGCGGGATCTCTAGAGGCGTGATCACGGCTAGGGTTCTGGAGAAGAATGGAGAATGGAGAAAGAGAGAGAGAGAGAGAGAGAGAGAGAGAGAGAGAGAGTGGAGAAGAATAAATGGTGAGGATTGAGAGAACGGTGAGGGGTAGTGGATGAACGGTGAAGATAAGTGGGATTGTGTGTTGAGTTGGAGGGTGATGAACTTTTAACCAAAATTTAGAGAAAGATAAGAAGAGAGAGACTTAGTTAAAACTAAATAATCATAATTAATTTCAAACAATAATATATAAAGTTTTAAAATCCAATTTGTCACCTTAAATTTGCAAGAAATTTTTAAAAGTTATAAAAAAATCAAAAAGAATGGAAGTACTGGGCTGAAAATAAGATAAACAATGAGGAGTTGTATTATATTTACTAATAAAATTAAAACATATTTTTTTGGTTGGGAGAAAAATAATTTTTTTATTGTTTGATTTTTTGCGACACATTTTGCTACAAAACTAGGTTGTTGCAAATAATGTGTTGCGAAATGTGTCGCAAATTAAATTATATGCTTTATTTATGATAATTACTTTTTGACCAGAAATTTTGGGACACATTTTGCAATGTTCGCATATGATTTTTTTTTTTGCGACACATTTTGATATGTAATGTGACGTTTTTATTTTTTGTTGCAAATGGTTGCAAATTGTGAAGTAAATTTGTAACACTTTTATGTGTCGCAAATATATGTGTCACAAATACAGTTTTTTCCAGTAGTGTATATACTTTAATTTGTTTGAAGAGCGGTATATTAGCAAAACCATATTGATCGTTTACTTCAAATTACTCGGTACACAAAATGAGGAAAAAGAAGTAGATGAATATATTAGCAAACCCATTTTTGTAATTTTCTCCTATTCCATCCATTCGTTTGGAGCTATCAAGAGTCAACTTAACACATGCATACATTATGTACATGAATTAGTGCAATATAGTGTTAAGCTAGCTTTGTAACCATTTAAGAAAAAAAATTTATGACTTTAAAATAAAATTTAAGTCTCAATATCTAAATTCTATTAAAATATTTTGATTAGGGTCGGAACATGAAATTACATAAACATATGAATTAACAAAAATTGAGTCTACAACCTTAAAGCTTTGAATTGGATCTCTAAAGATCTAAGTGAAAGAACACCTGATTGAAAAGTACACAAACGAATCTCCACTTTTTTAGAAATTTTATAGGAGTATATCATTGCTCTAGAACCCTGCAAAAAGTCATGAACCTTTCTTCCGCCCCCCAAAAACAATAAAACCCTCAATAAGGTAAATTTATTAAAAAAATATTAGGTCAGAGGTTTTAGTTGTAATTTAGTAAAAAGCAAAGGTCATATATATCAATTGCATAAAGATTTTATAAGATATTGTTTTTGGAATTTTTGAAGGGAAAAATGTAGGGACTAGCTCTATCTTCCACTCCCCAAAAAAAAAAACCCTTAATAAAGTAAATTTATTAAAAAAAATTAGGTGTGGGGTTTTATTTGTAATTTAGTAAAAAACAAAGGTCATATATATGCATTGCATAAAGATTTTATAAGATATTGTTTTTGGAATTTTTGAAGGGGTAAATGTAGGGGCTAGCTCTGCCTCTGCCATAGAAATAGATCCCATTGCTGAACCGTTCTCATTCAATGATTCAAGACCAAAGATTGGATCTATATGATACATCATTTCAAGAGGGGAACAGATTCTAGACCATCATTTCTTGAGATCAGATGAGAGATGGTGGCTAATCATTCCCTGTAGGCCCCTCTCTTGTACGTTCATCACATATTTCTTATCCCACACATCAAGTCAATGATTTTCTAGTACCATATTCCTCCTCGTTTGGCAATAATCATAAGCCCACTTACCATCATATTTAGCAACATTCATGAATGAAAACTCACTTTTCTCTCCTTGAAATGTTAGAGAATAATTTTATTTTTCCCATACATATTTCAAGAATATGCATTCTATATTTTACTTTTCAAGACAATATTGTTTTCTCCTTTATTTTCTTCAAAATAAAAGATGGTATGGCCATTGATTTATGTATCTTCATAATGCATTTAGTATCTAAATTAAAATGGCAACTCATTTTCTTAATTAATTAGATCTTTAATTGAGGGGGTTTCAAAATCTACATTGACCAAATGTAATTAATTTGAAAACTAATTTTCATCTAAAATTATTATATACACAAAATTTCAATACATATATCTAACCAAGATGAAAGAAAAATCTCACAAGTCACGATCAAGAAATCAAGGTATGTTAGATGACCATAAAGGTTCATGGTCCCCTCAAGAGTAGCAAATGCATGCATGGGATGTAACTGTTAAGTGATATTCTACTGCTCTCTCCAAGGAGCGTCATCAATCAGTTGGTGGTCCTTCACCGAATACCAAGAAGGATAACAAGTAAATATATATTCCATTAAAAATAGGCCATGTTTGGATGAGCACATGTAGGGTTGACGGCCATATAATATTCATGGCCAAAAGGTCATCATTGGTGGCATGTCGGCGTATTAATTTTAAGCAATGGAATAGTCGAATGGCTTCAACTGTCTTAAGCTTTTCACATAGTACTCGGGAAATAAAACAAATTAAAACTCTTGTGATTAGTGTCATGAATTTGTTATTTAATGTTTAAAAGTTATATTATTTTCGTAGGTGCATTTTTTTTAAAGAAATAGAACAAAAAAGCCTTAGTTAGCTGGATAAAGTATAAAAAGAATTTTATGTATTTTGCCTGTGAATTAATAAAATCTAAGTATATAATTTCTAAATTACCCTCATAGTTGCGCCAGTGCAACTAAATGACCTCTGTGCCTGTAGGGCATACCAAATCTGAGTGTCAAGTTAGAAATGCGGTTACTTAGGCCCAGTGGTCCCTTAATGATTTAGCAAGCTTGATGCCACTAGGACGGAGTGCCCATTAGAGTTTAAGATAGGCACAACAGATGCATGGCACAATGAATAGAAAACTGTCAATAAGACACTAGCTAAATCTATATAAGGACATTTGTGTAACTTTCACTTCAATGCACAAAGAAGCCAATATGACTATCCAATTGAAGCCCTATTTCTAGCAATTGAAGATTCAATTGTTATTTTTCACTTGCAACTTTAGATTTGCTTAAATACTCTTCATAATCTTCAGTCTCATCAACTTCAACTTCAACCCTGACAATAATTGAACCTTGCAAGATAAATTCAAAAAATTCAGCTTCCATCATAGTTGAACTTCCAACCAAAGAAGAAGAATTGAATATGGAGTTCTTCAAGTACTCATCAAACAAGTTTCAAGACTATTAAGAATAGTTTGTACTAACTTAGATGCATGACTACCATAGAGTTAATAATCCACATAATTTAATTGAAACAAGGATATAAAATGGCATCACAAGAGAATATCAAGCTATACTCAACCTAATATTTATTAAATGTTTCTACCATATCCTTAACAATAGGTGATAGGTGCTTGATTGTATATAGTTTTATATCAATACTTGAAACATTTGTTTGTTTGTTTGATGTAATTTATTAATATTGATACTTCATTTGTTTCATATTGTTTGTTTAGACCATAATTTATATTTTTGAAGCAAAGATCAGATTTTCGGAGTAGTTTGAAGCAAAGAATTGATATTTCAAGGAGCAATACACCCATCAACCATGCCCATAATGGTGGATGCGTACGTTCAACAACACAGCTATTGATGGAGCCATGGAGCCATGGATTGTCTTGTACCTTGAACCAAAGAACAAAGCAATTTTTGAGAGTTACACGCATATCACCACGCTCTTTGTGGATGGTGTGTTGATCACCATGGCGACAATCCCCTAAGCATGACTATGGTCAGCTTTAGGCCAATTTCCAGATTTTCCGATTCAAGAACCATGCCGCAAAATGTGCCCATGATAATACCCATGATTAGGCATTATTTCAGCAACTATAAATAGCAATAGCGATCAATAAAAATGGAACTTTTGACTAGACCTTTGGAAGACCATTTGGAGGGCTTTTCCTTGGATGTTGGCCAAGGTGATTCGGGAGGCTTTCGAGGGGATTCTTGGCCATGGAGATTTATGGACTAAGTCCTCAAGGGTTGTAAAGGCAAATTGAAGGAGAGGATCAAAGGCAAGAAATATTTTGAAGCAAGTCTCCTTGAAAAGTGTTTCATCAACTCAAGAAAGACATGAAAGCTCAAGGGAGTCATCATATTTTCATATTTCCTGCATTATTTCTTTGAGTTTTGTTGTGATTTCCTTAATCATGAGAAACTAGGTACTTAGGTGCTTATATTGTGATGAAACCATTGATGGATCTTGGTTTCTATCAATATATTTTTTATTGATCTTGTAGTTCAATTAAGTGTGCTTGAATACCATTAATTATATATTACGAGAGCATTAATTAATGTTTTATCCATGAATTTGACATTAAGAAATCCTTCTCATGATAGGTTTACCATAATTGAATATGGTTGTAAGCACATCTAGAGATAAAGTGATAGAAATCCTCCAAATCTAATGGAGATATTAATAGAATAAGTAATGAAATAGTAGGAAGAATAGGATTAGAAAGAGATTTCAATCTACTCTTTATGGGATTAGTTGCTTAATGTATTGATAAAAGGATTAGCACATTCTTTGGAATCTCTATGGTCTAAAGATCTTGAGAATTCACTTTAGATAGATTTTTGAAGCAAAGAAAGTCCTAGGTAGATTTATGATTCAAGTAACATCTTTCATGTTTCAAGTGCCTCTTAATTGATTCAAAGCCATTGTTCTTGATTCATGATTAATTTAATTTTCTTTTGGTCGAATTCTTGAAACCAAATCATCATTGTTACTTCGATACATAACTCTAACTAGTACTCAATGACCTCGTGGGATCGACATTCTACTCTTTCACTTTATTACCTGAATAACCAGTGCACAGGCTTGTGATTATCTTGATAAAAGTTGGCCAATCATTAGGAATCAAGAAAGTATGTGGATCTTTATATTGTTTAGCTACCGAGACATTATGGACTCTAAAAACCTCTCTAAAACAAACATTTGAATTGGGATCCTTGGAACCAAAGAACATACAAGTTCGATAAAAAAAAACTTTGAATATTTCCCTGCTCCTCACCAAAAATGTTGCACATTGAAAATCTTTATCTCATCGGCCCCCAGTAAACTATCACATCATTGTAATAAAAAGCAAATTCCAGCATTAAACATGTAGAGTTTCACTTGACACACACATCTTGACATCATTTCTTAATTCCATTCGTGTGAAAACATTTTCTAGCAATTTCGTAAAATGTTTTCCTGCGAGGACATTTGTGTACTTTATCTCATTAAGAAATTTACTAATAACATCATCAATAATTTTGGAACTAACCTGAATGTTGAGATTCAGAATATGCCCACAATATCTAATATGAAGAAAACACCATCACATAGAAAAAGTTCTTCAAGCACGTAAATAACTTTTAAGATAAGAAACCATGACATCATTATAAGAAATATTATCCAAATTAAGTTATACTGAAAATTTTCTTGTCTATATTGTCTATTTAGCTAAGTACTAAACAAGTTTATCTGCTATGTTTAAATTGTGGAGTTTTGGTTTTTCTGTGCTTGTGTTGTAGCTATTTAAGTTGCCCTAATTTAGTTGTCTTAAGTTTTGACTCATTTTTGGTCATTTTGGACTGAAAACTAGTCCAAACATGGGTTTTGATAAAGTACACAGGCTGGGCTTGAAGTATGCGCCCATGTACTCGCCCTTGTAGTTCTCTAGACGCGTTAAGAAGAAGTACACGGACCAAACTGAAAGTACACGGCCGTGTACTTGCCCGTATATCTTTCAGATTGAGTGCCCTAGGTTTTAGATTGTTAAATCTTTGCTTGATGTGGTTGATTTCTGGAGTGATTTGTTGAATTTCTTTCACCCTTTATTGTATTCATGAGTTGAATGTGAAGATCCATTCTTTTCTCTTGTTGAAATTTGTCCGCTAATCATGAAATTCTAGTTACTATAGCACTTAGGATTTCATGGTTAAACATTGTATTCTTAGTTGTTTGGCGGAGTACTTGATCCCCATAAAATCTCCTTGAAACCTTTAGGGTCAAGTTCCAGGCATGTTCAAGTCTAGTTAGGGTTTTAGGGTTTGTAGCATGAAGAGATTCATGCTTGTTCTTCCTTTGTGTTTTCTTTTGGTTTGAGCCTTTGTGGCTGATATTGGTGTAGGTGGTGAGAGCTCGGCCAAAAGTGTTGTGATATGCCCCTTGCGTAACCGCAAGTGCACGGGTCGTATATGTAGTAAAATGTACCCTTAGGGTCGGGTAGTCGTATTCATTTGGGATTGGTATAGCTTCTAATACTAACGTTACGCTTAGTATCTAACCAAACGAGAGAAGGATGGATTTGACTCCGGGTTGAATTCAAGGAGATTGAGGAAAGGAAATGCACTAAGGGAAATGTGAGGATTGACTCGAAGGAGGAGATGGGGCACCGGGGTTGGATTTCGACGTTCACTAACTCGGTCTTTCTCGGTATTTATCGGAGATGTCTTCAGTTCTAAATCTAGTTATGCTATAAGAATGATGCTTACGTGCTGCTTTGTACCCTAAGTTGAAATCTTCTTGCTTGCAACTATCAATAACGATTCACAAGCCTAGATAAGAAAACCTAACTTCCAAGCATTCAAGCACTAAACAACACACAAGATAGCCAATAACTTAGATTTATTGTAAAGAACAAGACATTCATAAATGCTTTGCAAGTAAAGACAGGTGTACAACGTCATACAAACCACCCGGGGATCCTTTAAGAGTTTAGCCCCTCATGACATTAAACAACAAGGAAATTGCCAAAGAAATTGAAATACAAGAAGTTGAAAACTCCATAATTTCCTGCATCCTTGTGGTTGTCAAAGGATCTACCATATGCGCGACATTCCCTTGGTGAAGAGGAGGACGAACCCCCAAAGCTCTCTCCTTCTTCCTCCTTTAGTTCGCCCACCAAAAGTCCCCCAAAAACCTAAGTTTTTAGGGTTTTAATGTTTTCCCGATGTGAGCACGGGCGTGTTGAAGCCGTGCAGATTACGGCCAAATAAAACTCTTGAAAATCCAATTCCTGTAATTTGCATGGGGTTCAACACAGACGTGCTTAGGCCGTGCTGAGGGGTTGCACGACCGTGCTCAGCGAACTCGGACTGTGCTGACTTTGGCTGAATTCTCCTGCAATCTGCACGGGGTAAAGCACGGGCGTGCTTAGGCCGTGTTGATCTTGATGAGGTTTCTTTTAAGTCCTTTAGCTTCTAAAATCATTCCAAATCACTTCTTCTTGCTCCAAGACTTTGATATCTGCATGGAAAACCAAGAATACCTCAAATAGCACTGAATTGGGAGAATTAAAGCCAAAAGACTCAATAATGATGAGGGTAAAGTATAAAATATATATATATGAAATGCACTCATCATGTTGTACCCTGTCCAGATTTAGACCTCATACCTCTTTAGATTTTGTGCCTGCATTAGGGGTAATTTGGTCATTCAGCAGTAGTGGCATTTTTGCATGTTTGCATAGTAGCTATCATGTGAAAACTAGGGGCACTTCCTTCATTTGGATCCATTTACTTTTATTCTTTTATTAGAAGGTCAAGTTGGTCTTTTATCTTAAAAAAACAGAAAAAGAAAAAGAAAGAGAGACGCCACCTGACCCTCTCTTTTTTTTCCTTTCTTTCTTTCTTCTTTTTTTTTTCTACTTCACCGGCGGAACATTCATTTTAAGAAAAAAAACTTTCCCGCGAGCTTTTCTGGTGAACCAAAGTACCAAAACTCATTCTCCCTCACTCCTAAATTCGGTAAGGCTTGGATCTAGGGTTTTCATTTCATATTTTCCTCGTATTTCATTGTTTTTAAAATTTTTGAAAAAAACCTAAAAAACCATGAATTTGGTTGTTTTTAGGCTTAAAATGGAGCCATTATTCTTGCTATCCATTCTTATGGTTGTTTGTAAAGAAAATTTGTTGTTAGAGGTTGTATTTCAGCATAAAATACTTGTATAAGAGCCGGGGCGGGCTGTAGCAAAGACCGAAAACTTGTAGCAAACCTGAAGTTCTTGTAGCTTTGATGATCGCCGCGCGCGTCGCTAAAAAGCGGGCACACGGCTCCCCGGCCGCAAGTGCACGGGTCATCAAGTAATACCTCTTGTGTTGGCACAAGAGAGTCGTATTCCTTAGGGTCCCGAGATCCACTATTACTTCCTCTTCGACAATTGTTTAGCCAAATCAAAACAGAGGTTATTGTAAGGAAATGAAATTGAAACTAACAATAAAAACTTTAACTACTGATAGGTTGCACACAACGAGGAGAAATCAAATAGAGAAGATAAGGCCCCGGGCGAGGATTCCCCCGGGAGAAATACAAGCAAGGACGTTGTAAAAACAGGTAATGCATGCATGGAGTAAAATATTTTGGTCCGTCTAGGCTCGGAAGTCGACTACCTCGGAACCTCCGTAGTGTAGCCCTAATCCAAGAGCTGGTTGTCTCCTCTTCTTAATGTCTACTACTTCCTTGCCTCCCCCTGCTTCCTTCATTCAACCCTCCTGCCTCTCCACTTTTTCTTCCTTTTTTTTCATCTTTAGTCTGACTTTCTAACAAAGTGACGCTCGTTATCGCTAATGCTGCTAGTCACGCTAGTCTTGCCCACCCTATCAACTAAGCAGCCCATTTGGGACTTATGCGGCCTATAGCCAGTGACTAGCTCAATCGAGGAGCTACGTGTACACCGCAATTTGACATCTTTCCTTTCACTAAAGATGAGATTAAACCCGCAAATAACAGAGCTAAAAGCAGGCGTGATACGATGCCACTTCGAGGCACTTCCCGTCGGCGACGGAAGGCTAGTGTAGCGAACCTCATCTTAATTAAAGCAAGGGACCCGAGAGTAACGACTTGATGAGCTAAGCCTTAGTCGGGCTAAACTTCGCTCAATAGCTTACCTTACTTCTAACGTCTAGCGTTGTTCCTTACCCGGACTTGCAACTTCGTACCGCTTCTCTACCATAGTTTTTGAATGAAGGCTTAGCGACAAGGCTAATGACTCTCGAGTCGGTGTTGGAAAAAGAAAGAATAGGCTTCGCTCAATTTGGCTCGAGGCTAGTTAGTGAGAGTTGTTCCATCGGTTTCATTTCCCGCGGGTCAATCTTTGAAGAAAGTCATGGGAATCCAATGGCTCCACCCGACAAAACAAAAAGAGATGCACACAACTAAAAGAGGAAGAAGATGACCGTTTTGACACAAAGAGCCTGCCCGCTCTATCACGGTCTCTTTTACGCTTATGGTCTTTCGGTGACTCCGATGAAGGACTAGTCATCCGAGTGGCAATCCGCACCCCCTCACACTCCCCCTTTCCTCGTATTTGATCGAGCCTCGGCTCCTTTTTCCCTCACTTGCTTCCCATCACTTTGTGATTCCGCCTCTCTTCCGCTTTTCGAGGGCTCTGCTCCTTTTCTTTTCTCTCGCACACACCTCTACTCTAGGCGGGGCTACTTGAATCTCTCGTTCATCCTCGAATCTTTGAATGGAAGCGCCGACTTTCCTTCCCGATCAAAGATACGGGCTGGTGTGCACCCGCCTTTGTGTGTGGGCGGGTGTGCGGCGGCACTGGGCCGCACACCCTTCGCCAAGGGTGTGCGGCACATAACCCGTACACGGGCCTGAAAATGGGCCTGAATAGACCCGTTTCGTGTAGGAGTGCCCGAATGACGTCCGGAGCTTGTTTAACCTTCGTTTCTTCGCTCCTTGGCCCCGATTTTCATGCTATAAATGCTCCTCCTACCATAGACGGCTCGTAGATGCCCTTAAATAGAAAAACAAGAAAAATACATCAAAGGGAAAGCTGTTTTATTCAATTAATGCATGAAAGTATAAGTAGTTCACCGTTATAAAACGGTGTATTTAGACACTTATCAAATCACCCCCCCACCCACTTAAGGGTTTGCTTGTCCCCAAGCAAACAAACATGGAGAACAAGAGGAATTGATAAGTGGCTAAATACACAACCTCCGGCTCAAGTATAACCATACAGTAACACATGTAGAACTCTAGATGCTAAGCTACAACCAATAACAAAATTTCGAACCATTCGTTCGGCAAGATGATGTTGTGTGTGCGCAACCTTTTTCACCTGGGTTCTTGTAACCTAGGTAGGACAAAATGATACCCCAAGGACCACTTCTTAAAGCACATCACACCACTTATAGCGGTAATGGACCTTAAAATGGTAGGGAACTCCTAATGAATTCACAAGGCACTTCTGTTTCTCCTCTGTACAAAATTGGCTTTATTCACACTCTTTTTTTTTTTTTTTTTGCCTAACATGATCTATAATCGACTTAGAAGGGTAATTGTGCTGATAAGGCATCAAAAAGACCCAACTTACTTAGAAGATTACAGGCTCACATGAACATGCTAGTGTTTTCCTAGCTTTTGGCTTAGACAACACTCTTTTTAGGAGCCCGAACCCTAAGTTAATTTGCTATTCCAGTATAGGAGCATTGCCATTCTTATTGATATAAACAACTCTTTTTAATTACTGCAAAATATTCTCTGTGCTGCCAATTTTCAAGAGAAACAGAAGCCCTCAAACAACTCATTAGAGAGAAGCCTAACACAACAAGGTACGTGTTGCTAAAAATGGGTTAGCTACTAAGAGGGTCACGAAGGTTATCATTTAATCTAACCTAGGTGTCCAAGGTCCAAGCTAAAAAGGTATGTGATGGTATGCCGTGAATGATCGAAATTCATTAAGTGCAGGGTTGTGTGCAAGGCTTAGCATCCATCATTATCCTACTCTACTGTATACTTAAGTATCATAGCCATCACCAGTTCCAAGCATGCATCAATGTCATTAAATTTGATCCTAAAGCAGGCATGCACAGAAAATAAAAAAAATGTAGACTCTACAGAACAAAAGTGTATGCATGCCACCCCCCACTTAAAGTCGTACATTGTCCCCAATGTACAAATTCAGCGGCCCAAAGAATATAATAAAATGTATAAAGCATAGATAGGGGGTTGGGGAGCTTCCCTGAATCATAGTGGCAGCGCGTGTCAAGATAGGCTGAGTGGTCGTGGCAGTCCCTATGATAGTGGAGAGAAGATAAGAAGATGTCCCTGTCTACCCCTGCGAGGTAGAACAGGACATTACACCGAGACATCCATCATCATCACAGAATATTTATTACAGAGCTATTAAAAGACAAAGAAAAGTAAAACACAGATTTGGAAGAGTTAAGCTTTTTCCAATTGACTCCAAACACCCACATGCAAGGAAAGTAGAAAGAAACTACAACAGATAACAAGAATCTCAAAACAAAGTGTCCCGGGTGCTGTTGATCTTTGGTGGTGCCAAAATAATGAATCGGTGAAAAATTAGCGAAGAAACAATAGATCGGTGCTTTCTAAGCTTGGATTGGCACCATTTTTCCTCCCAAGAAAGAAAGAAGCAAAATTGAGGTTGAGGTTTAGAAGAGGAAGAAGAGTTTTCTTGTGAATGAGAGTGGAGGAGAGGAAGAAGGAGGAAGAGAGAGGAAGAGAGAGTTTTCTTGTGATTACAGGTACTGTATCTATTTTTCAGCATGATGCATATGTTTTGATAGACTCAGGGTCAGAGAGATCTTTTGTTAGCGCTGCATTCTCATATCTTGCCGATAGGATGGTTTCTCCTTTAGACTGTGAGCTTCTGATTCAAACAACCCTGGGTGAAGAAATTGTCAGAAAGGTAGTTTTTCGGGGATGTCTTATTAAAGTGAAGGGTATAGATTTTGAGGCGGACTGATTCCATTGGAGATGCGAGATTTTGATGCCATACTTGGAATGGATTGGTTAAACGGACATAAAGTTGCCATTGACTTGTTTCGGAAAAGAAGTGACTTTACAAACCTCCTATGGGCCTAGCATTGTACTTGAGGGTGAAAAGAGAGTTCTTTCGAGGTGTGTGATATCTTACGTGGAAGCATGGAAACTTGTGCGCAAGGGATGTGAAGTATACTGTCTCATATAGTGGATACGAGAATTGTTGAATCAAACCTCAAGAATGTTCCCATTGTTCGGGAGTTTGAGGATGTATTTCTGAGGAATTTCTGGCTTACCTCCGGATAGAGAGTTTGAGTTTGCTATTGACTTGTTACCGGGTACTTCTCCAATTTCTATTCCACCATATCGCATGGCACCAACGGAATTAAAGGAGCTAAAGGTTTAGTTACAAAATTTGGTGGATAAAGGGTTCATACACCCAAGTGTATCACCTTGGGGTGCGCCGGTTCTATTTGTGAAGAAGAAGGATGGTTCCTTCGGTTTGTGTATACACTACCGGCGGTTGAATAAGGCGACTATCAAGAATAAGTACCCTCTACCCGGGAATAGATGATTTGTTTGATCAATTGCGTGGGGCAAGAGTGTTTTCAAAGATTGATCTCCGGTCCGGTTACCATCGGTTAAAGATCAAGGAGAGTAATGTGCCGAAGACTGACATTTCATACGCGATACGGGCATTATGAATTTCTGGTCATGCCGTTCGGGTTGACTAATGCTCCAGTTGCTTTTTATGGATTTGATGAATAGAGTCTTCGGACCTTATCTCGACGAGTTTGTGATTGTCTTTATCGATGACATTTTGATTTACTCGGCAAGGCGAAGAAGAGCATATACAACATTTGCGTACGGTATTGCAAATTCTTCGAAAAGAGAAGTTATATGCTAAGTTCTCAAAGTGTGAGTTTTAGTTACGGGGAAGTTGTCTTTTTAGGACATGTGGTATATGGAGAAGGAATTTGTGTAGACCGAAAGAAAGTTGAAGCAATCATTGAGTGGGAACGACCAAATAGTGGGTCCGAAGTTCGGAGTTTCCTTGGTTTGGTAGGTTATTATCGGCATTTTGTTGAGGGGTTTTCTCGGGATAGTTGCACCTTTGTCACGGTTAACTAGAAAGGGGGTAAAGTTTGTTTCGGATGAGAAGTGTGAGAACAGCTTCCAAGAGTTGAAGAACCGTCTGACTTCAGCGCTAGTACTCACCTTACCTACTAGTGCTAAAGAGTTCGCGGTGTTCAGTGATGCATCATGGCAAGGTCTTGGCTGTATATTGATGCAAGATGGGAGGGTGATAGCTTATGCTTCTCGACAGTTCAAGAAGCATGAGTTGAATTACCCTACCAACGATTTGGAATTAGCAGCAATGGTTTTTACCCTGAAAATTTGGCGACATTATCTCTATGGAGAGAAATGTTTAATCTACATTGATCATAAGAGTTTAAAGTATTTATTCACTCAGAAGGAGCTAAACTTGAGGCAGCGTAGATGGCTAGAGTTGATCAAAGATTATGATTTGGTGATTAACTACCATCCAGGGAAGGCCAATGTGGTAGTAGATGCGTTAAGCGGAAAGACTTCAACTTCTTAGTTTCTACTACAACATCTTATTGGTCTCAACTTGCAGTTCTGCGAGACATGAATGTGAGATTGAAGATTGTGCCGAAGGGAGTTCTGTTGGCAACTTTTATGGTAAGACCGTCGTTATTTGAGCAGATTCAAGAATCTCAGAGAACAGATGAAGAGTTACAGAAAGAATTACAAAAGTTGGAAAAAGGTGAACCTGGTAAATTTGGGATTTGCAGTGATGGTATTCTTGTATTTCAGGGAAGAGTCTGTATTCCAAAGGATGCAGGACTTAGAAGTGCTATTCTAGAAGAAGTTCACTCTTAAGCCTACGCAGTGGATCCAGAAAGCACTAAGATGTACTGTATGATCAGAGAAAATTACTGGTGGTCTGGAATGAAGCACAAGATTGCAGAGTTTGTAGCAAGATGCTTAGTTTGTCAGCAAGTAAAAGTAGAGCATCAGCAACCAACAGGACTATTGCAACCTTTGCCTATCCCAGAGTGGAAGTGGGAGCACATTCCTATGGATTTTGTGGTTGGGTTACCGCGTACTCTTCGGGGTCATGACGTTTGTGTGGGTTATTGTGGACCGTTTGACAAAAGCGGCCCATTTTCGGCCATGCATACCAAATATTCCTTGGAGAAATTGGCGAAGCTATTTATAAGTCAAGTTGTTAAACTCCATGGAGTACTGTTTCAGTTGTGTCTAATCATGACCCAAGATTTACCTCTCGGTTTTGGCCGAAGTTTCATCGGGCTCTTGGGACAACTTTGAGGTTTAGCACCGCATACCATCCTCGGACGGGACGGTCAATCAGAGCGTCCAATCCAGGGCAGCTTGAGGATATGTTAAGGGCTTGTGTTCTTGATTTCAAGGGAAATTGGGACAAGCATCTACCTCTTGTGGAATTTGCTTATAATAATAGATTTCACGCAAGTATTAGTATGGCTCTTTATGAAGCTTTGTATGGGCGAAAGTGTCAAACACCTCTCTGTTGGAGTGAAGTTGGTGAAAGATAGTTGCAAAGTGTAGAATTAATTGAAGTAATCACAGAAAAAGTGAAGGTAATTCAAGATAGGTTAAAAGTGTCCCAAGACCAACAAAAGAGTTATGCTGACAACAGATGAAGAGATTTAGAGTTTTCCTGAAGATATCACCTTGGAAGGGAGTAATTCGCTTCCTGATGAGATCCGCAAGCGCACGGGTCGTCACTTAATACCTCTCACGCGTGAGAGGGTCATATTTCCAGGGGTCCCAAGAGCTGCTATTACTTCCCCTTAGACGGCACTGTCTACTCTACCAAAAACAGAGAATTAAAACAAGATAAGAAAACTAACAAAGATAACTATAAACATGTTGAACTAAGGCACACCAAATAAGCATATCAAGGAGGCAATTAGCAATGAAAGTACGAGTTCCAAAGCTAGGATCCCCTCGGGATTACTAAAGCTAGTAGGATGCTAGAATTACACAGGCACTCGTGGTTCTTGGCCAGGAGAATCCTAAGGTAGGCCAACCCGATGGTCACGGCAGTTGGGCCCTAATCCAATACGAGTATTGATACGGAATTTCTTCCGACCAAATCCTCCTACGATTGCATTACAGGCACGAGATTCTCAACTTAGGGTTGAAGCACAAACTAGGCACAACCCTAATACCGGAGGGGTACAAAATACCCGATGCTATGTGAGTCTAGCACAAGGGCGATGGTCACGCACCAAGTACAATCTTGAAGTTGAATCACAGAGTTCTCATGCCAAACAACACATCAAAGAACACAAAGCATGAACCACAAACCAAACCAAATACGCCAACGATGAGATAGAACTACATTCAAGCACATGTAGTTCTATCTCATCGTATTGATTTTTTGTTAGGATGTTAAATTCTTCTTTCAATAGTCCTTTAAAAACTACATTCATGAGAAGGCGTGCTTGATGCCCTACTTCTACCCTACAAGATAGAAGGGAACATCATCTCAAGGCATCTAACACACACAAAAAGAAAAAAACACAAACAAAAGCAAACAAACCAAATAACTAGCACAACACAACAATCAAGCAAAACATAATCCAAGCAAGTCCTTTGTTCAATCATTATCATGGTGTCCAAAGCTCTCTAATGCAAGCATGGCTAAGGGTTTACAAATATGATTCAAGATTAAGTCACATACAAAAGAAGCAATGGTTCAACATGATGGGAATGTGAAAGAATTCAAGAATTGCTACAGTAATTCCCAAAAAAACTTTTGCAAGAGCTTCTCTTGTAAATGGAGCATAAACATTTTTACAAAGCTTTGAAATTGCTCCAAAAACCCACAAAAACAACAAACAACCAATCTCCGACAACATTGGCATCCATTCACCTTGAAAAGAAAAAGAAAGGGAGAAGAAACACTCATGCTTGAAAACTAGGGTTTAGAGAGATGTACCTTTGGGGAATCGATGAAGATAATGTTAAAACCCCCCATAAATTATGTATATCAGGTCTCTAAAAGTAGAAGAGGCGTGAAGAGGAAGAAAAAGGAAGAAAAATGGCGAAAGAATGAGGTAAAACGGATGAGAAATGAGAAAGTTATGAAAGAAATGGTGAAGGGACGTTTTAAAGATGAGGGTGCCCGAAGGACTCACGGGTGAGCTCACGACCGTGAGCCTACCCGTGAGCCTCTTCTAGATGGCTTGCGGGCATCCTCACGCCCGTGAGGATGCCCGTGAGACCTGCAAATTTAGCCCTTATACATTTTCTTTTCTTACAACCATTGCACAATCAAAGCAACAATGAATTCGACAAAAAATCACACAAGAATTTGCATTCGAATGGCATAAAATCAAAGGACCAAACCTAAAAAATTCAAGAACAAGCATTGATCAAACTCAAAAAACAAATACAAAAACCAACATTCAAACCACAACAAATAAAGGAGAAACAACAACACAAGAATCTAAAACACAACTAGAATACGAAAATTGAAAAAACGAGAATTTAAAGACTTGGGTTGCCTCCCAAGAAGCGCTTGTTTAACGTCATTAGCTCCACATACCTCTTTCTTACCTAAGGAGGCTTGAAAATGTTGTGTTCATCCCGGCTAGAGGTGGCATAAGAGCTACCAAAAAATACGAACTTTACCTTGCATCCCGCAAGTTTGGAGGTCATACTCGAGTTACCTTTTGGCCTCCATGGGAAAAGCTTGGGCCGAGCATTATTCAATCTTGGCATTGGTGGGTCCTCAAACGGCGTCAACCTCCTACCCACATCTTATTCCTCGGCCATTGTCAAATCGCCTTGAACTACCCATAAGTGTTGTTTGGGTTTCCAAGGGAACAAGTTTGGTTAAGAACTTGTCAAGCTTCGCATAGGTGGATCAATTGGAGGCTTTAACACCCTATCCACATTTCTTTTCTCAACCTTTCTTGAATGATCAAAAGTGGCCCATAAAATTTGCTTCGGCTGCCATGGAAAAAGTTTTGGTTGGGAATTGTCCAAGCCCGGCATAGGTGGGTTCAAAGATGACATTGGTTTCCTCCCCGAATCTTCAAATCCAATTCCCAAATTTTTTTCTCTGCACTTGAAGATTATCGATTGGTTGATGGAATGGTCGATATCAAGGCAAGTAGCTTCTTGAAACGTGGTAGATGGGACCTCCTCTACTTCCTCACATATTTCTATAGCCATGATGACATCCTCATTATCTTGCTTTACCCCATCTTCCAATTGTTGCCCACTCATAAGATTGATAGCCACCCGGTTTTCACTTTTGTTATTTTCAATATTGCTCGTTGGGCTGCCCAAAGAAGGCTCGGAATTTGTCCTAACAAGTTGCTCAATTTGGTTCTCAAGTGCTTTGATTGAAGCTTGGACATTCCATAGTATTGTACCGAATTCATCAAGTCGTTTGTCCGTTCTTGCAAACCTTGCCTCTGTATTGATCATAAACCTTGCTAGAACATCTTCAGTAGTGTATTTTCTCTCTTGCCGACGTTGCGCCTGAAATTGGGGAACTTGGAGTTGTTGAGGTCTTGGTTGTTGTATAATGCCTTGGCCTGCTTTCATGGCAAAGAGATATTCTATCTTCTTCTCAAGATCATAGATATTTGTGGAATACCTGTTATTTTGTTCTTCAAGCGCATAGATTTTCGCAGCCAACAATTTTTCTTGAAAATCCATAGCCCTGTATAAACAATAACACTAAAAATAATAAGCTAACAAAGAAAACAAGAAAGAAGGAAAACAGGCAAATAAGCACAAAATTATAAAAGACACATATGAAAACAAATATTCACAAAAAGAAAGATAAATGACTAGAGCAGTGAGCTAGAGGTTTTCCTAGCATTCTTGGAGTCCCCGGCAATGGGGCCAAAAACTTGATGAGATCCATAAGCGCACGGGTCGTCAAGTAATACCCCTCACCCACGCGTGAGTGGGTCATATTCCCAGGGGTCCCAAGAGCTGCTATTACTTCCCCTAGATGGCACTGTCTAGTCTACCAAAGATAGAGAATTAAAACAAGATAAGAAAACTAACAAAGATAACTATAAACATGTTGGAATAAGGCACACCAAATAAGCATATCAAGGAGGCAATTAGCAATGAAAGTACGAGGTCCCGAGCTAGGATCCCCTCGGGATTACAAAAGCTAGTAGGATGCTAGAATTACACAGGCACTCGTGGTTCTTGGCCAGGAGAATCCTAAGGTAGGCCAACCCGATGGTCACGGCAGTTGGCCCCTAATCCGGTAAGAGTATTGATACGGAATTCCTTCCGACCAAATCCTCCTACGATTGCATTACAGGCACGAGATTCTCAACTTAGGGTTGAAGCACAAACTAGGGACAACCCTAATACCGGAGGGATACAAAATACCCGATGGTCACAGCGTATTTGTACATGTATCCCTTCCATGCTATGTGTGTCTAGCACAAGGGCGATGGTCACGCACCAAGTACAATCTAGAAGTTGAATCACAGAGTTCTCATGCAGAACAACACATCAAAAAACACAAAGCATGAACCACAAACCAAACCAAATACCATAAATGTAAATCTAAAACATCTATACAAAGCAAGTTCATCCCAAGGTTCACCGGATGCCAGGTGACCTTGGGAGTCTACTTCATCATCAACAAAGGAGAAAACAAGAAATACAACAAATACAAGACAAAGCTCATAACAAACTCCTTTAAGATGAAGACTAGAAGGTGGTGATGAGAACTTGTTGGATCCGCGCCGGCAAGCTCCTAGATCTTCTCCTTGATAGCACAACCTCTTCTCCCCTTGATTTCCTCCTCAGATCTGCCTTCTCCACTTGCCTTGAAACCCTAGGTGAAGATGGTAGAGAATGGTGGCCAAAGTCCCCAAACATGATGCCCTAATGCCCCTTAAAGAGGTGAATTTCGTGGGTCCTTACGGGCAGCCTCACGGGCGTGAGGTTGCCCGTGAGGCATCCAGAAACTTTCGCAAAAATTTCATCTCGGGGGGTTGCTACAGTACCCTGCTACATTACATGCTACAATAATCTTGCTACAGTATTGCTAGAGTGAAGAAGCCCAAAAACGACGTATTTGGTGTCGATTTATTCCTAAATATGTTCTTGAGCTCATTTTAGCTTATTCAGGGCCTGCAACACAAAATAAAGAGATTTAGACCAAAAGAAGGGCATCGGCTCATCAAAAAGATAGTAAAATAATTCAGACAATTACGTATAAAATACATATATTTAGATGTTTATCAGTTCCGTAGAAGGGGAAAGCTCAATCCTCGCTATATTGGGTCATTCTTGATACTGGAAAGAATTGGGCCAGTGGCTTATAAACTAGAGTTGCCATCGGAGTTAGAGAAGATCCATAATGTTTTCCATGTTTCGTTGTTGAATAAATATGTGTCAGATCCATCACATACACTCGAAACACCTCCGGTTGAACTTCGAGAAGATTTGACTTTTTACGGTGAGGCTGTTCGTATTCTTCATCGCCTAGAAAAAGTGCTACGAAGAAAGGTGGTACCGGTCGTAAAGGTTCTTTGGAAATGTGATCGATTAAGGAGTTGACACGGGAACTGAATTGTTCATCAAAAGAGAAATATCCTCATTTATTCGAGTGAGTTTGGTAGCGAGACATTTTGAGGACAAAATTTCTCTAAGAATGGTAGAGCGTTGTACCCTGTCCTGATTTAGACCTCAGATCTTTTTAGATTTTGTGCCTGCATTAGGGGTAATTTGGTCATTTAGCAGTAGTGGCATTTTTGCATGTTTGCATAGTAGCTTTCATGTGAAAATGGGGGGCAATTCCGTCATTTGGATCTATTTACTTTTATTCTTCTATTCTACTAGAAGGGCAAGTTGGTCTTTTCTCTTAAAAAAAAAAAAAGAAAAGGAAAAAGAAAGAGAGAAGCCACCTGGCCATCTCTTTCTTCTCCTTTCTTTCTTCTTTTTTTTTTCTACTTCACCGGCCAAACATTCATTTTAAGAAAAAAAAATTCCGGCGAGTTTTTCCGGTGAACCAAAGTACTAAAACTCATTCTCCCTCACTCCTGAATTCGATAAGGCTTGGATCAAGGGCTTTCATTGCGTATTTTCCTCGTATTTCATTGTTTTTAAAATTTTTGAAAAAAACCTAAAATACCATGGATTTGGTTGTTTTTAGGCTCAAAATGGAGTCATTGTTCTTGCTATCTATTCTTGTGGTTGTCTTTTGTTGTTAGAGGTTGTATTTCAGTAGAAAAATACTTGTATAAGGGCCGGGCTGTAGCAAAGACTGAAATCACTGTAGCAACCCGAAGTTACGTAGCACCTAAAATTTTGAACTTTTTCTGATATTTCTTTGATCCAAATCGAAGCCCTTCTTACCTGGAATGGGAACTAGGTTTACTTCATTTTGATGTCGTTTGGGTCCAAAATGACGCCTTTTTGCCCTAAAAATCTTAAAAGTTACATGTTCGACATGTAACATTGCATTGCCATGCATTTTAGTTTCCATTCTTGTGTTCATTGGTTCTTGGATTCTCTGCTTGATTGTTAGGTGGCGAGACATCCTCCAAGGGGAAGGAAATTGCCGATCAGTGAGCGTCTCAAGTCGAGACGACTAGTGCTGTGTGTGGTTAAGTTTATACTCGCATAGATTTAATAAGAGTATTATAGCATTTCCTTATGTGTTTTAATAGCATAAATTTAATGATATACGTGTTTACTTTGAAAGAAACATGCTTACATGTATATGTATTTATATGCAAATGAAATATGGTTGATGTACTTTTCCGTATTTAAATATTGTATGATGAATTCCTTGAGTTGAATTTGACAAGAATTATATTGTGGTATTTGGTTTGATGGCGACTACGGACCTTAGTCCGGCACTACTGGTGTGAGGTTTCCACGAGGCCGGTCTATTGAGAGCTGCGTGGTTAACCCCGGTGCCATGGTCAAGAGGAGCGTACGCCATTGATAGGGTTTGATTCATGTTTTATGTGAAAGACCCGGGGTCACCACACGGGGATCTCGGTGGCCAACACCAAGGATAGACAATGTTGTAAATTTTAAAAATGTTTTTAAAACACTTTGGTGGTCCCAGTGCTAATCGCGGCTACGATTGGCTTGGGAATTGTTTTTATGCCGGCCTTTATTTTAAAGCTGTGTTCTTGGTGTCATCTATTTATATGTTGAATACTTAGTACTCTTTGTTATACGTTATTATTGTGAAAATTTACTACTTGAAATGCTTTATTACTCTGTTATATCTATGTTGTTACCACTCATTGGGTAACATACGTTACTCACCACTCTTCTTTCTTCTTCTTTCTCGGGACTGCGACGTTGGACTTGGTTGTCTGTGAGCGGGCGGTAGAGTGACCTTCTTTTTCTTTTGTCTAGGTTAGTTTGTAGTGTGCATGTAACTCTATGGATCCTTTGGACTTGATCTTTATGTGTTGTTCTTGTATTTGTACTTGCTTTGGGTATTTGTGTAAACCCCGATTTGTCTTGTTGTTGTGCTTTACGTGTTTAAGGTGCCCGGTGTAAGGGAACCCTATTGTCATTTTATTGTTGAGCTTGTCTTTTAGTTTGTAACCGTGTAGCAAGTTTGTGTTAAGCCTTACGGCAACAAGAAGATAGGACTGTTGTGGGACCCACTTCTCATTGTCGTGGCGATTGCCACGTGCCCATCTAGGTTAAGCGCACTTTCAAACTTAATTACTACATCTCTCCTCCATATTATTTTGGGGTATTTTTGGTGGGAGGAGAAAAGAACAAGAGGAGAGATTTTGAACTTGCTACTGTCATAAAATTCAAGTCCAAATAGCCGGACGAGAATAAGCTTGTAAGCATTATAAAAAGCAAAATTTATCCCAAAAGAGTATGAAAGACAAAATAAACATGCTATTAATAATTGAACACAAATGACCTCCAAATAGTCCATGAAGAAAGCATAAAACTCATAATTGAATGCATGTACTTGTATTCATTATTAACATGCAAGAGAGTAGGATGGGATGGTTTAGATGAGCCAACCTTGAGAGTAATGAAGCATGAAGAATATCTGGGATTAATTGTGAAATAGTTTTAACAAGTTGTTTTAGCCAACAATTTTATTTTGGTGGGGATTTCTTGAATTGATTTTTGGGATAGACTTTGAGTTGGAGCAAAATAGTCCTAAATTATATATCGGTTTTTATAGCTTTATAGTTTCATCAACTTAGTTTTGCCATCTTTAAAAATTAACTTTTCTTGTTGGATAATTAATTATTCAGAATATCTAATCGCTCAGATTATGCCATTTATCTAGATATTTCTATTGTATCATGCTATGCTATGATACTTAAAAATTATGTTATTTTTATTAAATTATAAATAAATTACACACCATATGGTGCTTATTTATCTTTTAATATTGCTTTTTTTATGGTGATTTGAGTTTAGGCTGTGAGAAACTCTATGCTTTTTTTATGCTTATAATTGATTGAAGCTCTCATTTTTAAAATTGGTTTTAAAAATATTGAAATTATAAATACTCAGTCTGGTTTCCCAAAGCAAAAGTATTATTAATACACATAAACACTTCTAATGCTGTGCATAGTATTTAATTTCTTGTGATAGAATTTGACCATTTTTTTATGGAGAATAGAGGAAATCTCGTTATATGTAAATATAATTTTTTTTATTATTGTTAATTATTAAAACTTTTCTGTAGACATAAAGCCTTCCTAAGATCGTTTACTTTCTAACATTAGCTATAAAATACTTGGTAAGATTATTGAAATTGATTAAAAATTATAATTATAGAAATTTTATGATTTAATGTTTATTATGATTTATACGAATTATATATATTAATTTCAGAACATAAAATTGTTATATATGATGAGGTAATTAAAACCGTTGCCCTATATCTATTAATGATAAAGCAAAAGAAGGCCAATTGTTTTATTAAGAATAATTTAATCTTAGTTTAGCTTCCTCATCATGTCATGTTTTCTTGGCCATATCTTAATTGACATTTCAGTTATCTTTAAAAACAAGCACCTCACAGATAGATTAGTTAGTCCTCAAAAAGTTCATGTGCCAAAAAATAATAAACAAATAAAGCTGCATTAAAACTCCTTTGTCTGTTTATCAAAGACATCACTAAATAATATTGTTGAAAATGAGTTTCTCAGTCTGTTTCTTCGCTTTCAAATCTTCGCCGAATAATGTACAGTATAAAACTATAGTGCTGCGCAAGCTGATTAGACATGTTGTTTTAAAAAAAATGTTTCCATGAAATGCATTAGAACAAATTAAACTCAAACAGTATAAACGCCTCCGATGTTAACGGAATGCAATAGTGGAGATTCCCTCAAATAGCAAGATAAATTATTGTCCTGTCCCACCTATGTATATATATATATATATTATTGTATTATTATTTAGATTAATGTTTTTCACTGTCAGTTATATTTCAGATAATCTTCAAGACAAGATTTGCTTTTTATGCTACACAGTCCGTTGAAACATAGGTTTAGAGGTTTTGTTATGGAAATCAAAAGTGGGATATTTAGATGCAAAAGTCCAAGTTCTCAAGCCAACCAAACACCTAAATGAGTTTAGTGACCTTTTTATAGCTCTCTAGATAAATAACCTAGATGCCGTGATAAGAAAACGAACAAAAATCATATTATAGATTATATCTCAACAATGAAAATGCAATTATATTTTAAAAATGATGGAATTTTAAATCAATCACAAACTTGAATTAAATTAAAATTATTTTGAGGAAATTAACATTACAAATAAAAAAGCTACAAATCAAAATTGATTAAAATTATCAAGAGAAAATTTCAAACAAAAAAACTTGTAATTTCCAAGATTTGTGAAATAGTGATAGAGTTGTTTTTTCATTTTGAGGATACATGATTTTTTTTGATAAAAAAATGATTAAGGTGTCAATTTTTCCTTATTTGTAGGGGCATTAAAACATGGATTTTAATCAGATTTGATTTTGTTTTTCACATTTTAAAACTTTCTCTGTTAGTGAAATAGTAAGAGTAATTAATAGATAAAAACTTATTTTATACCTTATGGACTGTCTTTTAAATAAATGGATGATTTTGCCTCACCTAAATAATACGAGTTAGCATAACACCATTAATAGTATTTTTTTTTTGTTTGTTAGCTTGTAGAAGAAAATATCCTAGAAACCAAAACAAATTTGTTAAACCATAATGTTTTTTAATTTTCCAATTATTAAACATCTTCTCATTGGTGGAAAAGAAAATATCTAGTCACGGCATTCTAGAATGCCAATCACTTTCCATTCCTATGAAAGTTCACTATCCCTAGCCACCTAATAAATGAGAGCAATAATGCTACTCTAATTAGAAGCCAAACCAAATAATTGGAAAGTGGGACATACAAAGCAACCAATTGTGTTATGTCCCGCAATATGTGAAAAATAAGTCTTGGGAAAGTGACATAAAAGGTTAATGCACTGGACCACTTATTTCGTTACAGTTATCAAGTCTTGATTGGTTATGAACCATCATCTACACTTGATAATGCCTTTTAATTGTGGAAGCCCCATCAACTTCTTAGCACCACAATGGAGCCACGTTGGCAATTATCCAACCACTTAATTACCTTTATTTATTTATTAATTTATATAATGTTTACATATATTATATAAGGTGAGAGAGAGACAGAGAGAGAGAGAGAGAGACCAAGCAAGAATGAGTTTGGACTCCTCCAAAGATAAGAAAGTTGCCTTATCAACAATGGGATCCAATTTGAATAAGATTATTAGGAAATGCATAAAATTAATGATGGGTCTCTTCGATTGAGACGGTTATGTTGATGCACATCTTGTCATTGTTGGCTGGTTTAGAGCATATGTATTGGTTGCCTTAACAACATCGCAATGTCTTTTTATTTTCATAATTAAGATTGGGCTAAATCCGTTGCCGACTTGAGCTTTTCGCCAACCGCCCCGGTTTGTTTCAAGGTTTTATTTTATTTTTTAATTACAAAATTTAGTTTATATAATAAATACACGGAATGAATTAGAACATAAAGCTTATTAGTAAATCAACAAAATTCTTCTTAGAGTGAGTTGGTTCAAATGGCAAAGATTTGTATCCATTAAGTATAATGTTTTGAAATTAAATGCTTATGTATGCATAAAGTATTCATTAGAGTATGTCTACTTCTCTGTAGTTGTCAATGCACATCACCTCAAATAATTATGGGTAAAAAAATTATAAAAAAATTCAAATAAACAATTTGTAAACTGGTATGATTAAAATAAGTCATACTAAAGTTTATATCAAAATTATCAAACAATTATTTTATAGATGTTTTTTTAAAATAAAAATCTTATAAGTGCAACTCTTGGGTAAATAAACCATATCAACTTGGTAGGGATTGGTACAACTAAAACAATCTATTTCGGTGTAGCTTGAATGGAACTCACTTCTCTAATCAGACTTGGTATCATTGAATTTGTTTTATTACTTTCACATAATATCATATTATTTAAAAATTCTCAATTACATTCGCGTGCAGAAGAAGTGAAAAGAATTCTTCATCCTTTTTTTGTTATCCAAAGGTGATTTGGCGATTAAAATTAGAGTTTCAAATATATTATAGTCCTCCATTATGTTACCAATATTCAGGACCAGTTTTAGCGAAAATGGGGCTCTAGACAAAATCATAAAAGAATCAATTATTTTTATTAAATAATATAATGCATAATAAAAATAAAAATATTATGAATTACTATTAATAATTAGAATAAATAAAATATTAACCTGGACAAAATATGGAGATATCTTTTTAGTCCTTTGTGAAATGCATAAAAAAAGATAAAATCAATTAAAGTTCATTTTTTTTGTCTTTTGAGATGCAAAATTATCAATTAAATTTTCATCTTCCAGTTGGGATACAAATTTTTTTTTCAATAGAAATAATGGCAAATGCATTTAATCTTTCTTATGACATAGTTGACCCTAAAAATGATTTTATTAACTTAAATTTTGAAAAATTTCTTTCTGCTAAAGCAACAGTAATAATATTCTATAAACAATCCAAGCATTTGGAAATGAGTTTGATTTTTGTATAAAATTAAGAACATATAGTGGTGATTGTGTCTCTTTTTGAAAAACTTCTTTCAAAACTTTTAATTCAAAAAATAAATCCAAGCCATTAATATCAAAAGATGCGTCTTGTTTTAAAAAATCTTCAAGATTGAGACAACATATTTTCAATTGATTATCATCTAAAATCTTTAACTTTTGTAAATAATGTAGAAAACCAAAAACATCTTCATATATTTTGAATTGTTCAAATATACTCTCGAAAGAAAAAATTGCTTGATCAACTACATAAGTAAAATAATTAATTTTAAAAGCATCTTCCGGCAAATGTGTTATCACATTAGTCTCATTTTCCTCAAATTGTTTTTTTCTATGAATTATTCTTTTTTCACGAAACACAGGTTGTATATTCATTTGAAAAGCTATTTCTTTAGATGAAATTAATGCTGTTACAAATCCATCTTCTCTATAATTTTTAAGAAATGCAAGAAAAACTTTTAATTGATTAATAGCAATATCAATTTGCATGTCTTTGGCTTTTAAGGTTTTACTAACAAGATTAACAACAAATAAAAAATTATACCAAATAACCATGCCCACAAAAATTCAAAGTTTTCAAGCTCGTATATAGAGAAACAATTAGCTTCACTATTTGTTTTTGGATCATCACTAACTTTTGCTAACTCAAGTAAAGCATCTCTTATTTCAGGAGTTTGAAACCTGATTGCTTTCACACTTTCAATACGACTCTCTTAACTAGTTTGTGATTGTGGTTTAATAGTTAAACTAGGAACATGATCTTTAAAATTTTCCCTTCTTTTTGGTGGAAGACGAAAAAATTGAATAAATATGTTGTAAATTCTTAAAAATGTAATAACTTTTGGACAACAATTAGCCATATCAGAAAGTAATAAATTACGGGAATGATAACCACATGCTTTATAAAAAGCTCCAGAATTGATATCAAGCAATTGTTTTTGTACACCTTGATGTTTTCCCTTCATGTTAGACCCATTATCATATCCTTGTCCCTTTATATCATCAATATTATGATCAAGCTTTTCATTATATTCGTGAGCTCCTCAAACATTCTTTTTCTACTTGTATCATCCACTTTTTAAAATTCTATAAAATATTCTATATTTTTATTAGAACTAATGAAACATCTACAGATCTTAATACGAGAGACATTTGTTCTTGATGACTTACATCAAGAGTACAATCAAGTATGACAAAAAAATATTTTGTTTGTCTGATTTTATTCACAATTGTCATTTTTATTTCATTTGATAATAAATCAATCAATTCATTATGTATTTTATGCCCAACATAATGATAATGTATTTCATTAGCTTGAATACGTCTAACATGCTCTTGCATCACTGGATCAGATTCCGCAATCATTTCAATAAAACTCAAAAAATTTCTTTTACTACCCTCATAAAGTTTTTCATTTGACCCTGAGAATGCCACATTATTTATTACTAAAGTTTTCAAAACTGCAATAATTCTCAATAACACATTTCTCCAAAGTTCTTTTTCTCTATTGATTTAATCTTGCAATTTTTTATCAATTGTTTTTTTCTTTTATAATCGTACCTCTAATTCTATCCAAGTAGTCATATGAATAATATGTTCATTAGATGTATCATGTTGTTTGAGTCTAGCACTAAGATTTTTCCAATTATTACAACCATCAATAACTAGGTGAGAACTTAATGAATTTGAAAATAAGTTGCAACAAAAACAAAATACTTTATCTAATTTCTTCGAATAAACTAGCCATTTTCTATCATGTCTTTCTCCATTTAGCAATTTTCGAGTGTAATGTATAATTGAAAAATGTCCGAGTTCTCATCTTTTGAAAAATCTACATTACTAGTTATATCTCTAATAGGTCCCCTTTCAACAATTAAATCTCTCCAGATAGAATTAACATTCTCCAATTTTCAGGATTATATAAATCTAATTCTAATTACGAAGATATTTCATTTTGGCATACATTATTTTCAATATGAAATGTATTAGTCGTGTATGCCTAGGGCCGGGCCTGCCAATATTAATGACATGCACATAAGCCCATGGATAGAATTTGGGTTTGAAATATATTGTAGGCTTGAATTATGTGGCTAATATTAATAAAACGCAAAGAAGCCATGGATAGAATGAAGCTCATGAACAATATTGGCCTCTAAAATATATTTTTCATAAGCTTAATTTTTGTGAGGATGCAAATCTACAAACACGAGGAAAAAATTATAAGGCAAAATCATCACTTGTTTGTGTAATAGCCTAGCTAATGAAAGTGGGTTCATACATATATCTGCATTAATTTTGCATTATTTGTAATGTGATACGCCCCTTCCGTATCCGCAAGTGCACGGGTCGTACTAGTAATAAAGTGTACGCTAAGGTCGGGTAGTCGTATCCACTGGAACTGGTATATCTTCTAATACTCTCGTTCTGCTTAGTATCTAATCAATTGAAGAAGGGTTTAACTGACTCTAGGTTGGACTAAAAGAGATTGAAGAGGAGGTAATGCACTAAGGGAAATGTAAGGATTGGCTCGGTGGAGGAGATGGGGCCCTGGGGTTGAATTCCGATACTCACTAACTTGGACTCTCTCGGTACTTATCGGAGATATCTTCGGTTCTAAAATCTAGTCGTGCTAAGTGAATGATGCTCACGGTGTTGTTGAGCCCTAAGTTGAAATCTCACTTCCTGTAACAATCAATAAGATTCACAAGCTAAGATAAGATAACCAAACATTCAAGCATTCAACCACTCAACAAACATTCAAGATAGCCAACAACCAAGATTTAATGCAAAGAATAAGACATTCATAAATACTGCAAGTAGAGTAATCAAGTTCAAGCTACAACATCAGAATATTCCCCCCGGGGCTCCCTAAGAGAGTTTAGCCCTCATGAGGTTAGACAACAAGATAAATGCCAAAGAAATTAATGCACAAGAAGTTGAAAACTCTCTAATTTCTTGCATCCTTGCGACTATCCGAGGCTTTATGATGGAATGGATTCTCCTCCCGATCGGCCTACCATTCGCGCGACATTTCCCTTGTGATAGTGAGGACGACTCGCCAAAGCTCCCTCCTTCTTCTTCCTTAGTTCGCAGCCAAAAAGTCCCCCAAAAACCTAAGTTTCTAGGGTTTTAAACTTTTTCCGATGTGAGCACGGCCATGTTGAGGCCGTGCTCCATACCGTGCAGATTACAACCGAATAAAACTCCTGAACCTCAAATTCCTGTAATCTGCACGGGGCCCAACATGCCCGCGTTGTGGCCGTGCTGAAGGTTGCACGGCAGTGCTTAGCGACCATAGTGCGTGTTACTCTCGGCTGAATTCTCCAGCAATTTGCACGCTTGAAGCACGGGCGTGCTGAGACCGTGTTGAGCTTGATGAGATTTCTCCTAAGTCCGTCCTTTAGCTCCTAAGATTACTCCAAATCACTTCTTCTTGCCTTAGGACTTTGATATCTGGATGAAAAACTAAGAATACCTCAAATAGTACTGAATTTGGAGAATAAATGCCAATAAATTCAAGAATCATGGGAGTAGAACATAAAATAAATATATATGAAATGCACTCATCAAATACCCCCGAACTTGAATCGTTGCTTGTCCTCAAGCAACTTTAATTCCCTAATAAAGTGATGAGTGCATGACCTCTGATCTCAGCTAAGTCAGAAAATTCCTAAAGCTTGAGGAGTCCAGAGTTGCTAGTGTCTTAGTCCATTGAAATCTCTTGAAAGATTTTACTCTTACTTCGTACTCCAGTGTGTGTGTGCCGCCTCACCAAGTGTGTCAAAACTGTCCTTGAGGGGGGCTAGTTCAAGCTATCATTTCTCACTTTTTCAAGATGACTTCTAAACTGGGCATTAGCTTCATACACCCCAGAGGCAGCGATTTCACTTGGTAGGTCATCAAAAATGACATTTGTGATGCTTAAGATCCGACTACTCAAGTGCGGCTTTCGCTTTTCTAAGGTGATAGCTCTTTCTACCATCTTTCTAACAGAATTCAATAGGGATCTCTAGAAAAAGAATCCGACTTGTCAAAATTCGTTTCTTTTTCTCACTTTTTCAAACTTCTTCTCGTTTTCTAGATTTTATTATTTGAGTTTGGAGTCAACATCTAATTTTTCATCAGCCTTAACACTAGCCCTTCCTCTAACAGAGTGACCATACAACAAAAGGCTAAGCGTTCGTGTTAGGGTTTCCAAAGTAAGAGCAAAATAAAACCTTAAGTTCAACAAAAGTGCACTAGCATGCTCAATGACTCCTTAACTTAGTGATTCTCAACCAAAAATATCATAGATCATCCTAAGTCATGCACAACATCTAAACATATTATACACAAATAAACAACCCTCCCCCACACTTGAATAAAACATTGTCCTCCATGTTAAAAAATAGCACATGAAGCATAAAAAAAAAATAATCAAGTGCAAGGAAGGTAGAGGTGGGGAATTTCACCAAATTGAAGGAGACGTGCTCGTGACAAATATGTCCATGACAAATAAAGGCATGTGTTGAGCACCATCAAGGGGAAGCTATGTGATACAGCCACGAGATAAATATCCATACATCCTGAATGAAGCATTAGAAGGAGATAAAACAGAAACAACAAGCAAAAGAAAACTCACTAAAAATAGATCAGTTTGGTAGGGGACTCCCCTTGCTAACTGACTCAAAGAGAACAAAATAAGGAAAATAAAAACAAAGTACAGGAAAGGATAACGAAATAAAACAGAAACAGGGAAAATCAGAATCCGGCGCTCTCGGAGTCGGTGTCAGACTCCGATGGGAGGTTGGTGGTATCAACCCCCACACTCCGGGAAGTGGACGCAGCAGAAGAAGGGGGGCAGTGGCAAATGAGTTTCTGAAAACTCCGCAGCATCCACTGGCAAAAAGCACTATCAGACGAAATGTCGGAGGAGTCAGAGTCGGAGGTGGGAGGACGAGGTGATTCTGGAGGAGGTGTCGGCTGAGCTAGTGCAAATAGAGGTTAAAAAAGTCCAATAACCCTCAAGGTGCGCGTACTTATAGGATGCACCCATCCACCGACGGTGAACGAATTGTTAGAGGGGAGCAAGTGCATGCGACGTGCCAAATGAGTGATGTAGGGTCCGACAAAAAAAGCTTTCGTGCGGCGATCCTTGGATTGGTGCTGAAAAGCAGTAGCGAGCACATAACCCATGTGAAATGGAATGCCATCCCACATACTGACCAAATAGGTGAATTCGGAATTGGTGCCCCCATGCTCTCGCCCCGGCCCGTGATGGTCCCACTCAGGAGAGTGTGGATGACGCGTAATGCGGGAGATCTGAGTGTTAAAGCTCTAGACCGGGCCGGGTGATACAGGAGATAGTCGAAACTCACCCGTCGCCAACAATCCTGTTGTGGCTCACCAGGGGGGAGATAGAACGTCATAGACTGATACTCCGAAGATAAAGTGAATGGTTCGTCATAAAACCCCATCCGGATGCCAAGTTCAGTAAAGCTCATGGTAAATTTCCTCCCCAACAACTGAAATTTCAAAGCATCTGAATCATCCCAAATAATTTGTCCCGTTTTCAACTCGAATGTGGCCAGAAACTCGGCAGTCACCTCTCGATATGCAGGCTCAGTGATAGAAAACACCTTGTACCAAGATCCCACATGGAGTAACCAGTGAATCTCCTCAGCCAAATTTGCTTCCTGTAGCGCATGCCAATCAAACGTGCGAAAACCTCCAAACGGCTGTCAGGAGAGCCTCTGAAATCGCTGAAGTTGACATGTTGTGGAAAATGGAGGGATCCCATGGGTGGATGCGGGTCGAGGACAGTTGGACGCCGGTCGCGAGGCTAACCGTTTTGTGGGCATGGCTGAGGAGAGATAAAGATGACAAGAAGAAGCTGCGGAGGAAACAACGGAGGAAAGACCAAAACAAAGCTAGGGTTGCCCAGCGTTGCTTAGATTAAAAAAGAGCAAAAACCTGCAAAAAGAAGGGAACACGGCAATGCTTCGAGCGAAGCACGCCCGTGTTGTTGACCTGCCCAAAATAAAAACTGAACACCTGTGAAATACACAGGATGCAACACGGGTGTGTTCACCCCGTGCTTAAGAAAGCTGAAAAACAGAAACAAAGAAAACTAAACAAACAAAAAGAAATTCAGACACACAAAGAAATCACCGACTGGAATACATGGGTTGCCTCCCACCAGCGCTTGTTTACCGTCTCGAGCCTGACTAACCGAAAATTCAGGGGGGTTGAATAAGAAGTAGACTTTGCACACCCTTATCAACTGATAATGCGGTGGAACTGATGTATTGCTTCAACCGGTGGCCATTCACCTTGAAGGTTCCGTGATCAGGATGAGATATTTCGATGGCTCCATACGGATAGACACACGTGACCTGGTACGGACCTGACCAGCACGATTTCAGTTTCCCAGGGAACAACCTCACACGGGAGTTGAACAACAAAACTTGATCTTCAACCTCAAATTGCTTATCAAACCATAATCGCTTGTAGTGTAATTTCCCAGCCGTTCTTTGTAATTTACAGAATTCTCATATGCTGCCTGTAGGAACTCGTCTAACTCATTTAATTGAAATTTTCTCTTTTCTCCTACCTTTTTCAGATCGAAGTTTAGCTTCTTAATGGCCCAATAAGCTCGATGCTCCAGTTCAATCGGCAAATGGCATGCTTTACCATAGACTAACCGGTACGGTGTATGCCCCGTGGGAGTCTTACATGCGGTCCTGTACGCCCACAGAGCTTCTTCTAACTTGTCGGCCCACTCCTTCCTGCTGAACTGAACTGTCTTTTCTAAAATTCGCTTTATTTCCCGGTTGGTGAGTTTCACTTGTCAGCTTGTTTGAGGGTGATAGGCTGTGGCGACACGATGGGTCACGCCTAGTCGTGATAAAGTTTTCTCGAACTGAACATTGCAGAAGTGAGACCCACGATCGCTAATAATAGCTCTTGGACAACTGAAGCGAGTAAACAACTTTCTTAAAAATTTCACAACGACCCTTGCATCATTAGTAGGAAGCACTTGGGGCTCCACCCATTTAGACACGTAATCAACAGCAACCAGTATGTACCGACATCCATTTGAGGACAGGAATGGGCCCATGAAATCAATACCCAACACATCAAAAACTTCACACTGTTGAATCGGTGTTTGCTTCATCTCATCCCGTTTAGACAAATTGCCACTCCGCTGACAAGCGTCACAAGATTCTATTATTGCCTTGGCGTCTCAAAAGCGAGAGCCAAAAGAAACCGGCTGCTAACACTTTCTCCACTTTGTTCGGTTCTCGCCCAAAATGCCCTCCAAGCACCCCGCATGGCACTTTGTGATAAAATATGCCATCCTTCCTCTCTTGAAACACATCTTCTTACCATTTCGTCAAGCACATAGCTTATATAAACACGGATCATCCCAAACATAGTGTTTGACATCGACATGAATTTTTTTCGTTGTTGATACGAGAAGGTTTCGGGATCATCCCCCCGCGGATAATTTGCAATGTCAGCGAACCATGGGACAGTTGCATCCGGAGGCTCTCTTGTTTCAGCGAGATACAAATGTTCCTCCGGGAAGGAGTCATTTATAACTTCAGATTTGCCCCCACTATTACCAGGATGATCTAAGTGGGATAAATGATCTTCCACTACATTCTCAATGCCTCTCTTATCCCGTATCTTCACATCAAATTCCTGCATAAACAAAATCCCCCATATTAACCTTGGTTTAGCATCTGTTTTAGTCATCAAGTATCGCAATACTGCATGATCGGTGAATACTATCACTTTAGAGAGAACTAAATACTATCGGAACTTATCAAAGGCGTAGACAATGGCTACCAGCTCCTTCTCTGTCGTCGTATAATTTTCTTGGGCTGAGGTTAACATTTTGCTCGCGTAAGATATTGGGTGAAACTGCTTATCATACCACTTCCCAAGCAGAGCTCCTATAGCTCGATTACTAGCATCACACATCAGTTCAAAGGGTCGATCCCGAGAGGGTGCCTTTAAAATAGGAGCTTCTACTAGCTTTTGCCCTAGCAACTCAAAAGGGCTTGACAATTGGCGTCAAAATTGAAAGGAGCATCTTTCTCCAAAAGTTTTGTCATTGGTGCTGAAATTCTTGAAAAAGCTTTAATGAAACACCTGTAGAAACCCACATATCCCAAGAAACTTCTGATGTCCTTCGTGGTGGTAGGGATCGCCAACCCTTCAATTGTAGCAATCTTCGCTTTGTCTACTTCTATTCCTGATTTTGAGATCTTGTGACGTAACACTATTCCCTCCTGGAAAATGAAATGACATTTCTCCCAACTGAGTACCAGGTTTGTTTCTTCACACCGAGCCAAGACCTTCTTCAAATTAGCTAGACAGCTATCAAATGAATTACCGAAAACCGAGAAATCATCCATGAATACTTCCATAATATCCTCGATGAATTCGTCAAAGATGGACATCATAACGCGTTGGAATGTGGCAAGAGCGTTACACAAACCAAACGGCATGCGACGATAAGCGAAAGTGTCATAGTGACATGTGAAAGTGGTCTTCTCTTGATCTTCAGGTGAAATTGGGATCTGTAAATAGACTAACATCCCATCTAGGAAACAGTAATACATGTGTCCTGCGAGCCTCTCTAGTATTTGATCGATAAACGGAAGAGGAAAGTGATCTTTCCTAGTGGCATCATTCAACTTACGGTAATTAATGCAGACCCGCCATCCAGTAACTGTGCGAGCAGGTATCACTTCGTTTTTATCATTCTGGACCAAAGTCATACCTCCTTTCTTTGGTACCACTTGTACAGGACTGACCCACGGGCTATCCGAGATGGGATAAATGACTCCAGCATCTAAGAGTTTCTTCACTTATGTCTTGACCACCTCCTGCATATTGGGGTTCACCCGCCGCTATGGTTGCACCCTCGGCTTAATTTCATCCTCCATAAGGATTTTATGCGTGCAGAATGTTGGACTGATTCCTTTGATGTCTGAAATTGACCAAGCTATAGCCCTTTTGTGTGTGGTAAGTACTTGTAATAATTTCGCCTTTTGCTCATCTTCTAAAGTCGCTGAAATTATCACTGGGTATTGTTTATCCCCTCCCAAGAAAACATATTCCAAATGATCAGGTAATTGTTTTAGCTCAGTTTTTACAATTCCGGTTCCCGGGGTTGGAAGGCTTGTTTCCTTGTCGGATTCTGAATCCACCGTGCATATTGATTGATCCTCCCAATTTAGACTGTCCAAACTATCCTGGAAGGCCTTTCTTGGCGTGAATTTATCTTCCAAAAAATGTAAACCATCACACCCTTCCATTGGTCCACTGTACAAATTTACTGACATGACCTCCTTGCTATGTTCCAGCTCCATCTGGTTATCAGTCAATGCTACCTCATCAATAAATTGACTTCTCTACCACTCCCGAGATTTCTCACTGTAAGCCCTTACTGCTTTTTCTAGGGAGATATTGTAGTGACTCTCGTTCGGGACACTTGAGAGTAACTCCACCAGTTGCCTGGCAGCATCATGATCTCCTACTTCTGTTCTAAACGAAAAACTTTCTTGTCCCCTCAATGCATTCAAAAGATCTTCCATCTTATCAATAATATTTCCTACCTCAAAGAGGAAACGAATTAGGCGCTGAAATTTACTGTTAATACGCAAAATCTGGAAAGAACTAAAAATTTTAAAGAAAAACAAAGCAATAAGATAAAATGAAGGAATGCAAGCAGAAGTGAAAAATAAAAGGAAAAGAAAAATCAAATCAAAGATAAGCGATTAGATTACTAAGACTGTCCGAATTCCTAGAAGTTGCCAGTCCCCGGCAACGGCGCCAAAAACTTGATACGCCCTTGCGTATCCGCAAGTGCACGAGTTGTACTAGTAATAAAGTGTACCCTAAGGTCGGGTAGTCGTATCCATTGGGACTGGTGTATCTTCTAATATTCTCGTTCTGCTTAGTATCTAATCAATTGAAGAAGGGTTTAACTGACTCTAGATTGGACTGAAAGAGATTGAAGAGGAGGTAATGCACTAAGGGAAAGGTAAGGATTGGCTCGATGGAGGAGATGGGGCCCCGGGGTTGAATTCCTGAAGCTCACTGAGTTGGACTCTCTCAGTACTTATCAAAGATATCTTCAATTCTAAAATCTCACTTCTCGTAACAATCAATAAGATTCACAAGCTAAGATAAGATAACCAAACATTCAAGCATTCAACCACTCAACAAACATTCAAAATAGCCAACAACCAAGATTTAATGCAAGGAACAAGACATTCATAAATACTGTAAGTAGAGTAATCAAGTTCAAGCTACAACATCAGAATATTCCCCCCCGGGGCTCCCTAAGAGAGTTTAGGCCCTCATGAGGTTAGACAACAAGATAAATGCCAAAGAAATTAATACACAAGAAATTGAAAACTCCATAATTTCTTGCATCCTTGCGACTATCCGAGGCTTTATGATGGAATGGATTCTCCTCCCGATCGGCCTACCATTCGCGCAACATTTCCCTTGTGATAGTGAGGACGACTCCCCAAAGCTCCCTTCTTTTTCTTCCTTAGTTCGCAGCCAAAAAGTCCCCCAAAAACCTAAGTTTCTGGGGTTTTAAACTTTTTCCGATATGAGCACGGCCGTGTTGAGGCCGTGCTCCATGCCGTGCAGATTACGACCGAATAAAACTCCTGAAACTCAAATTCCTGTAATCTGCACGGGGTCCAACACGCCCGTGTTGCGGCCGTGCTGAAGGTTGCTCGGCAGTGCTTAGCGACCATAATGCGTGTTGCACTCGACTGAATTCTCCAGCAATTTGCACGGCTTGAAGCACGGGTGTGCTGAGACCGTGTTAAGCTTGATGAGGTTTCTCCTAAGTCGTTTAGCTCCTAAAATTACTCCAAATTACTTCTTCTTGCCTTAGGACTTTGATATATGCATGAAAAACTAAGAATACCTCAAATAGCACTGAATTTGGAGAATTAATGCCAATAAATTCAAAAATGATAGGAGTAGGATATAAAATAAATATATATGAAATGAACTCATCATAATGACATTTGGTTTCGGAAGCTTAAAATTAATTACAATCCGAAATCATCAATTGTTTGAGTAATAGTTTAGAATGAAAATTGCTTCAGACATAAATTTGGATTAGTTTTCATTATTTGTAATGAAATTGAGTTCATACACATAAATCTAGATTAGTTTTCGTTATTTGTAAATTGTCGTTATGAAAGATTTATTTTACTAGTGAGATGATTTAATTACCAACAATCATTATTTTAAAGATCTGTACCAATTAATGAAATAATATAAAAATCTCACCATGTAATATAAAAAATTTTGAAATTTCATTTGTTATGCTCAATGTTTTCTCCTTAATGACATGCGTATTAACAACTTAAATAATGTGTAAGGCCTAAGCAATTCATTGATACACTTCAATATAATCAAAATGTCTCGTAATAATTAGTGACAGAATTATAAATTTAAAAATGCACAAGGTTTCAAATACATCAAGATTTGCTAATTCACCGTAAAGACATCTTTTTAATGTTTACATTTCTTTTTGACAGTAAACACAATAATTCCATCTATTAGGCCTAAGGCAAGAGAAGAAAAAAATATTAAGACAAGAAAAAACAAGAAGACGAAGGATTTGCATGGTTCGGTCGATATGACCCCACTTCCATGGGCAGGGAGATAGAGATTTTCTATCTTTCTCACTTGAGTAAAACTGATACAAGATACAAGAAAGCAAAAAATTAAATACATAATAAAACCCCTGAAAATTGATTTGGATCCAAATCATATATTAACAAAAAAACTGACTTGATCAAATCATTTAGATATCCAGTTAGTTAGTCAATCAAAAACCTCTGCACTTAGAATTTTGGATTTAGTCATAATTCAAATTCGCTCACCACAGTCAAATTCAAGGTATTTCAACAATGTCTTTTTGTGCCAAGGTAATATGTAATGAATGTTATTATATTATTATTCCATTTTTTTAAAAAAAAGGAGGTTGGATGAGATATGCCTTGAAAGTTTTCCGTAGCATAGCAGGATGTATATTCATACATAATTCAGATAGGAAAACCGTCAAAGTTCCAAGTTTGTTCTCATCTTGACAAAAAAAAATCGAAATACGAAGATGAAAAGCATTCAAAAAAATTAAAAGAACAAAAGTCAAAATAAAGATAGAAAGAAACATCAAATTTTAAGTTTGTTCTTATGTTCAACAGAAATACGAAGATTAAAGATGTTCAAAAAATTAAAAAACGAAAGTCATAATTTGGATAGAAAGAAATGCCATTGTTCATAAAGAAAAAAAAGTCTTATTCTCCGGAATTGTATACCGTTCATGGGTAGCAAAAGGGGTCTGTGATGTCATGCTTATCTTTGCCATCAGCTTCTATAGGATCGGCTGATATGGCAGCATCAACTTCAACAATGGTCTCTTCCTGTTCAGTTGGATGATGAATGCAACCAGATTCTACTTCCATTAGGGACACAGATGAAAGTGTCATCGAAAGGAGATGTTTTTTTATCATCCCAATGACAATGCCCATGACCGTATTCATCAGATGTGTGACCACTGCAATAGCTGCTGATTCCCTTAAGTTTCAAAACAAACATTTGTCCATCTCTATGCACACCAAATGTATTAATTAAATATTATGAATAGAATTATGAAACATTAAAATGTGAGAAACAAGAAGAACAAAACTTTCCAAATGCGCAAGGTTTCCTACCTACAACTTACACCACATCTCCTATGCTAATCCACAAACAATGAAGTTCACTAATTCTAGAGCTCATATTAGAGTGTCATAAATCCTCACAAAAAACCTTCTAAATGAAACTAAACAAATTAGAGACAACGATCAACATAATGGAATTAGTTAGCTATGAAATCCATCGTTAGATGTCCAAGAGGTTACATAATTGAAAAGTGTGCTTAAAAATGCACGAATAGATCATAAATGAGTGAACAAAAAATTTAAGCAAGAAATGAACACTTGGCTTTTAGACTTCTCCTAGATTGAGAGGCTCGTATTTCAACTATTACCAATTACCATAGGCCTTGATAGGTGAAAATAATGCATATATAAAGTATGAAGATAATGATCCCAACCATAATTTGTAAATGCTCCTTCTCTACACTTAAATCATATATTGTCTCAAATCATACATTAATTAAAAAAATGATTTGATCTATATCTTTTAGGTAGCATGTCAGTCAGTTGGTTAGAGCTCTCTGATCCCAAAATTTTGTGTTTGGTCATTATTCAAATCGACTCACTACAATCAAATTCAAGGGATTTTAACAACGTTTGTTTTGTGCTAAAGTACTAGGTAACTGTTGGGGAAGGATTCCGGGGACCAAACGGTAATTTTTTCGAAAGTCTTGTAGTAGTACTTGTAGCAATTGCACAAGTAGCACTCTAAAAATCAGTAACTTGTAATCTGCACCGGCTGAAGCATGATCATTGTAGCAGGCGTGTTAATTTCGGGTTCTAATGGTAGCCGCGCGCGTCGCTAATAATCGGGCACACGGTTCTCCGGCCGCAAGTGCACAGGTTGTCAAGTAATACCTCTTGCTTGAGCACAAGAGGGTCGTAATCCCTGGGGGAGATCTAGTATTACTTCCTCTTAGATTAGCTGTTCAGCCAAGTCAAAACAGGTCTTTTGTGTAATAAGACTAAATACAAAAACAAAGCAATAAAAGTGATGAAGCCACCAACAATAAGCACGTAAAGGCAAAACAAGTATCAAAGATAAGGTCCCAGGCGAGGATTCCCCTGGGGAGAACACAAGTATGGATGATAAGATAAATAAATAATGCATGCATGGTTTGCATCAAGTTGGTCCGCTTAGACTAGGAAGTCGACTACCCCGGAACCTCCGTAGTGTAGACCTAATCCAATACAAGTTCTTTGATCCTGAGGATACTCACAAAATGTCATTGGGCATAGGGAGCCTTGGCTAGAGTTATTCAAAAGCAATTTTGCTAGAATACACTCTAAAGCATACTGGAGGCTACCGGCGCTCGGAACCTCCGGTGCGCAGGTACAATGGATCCCTCTCCTAACATTCTTTGACCTAATACATGCTAGCATCCCGCCTAACAAGTAGCATTCATAATCAATTCTATAGAATCCATCCATTGTAGAATAAACATACATTAGAATGAAAGAAACCAAACACAACAATCCATGCATTCATTAAACTAAAGAAATGTCATCCAATACAAGTGTTCCTCCCAAGGTTCACCGTTTGTCTGGTGACTTAGGAGGTCTAGTTCAACATTACAAGCAAAGGGAAGCTAAGATACAAGATTCATCACAAAGAAAGCAAGGACTCCCCTCCTGAAGATGTTGACTAGGGATGATGGAGCAACTTGCTAAATCTGCATCGGCACGCCCTAGGATGAAGATCTATGCGTTCTTCACTCTTCTCCCACTTGATTCCACTTCAAAATGAACCTCTTTGATGAAGATTTGAGCGCGGGGGTGCTTGGATGCGTCGGTGGCAAGATCCTTTGGGAAAAAGCCCTAAATGGCCTTAAATACCCGAGCGCTGTGCGGGCTGGTATGCCGCCGCCCACCCTTCTGCCAAGGATGTGCGGGCCACACACAGCCAGCACACAGGCCAGAAAACGGGTCTGAATACGCCCGTTTCGTGTAGTAGTGCCCGAATGACGTCCGAAGCTAGTTTAACCTTTGTTTTTTCGCTCATTGGCCTCGATTTTCATGCAACAATTGCTCCTCCTATCGTAGATGGCTTGTAGATTCCCTGAAATTGAAAAACACAACAAAGGGTACCGGTTTATTCAAATAATGCATGAAAGTACAGTAATACACTGTTACAAAACGGTGTATTTAGACACTTATCAAGCTACCTCTCTTAAGCGTTGATCCAATGTTCTTTCGATCTCGTCGTTGGGTTCAACTAAGTTTGCTTGACTTGCTCGTGTCATAAGATGGGTTCCTCACAAGATAATTCAAGTCAAGCGTCAGAACTTGAAGAAGAACAAGAAAGAAAAAAATGTAAAAAATGAAATAACGGAATATATACAAGAATTGTAAACATAACAAAGCAATGGCGCTTGAAATTTTACGACTATTCCTCGTGGGTCTCCGACAACGGTGCCAAAAACATGATCGGTGTCCTACAAGCACATTGGGTCGTCAAGTAATACCTCTCGTGCGAACATGAGAGGGTCGTATCCCCAAGGGCCAGAGAAGCTACCCTTACTTCCTTGTTGCAATGTTGTTTGATCTACAACTCTAAGTGAAAAGGGGAATGCAAAAAAACTAAACTAATGTAGTGAAAATGCAATTAACGAAGGTAAGATATGGGAGGTAATCAGGGTTAAGGGGTGGTCACAGATGAGGATTCCATCAGGGGCTACTAAAGTGTGAAGGATGTTGAATTAACATGCAAGTGGCTAGTTGGACCGAGAAAACCTTAGATTAGGTCAACCCGATAGTCAAGGCAATTGGCCCCTAATCCGATACGAGCATTGGATATGGAATCTTTCCATCCAAATCTTCCTACGATAGCAATAGGCAAGGTAGTTTTTTCAATGTAGGGTTGAATTATAAGTGAGTACTTAACACTAGAATTGAAGGGTTGCAAATTCCCGATGGTCACGGGTATTTATACGTGTTTCCCTCTCAAGCTTGGTGAGTCTAACACTAGGGCAATGGTCATGCAACATAGTATTGCGTAAGTATGGATACACCGAGTTCTCATGCATACCCTAGCATTAGAAAACACCAAACAAGGATCACAAACAAGCCAAAAATCATTAATTAAAACAAAACATCCAAATCTCACAAGTTCACCCCCAAGGTTCACCTACATCCGGTGACCTTGGGGTTTTAGTTGCTCATAATCTCAAAATAAACAATTAGAAGCATGAAAACAACTAAACCAAACATAGAAGAACTCCCTCCAAAGATGAAGGTTGGAGGAACTTCCAAAGACGCCACTCGAAGGGGTGGCTTCCCGTCATATTCAACCTTCTAACTTCAAGCCATAGGAGTAGATCTCACCCAAGATCACACTCTCCTCGCCGATTCCTCTGCGAAAATGCCCTCCAAGCCCTTCTTCTTGGTCAGATCTAGAGTGGTGGTGTGGAGCTCCAAGAAGAAGGCCAAGGTTTAAATTCTTCGTGTTTTAATTTTTTCGTACTCTTGTTGTTTGTTGTGTTTGTGACTTTTGTTTTCGTTTTTGTGTTATTTATTTGAATCCATGCTTGTCTTAAATTCTTAGTGTTCGTTCATATATTCGGTGTAGTTCAAGTGTATTTACATTGTATATTTCGGCGAGTTGATGTTGTATATACGTTTTTTCTTGAAGTTGCAGAGGAGACCATGCCGAAATTTTAATTTTCCAGGACCTTACGGGCGTCTAAACACCCACAAAAAGCATGGTAAATTGTCTAGGGAGCCTCGTGGGCGCCTTTGTGCCCGCGAGGAATGCCACGAGAGCCCCAGCCTCGCGGGCCGCAAGGGGGTAGAACCCCTTGCGGGCGCCCATGCACCCGCAAGCCAGCCCGCAAGGCTGCTTGCCTTGCGGGCTGGGAGGCTTGCGGGCGCCCATGCGCCCGCACGGGAACCCCCAAGGCTGTGCAGCCACTTGAGTGGCTGCCCTCCCTTCTCTCCCCCCTTGTTTTTTTTCTTCTCCCATTTCTTCCTCTCGATTTCTCCTCTATTTTTCTCGGTTTTTCCTCCGTTTTTCTTCGTTTTTCCTCCTCTAAACTCCTCTCCTACCTTTAGCAACTTCAAAAATGGAATCGGTGAGCTAAACAACAAGTGAAAAGTGAGTAAGGTAGCTCCTCGGGCCCCTTGGGAATACGACCCACTCGTGCGTGCACGAGTGGTTTATTACTTGACGACTCCGTGCGCTTGCGGGTGTTGACACTCTGTGTCGATCAAGTTTTTGGCGCCGTTGCCGGGGATTTCACCGAGGGATATTTGGAAAGCTTTAAGCTTGTTGATTTAGCCTTTTCTTTTTCTTTTGTTTTTCTTTCTTTTTGTTGTGTGTTTTGTTTTGTTTTTGTGTTTTCTTGTTTTTGGTTGTTGAGATTTTGTAATTATTCCAGCTTTGTATTTTATTGTTGCTTCTTTGTATTTCTTGTTGTTAGCTAACATTGTGACTCCTCAATCTATGTAGGTACCCATCTTATGACAAGAGCGAGTCAAGCAAATTTGATTGAACCCGATAACGAGATAGAAAGAACACTTCACCGTCGTTTGAGAGAAGGTATCGAGGGTTCAAGTCAACAAGAAGTTCAGGTAGAATCTAGTGAGCCCACAGTTATGGCCGAGCCAAGAAGGACTCTATCTGACTATGAAATGCCACAATTCACCGGAGAAGAATTTAGTGTCCAAGCACCAACTGTTCCGGCCAATAACTTTGAAATCAAGGCCAGCACCATAGGGATGATTCAGAATTCAGTCCAGTTTGATGGTTTAGCGGATGAAGACCCCCATGCCCATCTTGCCAAGTTTCTTCAGATATGCTCCACTTTTAAGATCAACTCAGTATCAGACGATGCCATCAGACTGAGATTATTCCCGTTCAGTTTGAGAGGAACAGCATACAGATGGCTCACATCCTTAGCTCTTGGGTCCATCACCACTTGGAAGGAATTGGTTGAGAAGTTCCTCGCCCGATATTTTCCCCCAAGCAAAGCTGCAAGACTAAGACAGGAGATATCGTCTTTCAAGCAGGGTGATACTGAGACACTCTTTGAAGCCCATGAATGATTCAAGGACCTGCTAAGAAGATGTCCTCATCATGGTTTCCCTTCATGGATGAGAGTGCAGATGTTGTGTAACGGGTTGAATTATGCTACTAGGCAACTCATCGATGCAAGGCGGGCGGTTCTTTGAGCAACAAGCTTCCTGAAGAGGCCGAGGAGTTAATTGAGAACATGGCCAGTAATGAGTGCCATTGGAGCACTCGACAGAAGCCTCCAAGGGCTGCAGGGCTGTACGAGGTGACTGAATCCACAGCTTTGGCTGCGAAGATTGATGCCCTGACGAAACATGTCATGGATAATAGTTCGAAGTATGACGCCCTAGCACAAAAAGTTGATCAACTTATGATAGGGTCTAGTTCAGGGTCAAAGGCCGTTATGTCATGTGATACTTGTGGGGCAGGGCATGCAACATCACAATGCCTATTGTTGTTGCCCCATCACCACCGATGGAAACAGTTGATTATGTTGGGGGTGGACCAAGAGGACCCGGAAATCAGTTTAGCAGCACTTACACTTATGGATGGAGAGGCTCTTCAAATCCTTCTTGGACTCAAGGACAATCTCGCATGAGACCTCCACCCTCTCAGGGAAGCCAATACCAAGCTCCTCCCCCACAATAGAAGAAATACTCTACGGAGGATGTTTTAGCCAGATTCATGATTAGCACGGAGGCACGCTTCGTGAATAATGAAAAGAAAATGGATGAATTTGGTACCATATTGAGAAATGTTCAAGCATCCATCCAATCTCTGGAGAACCAAGTGGGACAGCTTGCTCGTGGACAATCTGAACGACCCTCGGGGAGTTTGCCAAGCAATACCGAAAGCAACCCGAGGGAGCAATTAAAAGCTGTTACTTTGAGGAGTGGTAAACAGTTGGAAGCAAGGGAAAAAGGGATCCCAAGTGCTTCTAATGATAGGGTAGCCGTCCGGGAAGACCCTAATTTGAGTGAAGATGCAACCAAGGATGCTAGGAGGAAAACTGGTGAAGACTCTCCCAATTCTGACATTTCAAAGGAGCACACATACAAGCCAGTGGTACCCTATCCCTCGAGACTCAAACCAGATAAAGATGAAGCCCAATTCAAGAAGTTCCTCAATGTATTCAAGCAATTCCACATAAATATTCCAATCATTGAGGCACTAGCTCAAATGCCCAAGTATGCCAAATTTTTAAAAGAGCTTCTCACCAATAAGAGGAAGTTAGAAGAACAAGGCACTGTTGCACTTACTGGGAATTGCTCAGCAATTCTAGAGAAGAAACTTCCAAAAAAGTTAAAAGATCCAGGTAGTTTTGTGATCCCTTGTGTAATTGGTGAAGGAGTGACGGAGCATGCTCTAGCCGATTCTGGGGCTAGTATAAATGTAATGCCCTACAACTTATTCTTGAAGCTAGGATTGGAAGACCTACGACCTACACGAATGCCATTACAGCTTGCAGATAGGTCGGTGCGAAGACCTCGGGGAGTAGTTGAAGATGTCCTTGTCGAGTCGACAAACTCATCATTCCCGTAGACTTCGTGATTCTAGATGTGGATGATGATGTCGAGGTACCCCTAATTCTAGGGCGCCCATTCCCGAACACTTCGGGTGCCCTAATTGATGTCAAAGAAGGCAAGATGACCTTGAGGGTTGGAGATGAGCAAGTGGTCTTCACCCCTCCCTGAAGCAATGAAGCACACACTTGATCATGATGACAAATTATATTTCACTGATAGTACCGATATAATTGTTTTCGATTGTGTGCAGGAGGTGCTTGCCTTATACCCTTTGGATGAGTACTTGAACGAGTTAACGTGCCAAGATGTCAAGGAAGAACTCTCTCCTCCACCAACACAACAAATTAATCAAGTGGAGAGTGATTCATCAAATAATGGTAAGAAAATCAGGGGTGTTGAGGAGATGTGGAGAAAATCAAAGAAGAAACAAAAAGAGAGTAGAGAGGTATCCACATTGCCTCCGGATGAGATTGATCGTATATTCTTTGGAAATGCGGGTAAATTCAAAGTCTTTTCTTGCCTTTCATTAAATTTTCCGAGCGGCAACCCGGTTCCAAAGGTTGGAGGTAACTTCCCTCCATTTGTCCCACCCTAAGAATTTTTGAGGTAATGCACGCCAAGCTAATGACGTTAAAGAAGCGCTCCTTGGGAGGCAACCCAAGTTCCTTTCATTTCCCGTATTCTTTTTCTTATTCGTGTTGTCTTATTTTGCTTTTGTTTTTAGTAGTAGTTCGTGTGTTATTGTGTTTTTCGTCGCTTTTCTTGATTCTTTCGCCTTTTTGTTAACTTGTTTTTCATGTAGTTTTTGAAGAATTCTTGTTCTAGATGCATGTATGTTGATGTTTTGAGTGTTTAAATGTTGTTTCCAGCCATATTTTTCAAGGTTTCATCGAGGGTTGACGCGTACGAAGTGTGGAGAAAGAAGCGGTGCAAGCAGAGGGTCTTGCAGACCATCCTTACGGGCGTAAGGATGGTCGGCAAGACCACCCGAACATAGGTTTTAAAAGGGATTTTGGGGTTCTTCACACTATTCATCTTTCTTCCCCATTCTTCCAACCTTTTCTCCCTCATTTCTCCACCGTTTTTACTCATTTTTTTTTGCTCTAGTTTGCTCTCCTCCCCCTCTTTTCCATCTTGGTGACAAAAATTTGGAGTTTGAGCAAGCTTTTGGCCGGATTTACCATTTGGATCTACTCATTTTACCCTCGGGCACAAGTATGGCACTTCACTCAAAACTTTGATTTCTTTTGTGTTTTATGGCTGAAATTTGTTGGAAATTGTTAGAATATTGTTGTTGGGTGAATGTTTAAGGTTTATCAAGTCATTTTTCCTAGTTTGTAAAATTTTTTGGCTACTTCTACAAGCAAAGTTCTTGAAATTTTTTTTCCGAAATTACTGTAGCAATGCACATTTTCTTGGATTTCTTCATTTTTTGGTGCTTATTTTGCTTGTAATTTAGTTGGTTAATCTCTATTTTGTTTTTATAGGATGCCAATCAAGAAACTAGCTTCCAAGAGACCTAGGAGGGAACCTTCGCCCCCGTCCATGAACCCCAATTTTCCAAGGAAGAACACAAGACGCGCTACGCACTATTATCACGAAAAGGGTTCGGGACGGTGAGAAAAATTGATTGGGAAGCTTTGAGTACTTTGGGAGTAGACGGCACGGTGTTGGAGCTTATTTCCCATGGCAGTTGGGATAGGTTATTTTCGATTGAAGAAGCCACATTCAAGGAACTTACCTTGGAAGTCCTTAGCTCCATCGAGATGGTCAAAGCATATCCGTTCACCCACCAATCAAACCATGTCACTTTTCGGGCTTTTGGAAAGAAACACCGTGTTTCGAGAGGACGATATTGGTATGTACTTGGGACTATATACGAGAGGCTCAACTACGATCATCCACATTCAAGCAATCCATTGATGAAGTCCCACAGGTTGAAAGCGAACACGGCTTATTGGCATTCCATCTCTCGCTAACTCTAGAACACGGAAGGCGTCCCAACTCACAAACCCAGCTCATCGAATTATCCACGCTCTTCGACTAGGAGTATTGGGGGCAGAGTTGACTCTCTTGGGGTAGTGACGTGGCACGATCGACTATGCTTTACAAAGCATCATTGAGCGTCAGCCGATCCATATGGGACACTTAATAGCAGAGACCCTTTCCCATCAGGGTAAGTTTGTTCGTTTGGGCGCCATCTTCGCTGGACCCTACATCACTCGACTTATCCGGGGCATGGGATTTATTGAGCTCACCGGAGGCATGACAGGTGGTAGGATCTACTGCTTCCTTAGGGATACAAACACTCGTCTCCATTGGGATCGTTGAGAAGCGGGGAAGCGATTATCGCCTCACCCCGCGGCACGGATCACATTCACGGGACCCGGTGCACCTCACATGACACCGAGACTGAGTCAAAGCCTGACCAGGATGCTGGGGAGAGTTCACCATCATTGACAGCCAGGTTTGAGTCATTTCGCACAGAGGTTCAGCAGCAGATTCAGAGCCTTGAGCGCGGACAGCGGGAGATCCTCACAACACAGCAGCGGATTGAGCGCGACCTATCCGAGCTCCTAACCATTGTTCGCAGCTCATCCTCATCACCACTTTAGACCCATGACAAGACCTTGTTTATTTTCTTTCTTTTGTGCTTTGTTGTTTGTTGTTAAGACTTGTACTTTTGAGTTAGCTAGGGCTCACTCCCTACTAAACTCTTGTGTTTTTTATGTTGGAGCTCTCTTTTTTTTTCTTTATTTCTTTTTCCTCCTGAAAAACTTTGAATGATGATAAGCTCCTTGTTCTTTTCAGGATTATTAATTTTGGGAGCTTTACTTGTGTCGCGCTCCTTAGGTGATATACTCCTGATCCAAGTGGAACAACTGAGAACCATACCAAGGAATCAGGGAAGTTCCTTCACCCGCATTTTTGGTTATCATGTACATCCCCCACATTATTCTGCTGACTTAGGTACATTGAGGATGGTTATTTACTTAGGTGTGGGGATGGTTATTTACTTAGAGTATTTTGTATTTATGCATGCTTGTTATCTATGATGGCTATGATTATTTTGTTAAAGGACTTCCTAGCTTGGTAGAATGATAGTAGTGAGTCGTACAAGCACTGCACGTACTTTAATGTAGCTCTGTCTCATCTTTAGTGCACCTATATACATGCTCACGATCACTCTCACCTTGTACACTCTATCCAACCCATCTTGATGATTTTGGCATTAATTTGTTAAATTCTTTCTTCAATGCACTTTTAAAAGCCTTTAAGTTCCTTTATTGTTTTCTCCAACCTAAGTGAAGTTTTTAGCAGGTAGTTTATCAGGGATCGAAAAAGAAAAAAAAAAGAAAAAAAAAAGAGGGTCTATGTCAGTATTCCTCTGCTTTTTAAGCATGAATGCGTATATGTAAACTGTAATCGATTAAGAGGGTGGCTCTTGTGCCTGGCCAGCATGTGCATCCATCTGAAAGATTTTTGTGCAGTCTATGTTAGGCGGACCCAGAAAAGCAAGAATTTGTGTATATTTGTGAGTGAAAGAAATAAAGTTTCCATTTTGATCCCTAGAACCTGTTTTATGTTCACTTAAGAGTTGGAGTTTTATTTAGGAACCAAAGGATTTTAACTGGGCATTGAGGAAGTCTTTAGCACTCTAATGCCATCTTCATTTTGTGTGCGGTGAATGGTCATCCTCCGGTAATCCGTGGTGTGGAGGTCAAGGCGAGAGTCAGCACACACACACATAGGGCACTGTGGATGAACCAGAGCTATTATCACCTCATTATCCATTGAACAGCTCACTTCTTGATTCCTGTCCAATTGTGCTTGTGGAGTTCTTTAATTTTGAGCCTGAGATCGTATTTTTAGCCGTTTATCTTCTTTCCCTTGTTCTTCATGTTTGTTTGCTTGGGGACAAGCAAACGCTTAGGTGTGGGGATGTTTGATAAACGTCTAAAAGTACGTATTTTACATGTATATGTTGTGTATTATTTTCATATTTTATTGTTGAATCTACGCCCATTTCGGTCTAAATTGGTTTATTTTTGTATTTCAGGCCAGCCAGAAGCCCAGGGGACTCGACGACGAGATGGGGAGCAAATTCGACACCAAAACAGCGTTTTCGAGACGGGACACTGGAGCACGGTACTGTAGCATTCACTGTAGCAGTTACTGTAGCTCATCGCGGACTTCTTGGCAGAAAAGTAGAAATCCCGAGGGGTCAGCATACTGGCAGTATGCTGACCCGTTTACCCATCGGGATTTGGGGTTTTAAGGGCGATCTAGGGTATTTTGAAGGAGACTTTTGCATCTTCTTGGAGAGAGCTTTTGGGGGAAAAGAAGGCTAGGGTTTGGGCATCATTTCTACACCATTTTGGAGGGCAAAAGGAGAGGAAATTCTGGTTTTCAAAGGAGAGGAGAGCAAGATCTAGGAGGATCTACTTCAAAAGCTTCATTGTTTGGAGGTTGAAGACAACGGGAAGCCACCCCTTCGAGTGGCGTCTTCGGAAGGTTTTCTCCGGGGATTCAAGCGGCATTCGTCCTCCACCATTTGAGGGAGTGTTCCTCATGTTTATTTTAGTTATTTGCATGGTTTGTGTGGTGGATTTGTTGAACATGAACAACTAAACCCCAAGGTCACCGGATGTAGGTGAACCTTGGGGGCAAAACTTGTGATGTTTTGGATTATTTGAGTTATTTATTGTATGATTGGCTTGTTGTGATCCTTGTTTGGTATTCTTAATTGTTTTGGTACATGTGCTTAATTGTTGTATCAAGTGCTTGGTAGCACTTTGTAGCATGACCATTGCCTTAGTGCTAGACTCTACCAAACTTGGAAGGGATTATTGTATAGATACGCCGTGATCATCGGGTATTTGTACCCCTCCATTTCTAGGGTTGAAAACTAATTAGTGTTTCCACCCTAACTTGAGAAAACCATTATTCTCCTTGCAACCGTGTGAGAGGTTGAGTGGAAGAAATTCCTTATTCAACACTTGTACCGGGTTAGGGGTCAATTGCCGTGACCATCGGGTTGACCTAAGCTTAGGTTTTCTCGGTCCAACTAGCCACATACTTAATTTCTCAAATATCCTACTCACTTGAGTAGCCCCCTTGGGGATCCTCATCCGTGACCGTTTTCCATCCCTGAGCATCTCCCGAGTTTTGATTCAATCGTATTTATTAAGAAAATTTCTCTTGTTACTATTTGTTTTCTTTCTTATCTATTCTCTTGAAAATGGAATCGGTGAGCTAAACAACAAGTGAAAAGTGAGTAAGGTAGCTCCTCGGGCCCCTTGGGAATACGACCCACTCGTGCGTGCACGAGTGGTTTATTACTTGACGACCCCGTGCGCTTGCGGGTGTTGACACTCTGTGTCGATCAGTGCATTGAGGACAATGCATGACTCTAGGTGTGGGGATGGGGTATGATAAGTGCTTGCATGTACATATTTTTGGAAATGTTTTCCACGCATGAGCATCACATTTCTCCGTTTGTATCGCTAATTTCATGTGCTGTTGTGTTCTTTCGTGCAATTAGGGTTGTGAAGATATTGTACGTGAATAAAGGAAAGATTAGGTCATAATGGTGTCAAGTGGAGCTCTTTTGTGCAAATACAAAGTTCAAGACACAAATCGGGTTCAAACGAGGGGGTATGTTCCAACTTCTAAAGGCTTCAAGACAATTCTTGTAGAAGGACACGAAGGCAGTCATGCTCGCTAGTTCGGATTTGTTCGAAGATTTCAAAAGCTCTCCAAGAATTTTTCATCATCAAGAAATGCCACATGACCTTTCACATGGGCGTGTGTTCGTCCGTGTGACCTCAAGACAAGAAACGGGCGAAATCGGGGACCAATACACAAGTTTCCACAGGGCTAAAATTCCACATGGGCGTGTGGAATTTCCACACGGCCTGTGGCTCATCCACACACCCGTGTGGATCCTCGAGATGGCCAATTATAAAGCCGTTCTGAAGCGTTATTTGTGGGGGCGGCTTCCAAACTTCGGAGGGGGTGACGGCTAGGGTTCAGGAGGTTCTTGCCACGCTTTGGGGGTGCTTCTTATCGATTTCAACATCAATCCCTTCCAAGGGGAGCTATTGGGGGAGCCTTCGACGACTTGATTCGGCGAGGTGTGCCCTAGGCTTAGAGGAAGGATTTTTTAGAGAAGAAGGAGAAGCCCTCATAGACCATCGGCACGGAGCTTAAGGGGGTTTTACTTATGAATTGTTTCCATTTAATTTCCATTACTTTCATGATCTTGTATTGCTCCATGGAGAGCTAAAACCCTAGTGGGTGCTTGGACATGTAAACCCTAGAATTACTATGTTTCTATGACTTTATTGCTGTTCTTTAATTTGAGTTTCAATTTGAGTTTCAATCTTGTATGCTTCTTGGATTTTCCCTTAGAGTGACACTAGGGTTGAGAATCACATTTAATCATCCTTTTGACGAGTGACCATCACCATTAGGATTAGATCAATCAAGATTGAAGAGGGTCGAGAGGGTGAGTTGAGAGGTAGCAACACGTCCCCTTTCCCCTCCGGTGTGATTTACCCTACCTTCTCATTCCACGAGATAACTTCGATCTCAAAGAGAGTTAGGCGTTGAGAGAAGCCTTTCCGCCGGGACTTATTTGTGATTAGGGATTTTCCGCCTGGACCAAAGGGGTTGGTCCATGCTTCGGAATAGGGTTTATCATTTGGATTCCCACGAGCTTTTCGCAGTCATACGTGGTGTGAGGTGTCGACAGTATTTCTCTCCGCCGGAACCTCGTAGGGGACTAGTCAGGGTTGACCTTAGGTTTGGGACCCTGTATCTTTGGATTTCCACGACTCATTGATTCTCATTTTAAGAAGAGCAATTTAAGTTTTGCACTAGAAACTAGGATTCTTGGGGGAGCATTGTCCGAGTACCCCATCTTTATATTGGTCTTGTTCTACACTCTAGCTTTTACTTTCAACACTTTATTTCTGTTTTTCTTGTTTTATTTTCAATCACAACAACAATTGATTTGTCTTTGCCTACTTAGCAAAGTGTTACTGTTCTTACGTCTACTCCCTGTGGATTCGACTACCCTCCCGTTTGGGTACTTTATTACTTCGACACCCGTGCACTTGCGGAACACACACATAAGGGTGTGTCAAGTTTTTGGCGCCGTTGCCGGGTAGTTAGGCGTTTTAGGAACTGTTATACTTTGTTTCGCTAGTCATTTATCACACATTCTATCTCACACTTCTTTTACTTCCATTGTTCTGATTTTGCTTTCTTTTCCTGATTTCAGCTCCAGGTTATGACCCGTGGACATCCTTCGGCATTAGTGGAAGGTGATCCGGAAATTGAGAGGAGATTACACAGACGGGGAAGACAACCTGAACAAAAACAGTTTGATCAAGCTGAGATAGAGGTTGAAGAGTCCGCAACCATGGCTGAACAAAATGAGCAACAGCGGACACTTTCTGATTTTGCTAGACCGTCCGTCCGTGGTACACAATCAAGCATAGTCAGGCCACCAATTTCAGCTCATAATTTTGAGCTTAAGCAGGGGTTCATTCAGATGGTTCAACAGTCCGCACAGTTTAATGGGTTAGCAGATGAAGACCCGAACAATCACATAGAAAATTTCTTGGAAGTGTGCGACATGTTGAAGATAAATGGAGTCACAGACGACGCCATCAGATTGAGAGCCTTCCCATTTTCCTTGAAGGAGAAAGCAAAACAGTGGTTGCAGTCTTTACCTAGAGCATCAATCACCACTTGGGAAGAGATGGTTGAGGCCTTCCTTGCCCGATATTTCCCTCCTGGGAAATCGGCAAAGCTAAGAAATGAAATTTCTTCCTTCATGCAGTCGGAATTGGAGTCTGTTTTTGAGACATGGGAGAGGTTCAAGGATCTCCTGCGCAAGTGTCCTCAACATGGGTTCCCCGAGTGGATGATCATCCACACATTCTACAACGGGCTGAACCCAAGCACAAGACAGTTACTTAATGCCGCAGCAGGAGGTACCTTAGGAAGCAAAACCCCCGAGGCTGCCCGCCAACTGATAGAGGAAATGGCCATGAATAGCTATCAGTGGAATGCTCGTGATAAGAGAAAGGTGGCAGGTATTCATGAAGTGGATGCGGTAACATCTTTGGCTGCCCAAGTTGAATCCTTGAGTAAGAAGCTCGACAATTTGACATCTTCTTTTGATTGCCCTATCTCTGTGGTCAGAGCAGCACCTGTTGAGCAGGTGGATTTTGTAGGGAATGCAGGAAGGGGCCAAGGCAACCCCTACAGCAACACATTTAATCCGGGGTGGCAAAATCACCCGAACTTTTCATGGAGTAATCAAGGTCAGCAGAGACCGTCTGCACCACCCGGATTTCAGCAAACGCAGCAACCCAACATGGAGGGTAGAGTTTCAGGGCTTGAGAGCCGGATGACGGACTTGGAGAAAGCTTTGACCAAGTTCATTCAGTCTTCAGACACGCGCTTCTAAGGCGTGGAAAGCACACTTCGCAATCATACAGCGTCGTTGCATAATTTAGAAAATCAGGTGGGACAGATTGCGAAGTCACTGTCAGAGAGACCGCAAGGAAGTCTCCCAGGGAATACCGAGACAAACCCGAGAGAGCAGCTGAAGGCGATCACGTTGAGAAATGGTCGTGAGATTGAGGATAGACTTCCTGCTGAGGAGATTGCTCATGCTCCCGTTCATGAGAAACATAAAGAGAAGGATCTTGAAGGAGAGGGCAAGGAGAAGGGGGTGGCACCTCCACCTTATCAGCTAAGAATTACTTACCCTTCAAGATTGAAGAATGATCAGAACGATGAGCAATACAAGAAGTTTCTTGGGCTGTTCAAGCAATTACACATCAACATCCCATTTGTGGAGGCATTATCACAAATGGCCCGTTATGCAAAATTCTTGAAGGACCTCTTGACCAACAAGAGGAAATTGGAGGAGAGTGCAGCAGTGGTTTTAGATGCATCGTGCTCGGCAGTGCTGCAGAAAAATTTACCATACAAGATGAGAGATCCGGGAAGCTTTAACATCCCTTGCAATATTGGTAATTTAGGGGAGGAGAAAGCATTGGCAGATTCAGGAGCCAGTATCAATGTAATGCCTTACACTTTCTTCAAAAAATTGGGTCTAGGAGAGCCAAGGCCCACTCGGATGACTTTACTGACTAGGCGACCGGTCGATTCGTCACCGAGAGGTATCATTGAAGACATCTTGGTGAAAGTGGATAAGTATATATTTCCTGCAGATTTCGTGGTGCTAGATGTAGATGAGAATGTCGACGTGCCGTTGATACTTGGAAGACCCTTTCTGCGTACTTCCAAGGCTCTTATAGACATGGATGTCGGGGAGATGACATTGAGGATAGGAGATGAGAAGCTGACCTACCGCCTTGCTTGAAGCCATGAGACACTCTCTTAACTTTGATGATGCTTTGTATTTTCTTGACACTACTGATGCGTTGATTGATAATTATGTGCAGGAAAACTTTTGCCCGGATCCACTAGCTGGTTGGTTGGATCAAGAGATGGAAGATGATCATATTTCATTAGTTGACTTGAAGGACATGGGTACACCCCCCACGGGTATAGTCAATAAATTCATTAATAAGCTAAGGAGGGTAAGACATCCCGCAAGAAGCAAACGAACGAACCTGCGGACGGTCCTTCAAGGTCTAAGAACGATACCCCTCCATCGGTAACAAGTTCGATCACTCATCCTCTAATTTCCGGAATTTATGCTCATCATGTTTCAAATTTTCAAGCGGCGAAGTGCTTTCGACCCATGACCCCCCTTGAGTCTAGAGAAACAGTACGTCAAGCTAGTGACGTAAAACAAGCGCTTATTGGGAGGCAACCCAATAATTTTTAAATTCATTGCACGTGTTGTAGTTAGCTTTTATTTCTGAAGTTTAGTTTTTGTTTAGTTTGTTGTTTGTGTGGATTCATTGTTGGTGTAGTTCAATTTAGTGTTTTCATCGTTTCTGGCAAGTTTAGGTGGTAGTCCTGTGAATTTTTCGAGATTTCGGCTTTAATCGTGTTAGTTTTCAATTTCTGCAGTCGTTCCATGTGTTTTCAATGAATTCTGCAGATTTTAGATCATTTTTTGAGCTGATGTATGGGGCCATGTGGATGAATTCTTGAAGGATTTCTCTCATCCAGAGAATCCATATGGCCATGTGGAATTTCCACATGGTCATGTGAGCACTATTTTTGAATTGAAAAAAATTTCATCCAGAGGAGACACACGGCCGTGTGGAAATTCCACACGGCCATGTGGATTTGTTCAGTAAAGTTTTCGCAATCCAGAGAATCCACACGGCCATGTGGAATTTCCACATGGCCCTGTGGAAAATGGGGAGTTTGAGTGAGGGCCATCCAGAGAATCCACACGGCCGTGTGGAATTTCCACACGGCCTTGTGGAGTACTTAAATGTGAGAAAACCCTTGCTCTTCATATTCCACCAAGCAACCCTTCATCTTCAAGCACCTCCTCTCCAAGAATCACGACATTTTCTCTTCTCCTTCCATTCTCTCGCTTATTTAGAGGATTTGTGGGCTTTACTCGTCGCTACATTGTGAGATTTGTACTCATCTTCTCCGGTAAGCCCTCTTTCCCTTTTCTTGCCATGAAAATTTCAATTCTTTGATGTGGATGATGGATCTTGTGTTTTGCATGATATTTTCATGGATAATACTTAGGTTATTGTTTAAAACACTTGTGCTCAACTGTGTGAATGTTTGTATGAACGATGTGGACTTACCATGGCATTTTGGCCATGGTCGAAGATCCACACGGCCGTGTGGATCTTCGGGGTGCCCCCTCTGGATTAGAGAGGAGACACACGGCCGTGTGGAAATTCCACACGGCCGTGTGTATTGGCTGTTTTTGTTCTGAGTAACCCAGAGAAGACACACGGCCGTATGGAGTTTCCACACGGCCATGTGAAATTCTGGGAACCTATTTTAAGCTCCGAATTGACTCGTTTACCTCTCTTATGCATAGGAATGGCTCCAAGGACAAAGATACTTGCTCATAAGCGTCCTCGTGAGTCCCGTGAGCTCTCGCCCGCACCATTAGAGTTCGCCGTGCCCGAACATCAAGCACGGCTTGATCGGCTCTCAAAGCTTAAATTTGGCCAAACGCGAACTCCTGATTTGCAAGCTCTTGGCGGTGATAGAACATGCACGTGCGGACGAGTTGGCGGATGAAGTCCGAGAGTTGATCACCGTGGGTGGGTGGAATAAACTGTTGTGCATTAAAGACCCAACCACTTGCGATATCACTCTCGAGGTCCTCGCATCGTTCGAGTTTGATCGTTCTCACACTGATTACCACCGGGCAGATACAGTTCGGTTTCGCATCTTTGGGCAGTACCACAGTATGAGCCTAACGGATTTCGCCGTCGCCCTCGGCTGTACGATCGAGATGTCATCCACACCGAGGAGTACGCGCAGCTACCATTTGACTATCCTTTTAGCGTAACTCCGAGCCGAGATTGCGAGGATGCTTTGTGGAGACATGCGGTACGAGCCCGGGACGACCAAGGCCTCTCTGCTCCTCCGCCCCGCCCAAGGTACATTCATGCCATTCGAGCAGCTCTATCAATGGGCGAGGAGACAAGCACCGGCGTATTGGGGCGGTGGACCTTCTCTATTTATACTCTATGGTCCGCAGTCCGCCCGCACTGGGATACGTGGTGGGCGACTACTTGAGGCATCGGGGACAGTACGCGCGGATAGGAGTCCTTTTCTCGGTCCATATATCACTCGACTTGTCGAGGGATGAGGCGATTGATCTTTGTTCGGGGAGCCGATAAGGTCATCGTTCCCTCTCCACTAGGCCTTGAGACCTTGCGCATGATGGGCATGGTGAAGAGGGCCGCTCCCGGCAGGTATGTTCTTGTTGCTCCTTCCCCAGATGAGTCCGAGGAGTCTGAGGATGAAGATGAAGACTCAGAGGAGACCCGGGCAGGGCCGTCATCACAGCAAACACCGATAGCAGCAGAGGACACCCCAGCAGCCGAGGAGGTGCCACCGATGTCAGCACATGCATCTCCTCCGGCATATGATCGCATAGACAGACTTGAGAGTGTTGTAGGGGTCCTCCAGACTGATCTCGCCGCCATGCGGATGACCCAGGCAGCGAACCACACTGAGGTTATCGCTCGCATGGCCGAGTATCACTCAGAGATGATGGGGCGCATCACTTCACTCCAGCAGATGATGGCGAGAGGTAGCGACTCCACTGTGCAGCCCATACCCAGAGCACCCCATGCATCTCCAGCATCCCCAGCAGCACCAGCAGATGACGACGCTTGACGCATCTTTTATTTCCTTTTATTTCCTTGTACTTTCATTTCTGTTGAGTCATCTTGTACTCAGAAAGGTTGTACCTTCTGAGAGTTATCTTACTGTTTTCATTTCTTATGTTTATGTTGAGTTTGAGTTTGGTGTGCTTACTTTTAAGCTCTTTTAATCTTTGTTTGTGTCGAGATCCACTGAACCCCTTTTGTGATGTGTAGATGGGCTTGTGAACCTGGTTTTGAGAAATGGTCATAGGCACGGCCATGTGGATGTCTCACATGGCCGTGTGAGCTTCACAACCCTACGCAACTTCACTTCCCGCTTTTACACCTCCATTCAAATACTACATTCGGAGATCAGGGGAGTGTTGTTTTAATACCCACGCCCTCATGTTATTATTTGTTTTCTTATGTTGCATGCTTGTATCAGTACATTAAGGACAATGTACGGCTCAAGTGTGGGGTAGAGTTCACACTTGCACACGTTCTTTATTCTTGATCATCATTTTCATGCTCATTTAGCCAATGACAGTTCACCTTAAGGAAAAAGGAGTGTATTTTCGAATTTAGGTGAAATTTAAACAACGGTTGTCACCATGCTCTAGTTTACTCGAAAAACTTAGAAATTTTTTTTGTCTGATTGTATTTCTTGCACATTACTTGCTCTGTTAACCCTGATAACACTAGTTCAGTTCTGAAAGGACATTAGTTTCATTATTTGAGTTTCAAAAAAAAAAAAAATAGAAAATGGTGTTCCTTTGTTCTTGGGGTGGAAAGACCTACCACCTATTTTCGTATGCGGCTACTCTCATAAGTCGGATACTAGCTATGCCCTAATGAGAGAAAGAGCTATCTAATAGGTCGTGTGAAAGCTAACACTCCCGGGTGGAAAGAGCTACCACCTTGAAAGGGTGAAAGCCGCCTAGGAGGCATCTTGGGAAATGGCTACCTTTGAGGTTGTGTGCGGCTACCACCGATTTCTTTGTCCTTAAATAAGTCCTTGTTTTAATAATGTTCAAGCGTAGACTTGGGGCTGGCATGAGTAACTATACACACACACACACGCTTTCAGATTGTATTTTCTTCGCAATTTGAGTTTTTGCTAGAGTTTTGGTTTTTATCTATCAATGTTTAAAATTTTCCCTTGCTTGAGAATGCTATCTTCACACACTTTTGGGGAACTTAAGGCCAAGCATTTTCATTACTCAACCTTTAATTCTCATGGTATGAACTTTGATTGAGGACAAGCAAAAGCTTAAGTGTGGGGGAGTTTGATAAGTGCTTGCATGTACATATTTTTGGAAATGTTTTCCACGCATGAGCATCACATTTCTCGGGTTGTATCACTAATTTCGTGTGCTTGTTGTGTTCTTTCGTGCAATTAGGGTTGTGAAGACATGGTATGTGAATAAAGGCAAGATTAGGTCATAATGGTGCCAAGTGGAGCTCTTTTGTACAAATACAAAGTTCAAGACACAAATCGGGTTCAAACGAGGGGGTATGTGCCAACTTCTAAAGGCTTCAAGACAATTCTTGTAGAAGGACACGAATGCGGTTATGCTCGCTTGTTCGGATTTGTTCGAAGATTTCAAAAGCTCTCCAAGGGTTTTTCATCATCAAGAAATGCCACATGACCTTTCACATGGGCGTGTGTCCGTCCGTGTGACCTCAAGAGAAGAAACGGGCGAAATCGGGGACCAAAACGCAAGTTTCCACAAGGCTGAAATTCCACAGGGGCGTGTGGCTCATCCACACGCCCGTGTGGATCCTCGAGATGGCCAATTATAAAGCCGTTCTGAAGCGTTATTTGTAGGGGCGGCTTCCAAACTTCAGAGGGGGTGACGGCTAGGGCTCAGTAGGTTCTTGCTACGCTTTGGGGGGTGCTTCTTCATCGATTTCAACATCAATCCTTTCCAATGGGAGCTTTTGAGGGAGCCTTCGACGACTCAATTTGGCGAGGTGTGCCCTAGGCTTGGAGGAAGGATTTTTTGGAGAAGAAGGAGAAGCCCTCATAGACCATCGGCACGGAGCTTAAGGGGGTTTTACTTATGGATTGTTTGCATTTAATTTCCATTACTTTCATGATCTGGTATTGCTCCATGGAGAGCTAAAACCCTAGTGGGTGCTTGGACATGTATACCCTAGAATTACTATGTTTCTATGACTTTATTGCTGTTCTTTAATTTGAGTTTCAATTTGAGTTTCAAACTTGTATGCTTCTCGGGCTTTCCCTTAGAGTGACACTAGGGTTGAGAATCACATTTAATCATCCTTTTGACGAGTGACCATCACCATTAGGATTAGATCAATCAAGATTGAAGAGGGTCGAGAGGGTGAGTTGAGAGGTAGCAACACGTCCCCTTTCCCCTCCGGTGTGATTTACCCTGCCTTCTTATTCCACGAGATAACTTCGATCTCAGAGAGAGTTAGGCGTTGAGAGAAGCCTTTCCGCCGGGACTTATTTGTGATTAGGGATCTTCCGCCTGGACCAAAGGGGTTGGTCCATACTTCGGAATAGGGTTTATCATTTGGATTCCCACGAGCTTTTCGCTCAGGGTTGACCTTAGGTTTGGGACCCTGTATCTTTGGATTTCCACGACTCATTGATTCTCATTTTAAGAAGAGCAACTTAAGTTTTGCACTAGAAACTAGGATTCTAGGGGGAGCATTATCCGAGTACCCCATCTTCATATTGGTCTTGTTCTACACTCTAGCTTTTACTTTCAGCACTTTATTTCTGTTTTTCTTGTTTTATTTTCAATCACAACAACAATTGATTTGTCTTTGGCTACTTAGCAAAGTGTTACTGTTCTTACGTCTACTCCTTGTGGATTCGACTACCCACCCGTTTGGGTACTTTATTACTTCGACACCCGTGCACTTGCGGAACACACACGCAAGGGTGTGTCAGGGTATTTCACACCTTTGCATGCAAAATTTACCTATGATAGCTATGATCATCTTGTTGAGAATCTCCTAGCATGAAAGAATGATAGATATGAGTTGTAATTTATTTCTTTGTATTTAATTAAAAGTCCTGTTTTATCTTTAGTACAACCCACACACTTTAAAACTAGATTTCCTTCTCGCACACTCTGAGCAACCCATCATGTTGATTCAAGTCTTAGTTTGTTAAGGGCTACTTTCAATGGGCCTTTAAGAACTTTTGATTCTTATGACACTAGTCTTAGTAACATCTTGACATGTAGACTACACCGGGAGACATTATACGAGCTGTAAATAGAAATAAGTCAAAAGATAGTATTCCGTTGCTCTCATTACCTAAGTAGCTCGGGGTACGGGCTTCTAAACCGAGTGCACCTTAAGCCAACGGCTAATGAAGCATGAATGCGTTATGTAGATATGTAATAAATTGAGTAGATGGGTGTTCTTGTGCCTAAACAAAGCATGTGCACCCGGTCGAAAGATAATGTACGAGTCTACGTTAGTTTAAAAAAAAATCCTATTAATCTCCGGGATTGTCTACAATAATTAGAATAAGGCTAGAATTGAATATAGGAATCAAAAGGATCTTAGCTGACCATTGAGGGTGTTCTTAGTAGTTCTAAGACCGGTAATTATTGTGTGTGGGGTGAATGGACCACTAGACTTATCTAGGGTAAAGAGGGCGAGATAGGAGGTTCATACACTCACGGGAACACTATAGATATAACAGGACTATTTTTATTTGGTTTCTTTTAATACAACTCATTATCTTGAATTCTTTTCGCTCTATGCTTGTGAGATTCTCCACACTCTGAGCTTGAGGTTTTACATTTAACCACTTATCATCTTTCCCTTGTTCTTTATGTTTTTGTTTGCTTGAGGACAAGCAAACACTCAGGTGTGGGGATGTTATGATAAGTGTCTAAATGTACGTATTTATACGTTTTATTCTAGTACTATTTTGCATGTATTTTGATGAGTTGATGCCTGTTTCACTTTTAAATTGGTTTTATTTGTGGTGCAGGCCTTGAAGAAGCCAAAATGAGTTCAAAAACGTATTTAGGAATAAATCCGTATCAAATACGATGTTTTTGAGCTTTCATTACTGTAGTAGCAATGTAGAAAATCTCGTAGAAAGATTGTTGTAACAGTTACTATAGCACCGAAACGGGATTTTTCTGGAAAAAGGCTGGGAGCCTTGCGGGCAAGCTTGCGCCCGCAAGGCAGCCCGTATGGATGCCCGAAAAGGGGTTTTTAAAGGAAAGTTAGAGCATTTTTTAGGATTTCTTGAACTCATCTTCTTCTCCTCTTCTTGGGCCGCCGCCCCACCCTTTCCGGCGGCGTTTTCCGGCGATCCACCGCGCCATTCTTCACCAAGAGGGAGGCAAACTTTGGAGGAGGAAATAGGGGGAAGATGTAGAGCTTCAAAGCGTCGTTTGAGAAGAGATCTCGGCGATATCGGCGATCTTCATCCATCCAAGGCAATCCGAAGCTTGAGGTAGTTTTTATTCCTTCTCTTTATGTTTATTTGTTCCTTGGAATTATATGAGTGTTCCTCTTTCATGAGGAACTAACTTGTATGTGATTTGGGCGTGATGAACCCTAGGGTGTTTTTGTTGTTGATAAACGTCTAAATGTACGTATTTTATACGTATGTATTATATTTTATTGATGTGTTTTGTTAATGAATCGATGCCCTTTGATGGTTTAATCGGGGATTTTTCTTGTTTCAGGCACAAAGAAGCTTAGGGGAGCTCGACAACGCGATTTGAGAAGAAATCGGAATGGAAAAGGCGTTTTAAGGCGGTACTGTAGCAATCACTGTAGAACTTACGGGAAAATCAGCAACCTTCCAATGGTTATATATGGGCATGTATACGGCCCGCATACTTGGCCGCATAACCCCTCGACTGGGGCTTTTAAAAAGGAAAAAAGAAGAGAGAAGAGGGGGTTGTTTTTGGGAGAGGCCTAGGGTTTTGGGGAGCTTCTTCTTCCAACTTTTGATCAGACCTTAGGGACGACGAGGGGAGTGATTCTAAGGTGGAAAACGACGGGGAGAACAAGATTTGGGAAGATCTACTCCGAATTTCATCGATTGAGTAGGTAGAAGACAAGGGAAGCCACCCTTTGAGTGGCGTCTTCGGAAGCCAATTCTTGAGGAATTCCAGACGTCATTCGGCCTCCGGATTTTGAGGGAGTTTTTCTATGTCTTTGTTGGTTGTTTTCATGATGGATATTGTTTGTGGACTTGAGATGAACACTTAAACCCCCAAGGTCACCGGATGTTGGTGAACCTTGGGGGTGAACAATGTATTTTTAGATGCTTTGATTTATTTATGCTTTTGGTTGGTTTGTGAATCCTTGCTTGATGAGAATTATTGCCTTGATATGCATGAGAATCTTGTTTATCATTTCCTTATTTCTACTAGGATTGCATGAACATTGCCCTAGTTGTAGACACATTCAAGCTTGGAAGGGAAGTCGTATAAGTATACTGTGATCATCGGGTACTTGTACCCCTCCGTTTTAGAGTTGGCTTTTTTGTGGAGTTTTAACCCTAATTTGTGAAAGCCACTACTCTCTTTGCAATCATGGAAGGATGTGGGGTGGAAGGAGTTCTTCATCCACTACTTCTATTGGATTTGGGGTCAACACCGTGACCATCGGGTTGACCTAGCTTAGGGTTTTCTATCGGTCCAAATTGCCAAAAGCATGATAACCTTAGTCTCCTTTGCACTTTAGTAGCCCCCTTGGTGAGCCACATCCGTGACCATTTTTCTACCTTGATCCGATCCCGTTGTGAGTGTCTTGCTATTTTCTTATTTAGAGTTTTAAATTGCTTTGCATTAAATTGCTTGCTTAAACTTAACATGATTAGTTAAACAACAAGCAAAGAGTGAGTAAAGGTAGATCTTCGGTCCCCTTGGGAATACGACCCCTGTGTCACGCACAGGGTATTACTTGGCGACCCGTGCACTTGCGGAGTCGGTGTGTTACACACACGACCAGTTGTAATTATCGATGATAATCCTTTGTGATTTAGTGTTTGATGTTGAATTTCTTGTATAAGAATTTCTATGGTTTGTGATTCATGGTTTGTGTGCTTGATTGCCTTGGAGTACATGAGAACTCTGTAATTCAATTTCTAGGTTGTACTTGGAGCGTGACCATCGCCCTTGTACTAGACTCACATAGAGTGAAAGGGGTTCATATACCAATACGCCGAGGGATTCGGGTATTAGGTACCCCTCCGAACGTTAGGCTTAGACCCCGAGAAGGGTGTCTACTCCCGATAAGGGATTCCCCGAGCGCACTTGCAATCATAGGAGGAATTGACCGGAAGGGATTCCGGTCAATACTCGTATAGGATTAGGGCTAATCACCGAGGGATTCGGGATTATTTCATTTAGGAATCTCTCGGTCCAAACCACCATCACAACACATCATCCTTAATTCGGGCCTTAATAATAACCCTAGGGGGATTCTTTGTCCAACTCGCGCCCTCTCCTGATTGTCCGTCCCTTGAATGCTTATTAGGCGTGTAGTGATAGCTTTATTATTTTATTTATAGATTTTAGTAGATTTACTATTCACTCGTATTGTTAGGCTAGGAATAGATGAAGGGGAAGTAATGGTAGCTCTTTGGCCCCGTGGAATACCATCCCTGTGTCACACACAGGGTATTACTTGACAACCCCGTGCACTTGCGGGACGCTCATCAATTGTATACTTATCGAGTTAGTATTGGAGTAATTTAGTAGAATACGAGACTAAATCGAGTATGAATTGTCTTCGCAGGCACCAAGTGTAGATTAAAGCCAAAGGAGAGCCCTAGTAAGCGAATGGGAATAGAAACAGCAAAGATGGCACGCTCATGATTCAGCACTTGGAGAGCTGCAATGCTTACGGGCACCTTACGACAAGGCTTACGCCTGTAAGCTAAATCCAAAAGGCCTTACGGGCCTCTTTTGCCCGTAAGAGGAGAAGCCCCGCAATAAAGAGGAGCTTACGGTCGGGACTTACGGCTGTAATATTGATGGTCTCCGCGGCAGCAAGTGCACGGGTCGTCAAGTAATACCTCTTGCGCGAGCACAAGAGGGTCGTATTCCCTAGGGTCCCAAGATCTGATATTACTTCCTCTTAGGTTAGCTGTTTGATCTGATCAAACAATGGTTTTGTTATAATAAAACTAAGTATGAAAAGAAATCAATAAAAGTGATCAAGCCACCAACAAACAATAAGCATGTAGAGGGAAAACAACTATCACAGATAAGGCCCCAGGCAAGGATTCCCCCGGGAAGAACACAAGTATAGATGATAAAATAAATAAATAATGCATTTGATGAGATCCGCAAGTGCACGGGTCGTCAAGTAATACCTCTCACGCACGCGTGAGAGGGTCGTATTCCCTGGGGTCCCAAGAGCTGCTATTACTTCCCCCTAGACGGCACTGTCTAGTCTACCAAAGATAGAGAAACAAAACAAGATAAGAGAACTAACAAAGATAACTATAAACACATGGACTCAGGCACACCACATGAGCATATTTAAGGAAGCAAATAATAATGAAAGCGCGAGGTCCCGGGCTAGGATCCCCTCAGGACTACTAAAGCAAGATGGATGCTAAAATTACACAGGCAGTGGTGGATGGGCCAAGAGATATCCAACAGTAGATCACCCCGATGGTCACGGCGATGACCCCTAATCCGGTACGAGTATTGGCTCGGAATTTCTTCCGACCAAATCCTCCTACGATTGCACTACGCTTAGGAAAACCTCTAATTAGGGTCGATACTCAACCTAGGTCCAGCCCTAATGGTTGGAGGGGCATGAAATACCCGATGGTCACGGCGTATTCATACATGTATCCCTTCCATGCTATGTGAGTCTAGCACAAGGGCGATGGTCACGCACCAAGTACAATCTAGAAGTTGAATCACAGAGTTCTCATGCCAAACAACACATCAAAGAACACAAAGCATGAACCACAAACCAAACCACATACCATAAATGTAAATCTAAAACATCCATACAAAGCAAGTTCATCCCAAGGTTCACCGGATGCCCGGTGACCTTGGGAGTCTAGTTCATCATCAACAAAGGAGAAAGCAAGAAATACAACAAGTACAAGACAAAGCTCATAGCAAACTCCCTTAAGATGGAGACTAGAAGGTGGTGATGAGAACTTGTCGGATCCGCGCCGGCAAGCTCCTAGATCTTCTCCTTGATAGCACAACCTCTTCTCCTCTTGATTTCCTCCTCAGATCTGCCTTCTCCCATTGCCTTGAAGCCCTAGGTGAAGATGGTGGAGAATGGTGGCCAAGAGTCCCCAAACATGATGCCCTAGGAGCCTTTAAAAAGGTGAAATCGCAACTCCTCACGGGCTGCCTCACGGCCGTGAGGTTGCCCGTGAGGCATCCGGAAAGGTTTGCAGGAATTTTCACCTCGGGTGCTACAAGTACCCTGCTCTGATAATTCGATTCTACGGTACCCCGCTACAGTACTTCTACGGTGAAAAACCCAAAAACGTCGTATTTGATGTCGAATTCTTCCTAAATACGTTCTTGAGCTCAATTAGGGTCTGCAACACAAAATAAAGAGATTTAGACTATAAAAAGGGCATCGACTTATCAAAAAGATAATAAAATAATACAATAGAATACGTATAAAATACGTATATTTAGACGTTTATCAAACATCCCCACACCTAAGCGTTTGCTTGTCCCCAAGCAAACAAACATGAAGAACAGGGGCAAGACGATAAACGGCTAAATATACGACCTCAAGCTCAACTGTACAGGACTCCACAAGCACAAATGGACAGAACTCAAGAAGTGAGTTGTTCAATGTATAGTCAAGTAATATTAGCTCTGTTTCATCCAAAGTGTTCCTGTGTGTGTGCTGACTCCCACCTTGACCTCTACACCCTGGATTACCCAGGATGTTTGTTCACCTCACTCAAATTGAAATTAGTGCTAGGAGTGCCAAGCAAAAATCCTCTCAATAGTCGGTTAAAAATCTTTTGGTCCCCAAATGAAACTTTAACATCAAGTGAAGATAAGACAGGTTTCAGGCGCCCAAAGGTCACAAAAGTTTTTTTTTTTTTTTTTTTTTTTTTTTTTTCGGAGTCCGCCTAACGTAGATCGCATAAAAATCTTTCAGTTGGATGCACATGCTGGCCGGTGCACAAGAGCCACCCGACTTACTTGATTGCAGATCTACATATACGCATTCATGCTTTTAGAAGCGAGAGGAATACTGACATAGACTCAAATTTTTTTTTTTTTTTTTTTTTTTTTTTTTTTTTTTTTAATAAATATATACAACCTAACTCAGGACGCCTGATCAACCACCTGCTAAAAACCTCACTTAAAAACCTTACTTAGGGTTAAAGCAAAAATAGGGGACTCAAAAGTTTTTTAAAGGACTATTGAAAGAATAATTTGACATCCTAACACAAAATCAATAAGATGGGTTAGAGTGTCAGAAGTGGAAGTTAGAGTGAGCAGGTATGAATGTACACTAAAGATGAAACAGGACTACATTCAAGTACATGTAAAGTACAACTCACTACTATCATTCTACCAAGCTAGGAAGTCCTTAACAATAAAATCATAGCTATCATAGGTGAGTCAATCATGCAATTTAAAACAATTCCAAAGTTCATGAAAATCTACCCCCCCACTCAAAGATGCACATTGTCCTCAATGTGTCTAAATCAGCAGTGCATAAAAAATATAGGTAATAAAAGTGTAATAAGAGGGTTTCATGAACTTCCCCAAGTCTCAAAACATGAGTCTTGAAATCCATGAGATCGGGGTAGCCACCAATGATGCAAGTAGATGATCGAGAGAGAAGGTGTGCTTGATGCCCTACTTCCACCCTACAAGATAGAAAGGAACATCATCTCAAGGCATCTAACACACAAAAAAAAACACAAACAAAAGCAAACAAAACAAACAACTAGCACAACACAACAATCAAGCAAAACATAATCCAAGCAAGTCCTTTATTCAATCATTATCATGGTGTCCAAATCTCTCTAATGCAAGCATGGCTAAGGGTTTACAAGTATGATTCAAGATTAAGTCACATACAAGGAAGCAATGGTTCAACATCAAGGGAATGTGAAAAAATTCAAGAATTGCTACAGTAATTCCCAAAAAATTTTTGCAAGAGCTTCTCTTGTAAATGGAGCATAAAAATTTTTACAAAGCTTTGAAATTACTCCAAAAACCCACAAAAATGACAACCAACCAATCTCCCACAACATTGGCATCCATTCAACTTGAAAAGAAAAAGAAAGGGAGAAGAAACACTCATGCTTGAAAACTAGGGTTTAGAGAGATGTACCTTTGGGGAAACGATGAAGATGATGTTAAAACTCCCCATAATTAGTGTAGATCAGGTCTCTAAAAGTAGAAGAGGCGTGAAGAGGAAGAAAAATGAAGAAAAATGGCGAAAGAATGAGGGAAAACGGATGAGAGATGAGAAAGTTATGAAAGAAATGGTGAAGGGGCGCTATAAAGAGAAAGGTGCCCGAAGGCCTCACGGGTGAGCTCACGCCCGTGAGCCTACCCGTGAGCCTCTTCTGGATGGCTTATGGGCATCCTCACGGCCGTGAGGATGCCCGTGAGACCTGCAAATTCAGCCCTTATACATTTTTTTCATTTCAAGCATTGCACAATCAAAGCAACAATGAATTCGACCAAAAATCACACAAGAATTTGCATTTGAATGGCATAAAATCAAAGGACCAAACCTAAAAATTCAAGAACAAGCATGGATCAAACTCAAAGGACACATACAAAAACTAACATGCAAACCACAACAAATAAAGGAGAAACAACAACACAACAATTTAATACACAACTAGAATACGAAAATTGAAAGAACAAGAATTTAAAGACTTGGGTTGCCTCCCAAGAAGCGCTTGTTTAACGTCATTAGCTCGACGTACCTCTTTCTTACCTAAGGAGGCTTGAAAATAGTGTGTTCATCCCGGCTAGAGACAGCATAAGAACTACCAAAAAATACAAATTTTACCTTCCGGGATGACGCAAGTTTGGAGGTCATGCTTGAGTTACCTTTTGGCCTCCATGGGAAAAGCTTGGGCCGGGCATTATTCAACATTGGCATTGGAGGGTTCTTAGATGGCTTCATCCTCCTACCCACATCTTCTTTGGCTCCGGCTAGAATTCCTTTGAGTACCCCACCATGTTGCTTGGGCCTCCAAGGAAAAAGCTTCGGTTGAGAATTATTTAAGCTTGGCATTGGTGGGTTTATTGGTAGCTTTAACAATCTGTCCACGTTTCTTTTCTCAACCCGTCTTGAATGATAAAAAATGACCCGCAAAATTTTCTTGGGCCGCCATGGAAAAAGTTTAGGTTGGGAATTGTCCAAGCCCGGCATAGGTGGGTTCAAGGATAATTTTGGCTTCCTACCCACATCTTCGAATACAATTCCCGGAAGTTGCTTTTTGCACTTGACCAAAACTGACGGATGAATAGAGTGATCAGTATTGAGGCAGGTAGCAATTTCAAATGTTGTTGATGGAGTTTCATCTACTTCCTCACATATTTCCATAGCCATGATTTCACCCTCCCCTTTTTCTTCTTCCATGTCACCTTGAGGTAGAACTTCTATTATTTGCTCAAAGGGTGTTGATGTTACATCATTCATTTCTTTAACCTCCAACACCTCAATATCCGCTTCCAACTCAAAGTCAAATTTGTTCTCTTCTTTTCTACGGTCAATCTCGGATAGGTCTTCGGTAGTTGGTAGCAACTCAGTCAATATCTTGGAAGACTCTCCTGTCGGGCTCTCCATGCCTTGAAGAGATGATTGAGCATTAAAAATTTTGGCATTTATGGCTTCAAGTTCAGCGTCCGCATTCATCATGAATCTTGCAAACACATCCTGTGTATTAAATCCCCATTGATTAAGTTGCTTACTATGAATGACTGGAGGATGATAATGCCATGGTTCTTGAAAGGGGGGTTCTTGTAGCATTCCTTGGTGAGGGTATTCCCATTGTTGAGTAGGTTGATATGTCGAAGAATTTTGGTATCCTCCCCAATATGGGTCATAGAAATTTTGGTATGGATTGCTTTGGATTTCTTCCATGGCAGAATAATTTTCCATCCTTTCTTCAAGTGCTTTAATTTCTTCAGCCAACAATTTTTCTTGGAAATCCATGGCTCTGTGTCAACAACAAAATTACAAACAATAAGCTATCAAAGAAAACAAGAAGAAGGAAAAAAAAAAAAAAAAAAAAAAATATGCACAAAATGGTAAAAGACACAAACAAAAACAAATATTCACAAAAAGAAAGATAAATGACTAGAGCAGTGAGCTAGAGGTTTTCCTAGCATTCTTGGAGTTCCCCGGCAACGGCGCCAAAAACTTGATGAGATCCGCAAGTGCACGGGTCGTCAAGTAATACCTCTCACGCACGCGTGAGAGGGTCGTATTCCCTGGGGTCCCAAGAGCTGCTATTACTTCCCCCTAGACGGCACTGTCTAGTCTACCAAAGATAGAGAAACAAAACAAGATAAGAGAACTAACAAAGATAACTATAAACACATGGACTCAGGCACACCACATGAGCATATTTAAGGAAGCAAATAATAATGAAAGCGCGAGGTCCCGGGCTAGGATCCCCTCAGGACTACTAAAGCAAGATGGATGCTAAAATTACACAGGCAGTGGTGGATGGGCCAAGAGATATCCAACAGTAGATCACCCCGATGGTCACGGCGATGACCCCTAATCCGGTACGAGTATTGGCTCGGAATTTCTTCCGACCAAATCCTCCTACGATTGCACTACGCTTAGGAAAACCTCTAATTAGGGTCGATACTCAACCTAGGTCCAGCCCTAATGGTTGGAGGGGCATGAAATACCCGATGGTCACGGCGTATTCATACATGTATCCCTTCCATGCTATGTGAGTCTAGCACAAGGGCGATGGTCACGCACCAAGTACAATCTAGAAGTTGAATCACAGAGTTCTCATGCCAAACAACACATCAAAGAACACAAAGCATGAACCACAAACCAAACCACATACCATAAATGTAAATCTAAAACATCCATACAAAGCAAGTTCATCCCAAGGTTCACCGGATGCCCGGTGACCTTGGGAGTCTAGTTCATCATCAACAAAGGAGAAAGCAAGAAATACAACAAGTACAAGACAAAGCTCATAGCAAACTCCCTTAAGATGGAGACTAGAAGGTGGTGATGAGAACTTGTCGGATCCGCGCCGGCAAGCTCCTAGATCTTCTCCTTGATAGCACAACCTCTTCTCCTCTTGATTTCCTCCTCAGATCTGCCTTCTCCCATTGCCTTGAAGCCCTAGGTGAAGATGGTGGAGAATGGTGGCCAAGAGTCCCCAAACATGATGCCCTAGGAGCCTTTAAAAAGGTGAAATCGCAACTCCTCACGGGCTGCCTCACGGCCGTGAGGTTGCCCGTGAGGCATCCAGAAAGGTTTGCAGGAATTTTCACCTCGGGTGCTACAGTACCCTGCTACAGTAATTCAGTTACAGTACCCCTGCTACAGTACTTCTACAGTGAAAAACCCAAAAACGTCGTATTTGATGTCGAATTCTTCCTAAATACGTTCTTGAGCTCAATTAGGGTCTGCAACACAAAATAAAGAGATTTAGACTATAAAAAGGGCATCGACTTATCAAAAAGATAATAAAATAATACAATAGAATACGTATAAAATACGTATATTTAGACGTTTATCAGCATTCATGGTTTGTAACAAGTTGATCCGTTTAGACTCGGAAGTCGACTACCCCGGAACCTCCATAGTGTAGCCCTAATCCAGTACAAGTTCCTTTGTCCAAAGGATACTCACACGATGTCATTGGGATTAAGGAGCCTTGGTTAGAGTTATCTATAAGCAATTTCGCTAAGATAAACTCTACAACCTACGGGAGGCTACCGGCACCCAGAACCTCCGGTGTACCGGTACAATGAATCCCTCTTCATACTAAGTGGATCTAATGCAAGAGCGCACCTCGCACAACCAAGCACAATCAATAAGATGAAATGCAGAGTTCTCATGCAAATCACTACAATTAAGTACACAAAGTATGAAACCAAATGACAAACCATGCATTCATTGAATTAAAAGTACAACATCCAATACAAGTATTCCTCCCAAGGTTCACCGGTTGGCCGGGGGCCTTGGGAGGTTTAGTTCGACATGAATAAGAAGGAAAGTTCAAACAATAAAGTGTACATCAACAAAAGCACTAAGAACTCTCTCTTGAGAGTGTCGACTAGGTTTGCTGAAGAAACATGCCGAATCCGCGTCGGCAAGCTCTAGGATGAAGATATATGCGTTCTTCCCTCTTCTCCCACTTGATTCCACTCCAAAATAACCTCCTCCGATGAATATTTGAGCGTGGGGGTGCTTGGAGGCGCCGGTGGCAAGATATCTCTCGAAAAAAAACCCTAGAAACCCTTTTAAACCACAAAGGGGAAAACTATTTAACACCAAACAGCTCAGTCAATGCTCTAGAAAACAATCCAATGACAAGAAAGAAAAAGAAATCCGAAAGCGTGTGTGTGTGGAAAAACTCATCTCAATTCGACTCTATGTCCACTACTTACAGTTTTTATTGCTCGAGACTCATATAATAGCAAAAAGAATGGTAGTAGCTGCACACAATCTCCAAGGTAGCCCTTTCTCAGGCGACCTCCTGAGTGGCTTTCACACTTTAGTGATGGTAGCTCTTTCTACCGAGGGTGCTAGCTTTCACATATCCCTTGTGATAGCTCTTTCTCTCATTAGGGCATAACTAGTATCCGACTTATGAGAGTAGCTGCATACAATCAAAGGTAGTTGCTCTTTTCACCCCCTATATACACGAAATAATTCACAATTGCTAAACTATATATATACTATATTATATATTTTTTTTCTTTTCTTTTTCTCTTTTTTTTTTTTCAAATAAAACAACTACTAACAAGTCTCAAAACATTAAACTAGAGCTTTTATAGGTCTAACGAGTGAGTAGAGTGCATAAATGGCAATCGGACAAAAATTTCTCAAAAAATTGGATGACAACTAGAGCATGATGAAATCTTGTGTTTGAAGCTCTCATATAGTCTAGAATCGAACTCTTAACCCTAAAGTGAACCTTCATAGGTTGCATGAGCATATATAATGAAAACAAACATTAAAGTGGTGTATAAAGTGATCCCTCCCCCACACTTAAGATGTACATTGTCCCCAATGTACACATGCAAGCACAATAAAATTATAAATTCTGAAAACAAAGCATGTGAGGGTGTGCACAATTAAAATAATACTCCCCTGAATTCCAAGTGAAGAAGTTGGTGGAATCTTGTACAAGGGTGTGTTTGGCTCAGCGGGCATTTGGAGGTGAAATGGCCGTGTGACCTAGTCACCCGGCCATGGACATAACTTGATTTCCATTTCCGAAGACTCTCAAGACTATCTCTGCGGATTCAGGGGGTTTCAATGAAGCTCAACAAAATTAGAAAAGTCAACAACGAAAAACAACTAGAACCACAAAATTGAAATGACGAAATGAAAGACAAAGTCTCAACGAGCATGCTAAAAATAAAATTGCAGAGAATAAAAAAATAAAGAAGATAAAATAAAATGACTCAAGGATGCCTCATGCGTCGGGAAACTCTGCCGGTGCTTGGTGGTGGTGCTTGGTGGTGCTGATGTCGTCGCCTCGGATGCGGTGTCGCTCTCCGGTAAGATGTCGAATGATGGACAAGCTGCGACATTATCATGGACTGGTTGGAGAGCTCCAAGCGCCACCTCGAGCCCCGCCAAACGATCACGGGCTCGAGTGGAAGGCTGCTCGGCTCGGCTCGGATGCGGGGGCCTCGGTGTCCATCGGCACAGTTGTGGGTGCCGGTGAATCGGGAGTGTCTGTTGGGTCGCTCCCTCCCTCTTCTGACTCCTCCTCCTCAGCCTCCACTACGAGTACATATCGGCCGGTACTCGTCTTCTTCACCATACGCATGGCTCAGAGGGATGCAAGACCCAAGGGTGCAGGTACACTGATCTTCTCCATCCCTCTAAGTGCCTCGTTCAACCCCATGCCACGAACGAGTCGGGTGATGTATACTCCTGAGAAGATCACACCGACCCGCACGTAATGGCTTTGATGGCGGAGGTAATCCGCCACAACAAAGCCTAAATGCATGGGGATATTCTGGACCATGGTGTATAGGTAAAGCAAGTCGAGGCGGCTCTAAACTCCAATGCTGTCGCCTCGTCCCGTCACAGTCCTGCTAAAGATAGAGTGTATATACCTGTAGGCCGGACGGCTGAGCATGGTGGCCTTGGAGGATCCCGGCTCGTATTGGAAACCTCCCCATATGGTCGCGTACGCACGGCTCGGGGTGAGTCCAATAGGGTAATCGACGATGAGTTTCTCGTACTCCCCCGTGTGAACATAGTCTCTGTCATATAAACCGAGAAAAATAGAGAAGCTGCGTGAGGCTCATGGAGTGGTACTCGACCGAATAGCCTGAAGCGGATCGTGTCCTCCTTCTCAAAATCGGGGCGAGCGCGATCGAAGTCGAATAAGGACAGAACCTCCAGGTGTGATCTCGCGATAAGTGGGATCAAGAATAGTAAGGAGCCGGTCACAGCCTCCCATAGTGGTAAGCTCGCGCACCTCATCGGCCAAGTCGATATCCTCGAGTGCCTTCCAATCAATTACGCGAGCCTGCCCGAATTTGAGACGCTGTAAGCGCTCATATCGCTAATGATGCTCAGGGACGGCGAACTCCAGTTCCTCGGGAGGAGAAGGCTCCCGAGCGGCGCGAGAACACTTGTGGGCGACCTTCTTAGTCCTAGGGGCCATATCTGTGAAAATCAGGGCAAGTTAGTGCAAGAATTCACCATGTAGGAATCCACATGGGCTTGTGGATGATCCACACCCCCTTGTGGATCGTCCTCCTCATCCACACGGGCGTGTGGATGGGCCACACGCCCGTGTGAATGCCCGACCAAAATGCCATGGTTGGGTGGTTTACACATCTAAAAACATCCGTAAATCGACAAGCATGCATACTATGATAGTTCACATGAAGAATTCATGCATAAAACATCAACAAATCACTAGATCTGAAATTTAAAATTCATGGCAAGAACTAGGAAAACTTGGAGCTTACCGGAGATTTTTGATGAAGAAGAAGATGGGGATCGCCGGAAAAACACCCAAGAATCCTTAAATAAGCTAAGGGGAGGCGTTAGGAACCCAAGAGGTGCGTCTCTTCGCGTGGAGGCGTCGGAAGGAGAAAAGGCGCGAAGGTTTGAATGAAGGCTTCAAGGCCTTCTCATCTCCTTTATAAGCCACATGGGCGTGTGAGGGTCTCACACGCCCTTGTGGATGGCCACACAGTCGTGCGGATGAGCCACACGCGCTTGTGCCTTCAAAAATTGACACCAGAACGCCACAAGGGCACTAACACGGGCGTTTGAGTGCCGCTGTGGATGAAAAACGTGAGACAGAAGGCCACAGGGGCACTCACATGGGCGTGTGAGTGCCCTTGTGGACCTGGAAAATCCACAGGGGCAGCCACACGGGCGTGTGACTGCCCTTGTGCCTCTCTGGAAACCTGAAAATTGGATTTTAAGGTCTCGCGCGCCCATGTGGATGAGCCACATGGGCGTGTGGTGGCTCGGGGAAGGTCACGGGGGCACTCACACGCCCGTGTGGCTGCCCTTGTGCCCTTCTCGTTTCATGTTTTCTGCAATTTTCAGCAAGGCACATGGGTACTCACACCCCCTTGTGCCTGCCCTTGTGGATTTTCAGAACAACATGAAATAAATGAGTAGAAGGATAATTCCTTAACTTTAAACCTCTAAAACATTCTAGATCAAGCCACACATGTATAATTATCATGAAACACCAAGAATAAACAATAAAAACACAGCAACGACAGAATTAACGCAAAGTCGCCTACTCAAGCTAGTTATTACTGCAGAATTAAAAACTAACTACGAAAGCAATAAAATGACTTGGGTTACCTCCCAAGAAGTGCTTGTTTTACGTCACTAGCTTGACGTACCTGATCTTTTATAGGGGCTCATGCAGGTGAGATATGTTCTTAGCAGCTTTTACATGACAATTCAGACAATATGGTCGCATGGGAGGCAAGTAATGAGATATCTTGTTACCACTTGAAAAGCCATCACCCTCTTCTCGTGTATATGTATCTTTTACACTCTTTTGGTGCTTCTTGCGGTGACGCTTTGATATAGTCAGTCTACGGAAAATCCTCTTCAGAATTCCCGGTTGTGGTTGATCCTCGATCACTCGAACCTCCTGCAGATTTGATTCATCCTTTTCCAACTCAGGCCACCCCTCATAGGGGTCAGGGTAAACATCTCCTACATATACTCCTCGACAAGCTCATCATTAGCATCAACAAAATAACATGTGTCATCGAATTCGCGAGGGTGCTTCATAGCATCTGTAAGGCGATAAGTGATCTTTTCGTTTCCAATGCGCAGAGTCAATTCGCCTCCCTCCATGTCTATCAATGCCTTGGAGGTTCGAAGGAATGGCCTCCGCAAAATCAACGCCACTTCCACATCCTCATCGACATCAAGTACTACAAAATCTGCAGGAAAAATATATTTGTCAATCTTAATCGAAACATCTTCAATGATACCTCTAGGATGTCGAATTGAGAGATCAGCTAGCTGCAACGTCATTTGAGTTGGCCGTGGCTCTCCTAGCCCCAATTTCTGGAAAAATTTGTACGGCATCACGTTGATGCTTGCTCCTGAATCAGCTAAAGCTTTCTCTTGGCCTAAACCCCCGATGACACATGGGATGATGAAACTCCTAGGATCTTTCTTCTTGCTTGGGAGGTTCTTTTGGAGTATTGCTGAACAACTCCCATCCAATATCACAACTGCACTTTCTTCGATTTTTCTTTTGTTAGTCAAAATATCTTTCAAAAATTTTGCATTCCTGGGCATTTGTGATAACGCCTCGACAAAAGGGATGTTGATGTGCAGCTGTTTGAACAACTCCAGAAATTTCTTGTTATGCTCATCCATTTGGTCCTTCTTCAGCCGTGAAGGGTATGGTACTCGAGGTACGTAAGCAGGAGGTGTTGCTGCGGCTTCTTTCTCTTTTTCCTGGGCCTTAGGCTGCACTTGCTCCGGTTCTTGTGCAGTCTTCTTTTCTTGCACTCTATTCTCCACCTCTCGCCCACTTCTCAACGTGATCGCCTTCACGTGCTCCCTTGGGTTTGTCTCTGTATTGCTAGGTAGGCTTCCTTGAGGTCAAGCGGCCAAGGATTTTGCTATTTGACCCACTTGCGTCTCCAAGTTGTGCAATGACGCAGTGTGGTTGCGCAGCGTCGCCTATACGTTCTGAAACCTTGTGTCAGTAGATTGAATAAACTTAGAAAGTACCTTTTCAAGTTCAGAAACTCTCTATGGAATAGAGGGTTGTTGTGGGAAACCCAGAGGAACTGCTTGCTTCTGCTGGCCCTGATTGCTCCATGAGAAGCTCCCTTGTCCCCTCACTGGATTTCCAACAAACTCCACTTGCTCCATTGGTGCCGACACCCCCAATGAGATAGGGCAATCTGTAGAGCTATGCCCACCTCCACAACTATCGCAAGTGCTAATGGCAGCTAATCTTGAAGTTGTAAGGTTGTCTAGCTTCTTGCTTAGTGCTTCAACTTGGGCTGCTAGTGATGTAACGGCATCAACATCATGTATTCCTACAACCTTCTTCTTCTCCCTCGAGCTCCATTGGCAACTGTTGAGAGCCATGTCTTCAATGAGCTGCCTTGCATCCTCTGGGGTCTTGTTACCCATAGTCCCACCTGCGGCATCATCTAGGAGTTGCCTAGTGCTTGGATTCAGTCCATTGTAGAACGTGTGTATAATCATCCAATCCGGTAATCCGTGTTGGGGACATCGCCGCATAAGGTTCTTGAACCTTTCCCATGTCTCGAATAGAGACTCCAACTCATTCTGAAAGAAGGAAGAGATCTCATTGCGGAGCTTCGCTGATTTCCCGCGAGGGAAATATCGTGCAAGAAAGGCTTCCACCATCTCGTCCCAAGTGGTGATGGACGCTCTTGGCAATGATTGGAGCCATTGTTTGGCTCGTCCCTTCAATGAGAATGGGAAGGTCCTCAAACGAATTGCATCATCCGAAACCCCGTTGATCTTGAGCATATCACAAACCCCCAAGAAGTTTTCAACATCGGCATCGGGGTCTTCATCAGGTAGGCCATTAAACTGCGCGGACTGGTGAACCATCTGGATGAATGCCGGCTTCAGCTCAAAATTGTTAGCCGCAATGGGCGGTCTAACAATGCTCGACTGTGTTCCTCGGGCTGAAGGTCTAGCAAAATCAGCAAGCGTCCTTGGTTTATCTTCGTGGTCTGCCATGGTCGCAGATCCTTCAGCTTCAACTTCAACATGCTGCTCTTGAACAACTTCAGGCTCCTTGCTTCTCTTGTGAAGTCTTCGCTCAATTTCAGGGTCTCCTTCAACTAATGTCGATGGGTTCCCTCTGGTCATAAGCTGGAACTGCAATCAAATAAACAAAAGAAAATGAGAACAATGAAAGTAGAGAAGATGGAATAGAAAAAACAGTAAAAATAAATGAATGGCTAAAGTAACAAAATACTAGCGTTCCTAATATCTTGTTCCCCGGCAACGGCGCCAAAAACTTGATGCGTATCCGCAATAACACAACAGGGTGATGTGTGTCAACCCCTTGCGTTACCGCAAGTGCACGGGTCGTCAAGTAATAAAAGTGAACCCAAAGGGTAGGGTTGTCGAACCACAGGGAACAGAAGTACTAGTAAAAGCCCCTCTTTTGTTATCTATCCAAATGAGTGTAGTGTGTAATTATCTAATGGCCAAAACTAAGAGTGTCACTACAAGTGCGCAGGGAAAAAAAAGGGAAAGAGTTCTCAACCAATAAAAGTGAGGTATCCGGACAATGCTTCCCCTAGGATTCGGGTGTTGGATGTAGATTACAAGTGTTTCTAAACGAAAACAATGAGTCGTTGGTATCCTAAGGTATAACGGCCCCTACCTCCAGGTCGCCGATAACTAGTCCCCTACGAGGCCTCGGCGGAGAATTCTCTCGACGCCTCACACCACATATGACTGCTTAAAACTCTAGGGATCCCAAAGATATAACCAATTCCTAAACGTAGATCTAACCCTGCCTCCAGGTGAAAGATCCCTAACCCCCTACGAGGTCCCGGCGGAGAATTCTCTCGACGTGTCACACCACATATGGTCTTGATGGGTAGTTTCCACGTCTAGATTTAATCCACTCTGAAGCTAGGTCGCCGATGGCTTCCTTGATGCTATGACGGAGGAGGAATCGATCCAAGTTGGTGAGGAAAGCTTACCAAAGCCGCAAAGAACTCCTCCCAAGCCCTAGCCGCCTTGTCTCTCGAAAGTAGCCGAAAAGATCCCTAAAAATTATCACAATGCGGCTTTTATAATTTGAATTCGGGGCTTTACGCGGGCATCCACACGCCCGTGTGGAAATTCCACATAGGCGGGTGCAGTACTTGCTACAGTAATGCTACATTACTTTTCCCCCGAAGTCTTTCTTGGAGTCCACACGCTCGGGCACACGCTCGTGTGGTAGGGTGTGTGGGTTTCTGTCACGCCCCGGCCCATGGCACTACCGCCACGACAACCCAAGAGAGGTCAAGCACCTGCCTCAACCCCAGATCGCCGCAAGGCTTACTTGTTACATGTACAATATTAACATCACAACAGTAATATTCTAAATCTAAGGTATTCAACCACAACCCTGTACAAGATCAATATACTCACACCAGGTATATATCCCTTAGAATCTCAAAATCAATGATCATGGACACAATCATAGTTTCTCCCAAACACTGGGTGTAAACCTTATACAACCTAAGGTCCTGACTGAACCAATCAAGATTATACAAGATCAAATGGAAATACGAAAACATAGGTAATAGTGGATCCATCTTATGCATGACGACAATGTTTATGAATCATACACTACTCAAAGGTAAATGCAGGAATAACTTTGCCAAGCACTATCACGTTTCACGCCCTGCTGCCGTGCTAACACCTATAAAGAAGAGAAGAAGAATGGGTGAGTAACTACGTTACTCAGTGAGGGGTTGAACATGGAGCTATAACGCATACAAGTGTAACAAATGACATGCCGAAAATATATGTATATCTTTAACAACCACAACTTACAAAATTCTTTAAATACACATTTCAATATAACAAGCTTTCCAACTTTCTCAAAGAAAGGCATCAATAAAACTTTGAAAATCATTTGTAAAGAGATTTAATACTGAAAATTCAAGTTAAGAATACTCGATAAAAGATCAAAAGATCAAACCCATCGAAATAAGGATTTATAGTGCAACACATGCGGAAATCCTCTATCGATAGCATCATCAATAGCCTATGAAAACCCTCCATCACTAACCATGGCTGTGGCTAGGTCGGGAGCCACCAAGATGCGCGTATCTTGGCGTTGGCCGTTGGGAATCCCGTGTGGTGACTCCGGGAACCCAACACAACACCTTCAGGTTCTCTACGCGCCTCCTGTAAGGGCTAGTCAGCCGAGAACTCCACGCCACCCCAACTAGGTCGGTCCGTGGAGACTCGCTTCTGCAGAAGACAGGGATCCCCCCAATGTCACCATCGAAACATTTGGGATATCCATCCCGCCCGTAGGCTCATTATGAACACATCAATATAACATCATATATCTCATCAAGAGATCACAAATAGTTTGCCCGTAGGCTCATCATAAACGTATCATTATAAAATCGTATATCTCATCAAGAGATCACAAATAGTTTGCCCATAGGCTCATCATAAACGTATCATTATAAAATCATATATCTCATCATGAGATCACAAATTCCCATAAAATACAACTTTTAATCCAAGAGTAAATCCTTGTGTGAAAGCATCGATAATAATGTCATTTTCATCAAGAATATCAACACAAGAGTATTCTTTGAAAACTCATTTCAAATACGATAACATCGTGGAGAATCTCAATTTGGTTTACATAGACCCTTATTCGGTCAAAATAACGAGAACATCGAATTCTCAAATTCACAAATATTGAAAACATGTAGTTCAAACCATAGGATTTTCCAATCCTCATGAAATATAAATAATCAAGAATTTAACAAGATCATAAACTATCATGGTTTCTAGGCTTCAAGGAAATCATCTCATGAGCCTTTTGTAATAGAATCAATAGTTAAGCAAGATCATAAACATCAAGGTTCCTAGATCTCATGAGTCCATTAAAATGAAATCAAGAAATAAGAAGATCATATAGCATCATAATTTCAGTTTTCAAGAAACACATCAAGAATCCATTGAAATCAAGAATTTCTCATTTCAACACATGCATTATTGGACATTAAACAAGCATGATCATAGCTCTTTAATTAAACAATTCCCACTCACAAACTTGGCGAGATCGAGCACTTGGATCACTCGCCTACTTGATCTTTACCCTTGCCTTTAGATCCACCTTCTTCAAGCCATTAACCATCCAAGAAAAACAAGAATCAATCACATAACCCAAATAATAAACAAGAGAGGAAAGAATGATCCAAACTTAGATATCATGGCTTCTAGAGTTTACTAAGTGCTCTAGATTCAAGAATTAACAATAATAGAATCCTTAAACCCATAAAATCAAAATAAAATCAAGAATATCCTAATTGGGTTCTGATCTAAAAGAATCAAAGGTTTAGAGATGAAGAATCTTCTTCATTCTTCACCAAAACATGAAATCAAGACTCCTATACAATCCAAACATAAGATCCATGGTTAAATTCCACTTAAACATTAGATCCATACTAAATCCACATTAATTTTTCATGGATCTAAAGAGAATTGAATAAAAGAACAAGGAATTGAAGAAGAGAAGAAAACCCACCTCAAACCTTGCTAGAACTAGAGGAGAATCATCATCAATGGAGAAGAGGGGAAGATCAACACCTTTCTTCTTTCTTGGATCTCAAGAATGAAGATCTAATGGAGGGGAGAATGAGGATTTAAGATGGGGAGAAAAAGAGAGGGAAATGGGGTCTTATAAAGGCCCTTTGTGTTTGAAAACGGTTTAAATAGGCCCCAAAGCGAGGGAGGGCTCGCGGGCTCCCTTGCGGGCGCAAGGGAGGCCGCGACGCCTCAACCAGGAAGCCATGCGGCCTCCCATGCGCCCGCATGGGAGCCCGCATGCTCTTCTGGCCGTGCCCGCAATGTCCCTTCCTTGTTTACACTTTTTAAAATACTTTTCCCCCATCTTTTAACCTCTCAAAAAGACCTTACCTAAGATCCCAACAAAATAAAACTCGACAAAAACTTAAACACACAACTTCTACACAAGAAACAAAGCACAAGAGAAGCGAAAAAAGTCGAACTTCCACACTTTCTATGCTTTGAAATCATCAAGAACCTTCTTCTGCTTTGTACGGAAGATGGGACATGGACGTGCTACTGCCTTTGTGCCCTTTCGGTTTGTGTAATGACTTGTACTCCTCCGAAAGTTGGCAACACCCCCATGCATATGAAAACTGACTTCTCATTGTGGCCTTGAAACGTGTCATCACACCCTATCTTTGCTTCTTCCCGTACGTCATGTCTCCAAAACCCTGTTTGCACAAAAGAACGCAAAACACACTTTTTAATGCTAAAAACTGATAAAAGTGATGCTCAATGCATGTAAACTGATATTATAAAATATATATAATCAAGCACTTATCACACTTTCGAGAGAGAAGGCGGCTAGGGCTTGGGAGGAGTTCTTTGTGGCTTTGGGAAGCTTTCCTCACCAACTTGGATCGATTCCTCCTCCGTCATAGAATCAAGGAAGCAATCGGCGACCTAGCTTCGGAGTGGATTCAATCCAGACGTGGAAACTACCCATCAAGACCATCATCACGGATTTAGGGGGGTTATTCTTTATGTCTTTGGAACTTAATTCTCAATTTATTATTTGTTTTGTGACTCGCTCCATGGAGAGCTAAACCCCTATAGGGTATTCGGACATGTGAACCCTAGGATTCTTATTTTCATTAGATTTACATTGTGTTTTTATTCGAATTCATCAGTTTGAGTTTTACTCTTGACTTCTTAATGCTTGCTTGTGCTTTTGATTTCAACATTAATTGCCCTGCATGTTTTATTCAATCTAGTGAAGAGAGAGATCACCGCTAGGTTTAGAATTACCAAGAGTAAAGAGGGTTGAGAGGGTGAGCCGTCAGATAGCGGAGTGTCCCCTTTCCCTTCCGATAGATATTTCCTATGTCCATATTCCCTAAGTGTCAAGCAACCATATGTGGTTTGAGACGTCGAGAGAATTCTCCGCCGGGACCTCGTAGGGGGTTAGGGATCTTTCACCCGGAGGCGGGGTTAGATCTACTTTTAGGAATTCGTTATATCTTTGGGTTCCCTAGAGTTTTAAACGAGTCATATGTGGTGTGAGGCGTCGAGAGAATTCTCCGCCGGGACCTCATAGGGGACTAGTTATCGGCGACACGGGAGGCGGGGGCCGTTATACCTTAGGATACCCACGACTCATTGTTTTCGATTAGAAACACTTGTAATCTACATCCAACACCCGAATCCTAGAGGGAGCATTGTCTGGATACCTCACTTTTATTGATTGAGAACTCTTTTCCTTTTCATTCCCTGCGTACTTGTAGTGGCACTCTTAGTGTTGGTCATTAGATCATCACACACTACACTCATCAGGCTAGATAACAAAAGAGGGGCTATTACTAGTACTTCTATTCCCTGTGGTTCGACAACCTGACCCTTTGGGTCCATTTTTATTACTTGACGACCCGTGCACTTGCGGTAACGCAAGGGGTTGACACACATCACCCTGTTGTGTTGTTGCGGAGACGCATCAGCGGTGAAGCGTGCCATCATCTATGCGTGATACTTGGCCATGCGAGAGAGCACCTCAGTATGGTTCGCTGCCTAAGTCTTCCTCATAGCTGCAAGATCAGTCTGGAGGACCCCCACAGCACTCTCCAATCTGTCCATGCAATCATAAGATGGAGGAGATGCGCGTGCTGACATCGGGGGCACCTCCTCTGCTGCTGGGGTGTCCTCTGCCTCCATAGGTACTGCCTGCGATGAAGGTCCAGCCCCGGTGTCTTCTTCCTCCTCACTTTCCTCCTCGGACTCATCTGGAAAAGGGACAACAAGTACATACCTACCCGGAGCGGCCCTCTTCACCATGCCCATCATGTACAAAGTCTCAAGGCGGAGAGGGGACGGTCACCTTGTCCGCTCCGCAGACAGCGTCAATCAGACCCATCTCCCTGATAAGACGAGTAATGTAAGGGCCGAAAAACAGAACTATGACCCGTGCGTATTGTCCCCTGGTGCCTCAAGTAATATGCTTCCACATATCCCAAGTGCGGGGACAGTGTGGACCATGGAGTACAAGTATAGAAGGTCCAATTTGCCCTAGTATGCCATTGCTGTCGCCCCGCCCATTGATCGACCTGCTAAGAACAACATGAATATACCTGTGGGTCGGGCGAAGGAGCAAGGAGGCCTTTGTCGAACCGGGCTTATACTGAATATCGCAACATAACATCTTGCAAACCCGGCAAGGAGTCACACGAAATGGAAAATCAACGGACAGTTGTGTGTACTCCTCTGTATGTGTGAAATCTCTGTTGTACAAGTCGAGTGCGACTCAGAAGTCCATCATGCTCATGCTATGGTGCTGATCAAAGGCGCGAAAACGGATGGTGTCGGCCCAATGGTAGTCCGTGTGTGAGCGAGTAATGTCGCAAGTGGCCAGGTATTTGATACACAACAATTTATTCCAACCTCCCACAGTGATCAACTCTCGAACTTCATTTGCCAACTCTTCAGTTTGGGTATGCTCTATCGCCTATAGTGCTTGTAAATCCGGGGTTCGCGTCTGGTCAAACTTGAGGTTTGAGAGACGCTCAAGTCGGACTTGATGTTCGGGCACGGCAAACTCCAAAACTTCGGGCGAAAAGTCACGAAGCTCACGAGGACGTTTATGTGCGACTTTCTATGTCCTTGGAGCATTCCTGCGCATAAGAGAAGCAAACGAGTCATTTCGAGGCTCAAAACAATCTCCCAGAAGTTCAAATGGCAGTGTGGAAATTCCACATGGCCGTGTGTTCTCTCTGGACACGAGATAGGGCATCCCGAAAATCCACACTGCCGTTGGGAATTTCCACACGGCCATATGGATCTTCGACCATGGCCAAAAGGCCATGGTTGATCCACATCGGGCCGTACAACCACACGAAACTTCGAGCAAAAATGTTTAAAACATGAAAATAAGTATTCTCCATGAAAACAACATGCTAAAACACAAGATTCATCACCCAAATCGAAGGATTAACATTCATGGCAAGAAAAGAGAAGAGAGAGCTTACTGGAGAAGATGATGATGAATCACGCAATATAACGATGGGTAAAGCCCCCAAATCCTATAAATAGGCGAGGGAATTGAAGGAGAAGCGATTTGGTGGCGATCTTTGAAGTGGGGGCGTTTGAAGATGAAAGGGCGCGAAGTGGAATATGAAGAGAAGCAAGCTCTTCATGTTTAAGTAACCCACATGGCCATGTGGAAATTCCATATGGCCATGTGTTTTCTCTGAGTGGCCCTTACTCAAAACACCCGAATTTTCACATAGCCATGTGGAATTTCAACATGGCCCTGTGGATTCTCTGGATCGCTTGAAAAATTCTGAACAAATCCACATGGCCATGTGAAATTTCCACATGGTCGCGTGTCTTCTCTGGATTGAAATTTTGCAGCTCATGAATAGTACTCACATGCCCATGTCGAATTTCCACATGGGCATGTGTGATAAGTGCTTGTTTATATATATTTTATAATATCAGTTTACATGCATTGAGCATCACTTTCATCAGCTTTTATCATTAACAAAGTGTATTTTGTGTTCTTTTGTGCAAACAGGGCTTTGGAGACATGAAGTACAAGAAGAAGCAAAGATAGGGTATGATGACACATTTCAAGGCCACAATTAGAAGCTGTGTTCATATGCATGGGGTGTTGCCAACTTTTGGCAGAGTCCAAGTAATTAAACAAACCTAAAGGGCACAAAGGCAGTAGTACGTCCATGTCCCACCTTCCGTACCCAAACAGAAGAAGGTTCTCGAAGATTTCAAACGATAGAAAGCCACGCACCCTATCACACGAGCGTGTGACCGACCGTGTGAACTCAAAGGAAGACTTCTGGAAAAATCATTGTAGCAGTACTTTAGCAAAAGCAATGTAGCAGTACTGTCGCAAAAGTGTTGTTCCCGCCCGTGTGGAATTTTCACACGGGGTGGCTACAGTACACGGGCGTGTGAATGCCCGTGTGGATGCCCGCGTGAAGCGCCAAATTCAAATTATAAAAGCCGCATTGTGATAACTTTTAGTGATCTTTTTCTGCTACTTTTGAGAGACAAGGCGGCTAGGCCTTGAAGAGAGTTCTTCGCGGGTTTGGGAAGCCTTCCTCACCAACTGAGAGCTGATTCCTCCTTCGTCATAGCGTCAAGGAAGCCATCGGTGACCTAGCTTCGTAGGGGATTCAATCCAGACGTGGAAACTACCCATCAAGACAATCATCACAGATTTAGGGGGGTTATTCTTTATGTCTTTGGAACTTATTTCTCAATTCATTATTTGTTATGTGACTCGCTCCATGGAGAGCTAAACCCCTAGAGGGTATTCGGACATGTAACCCCTTGGATTATTATTTTCATTAGATTTACATTGTGTTTCTATTCGAATTTATTAGTTTGAGTTTTACTCTTGAGTGCTTAATGCTTGCTTGTGCTTTTGATTCCATTATTAATTGCCAGTTGTGTTGTTGCGGAGACGCATCAATGTGGAAATTTGATCGTTGCCAAATGAGCTCCAAATTTTTCACATGGATTCTCTGGATCACAGAAAACCCACAAAAAATCCATCCACATGGCCATGTGTTTCCATTTTTTGGCCCAAAAATTTTCCAAACGGCCAAATTCACCGAAAACACATGGAAAGCTGCAGAAATTGAAATCAAGCAAGAACATGGCTCAAATCTCACCAAATTCACAGGAAAAGTTCTCAAACTTACCAAAAACGATGAAAACACGATTTTTGCATCTGAAAGCGACAAAACTGCACTACACCGGAGATGAATCAAAAGAAAAAAAAACAAACCAAAACTCAACTGCAGAAATTAAAAACTAACTAAAACAAGTGCCAAGAAATTAAAAAAAAAATAGGTTGCCTCCCAATAAGCGCTTGTTTTACGTCACTAGCTTGACGTCACTAGTTTTACGTCAAGCATGATGAGCCAAACCTTTTTAAATTAGAGGGTGAGTAACAGGAAATGTTACCAACAGAAAAGGCATGACTCTTAATCTTCGAATGTCCATCCGCAAAATTTTTCGGTTGTCTCTTGCGGTGATGTCTCACCCTCTTCAAGCATTTTGACGAATTTATTTACTATACCCGTGGGAGGTTCCTCCTTATGCAATGGACCAAGTGATGAAACCTCCTCTTCATCGATCTCTTGTCCTAGCAGCTCCTCCAATGGATCCGGATATAACGATTCCTACACATAATCATTAACGAAGTCATCAGTGGTGTCAAGAAAATACAAAGTATCATCAAAATCAAGAGAATGTCTCATGGCTTCGACAAGGCGGTAGGTCAGCTTCTCATCTCCAATCCTCAGCGTTATCTCTCCGCCATCCATGTCTATAAGAGCCTTGGAAGTACGGAGAAAAGGTCTTCCAAGTATCAGTGGCACATCGACATTCTCATCCACATCAAGAACTACAAAGTCTACCGAAAAAATATACTTATCCACTTTCACCAGGACATCTTCAATATTTCCTCTTGGATGACGAATTGAACGATCAGCTAGCTGAAGGGTCATCCGAGTAGGCCTTGGCTCTCCCAATCCCAATTTCTTAAAAAATGCATAAGGCATGACATTGATGCTAGCACCTAAATCTTCCAATGCCTTTTCTTCACCTAAATAACCAATATTACAAGGGATGATAAAACTTCCCGGGTCTTTCATCTTGTTCGGTAAATTTCTCTGCAGCCCTGCCAAGCAAGATGCATCTAATACCACAGCTGCACTCTACTCCAATTTCCTCTTGTTGGTCAAGAGATCTTTTAAAAACTTCGCGTAACGAGGCATTTGTGATAATGCCTCCACGAATGGGATGTTGATGTGCAACTGCTTGAACAGGCTAATGAGCGCATTTCATATATATATATTGCATGCTATACCTTCATCATTATTGAATGTTTTGGCTATAATTCTCCAAGTACGGTGCTATTTGAGGTATTCGTTGTTCGTCATGCAGATATCAAAGTCCTGAAGTAAAAAGAAGCGCTTTTGGAACAATTTTAGAAGCTAAAGGACTTAGAAGAAACCTCATCAAACTCAGTACGGTTTGAGCACGCCCGTGCTGTTCCCCGTGCAAAATGCAGAAGAATTCAACTGCGATTCACCACAGCCTGAGTCCGCTGAGCACGGGTGTGAAAATCTCAGCACGGTCGAAGCACGCCCGTGCTGCTTCCCGTGAAAATTACAGGAGAATGCAGCCATAGATCAGCACAGCCAGAGTTCGCTGAGCACGGTCGTGAAAACCTCAGCACGGTCTAAGCACGCCCGTGCTGTTCCCCGTGCAGATTACAGGTTTGTGAGTTTTCTGAAGAGTTATTTGGCCGTAATCTGCACGGCTTGAAGCACGGTTTCAGCACACCCGTGCTCACATCGGGAAAACTTTAAAACCCTAAAAACTTAGGTTTTTGGGGGACTTTTTGGTGGGCGATCTTTGGGAGAGAGAAAGGGAGAGCTTTGGGGATTCATCCTCAGCTTCATCAAGGGAATGCCAAGCGTATGGTAGGCCGATCGGAAGGGGATTACACGACATCATAGATCCTTCGACAACCTCAAGGATGCAAGAAATTAGGGAGTTTTCAATTCCTTGTCTTGTAATTTCTTTGGCATTGTATTTGTGGGTTGTTATCATGAGGGGCTAAACTCTTAAGGGAGCCCCGGGGGTGGTTATATGACGTTGTAGCTTGAACTCATTTCTTTACTTGCAGTGTTTATAATTGTCTTGTTCTTTCAATAAATCAAGGTTATTGGCTATCTTGTATGTTGTTTAGTACTTGATGCTTGGTAGTTAGGTTCTCCTATCTAGGTTTGTGAATCTTTGTTGATTGTTGCAAGCAGAGGGAGTTCAACTTAGGGCTCGGCAGCGCTAGAAACCACATGCTTATAGCATAGCTAGGTTTAGAACTGAAGACATCCCTGATAAGTACTGAGAAAGACTGACTTAGTGAGCGTCAGAAACCCAACCCCGGGGCCCCATCTCTTCCATCGAGTCAAACCTAAATCTTCCCTTGGTGAACTTTCCATTTGCTTAACTTCCTCGGAGTTAGTCCAAAGTCAATTCCTTCATCTCCAGTTTGGTTAGATATTAAGTAGGACGTTAGTATTAGAAGCTATACCAGTCCCTGTGGATTTGACTACCCGACCTCTTGGGTACATTATACTACTTGTACGACCCGTGCACTTGCGGTTACGCAAGGGGCGTACCACAGGCAGATAAATTTCTTGTACTGCTCATCATTTTGATCACTTTTCAGCCTTAAATGTCATGGAATTCTTGGCTTGTATGGTGCGGGCGCTACATCGTTTTCCCTACCCTTCTCCTTAACATCCTTCTCGTTATCTGTCTCCTTAGCATGAGCATGGACAACCTCTTCAGCGGGAAGTCTATCCTCAATCTCACGACCACTCCTCAATGTGATCGCCTTCAGTTGCTCTCTTGGGTTTGTCTCTGTATTCCATGGGACACTTCCTTGAGGTTGCTCAGACAGTGACTTCGCAATCTGTCGCATCTGATTTTCCAAGTTTTGTAATGAGGCCTTGTGGTTGCGAAGTGTACTTTCCACTCCTTGGAAGCATGTGTCTGAAGACTGAATGAACTTGGTTAATGCTTTCTCAAAGTCCATCATCCGGCTCTCTAGCCCTGAAACTCGGCCCTCCATGTTTGGTTGTTGGGGTTACTGAAATCCGGGGGTAGCAGAGGGCTTTTACTGCCCTTGGTTGCTCCATGAAAAGCTTGGGTGATTCCGCCACCACGGATTGTATGTGTTGCTATAGGGGTTCCCTTATCCCCGTTGGTCGTGTGCGTAACACACCGACTTCGCAAGTGCACGGGTCGCCAAGTAATATCCTGTGCGTGACACAGGGGTCGTATTCCCAAGGGGGCCCGAAGAGCTACCTTTACTCACTCTTTGCTTGTTGTTTAACTAATCATGTTAAGTTTAAGCAAGAAATTTAATGCAAAGCAATTTAAAACTCTAAATAAGAAAATAGCAAGAAACTCACTGATAAACGTCTAAAAGTACGTATTTTACATGTATGTGTTGTGTATTATTTTCATATTTTATTGTTGAATCTACGCCCTTTCGGTCTAAATTGCTTTATCTTTGTATTTCAGGCCAGCCAAAAGCCCTGGGGACTCGACGATGAGATGGGGAGCGAATTCAACACCAAAACAGCGTTCTCTAGTCAGAATAATGTAGCGCGGTATTGTAGCATTCACTGTAGCAGTTACTGTAGCTCATCGCGGACTTCTCGGCAGAAAAGTAGAAATCCCGAGGGATCAGCATACCGGCTGTATGCTAACCCGTTTACCCATCGGGATTTGGGGTTTTAAGGGCGATCTAGAGCATTTTATGAGGGGACTTTTTCATCTTCTTAGAAAGCTTTTGGGGGGAGAAAGAAGGCTAGGGTTTGGACATCACTTCTACACCATTTTGGAGGGCAAAAGGATAGGAAATCCGGGCTTTCTTAGGTGGGGAGAGCAAGATCTTGGAGGATCCACTTCAAGGATTTCATTGTTTGGAGGTTGAAGACAACGGGAAGCCACTCCTTCGAGTGGCGTCTTCGGAAGGTTTTCTCCGGGGATTCAAGCGGCATTCGGCCTTCACCATTTGGGGGAGTGTTCCTCATGTTTATTTTAGTTATTTGCATGGTTTGTGTGGTGAATTTGTGGAACATGAACAACTAAACCCCAAGGTCACCGGATGTAGGTGAACCTTGGGGGCGAAACTTGTGATGTTTTGGATTATTTGAGTTATCTATTGTATGATTGGCTTGTTGTGATCCTTGTTTGGTATTCTTAATCGTTTTGGTACATGTGCTTAATTGTTGTATCAAATTCTTGGTGGCACTTTGTAGCATGACCATTGCCTTAGTGCTAGAATCTACCAAACTTGGAAGGGATTATTGTATAAATACGCCGTGACCATCGGGTATTTGTACCCCTCCATTTCTAGGGTTGAAAACTAACTAGTGTTTCCACCCTAACTTGAGGAAACCATCATTCTCCTTGCAACCGTGTGAGAGGTTGAGTGGAAGAAATTCTTTATTCAACTCTTGTACCGGGTTAGAGGTCAATTGCCGTGACCATCGGGTTGACCTAAGTTTAGGTTTTCTCGGTCCAACTAGTCACATACTTAATTTCTCAATTATCCTACTCACTTGAGTAGCCCCCTTGGGGATCCTCATCCATGACCGTTTTCCATCCCTGAGCATCTCCCGTGTTTTGATTCAGTGGCATTTATTTAGAAAATTTCTCTAGTTGTTATTTGTTTTATTTATTATTTATTCTCTTGAAATGGAATCGGTGAGCTAAACAACAAGTGAGAAGGGAGTAAAGTAGCTACTCGGGCCCCTTGGGAATACGACCCACTCGTGCATGCACGAGTGGTTTATTACTTGACGACCCCGTGCGCTTGCGGGTGTTCACACTTTCGGTGTCGATCACTCACAACGGGATCGGATCAAGGTAGAAAAATGGTCACGGATGTGGCTCACCAAGGGGGCTACTAAAGTGCGAAGGAGGCTAAGGTTATCATGCTTTTGGCAATTTGGACCGATAGAAAACCCTAAGTTAGGTCAACCCGATGGTCACGGTGTTGACCCCAAATCCAATAGAAGTAGTGGATGAAGAACTCCTTCCACCCCACACCCTTCCATAATTGCAAAGAGAGTAGTGGCCTTCACAAATTAGGGTTAAAACTCCACAAAGAAGCCAACCCTAAAACGAAGGGGTACAAGTACCCGATGATCACGGTATACTTATATGACTTCCCTTCCAAGCTTGAATGTGTCTACAACTAGGGCAATGTTCATGCAATCCTGGTAGAAATAAGGAAATGATAAACAAGATTCTCATGCATATCAAGGCAATAATTCTCATCAAGCAAGGATTCACAAACCAACCAAAAGCATAAATAAATCAAAGCATCTAAAAATACACAAGTTCACCCCCAAGGTTCACCCACATCCGGTGACCTTGGGGGTTTAAGTGTTCATCTCAAGTCTACAAACAAGGTTCATCTTGAAAACAACCAACAAAGACATAGAAAAACTCCCTCTTAATCCGGAGGCCGAATGACGTTTGGAATTCCTCAAGAAGTGGCTTCCGAAGACGCCACTCAAGGGGTGGTTTCCCTTGTCTTCTACCTCCTCAATCGATGAAATTCGGAGTAGATCTGGGCCAAATCTTGTTCTAAATATACGTATTTTATACGTAATTGTCTGAATTATTTTATTATCTTTTTAATGAGCCGATGCCCTTCTTTCGGTCTAAATCTCTTTATTTTGTGTTACAGGACCTGAATAAGCCCAAATAAGCTCAAGAACGTATTTATAAAAAAATTGACAGCAAATACGGTATTTTTGGGCTTCATTACTGTAGTTGAATTACTGTAGCAAGGTGGTCTTGAATCACCGAGAAAAATCTGATAAAGTCTCTGGATGCCTTGCGGGCAACCTTGCGCCCGCAAGGTCACCCGCAAGGCATCGCGATGTGATGAATTTAAAGATTTTTAGGGCATTTGGAATGGGGGACTTTTCATCTACACTTCTAGGGCCGGTGCCCCACCTTCTTTGCCGGCCATTTTAGGCGATCTACTGCGCAATCTTCACTAAGAGGAAGGCACACATCGAAGGAGAAGGTTTGGAGGGAAGATCCAAGACATCAAGGCGTATTTTGAAGGTCTTCATCCATTCAAGGGTTTCCAAAGATAGAGGGAGTGTTTCTTCCTTCTTTTCTTGTTTATTTGCCCCTTGAACTTGTATGAGTGTTCCTCTTTCATGAGAAACTAACTTATTTGTGGTTTGGACATGATGAAGTCTAGGGGTGTTTGTTTGTAATTTGGATGATCATCTTTCTGATGTATTGTTGGATGTTGTATTTCTTTTATGGAATCTTATAGTTTGTGGTTCATGTTTGGTGTATTTTAATGCCTTGGTATGCATGAGAAATCGGTGTGCCATTTCGAGGAAATGCTAGGTTGCATGACCATTGCCCTTGTATTAGACTCACCAAGCTTGAAAGGGATTCATGTATGAATACACCGTGACCATCGGGTATTTCGCACCCCTCCAACTATTAGGGATGAACATAGATATTGTGTTTGACCCTAATTAGAGATTTCCCTAAGTTTAATGCAATCATAGGAGGATTTGGACGGATGTGATTCCGATCCAATACATCTACCGGATTAGGGGTTGATTGCCGTGACCATCAAGGTTGACCTACTTTAGTAATCTCTTGGCCCGACTACCATCTCCACATTTCGCCGAAATTCAGTACCTTATGACAACCCTAGGAGAATTCATTGTCCAAATCACCTCTTCGTGTGTTTGATTCTCCCTTGTTCGCTAAATGTGTGTAGTAGTAGCCCGGATTTCATTTTAGTAGTTTTTTATCTTTTTGTAATCACTGTTTATCTTTTGAAGTGTTAGGCTAGGAAATAGAGGAAATGGGAGTAATAGTAGCTCCTTGGGCCCTTGGGAATACGACCCACTCGTGCATGCGCGAGTGGTTTATTACTTGACGACCCCGTGCGCTTGCGGGATACCCATCAGTTATCAATAAAACACCAAGAACTCCCTCTTGAAGGTGTCGACTAGGTGTGATGAAGAAACTCGCCGAATCCGCGTCAGCAAGCTCTAAGATGAAGATTTGAGCGTCGGGGTGTTTGGAGGCGTCGGTGGCCAAAGTCCCCTGGTAAAAAGGCCCTAATCGGCTTAAATACCCGACTGGTGTGCGGCCGCACACCCCTCTGCCATGAGTGTGCGGCCTGTGCACAGCCCGCACACAGGCCCTAAAAGGGCCTGGGTTGTGTAGGATCGCTTGGGTGCCCTCCGGAGCTCGTTTATCCTTCATTTCTTCGCTCATTGGCCTCGATTTTCCAGTTATAAACTTTCCTCTAAACATGAATGGTACGAAGATGCCCTGAAATAGAAAAAACAAGAAAAACACATCAAAGGCCACCAGATTTATTCAATTAATGAATGAAAGTGTATGTAGTTCACCGTTACAAAACGGTGTATTTAGACACTTAACAATTCTTATTGCCATACAAAACTCTTTTTATGACCAAACTTTATTTCCCTTTTTGCCAATTTAAAGGGAGAGACAAAAGCCGTCAGACACCTCACTTGGAAGAAGCGTAACACGTCAAGGTGCGGTATTACTAAAATGGGTTAGCTACTAAGAGGGTCATGAAGGTTATCATTTAACCTAACCTAGGTGTCCAAGGTCCAGGCTAGAAGGTACGTGATGGAGTGCCGTGAATGATCAAAATTCATTAAGTACAAGGTTGTGTGCAAAGCTTAGCATCTATCATTGTCCTACTCTAATGTACACTTAAGTATCATCGCCATCATAGGTTACAATCATGCATAAATGTCATCAAAGTTTACCAAAATAGTCATGCATGAGTAATACAAAAATATCATGGTAAAGAACATATGTGCATGCATGCCACCCCCGACTTTAAGTCGTACATTGTCCCTAATGTACATGATCAGCGGCTCAAAAATATGATAGGAAGCATAAAGCATAAATAAGGGATTGTTGAACTTCCCTGAATCATAGTGATAGCACGTTAGAGGATAAGCTCAGTAGCCATCGCGCTTGCTATGATAGTGGAGAGAAGATAAAACAATACCCACGTCTACCCCTGCGAGGTAGAATGGGACATTAGATCAAGATATCGATCATCATCCCAAAAACTTTATTAAAGAGCTACTAAAAGACAATTAAAAGTAACACACTGATTTGGAAGAGTTAAGCTCTTTCCAACTGACTACAAACACACACACGAGGAAAATTGATGTGCATCCCGCAAGTGCACAGGGGTCGTATTCCACGGGCCAAGGAGCTACTATTACTTCCCCTTCATCTATTTCCTAGCCTAACAATACAAGTGAATAGTACAGCTACTAAAATCTATGAATAAAAGAATAAAGCTACCACTACACGCCAAATAAGCATTCAAGGGACGGACGAACAGGAAAAGGAGTGATTTGGACAAAGAATCCCCCTAGGATTACCATTAAGGCCCGAATTAAGGATGATGTGTTGTGATGGTGGTTTGGACTGAGAGATTCCTAAATTAAGCTAATCCCGAATCCCTCGGAGATTAGCCCTAATCCCATACGAGTATTGACCGAGAATCCCTTCGGTCAATTCCTCCTACGATTTCGGTGCGCTCATGGAATATCTTATCAAGAGGTGACACTCTTCTGGGTCTAATCCTAACATTCGAAGGAGTACCTAATACCCGAATCCCTCTTCGTATCGGTACATGAATCCCCTTCAATCTATATGAGTCTAGTACAAGGGCGATGGTCACGCTCCAAGTACAACCTAGAAATTGAATAGCAGAGTTCTCATGCAATCCAAGACAGTAAAGTACAAATAGAAGGAATCACAAACCATAGAAATTCTTATAAAAGAAATTCAACATCCAACACTAAATCACAAAGGATTATTGATAAACGCCTAAATATACGTATTTTATACGTATTCATTTGTATTATTTTGTTATCTTTTCGTTGAATCGATGCCCTTTTCGGTATAAATTGTTTTATTTCGTGTTTCAGGTACAAATGAGGCCTTGGTGAGCTCAACGTCGCAAATGATGGAGAAATTGACAAGGAAATCGACGTTTTAGAGTACCGAGCATTGTAGTGACACCGTAGCAACCTGAAATGTGAAGAATTTGAAGAAATGGCTAAGTCTCGGATGTTCTCACGGGTGACCTCACGGAGGTGAAGTCGGCCGCAAGCAATCCACGAGAATGACATTACTGCAGCAGAAGACTGTAGCAAAGGTACTTGTAGCACCCGAGATGAATTTTACGGGAAACTCTCTGGATGCCTCATGGGCAACCGCCAGTGAGGTAGCCCGTGAGGAGACACGAATTTCACATTTTAAAGGCTTTTAGGGCATTCTAAAGGGGGGGAACTTCATCTACTCTTCTAGGGCCGGCGCCCCACGTTCTTTGCCGGCCATTTCCGGCGATCTACGGCGCAATCTTCACCAAGAGGTAGGCACACATCGAAGGAGAAGGTTTGGAGGGAAGATCCAAGACATCAAGGCGTACTTTGAAGATCTTCATCCATTCAAGGGTTTCCAAAGCTAGAGGGAGTGTTTCTTCCTTCTTTTCTTGTTTATTTGCCTCTTGAACTTGTATGAGTGTTCCTCTTTCATGAGGAACTAACTTATTTGTGGTTTGGACATGATGAACTCTAGGGGTGTTTGTTTGTAATTTGGATGATCATCCTTGTGATGTATTGTTGGATGTTGTATTTCTTTTATGGAATTTTGTAGTTTGTGGTTCATGTTTGGTGTATTTTATGCCTTGGTATGCATGAGAACTCGGTGTGGCATTTCTAGAAAATGCTAGGTTGCATGACCATTACCCTAGTATTAGACTCACCAAGCTTGAAAGGGATTCATGTATGAATACACTGTGACCATCGGGTATTTCGCACCCCTTCAACCATAAGGGATGAACATAGATATTATGTTTGACCCTAATTAGAGATTTTCCTAAGTTTAATGCAATCATAGGAGGATTTGGGATGATGTGATTCCGATCCAATACTTCTACCAGATTAGGGGTTGATCGCCGTGACCATCGGGGTTGATCTACTTTAGGAGTCTCTTGGCCCAGCTACCATCTCAACATTTCATCCTAAATTCAAGACCTAATGACAACCCTAGGAGAATTCATTGTCCAAATCACCTCTTCGTGTGTTTGATTCTCCCTTGTTTGCTAAATGTGTGTAGTAGTAGCCCGGATTTCATTTTAGTAGTTTTTTTTATCTTTTTGCAATCAATGTTTATCTTTTGAAGTGTTAGGCTAGGAAATAGACAAAAGGGGAGTAATAGTAGCTCCTTGACCCCGTGGAATACGACCCCTGTGTCGCGCACAGGGTATTACTTGGCGACCCCGTGCACTTGCGGGATACCCATCAATTATCATCCATAATTACAACAAAGCTACCCTAGGGTTCATCATGCCCAAATCACATACAAGTTAGTTCCTCATGAAAGAGGAACACTTATACAAATCCAATGAACAAACAAGCATAAAGAAAAGCAAAGAACATCCACTCTAGCTTTGGATTTCCATGGATGGAAGAAGATTGATTGCTTCCCCGCAAGTGTACGGGATCGCCAAGTAATACCTCGTGCGAATACACAAGGATTGTATTCCACGGGGCTAAGGATCTCCTATTACTCATTCTCGAGCTATTATCTAGCCTAAGATCTCAAGTGATGAATTTACTCTACTAGGTGCAATTAAAATTTAAAACAAGATTATGAACAAATTAGAGAGAACAAGCAATAAGCAAGCAAGAAACTCAATGTAATGCAAAGGCCTATGGATGTGGATCCCCTTGAGTGATGTTGCCTTCTTGCCTTGAGAGTCTTCGACCTTGGGCTTGAATGATCTCCTAGCTTCCTTGTCCTTCTTCTCTTTCCCAAGGTCGCCCAAAACCTCCCAAGTGGTCTTCCAAAATCGGCCACCAGAAAAAGTCTAGAAAAAGACCTGAAAGTCAGTATTTATACCGCCCATGACATACGGGCCGTATAGGGGTCGTATGGGGGTCGTATAGCACTCAGAAAAACCTAGATTCGCGATTCATATGGGGTGCATACGGCCTCCATACGTCTCGTATACTTGGGTAGTATAGAAATGCAGGCGAGACAACACCAAATCATACCGTGCTACGGTGCATACAGGCCCCATACTGGGTAGTATGGGGGTGGTATGAAATTCCTATTTTCTTCTCTTTTCGCCTAAATGATATCTTCTTGTTCTCCATGGCTTCCTTATGCCCTACAAAGCAAATAATAGACGATTAAGCACAAAACGGACATCAAACCTCACAAAATACATGCAAAGTGAATACGATATATATGTGAAAACACCTACATTTAGACACGTATCAAATATCCCCACACTTAAGCGTTGCTTGTCCCTAAGAAATCAACTCAAGAAAAACAAAGAGACGGAAAAGTGGCTAAATGCATTATCTCTGGCATCAAGCAAATATAAGATTCCAAAAGCAGTGGACAATGATACATAGATGTTGAGTCATAGTCAATAAGCATAATAAAAATATCCTGTCTCACCCCTTATATGTCTGTGCCGTGTAAGTGAATCTTATATCTCATTTGCCCTGATTTGGTCTAGCCTAAGGACTTCAATCAGTATAGCTCTAGATGCTAATCACTCAACTTACAAAGAATACTAAGTCTTAAACTACTAAATGCTACTTCAATGGCCAAGTAAGATCCTTTTAATTCTATAGCTCGAAACTAGATCCACTTTCATCACAAAACCTTTGGTAGGTACATAAAAAGATCACTAGGGTTTTATTTTCATTTCATCGTTCATTTCTTTTTTTCGAGTCCGACTAACGTAGACTGCACCAATATCATTTTGAAATCTTTCTGGAGGGTGCACATGCTGGTTAGGCACAAGAGCCACCCAACTACTCTATTACAGTCTACATAGACGCATTCATGCTTCAGAAGCAGAGGAATACTGACATAGACTCTTTCTTTTTCACATTCAACCTAGATCACATCTTTAGAGTACACTACATGACACCAAACTAGGATTAGCTCAACAAGACTTAAAAGTTCTTAAGAGTCCATTGAAGGATAGAACTTAGTGTTCTAAGGCCAAGTACTCAAAGTAGTGTGTTACGCACACAAGAGAGTTAGAGTAGTCACATTGGCTATTCCTAGGGCATCGACAAAAAATTCAGTGCACATGACAATACTAGTGGTAAAACAGGATTCAATAAAGCATAAAAACAAGTAACTCACATCAATCATTAATCCAAGCTAAAAGAATCTGACAAGAATGAACAAAGCCATCATAGGTAACACTAGCATGTAACAAATGGTCCTAATACATGAAATACACCGATCCCCACACTTAGTGTTGTACATTGCCCTCAATGTACACTAATCATGAAAACATGGCAAATCGGTAATGAAAATAAAAGAGGAGGGTGAAAAATGAACTTCCTCGGTTACTCTCGTGCTTATGAGGAGGTGCGACTCGACAAAAGGTGTGGTGAGCAATACATGTCTTGTCCGACCTCCATTTCAAACTAGGAAAGCTCACCAAATTCCCTCAATGCCCTGCAAGGCAAAAAGGGGACATCATCATTCCACAAAAATTTAAAAATATAAACACAAGAGAGAAACTAGGGAGTAGTCAAAAACACATAGATGAAAATAACATAAAGTTCGACAACACAAGTCGGTAGGGTAGAACCATGCCAACTCAACAAAATACAAAAATACAAAATAAAGAAAACAAAAGTAAACGATAAGTGTCCATGCTCCAACAAGCTGCTACTCATCACAATCTGGTGCCGGTGGTGGTGGCATGGCGGCAGAAGGAGTGGTCATAGTGTGCGAGGATGAACCATAGTACGAAGTGATGAAACAGTGAAAATCGGCCTCGAGCCGAGGCTGTCCTTCAATGATCTAGTGAAGCTGGCCATGAATCTCACGCTGCTTCTGACGCACGGCCTGAACCTCTCCCTCGATCCCCCTTAGTCTCTTGTCTAAGTCAGGTAATAATGTAGTGCCGGGGGTGGGAACAGGAGCGCCCTCAGGCTCTGACTCTGTGTGCTCTATCTATCGCTAACTGGACTCACCAGTGGCCTGGTGACGTGTCGGTCTGCCACTCGCACGCTCATTCACCACCAAGCCAAACGCCCGAATGTGGGCCTGCCCGAGGGGTGCTGTACCTCCTATAACGGTCATACCTCACGTCTGCTCAAATAGACCCATGCCACGGATCAATCTAGTCACATAGGGCCCAGCAAATATAGCTCCCAATCGTGTATACGAGCCCTGGTGAAGAAATGCATCGGCGACAAGGTGGCCCAGGTGAGTAGGGGGCCGCTCGAAAATGCCATACATCTTGTAAATATCGGATTGAGTGACAACCTCATTGCTATTGGTCCGGCCCCAAATAAAACGGGCAATCAAAGCATGAATCAACCTGTGTGCCGGGTCAATCAAGCGCAAGGATTTTCGGGTCCGATCATCACCCGCCAAGGTCGCCCAATAGTTGCTTCTACCCACTTCACTTGGGAAATCAAGCTTAAGATGTTTACCGGGCATGGACTTAATAAACTCATCATCATAGATCCCCAAGTACTTGGCGAAGTCCAACTGGTGTATAGTACGCTTCTTTCCAAAAGCTTGAAACCGAATGGTGATAATTTTCCTATCCAGCACAGATTCTCCATCTTGACGTGCCTCAAATGTACTCAAAACCTCAAAGTCAATTGGCGAAAGGTTGGCTCGCTTATGGCAAAAAGCTTGTCCCAACAATTATGTGATAACCAATCCTTGACTTGATTTGCTATCTCAAGGTTCTCCACAAGTCCCCAATCAAGGTAGCATAATGTCCCAAATGGTTTTGTCTTCAATCTATCATATCTCTCTCGATGATGGGATAACTTGAAGATGGGTTCATCGGGGGTAGATGAAGGTCCGGTGGTTCTTGGGCGCTTGGAGGCAAGTCTTTTAGTGTTAGGCATTCCTACAATGAAAATAAACCTTGTTCAAGCTCATAGGAATTCAAAATGAAACAAAATAAAATGCAAGAGATAGAGGAAACAAGTGAAAAATCAAATTTTTGAGGTCATACAGCCATATAGGGCCCGTATGGTCACTATTCATGCGGCAAGAGTCTCCCCAAAATTCATAGCATCGAAACATTTTTACATAAATTTGGATGGAAATTCGTCCATGACATTCACATCATCTAAACCAAACAAAATGCTAAAGAAATTCCACACAAAATCTCCAAGAATGCCCAAGAAATGAGAAAAATAAAACTAGGCCATTGAAAAAGCATACCGACGAAATATTGAGAAAACAAGCTTTAAACTCGGGGAAAATCACTAGATCGAAGTCTCCAATGGATTAGGGGAAGTTTTAGGAGAAAAAACGAGAAGATTTGGCCAAGGAATGAGGGAGAAAGAAGAGAGAAATTCGGTGGAGGATGAGAGGAATGAGAGAATGGAAGAGAGAGAGTAAAGATGAGCGTTAAAAAGGGGGGGTCGTCCCATACTGCCCCTATACGGCCCCGTATGGGGGGGCCGTATGGGCCGAGAGGCCCTTTCGGCCGAGGGAAACACCCATCTCAGACGGCCCCTTTGTGAATCCTTGCTTGATGAGAATTATTGCCTTGATATGCATGAGAATCTTGTTTATCATTCCCTTGTTTCTACTAGGATTGCATGAACATTGCCCTAGTTGTAGACACATTCAAGCTTGGAAGGGAAGTTGTATAAGTATACCGTGATCATCGGGTACTTGTACCCCTCCGTTTTAGGGTTGGCTTCTTTGTGAAGTTTTAATCCTAATTTGTGAAAGCCACTACTCTCTTTGCAATCATGGAAGGATGTGGGGTGGAAGGAGTTCTTCATCCACTACTTCTATTGGATTTGGGGTCAACACCGTGACCATCGGGTTGACCTATCTTAGGGTTTTCTATCGGTCCAAATTGCCAAAAGCATGATAACCTTAGCCTCCTTTGCACTTTAGTAGCCTCCTTGGTGAGCCACATCCGTGACCATTTTTCTACCTTGATCCGATCCCGTTGTGAGTTTCTTGCAATTTTCTTATTTAGAGTTTTAAATTGCTTTGCATTAAATTACTTGCTTAAACTTAACATGATTAGTTAAACAACAAGCAAAGAGTGAGTAAAGGTAGCTCTTCGGGCCCCCTTGGGAATACGACCCCTGTGTCACGCACAGGGTATTACTTGGCGACCCGTGTACTTGCGGAGTCTGTGTGTTACGCACACGACCAACGTTTCCTAGTATTCTCGGAGTTCACTCAGCAACGGCACCAAAAACTTGATGGCGTTCGCGCGCGTCGCTAGAAAGCGGGCACACTGCTCCCCGGCCGCAAGTGCACTGGTCGTCAAGTAATACCCCTTGTGCGAGCACAAGAGGGTCGTATTCTCTAGGGTCCCGAGATCTACTATTAATTCCTCCTAGAGTGATTGTTTAATCAGATCAAAACAAGGTTTGTTGTAGACGAATTAAAACGAAAACAAAGCAGATAATTGAACTAACCACTAATGAACGAGGAATGTAGAGAGAAACAAGTAGAGAAGATACAGCCCCGGGCGAGGATTCCCCCAGGGAAGAACACAAGTAATGATGATCAAATAAAAAGATAATGCATGCATGGTGTGTAATACGTTGGTTCGTCTAGACTTGGGAGTCGACTACCGCGGAACCTCCGCAGTGTAGCCCTAATCCAATATAAGTTCCTTCATCCCGAGGATACTCACACGATGTCATTGGACATATGGAGTCTTGGCTAGAGTTATCTACGAGCAATTGTACTAAGATGAACTCTATAAGCTACGGGAGGCTACCGGCACCCGGAACCTCCGGTGTGCCGGTACAATGAATCCCTCTTCTAACATTCTTTGACCTAATACATACTAGCATCCTGCCCAATAAGTATCATTCAAAACCAATCCTACGGAAACCATCCATTGTAGAATGAACAAGAGGTAAGAATGAAAGAAACCACTGATGAGTGCATTATATATATATATATATATATATATATATATATATATATATATATATATATATATATTTCATATGCATTACACCCGATATTTACTAGTCCTTTTGCTATTACTTGTTTAGTTCGGTGCTATTTAAGGTATTTTGAGTTTATTGTGTAGATATTTAGGTCCTGGAGCAAGTAGAAGGGATTTAGAGGAGAATTCACATCAAAAGGACCTAAAAAGAAGTTCGTCAAGACAAGCACGGCCTCAACACGGGCGTGCTCTTGGCCGTGCAGTTCACAGGAATTGGAAAGCATGAGGAAGTACGGTCAGAATGACCTAAGCACGGTCGTGCAATGCCAACACGGCCTCAACACGGGCGTGTTCCACCCCGTGCAAATTACAGTCTGGCAAATTTTCGGGGGGATCACTATAGCACGAGTACTGTAGCAAGAGCAATGTAATAAAGTACTCGTAGGAAAAATACTCGTAGCACCGAGAACTCGAAACCCGTAATCCGCACGGCCGTGGTCACATCGGGAAAAGTTTAAAACCCCGAAACTTGAGGTTTTGGGGGACTTTTGGCTGCAGACTAGAAGCGAAGAGGCGGGAAGCTTTGAGGGGCCGTCCTCACCACCACCAAGGGAATGCTTTGCGCGAATGATCGGCCGATTGGGAGGATGATCCATCACATTGCAAAGCCTCGGATAGACGCAAGGATGCAAGGAATTAGGGAGTTTTCAACTTCTTGTATTTTAATTTCTTTGGCATTTATTGTGTTGTCTATCCTCATGAGGGGCTAAACTCTCTTAGGGAGCCCCGAGGTGAAACATTTTGATGTTGTAGCTTGAACTTGTACTTTACTTGCAATATTTATGAATATCTTGTTACTAGTTTTAAATCTTGGTTGTTGGCTTTCTTGAATGTTGTTGAGTGGTTGAATGCCCGAATGTTTGGTTATCTTTCCTTAGCTTGTGAATCTTTATTGATAGTTGCAAGAAGTGAGATTTCAACGAGAGGGTTCAACAACACTGCGAGCATCATTTACCTAGCATAACTAGATTTTAGAACCGAAGATATTTATGATAAGTACCGAGAGAGTGCAAGTTAGTAAACATCGGGAATTCACCCCGGGGCCCCGTCTCCTCCATCGAGCCAATCCTTACCTTTCCCTAGTGCATTACTTTCCCTTAATTCTCTTTCGGTCCAACCTAGAGCCAATCAAATCATTCTCCAAACGATTAGATACTAAGCGAGCGAGAGTAGTAGAAGCTACACCAATCCCAAGTGGATACGATTACCCGACGTTTAGGGTACACTTTACTATTTGTACGACCCGTGCACTTGCGGTTATGCAAGAGGCGTATCAACCACATAACAGAATCCATGCATTCATTTGATTAAATAGAAATCATCTAATACAAGCATTCCTCCCAAGGTTCACCGGTTGCCCGGGGCCTTGGGAGGTTTAGTTTGACATGATAAATAAAGGGAATTCGCACAATACAAGCTACATCAATTAATAACACAAAAACTCCCTCTCAAATATGACGACTAGATGCGATGTGGTCACTTGCGGAATCCGAGTTGGTAAGCCCTAAGATGAAACTCTTGGTGTTCTCCCGTCTTCTTCCACTTAAATCTACTCCAAAACAACCTCCTTGGATGAAAATTTGAGTGTATAAGTGCTTGGAGGCGTTAGTGGTGAGATACCTCTCGAAAAAACCCTAAACAGGCTTTTATACCCCTACGGTGTGCGGCCGGTGTGCGGGGCCGCACACCCCTCAGCGAGGGGTGTGCGGGCTATGTACAGCCCGCACACGAGCCCTAAAATGCCCGTTTGTGCATTGGATCGCTCGAATGCCGTTCGGAGCTCGTTTAACATTGGTTTCTTTGCTCCTTTGCCTCGATTTCCTTATTACAAGTGCTTCTCAATGTAGATGATTCACAAATGCCCTGAAATGGAAAAAGCACGAAAAACACATCAAAGGGCACCGGTTTCATTCAAATAATGCATAAAAATACAGTAATGCACCGTTATAAAATGGTGTATTTAGACACTTATCAGCGGGTTCTTCCACTATAGCAGAACTACAGTACTGGTGTTGTAGTAGAATACTGGAGCACTGCGTTATAGCAAAAGTATTATAACACTCAAAAAATTCAGAAACCTATAATCTGCACGGGTTGAAGCACAGTCACCACTGGCTGAAGCATGGGCACTGTAGCAATGGTGCTACTCTCTATTTCTGAATTTTGAGGATCAAATCTTTCCCTCTTTGAGTACAAATTTTGAGATCTAAACCACACAATAAAAACATCATACAATAACAAGCACGACACGCAATTTAGTGTGAAAAACCCTTTCAATCTAGGTGTTAAACCACGAACCCTAAGGCCACTTAGAATCTTTTCACTATGTCAATAAAGGATTACAATGTCTTTTATAGATTAAACTAGAGTTATACATGGCCAATGACAACAACTTCATCAAAAGAAAGGTTTAATAACACAAGCATCATCATCTTCTTAGATAGAGAACAAATACCAAGTAGAGATCAAAAGAAAGATCAAACCTAATCAATAGGAAGAGCTTTTTGTAAGGATTCTCCACCCCGAATTTGAGTGAGATCCAGCGTCATATCGCCATCCGACCTTTTTGTCCTAACTCACTTTTTCTCTTCTTCCTCTTTTAGGTTTTCCACTAATGAACTCTTTCTCAATTTTTCTCTTCATTGACATGGTTTTTTTTTTTTAACTTCTTATTGGAGATACCCCTACTAATTGAAGACTGAGTTAAAATCAACCTTATTAGTTATTGCAGTGTCACAAAGTCCATAAGTGTATCAAGCATCTTGCATCCTATGCATAGCTCTGACAGAGATATAACAATCAGCATAGTAGATGCTCTTTGGTTTCCAATGAAATCATATTTGCCATAATTGTTTAACACGTGCAGAAAAGTGTTCCAAGAAGAATTATCATGTCAATCACATAGAACCCTTTTCCAAAGAAACTTTTGGAAGAGTGCATGCCCTCGTAAAATTGAAGGTATTGTATTGTTGGCAAAAGAAAAATAAGATTCTTACTCCATACACCCTTGCACAAAGCACCAGGTGTTGTACTTGGCTAAACTTGTTGCTTACTTTTGTGCTGCCCAGAATGACTTAATTAGCCATTTTATTTTCTGTCCCACCATAATAGCTATATGTTACTATGGTTGTGTATTTGTGCTGCTGCTCTTAAGAAACACTCTAGCATTTGCTCATTGTCGAGACAGTTGAAACTATTCTTAAGAAGCAAGGTTGTGAAAGGTTCCTCGTCTCCACACGTGTGGTGGACCACTTCATAAATTTAAAAATTTGCAGAAATTTGCGGCAGAGTATGCTTTCACTTAAAGTTTGGCTTTTATCTCGAGCAACCATTGCCACTAGATTTTATCAGTGCCACTTTATCAATGGAGTTGAGATTAAGCAGATGTGCTTGATAAATTTACCGTGTGCGAGTGCAATAAAATCCAATACTATAAATTATAGTCCAATTGGGGGGAAAGAGTAGTAACACTAGCCTGTTCTATTGTGCTTGTTTCTACGTGCAAACAGAGGTTCCAATGGCCGTTAGGGTTGTTGTAGGAGACGATGAACTGTTGCTTGCGCATGAGGGGAGGAGCAACATAAGCTTGATATTCTTCAAGTTCATCGGTGTCGTCTGCTTGGCAGGTGCAATTTGCCACCTCTTCGTCAGAAACTTCAATGCATGGATGGTGGAGACGGAAAAATGTATCTTTTTTATTTTGCACTACAATGCTTCATTGTGAGATGATGAATATTGCATTTATTCTTTTACACGTCTTTGCCTATTTCAGTCTCCATGTCACTGGAGAAACAAGATGCAATAAATATAAGGCCATTGATAAAAGAATCAGCAGTTACAGAGAAGCAGCAAAAGAAAGGTAGATAGCGACTCCAGATAATCTTCTGTCTTTCTGAAAACAAAAGGTATTCAATGAGTTAAATATTCTGACATTTTAATACTTGTGCAGAAGCTTGTGATCTTTGGGTTGGAGAATGGATACCGAACCCTGCAGAACCAACCTACACAAATACCTGCAATCTAATACGACCATATGTAAACTGTCTAAAGAATGGGAGGCCTGATACAGATTACCTTCACTGGAGATGGAAACCGAATGGCTGTGAGTTACCTCCCTTTGATCCACTGAAATTTCTGAATGCCATTCGCAATAAATCATTTGCATTCATAGGGGATTCCATTTGCCAGGGCCTTGTGTCTTCCTTGATCTGCCAACTATCTAAGGTACTAATTCAATCTCCAAATTCAACATTAATTCTATCGATTAGCCTTTTTTGTGAATCATCATCTTATGAATTTATTCAATCCAGGCAGAAAAGGTTCATGATATCTATCATGATCGAACATTCAACACTAGGACATGGTACTTTTCTTCTCACAACCTCACACTATATGTGATCTCCACTCTATATTTAATTCATTCTGAGACTAATGATAATCATGGAGATGCATCTCAAATCCCCTTACACCTTCATCTTGACATCCCGGATAGCAAGTGGACCAGTGAGTACAATAAGTATGACTATGTGGTGATCTCCGTCGGTCCACATTTCTTCAAATCAAGCATCGTATATGAGAACAACCAAGTCATTGGTTGCCATCACTGTCCTCACATGAATCTAAAAAAGTTTGGAGTTGATGATCTTTACAGGAAGGCACTCCAGTTGAGTCTCAATTTTATTGCCACTTCCAAGCACAAGCCCTATGTCATCCTTAAGACATGGACACCAGATCACGCTGAGCAGGGAGAGTTCCCCAGTGAAATAGTTTGCAATAGGACTAGGCCATTCAGAGAAGAGGAAATCGGGTATAATTTTGGCAGTATTATGAGGGCAGTTGAGGTTGAAGAGTTTGAGAATGCTGCAGCAATTGGAGCAAGGAATGGGGTGAGAATGGAGCTACTTGATATTTACCATCTTTCACTCTTGAGACCTGATGGGCATCCCGGTCCTTATCGTACTTACCATCCATTTAATGGTGATAAGAAGAAGAAACTTAAAATTGATTGCACGCATTGGTGCTTGCCTGGGCCTATTGACACTTGGAATGAGCTGTTACTAGAAATGGTAATCCGTGGAGATGCTGATGAGTTTGTTTCTGCTATGCTCTAGAATGTCACACTTTTCAATCTTTGACGTATAATATATTTCAAGGACTTTTCATATGTTTTTTTTTCAATGAAGTTCGACGAACCACATGTTAGACACAAGAAATGATTGCTCACACACCTTAAAAATAGTCCAAGTACATTGATAAAATAAATGATAAAATCCTTTAATCGCCCCAAGCAAAACATTAATGTTTCCAAGTGACCGATGCATGAATGCTGCTTCAAATTCCTAGACTCATGCATGAATCACATCAACTCTTATGTATGAACCCAGCGTTAGTTTCCGAGACAACATTCATTTCTTAGATAAAACAGGGCATTCTTTTGTTTACCTGAAACTTTCAAAAATATAGCATTCATTGTTTTAAGTGGAAAATTTATTTCCGCTTATGAAGTATACCACAAAATTAATTTTATTCATTTAAACCGAAAAGGTAAAGGCCAGAAACAAAAATATTGGGTGGGCATTGAATAAAGAAGGATAATGCCCAACAAATATGGTGTGCACTTTAAGTACAATGAAAAATAAATGAATGACTCAAATAACAAAGTTCTAACGTTTTTTATATCATGTTTCCAGGTAACGATGTCACAAACTTGATGTACACAAACACTGGATAATGTGTTAACCCCTTGCGTCATAACAAGTGCACGGGTTGTCAAATAATATAATGAACCTAACAAGTCGGGTTGTCAAATCACATGGAACATAAGTACTAGTAGTTGCTCCTTCTCTATTATCTAGCCTAATGGATGTAGTATTATGATGATCAGATGTGCAAACTAAAGAGTGTCACTGATAATTGCACAAAAGAGAAACAAAGGGAGGCCTCAATCAATAAAAGTGAGCTATCCGGACAATGCTTTCCTAAGATTTAGGTATTGGGTACTGGATTTACAAGTGTTTCTAGATGGAGTAATTGAGTCGTGGGTATCCTACAAAATACCCGTCCCTGCCTCCAGACTACCTGTAACTAGTTCCCTACGATTTCATGGCGGAGACTTCTCTCGACACCTCACACCACATATGACTTGTTTAGCACTTTAAGCATCCCCAAAATATAACCGATTCCCAACAGACCTTACCTCAAGGTGAAGGATCCCTAACCCCCTACGCCCGCCATAGATCTCTTTCGGTACCTCACACTACATATGGTTACTTAGAGCTCATGGAATACAAAGATAGGAAATATCTATCAGAAAATAAATGGGACACTCTGTTATCTCACGGCTCACCCTCTTAACCCTCTACACTCTTAGTAATCCTAGACTTAGTGGTGATCTCTCTCGTCACTAGTACGAATAAAACATGCAAATCAATCAATAATATAATCAATTAAATATGCAAGCATTAAGAACACATAAGTGAAACTCAACAAATTAAAATCAAATAGAAACACAATGTACATCACATTAAGATTAGAATCCTAGGGTTCACATGTCCGAATACCTTGTACGGGTTTAGCTCTCCATAGAGCAAGATATAAAATGAACAATCAACATTTGAAAGTATACAAAAGCCATAGAACTTAACCCCCTCTATCTATGACGATGGCTTTGATGGGTAGTTTCAACATCTGGATGGAATCCACTCCTAAGATAGGTCATCGATGGTTTTCTTGATGCTATGACAGAGGAAGAATTTATCCAAGTTGGTGAAGAAACATCCCCTTGGCCACAAAAAACTCATTTACAAACCCTAGCCGCCTTGCTTCCCCAGAGTTGCCAAAAAGATCCATCAAAATATGGCAAAAAGGCCTTTTATAAAATGAAATCGGGGGCCTCTCACACGGGCTTCCACAGGGCCGTGCATGGTAGCCACATGGTTGTGTGAAAATTCCACACGGTCGTGTACATTAACTTTGCTACAGTAATTTGCTACAATGCTCAAGAGCATTTAGGGTTGGAATTGATGGATCATGCAACCGTACCCTAATCAATAGAGTGTCAAGCTGTTGAGATTGGAAAGGCTGATCAGATAGGCCCATATTTGAAGACAGAGGTTCAATTGTAAGAAGAATCCTGTAAGAAGGATGAACAACCAAACACTGGGGAGCTCGAGAAGATAGATCTATTACGAGGGAGCTGTCTAGAATCTTTAATGGAGGAACCTTCCGAGTTAGAGTTGAAGACTCTGCCAAAACACTTAGTGTCATGCCCATCCGGCGGGGCCGGTACACAATAACCGTCATGATAACCCGATGAGAGACACCCACCGCACTTAATTCTCCAGTTGCCGCAAGACTAACCAAAAGCCTGGGGAGGACAGATCTGAACAGAGATCACAAGGTAAAAGCATACAAAACAGAATACCAAAAGATAAGCAGAGGAAGTACAAAGGTAGCACAGAGAAAGTAGACAAGCATACAAACCATGCATTAAAAGTAACAATTATACTAGTGGATCCATGTTCTAATGCAATGCAGTATTTTCAAAAAGAAACTTACAGAAAACAGGGTTTAGAAAGATAGCTGGAGAATGTACATAACACTCCGGTCTGCAGCAACGTCGCTTCTAGCTAGAGCACGGAAGGGAAGGAAATAGTGAGTAACCAAAGTCACTCGGTTAATAAGTCGACCAAGTTCTATGAAATATGAAATACTTTAAAAAGTGACAAAACCAACATTTTGCAACAATACATATAAATCGGAACATTTTAGAAAATATATGACACCTTTTGCGTCACTTTGCAAATGCACGAGTCGTCAAGTAGTAAAGTGGACTAAGTGAAGGATCGAGTTGTTGAACCACGAGAGAATAAGAGTACTAGTACTAACTTCTAAAAAATGATATCTAGCCCGAATAAGCGAGTAAGAAGCAAATAAACTACTACTTGAAAGATTAAAAGAAGACAAAAGCTGAGTTAAAAATTCAAACAAGCTGTTGGGCACAATGGGAGTACTTAGACAATAATCCCTTAGGTTTGTAACAAGAAGGCGCAAGATCCTATAAATACTTCTTACTATAATGGATGAGAGCTGATTTAAAAAAGTGACGTACTAATGGGTTTTCACATCACATTAATTGTCGGGATCTAATGGGTTTTCACCGCATGCTAGTTCCCAAGAACCAACGGGTTTTCACCGCGCATCAATAATCATGCAATGACCAATATGAAATTATTCAAATTACACATGCATTTCCACTTCGGAACTTCATAAGCCAATAAGATTAAGAAGTAAATATAGAATCTAATACAAATATACCTTAGGTTTCAAGTCCAATCTCCCAATGGAGGTTTTAGCTCATCATAGAGCACAAATCAATTGAACAAGCAACCAAAGTCATAATTATAAACATGAAAATAAGCACCACTTCCTCAAGAATTAAAGATGAACAGATCAACGCGAAGTTTCCCTCGACCTTTGCCGGAGTAATTGCTTTTGACCACACCGATGCCCTAACGAGATAATGAGAAAGATGATAATGGACACCGGCATGGGTTTCCTTGTCTTTGATGGGCTAAAATCGCCCTTGACCTCACTGCTACAATTGCTCCTCTCCTCCGCCCTAATTCTTCTCCAGTCGTCTTCCCTTTCTAGCCAAAAGCCCCTCCAGTTCTGAAATGAGCAAAGCCTTTTATATCAGTAAGTTTACGGGTGGCTTACGGGCGTAAGTCACGACCGTAAGCGTCGGGGTTTCTATTGATTGTGTGTCTTACGACCATAAGCTGTTCCCGTAAGGATGTTGGTCTTTGGGTTACGGTCCCCATTACGGTCGTAAGTGGGAGACAATAAACCTTGTCCTTCAAGCTTTACACTCCTCCTTACGGGCGTTAGTATCTTCCGTAAGTTTCTCTGGATATCCCTTATGGTCCGACTTACGGTTGTAAGCTCTGCCGTAAGTGCCTCTGCTTGACATTTATCTTCTTTACGGGCATAAGAATACCCACAAGGTCTTCTAACTAAGGCTTACAATCGTAAGCTTGGCCATAAGTAGCCTGTAAGCGGTTCTAGCTTTCAGGTACCTATGTCGGGAGAGTGCCATCTTCTGCATTTTGATTCCTAATTGCATCTTTTTGCTCTCCTTTGTCATTAAGCTCCACCTAGTGCCTGCGAAGATAATTTACACCTGATTTAGCATCGTTTCCACACAATCACTCTAGTATTGATTCAATTAGTATACAAATTGATATATAAAATATAAGTATAAATGTATACTTATCAATATATTTGAAACCACTTATACCCATATATAAGAAAATCATATATATACACTATAGAAGAACCATTTTACTCAAAAAGGGGTTTCAACACTCAGGTATCGTGACTACCAGAATACGGGTTTTAAAATCATAAAACATGATACTCAAATCCAAATCCATTTGTTTTACATGAAACTCATTTTCTCAAAATATGAAGTTTTTCAAACCAAATTGCTTCCAAAGAAGATACAAGTATTCACGTCTCAAATATCAGATTTGTAAAATACATATTTTCTCAACATACGACCCTGCATCTCGAGCAACCAAATCACACTCTAAAAACCTCTCTAAACTCTAGTCGTAACCGCAACTAGGTTTAGAGCCTTCAAAGCACTCATGTCCTTAACGTTTATCCACCGGACCATGTGGTGACTCCATACTCCCGATGTACGTCCAGTAAGGACTCTATGTGTCACCTGAAGTGGACAGACCAGCCGGGTCCACCATGGCACCTCTAAATACCATACCATGGGGACCCTCTGATGAGCAAGCGCGTGACATGCTAGAAAGCGAGCATATAACTCCCTCAGGCGCAAGTGCATGGGTCGTCAAGTAATAAACCTCTAATGCAAACAAGAAAGTATCGTATTCCTAGGGCCTGAGAAGTACTATCACTTCCTCTTTCACAACACTATCCAGCCGGTCAAACAAAGATGGTTGGGTTTTAAAATTAATAATTACTTAAATAAAATATGGAAAGAACTACCACACATATGAACATGGAAGGATAAAACAAGGGAGAGGGAAAGCCTCGGGCAAGGATCCGCTCGAGAGAATAACAAGCATGAACGGCGAACTAAGGTATCACGAAGTTAGCTAAAGTTTTGATCCGCAAGATTCGAAAGTTAACTACCCCGAAACCTCTAAAGTGTAGCCCTAATCCAATACAGGTTCCTCAATCCAGAAGATACCCCCACGATGTCTTTGGGCACAAGGAATGTCTATCTAAGGTTATACCCAAATGTGGGAGGCTATATGCACCCGATACCTCCAGTGTACCAATACATGAAATCCATCTCTAATCTATGTAGACCTAATGTATGCAAGCATCCCGCTCTACAAACATCATTCAACATCAATTCTACAGAATCTATCCATTATCAAATGAATATACAAAATATTAGATTGGAATCAAAACATAAATCCAAACCAACATTCAATTTAACAAATATTCAACCATCTATACAAGTTATCCTCCCGAGGTTCACCGGATGCCCAAAGGCCTTGAGAGATTTTAGTTCGACATCAAGATAATGGAGAATATAACATAAGAGATACAATCATCAAAAGACATTTAGCTCCTTCTTTGTCAACTAATGGTGGTGGTGAGAACTCGTTGGATCCGCGTCGTCGAGTTCTTTGGATGCTCTCTTTCGCTTCCACCGTTGATACGCCCCTTGCGTATCCGCAAGTGCACGGGTCGTATTAGTAATAAAATGTACCCTGAGGTTGGGTAGTCGTATCCACTGGGACTGGTGTATCTTCTAATACTATAGTTCTGCTTAATATCTAATCACTTAAAGAAGGGTTGAAATAACTCTAGGTTTGATTAAAGGGGATTGGAGAGAAGGAATTGCACTAAAGAAAAGGTAAGGATTGGCTCAATGGAGGAGATGGGGCCCCGGGGTTGAATTCTTGATGCTCACTAACTTGGACTCTCTCAGTACTTATCAGAAATATCTTCAGAACCCTAAATTCTAAGATCTCGTTGTGCTAGATGAATGATGCTCACAGTGCTGTTGAACCCTAACTTGAGATCTCACTTCTTGCAACTATCATAAAGATTCACAAGCTAAGATAAGATAACAAGAACTTCAAGCATTCAACCACTCAATATACATTCAAGGCAGCCAACAACCAAGATTTAATGTAAATAACAAGACATTCATAAATACTGCAAGTAGAGTATTCAAGTTCAAGGTACAAACATCATAATATCACCACGGGGCTCCCAATAAGAGTTTAGCCCCTTATAAGGTTAGACAACAAGGAAAATGCCAAATAAATAAATACACAAGAAGTTGAAAACTCCCTAATTTCTTGCATCCTTGCGGCTATCCGAGGTTCTACTGTGGAATGATTTCTCCTCCAGATCGGCCTACCATTCGTGCGACATTCCCTTGATGATTGTGAGGACGGCTCCTCCAGGCTCTCCTCTTCCTCTTCTCGCTTTTTCCAAGCCAAAAAGTCCCCCAAAAAACTATGTTTATGGGGTTTTAACATTTTCCCGATGTGAGCACGGCCGTGTTGAGACCGTACTCCAAGCCGTGCAGATTACGGCCAAATAAAACTCCCGAAACTCAAATTCCCGTAGTCCGCACGGGGTCCAACACGCCCGTGTTGCGGCCATCTGAGGGTTGCACGACCGTGCTTAGCGACCATAAGGACTGCTATCCTCGGCTGAATTCTCCTGCAATTTGCACGGCTTGCAAGCGCGGGCGTGCCGAGGCCGTGTTGAGCTTGGTGATGTTTCTTCTAAGTCCTTTAGCTCCCAAAATCACTCCAAATCACTTTTTCTTCCTTTAGGACTTTGATATCTCGTATGGAAAACTAACAATACCTCAAATAGCACTGAATTTGGAGAATTAATGCCGATAAATTCAAGAATCATGGGAGTAAGATATAAAATAAATATATATGAAATGCACTCATCAACCCTCTTCTTATGTTGATTCCCTGCAATAATTGTCCTTCTCGATGAGTGTATGCGTTAAAAGTGGTCGGAATGGTGCGGTGGCTCCCTTCTTTCCAAAAGCCCTAACTTTGGCTTTTATAAGTTTCCAGTGTGTGGGCTCCGGGCGTGTAGGCAAGTGTGTGGCCGTAAGGGGGCCACACGAGATTGAAAACGTCTTTGGCTGACGCGGCCACGAGCCATGCGGGTGTCGTACAGCCCACAATGCGGCCGCATGGCTTTCGGCCCTTCCGTGTGGCCCGCTTGTGCGGGCCGCACATCAACCCGCACGGTTTCCTCGTGTGCAAGCTCTTATGTGACCTCTGTATGGGCCACACGCGGTCTACATGGCTTCTCGACAAAGACTATTTTGCTTCATTTTTACACCATTAGCTCATTTTCTCATTGCCCGGTGCTTGGGGGTCCATATGACCTTTGAATAGTAATCAAAAGTAGTGTTTTTGACATCCAAAACACCTCTAATCCTCTTCGCAAGCTCCAAGGGGTCGTCCGATATTGTAAAATACAAATTAAACAAGAAATGGCATAAACGGGCATCGGTGTTATTAAAATTGCATGAAAATGTATTCAATATTTCGGTGAAATGTAGCGTATTTGGACACTTATCACAACCTACCTGCAGCTAGTAGATTCCAACTCGATCACCAACAAAACATCACGAAGTGTGTTATCAATATAATTCCAGTAATTCATTTCATAGAGTGCTCGTACAAAACAAATATCCACATATCGGTAATAAACATCTCTGTCATATAAATCCAAACCAAGTGTGTAACATATGTAAATGTTCAGTCATTTATTTCCATCCGATGTACCAATCAAGCCAGAAGTATTTTCATTAAACATCAAGAATTTTACTTGTAAAATAAAAGGTATGGAAATTCCTTTCAAATCATCGATTCATCAAGAGTTTCATTCATAAAACAGGAAACATCAAACTTCTTTTAAAACTATCAAACCATCATTTTAACATGATAAAACCAAGGATTTCTTAACTAATCCATAAGTCTATTTATATAGTAGTATACTCCATAAGTCTATTTATATAGTAGTATACTAGAATGTGCAATGAATTACTGGAATGTATGTTGATTTGTATGTGTTGATTTGTATGAACATGTGTTAAGAGTGTTTATCGGTGGATTGCTTTGAGAACTTATGTTTTTTCTTTTAAACCGATTATTTGGAATCCTCTATATTATTATTAAATAACAACCTTGATAATTTGTATTATTATATTTTTAAAACATTATGATTATGTATTATTTCGATTATTTTATTTAAGGCTATGTTGTTACCACTCACTTGGGTAACATATATGTATGTTGATCACCACTCCCTTTTCCCCCTCTCAAATTACGACGTTAGGGTTGGTTGTGCTAGGCGGACCTTTTCGATTCTCGTTTCCCATCTATGTATTTGTGTGTCTTTGTGTTCTTAATTTTATTAGGCATGTAAAACTCATGGATCCACTAAATTGTATGCTTGTATTTGTAGTGATATTTTGTACGCCTTGTATGCCTATGTACTAGTGTATGAAAATATGGATTTATATGTGTTGTGAAAATTCGATTCCTGGTTTGAATTGCCTCAATTTATTTATGAGTTGTTATCAGGTTTTGTTGAGTCATGCGGCAACTTAGATGTTGAGTGGTGTGTGATCCTCTCCTAGTTGTCGCGGTGGTTAACACGTGCCCGGGTAGGGTCTGACGTGACAAAATGTTATGTGCATGATGAAATTCATAGTCTATAATCACTTGTAGGTATGAAAAGAAAACACAAACATGTGCATAACACAGGCATTAAGACTTGCATTCAATAGTTTTTAATGTAATAAATACAATAAGACTTCAATACAAAAAATTTCAATGTTGATGTTAGAAAATAATACTTGCATCATTAAACAGAAAAACAGAAATCTCTTGCTCACTTAAGAGAAAATAAATAAATAAATTGATTGTGAGCCTACAATAGCCTACCATAGCCCCAGATTCCAAATAAAGAGGATATTATCCAGGAAGGATTTCACAAACAGCTCTTCACAACGAACCTGTCAGAAATAAAATAACATACCCAAACTTGATAGTTCAATGCCAAATACGCAATTAACTTGGTGCCCCGAAGTGGATAATAATGAAGGATAACAATAAAGAATATGCTACGTTTTTCAATAATAATTTATCCACACAGTTCCGTGCTCGATAAAGACTTCTAGATTAGCTCTGACAAGTGATAGGTGGATATGAAAATATAGTAACTTATGAGAAGCAATAATTATGACACATAGTCACTTACCACGTCCTTGATGTTGATTTTAGTCTAAGACATTTGAAAAAATAGGTAAGCAAGGGCTCAGAGGTTTCTATACAATATGAAAAAATAGGTAAGCAAGGGCTCAGAGGTTTCTATACAATAAAACCACATCAAATCATTAATCGATGCCCATATATATGACAAGCACATAATCAATAAGTCGTTGAGAATTCCACTTTCTTTACATAAGAGAACAACAAAACTTTCACGGGAAAAACACCAGACGGCATCATTCCTGGACAGGATTAGGGTGGATGAGCAGGCACAAGTAGCCTTTCAATTCTGTACTTTATAATGGAAGGCTTGAATCATTCACTCAATTGATCCACATTTTTTAGCTACTAACTTGGGCATTAATCAATGAGGTCCCCTTTTCATAGAAAATTGGCATAACAATGTAAATCATGAAGGCTACTGAGAAGCCAGGCAGAGTTTGTTTCTCAAGGATTGCAAATATAACAAGAGGTATACCTAAATTTTGAAACGAAACATGTGTGTATTCACCAGGTGTCCACCCATCCATATCTGACACTCGCCAGTAGTAAATCACACATTAAATGATGACTCTGATGAACATATAAGCATTCACTGTTTGTTGCTAACATTATATGGGCACACACAATTAATACATTATATGTCATGCTCAATTACATTCTAGAGGTTTTCATATATGTGATACAACAGTACGTTTTGCAGGACAAAAGCAATCATTTTTTTCGACTTTGGTAACATAACTAAATTATATTTGCTTGCGCGCTCAATAAATGAACTTTAATTCATGAGTTGAGCCGGATGACATCCCCGACAGTATGATATGTAAATAAATAGATTTGTATCCTTCAGCAAAAAGCAGTCCTATCCAAAACATTATTTTGTTGTCAAGTTCTTTATATTCAGGGCATCTAATCTATGCAGAGTGGTGCAACTGCCCTCATGAAATTTTATAGTAGAGTTAATAGATATTGACTTGTCAGATTTAGAATCACATGTATCACAAAAGCCACACTAGTTGCAGGCAGCAGTAATATGACCACTACAACCTTCAATTACCCCAAAAGCATACAACCCATGGTTTATCACACACGTAGAGGAGCTCACTCAAGGAATAAAACATTACAGAAGAATTCAAAACATGAAAATAAAACTCACTTATAAATGCACAAGGAAATATGTGGCCATCTAAAAACAATTTGATCAAATGTTGTTCTGACCCTAATATGCATTCAGTACTTATGATACAAAATAAAATATAACGTTACAAGGTTCAAGTCTTTCTGCTTACGAAAAGTTGTTCTGACTATAATATGCATTCACAAGCTGATCCATTTGGGGATTAGGTGGTGCAAAAATAAGTTGGAAAGATCCAAGTAAGAATACCATTTATTTGTCCCAAAAAACAAAAGTGATTTCGCACACTCCAAATTTTCCATCTTGTGCATGTATCAATACTATATTTCTGTTTTGGTACACACTTTTCATCTTTTGGCCCCAGGAAAGGAACAGTCACAAAATAACAGGTTGACCAGATAGCATTGTAGCTTTGCTTGGTAAAAATGAGGTAAAATTTTCAAGTTTAGACCACTTTATAAGTCAGGATTCATAACTAAGTTTAGAACCAATAATTATCATCTTCATCATTCGGGAGACAAATATTGAAATTAGTTTCTCAGTGAACAATTCTTGTAGTACTGTGCATTGCCAATATTATTTTCCATTCCACTTTATATTAAATTAGTTTTGCAGAAAAGCAGAAACAGAAAAAAGAAGCGACACCAGATGCCATTTATCAGTATCAGAGAGTAAAACATTGTGTCTTTCATTGAGCAGCAAACTATTGGAAATTAACCTATATCTCATGTCTCCTATTTTTTGATCTTTGTTCTTGGAGAATATGATAGGAAAAAATTAATTAGGAGTGGTGCCTATTACTAAGAAATTAAAAGAAAATCGATTAAGATAGCATAAACATGTTGTTTGATGACTATTAGATGCCTCCACACGAAAGACGTAAGCTCTTCAGATGAAAGGATGTAGAAGAAGAAGAGGTAAACCTAAAAGGTGTTTTAACAAAAAAATTAAATGAAGGAAAGTCTAATCTTAGTTTAGCTAGTCTTTTGGCCTTGATAGAGCAACATGGAACAGAAAGATTCATCCATATACCCGACGTAAAATAGTTGGGACTAATGGCTTGTTATTGCTGAATTTGGAGAATTCCTAAACTACATTCTTCACTGTGCATCTTACATGTGACAATAAGAACCAATGACGTAGCTAGCCTACAATCCAACCCCTCCACACAATTCCAGAATGACAAATTCAGCTAAAACCATGAATATATCAGATTTAATGAAGATGCCATAATGATGTAACCAAAACAAAAAGAACAAAAATGCAATAACCAAATTTACCATGCAACAACTTGTGGAGAAACTAATACAAATAAGGAAAGAAACAGTCAAAACTAAATCCTTCCGTGAAATATATGCGACAGATTTCCAATTGACTCAAAGCCAGTATTTCACAATTATGCTTAAAAAAAACAAGAAATTCATTTCGAGAAAGAAAAGAACTGAATGGTACAAAAAAAGCATAAATTTAACGAAATAAAGCAATTAAAATTCATAGAACTTACAGTATTATTATGTCACTAATTATCGTTCAGCTAAAGACCTCATAGAACTTCTCTACAACAAGCAAACCCGAGTCTATCGACTCCAATGGGTCTTTCCTTAGCCTATGCCTCAAGCAATTCGGAATCACTGTAGCTATATCCTCTGCAGTGACTTTATCCCTTCCTTTCAAAGCCGCCAAAGCCTTTGCAGCCCTGTTAGTTACAATATCCCCTCTCAATCCATCCACATTAAGTTCAGCACACACCTTAGATATCTTAACTCGCAAATCATGCTCAATCTGAACAGAACCAAGATTACTTCTGGCAGATGAAATCTGCTGTTGGAGTTTCTCTTGCTCTGCTTTATATGACTCACGGAATCCCTTTGAATCCTTATCAAACCTCGACCTCTCCTCTACAATCTTCACTCTCAACTCAGCATCCCTCACTGTCCCAACCTGTGCATGCATTCCGAACCGATCAAGAAGCTGCGGCCGGAGCTCACCTTCCTCTGGGTTTCCAGACCCAATAAGGATAAACCGAGCAGGATGTGATATCGAAATACCCTCACGCTCAACAGTATTCCAACCAGAAGCAGCAGAATCCAAGAGGACATCCACCAAATGGTCATCCAAGAGATTCACTTCATCAACATAGAGAATGCCTCTATTGGCTTTAGCAAGCAACCCAGGCTCAAATGCCTTGACACCCTCAGTAAGGGCCTTCTCAATATCGATAGTACCACAAACTCGGTCCTCGGTCGCACCGAGCGGAAGGTCAACCATGGTGATCTTAGTCAAAGAAACAGGAAGCTGCTCGCCGCGCAAGAGACGCTCGCGAACCTCCATACTCATGGATTCAGGATCTTCAGGGTCAGAGTTGAAAGGATCGCCGACTATGACACGGATTTCAGGAAGGAGGTCGACAAGTGACCGAACAGTGGTGGACTTGCCAGTGCCACGGTCGCCCATGATCATGACGCCACCAATCTTGGGATCTATGACGTTGAGAAGAAGGCAGAGCTTCATCTCATCCTGGCCAACGATGGCCGCGAAAGGATACACGGGACGCTGGCTCTCTTCAGCGGGCGCCTTGCTGGCCTGGAAAACGAAAGGATGTTAGCAGAAGCAGCGGCAGCGATAAAAGGGGGAATCGATGGGTAATGGGTTACCTCCATGGCGGAACTGAGATCAGTAGCGGCGACATTGGAAATGAGAAGGCGACCATGGGTCCTTCTTCGAAGAATGGTCAGTCTTGGAGCGGGAGGGAGAGGGAGAGATCGAGGATGAGAGGGGGAGGAGGAGGAAGGGGGAGAAGAAGGGAGATAAGAGGGAGGCCATTGGAGATGGTGGGGTTTTTCGGTTGCGAGGTTTTGCGGAGAGGGAGAGGTGGGTGATGGGGATGGAGTGGTGGGATTTCGAGGTGTGGATAAGAGAGAAGATTGGATGGGTCGGTGGGTGTGTTTGCGGATGGAAGCTGATTGATTTTGGGCAGGAGGCATGAGAATCCCAACCTAATGAAAAAATGACTCAACTTGGACAATTCATTACAGTCAATGCTTTTAAAACAGGATCAGGAAGTGAACCAGTCTCACATTTAGGTCAGGGTCAATCAGCCAACCGAATGACCGATTCCGGTTAGGGATCCCTCCTTAAATTAGAAAATTCCAAAAAAAAACAAGTTAATGAAAACAAAAACCTAAAAAAATTGGGCAACCTCTAATTCTCCAACTCTAAGGAGTTGTTTGGTTCGGAAATGATTTATCAAAGTGAGGAAAGTCGGAAGTGGTACTTTGGTGGAAGTGAACAGTTCGATCTGCTTGGTTAAACCGAAAAACGTGACTTAGGGAGTACTTTCGTGTTTGGATGGTGAATGTAGGAAATTGAAAAATCTCACTTCGCCACTTTTTGATATTTGATAACACCGAAATGGGGATATGATCACCACTTCAGTGTAGGGTAAGAAACTTGTACAATTAAATGCTCATTAATTAATTAATGATGTGATTAGTTTGTTATAAATTGCTTAAGATTTTCATTAATTAATTATTGCTTTCATTTAATTATTGCTTTCCATCTAATAGTTTATTTTCACCTAATTAAATGCTCATTTTCATGCACAATTGGTCATTGCTAACATGTTAACATATGACCAAACTTAAATTATTAACCAATGAGTTAGCAACTTTATTAAAAAGAATATCGAATTGATTAATTAATTTAAACATTTCCTCAATAATATATTCACTTCATGTAAAAGTGGCAACATTACTTCATTACCATATTGATTAATGTATTAAACTAGTTACTTAGATTTTCATGGAATGAGTTAATTACCTCATTAAAAATGTTGATCAGTATCTTAGTCGAATACTTCACCACTTCATTGAATATTGACATGTTCACCTGTATTACTTAGGCCATTGTATCAATTATCAACAAATGATACATTGCATTGTATCAAATATCATCACTTGATTAATTCCATCATTCAACAGCTACAACATCAAGATTAAAGAAAATATTACATTCCAAACTTCTCAAAACTTTCCATTCATAAATAGGACAGTGTCTAACAACATGTTTATTTCTGGTTACTCCAAAATTACAGAGACATATCATCCTTTCTAACAAATTTAAACATGGAACCTAACATGGCAGTGCATCAACACAAAAAAAAAAGAAAAAAAAAAGATGAGCTTAGGGAGGCTTCAGAAGATGATAACTCATTAGCCGGGGTTGACCCATATCTTCTTTGCTTCATAGATGATGTTGTTTCCTCAGTTGCTCCTACAGCACAAAAGAGATAATTGCAAGCACATTTGGTTGGCTCAGTTGGTTGGTGAATTTCATTGGCATTTGACTCTCTCAAGGTCTGGTGAAAGACAATACCCATTGATACGCCCCTTGCGTAACCGCAAGTGCACGGGTCGTACAAGTAGTATAATGTACCCGAGAGTCGGGTAGTCAATTCCACAAAGACTGGTATATCTCCTAATATTATCTTCCTACTTAGTATCTAATCAACTGGAATTAGAGTGAAATGACTCTGACTTGAGAAAGAGAGAATGTGAGAGAAGAGAAATCGCACTAGAGGGAGAGATTTGGGATTGCTCAATGGAGGAGATGGGGCCCCTGGTTGATCACTTGGTGCTACCTAACTTAGATTCTTACAACACTTATCTGGAGTGTCTCTCATGGACCCTAAACTCTAGAATCTTATTGTGCTACGAGGAAGATACATGTAGTGTAATTGAACCCTAAGTTGAATTCTAACTTCTTGCATCAATCGGGAAGATATGCAAGCTAAGTCAAAATCAAGATCTTAAGGTAATCAAAACACTCAACAACCATCAATGAAGCCAACAACCAAATATTTAATAAGGGAAATAAAGACATCCATAAATGCTGAAATACAAGAATCCAAGTTCAAAATACACACACAAGTTCTCAACCCGGGGCTCCTAAGAAAGGTTTAGCCCCTCATAGATTCAGACAACAACCAAATAACTAAAGAAGCAAATTCTAAAGAAATCAATGATTCCCTATTTGTTTGCATCTTTGTTGCCGTCTGAGGTTCCGATGTTGATAGATTTTCTCCTTCCGATTGGCCTAAAATTCGCGCTCCGTTCCCTCTTCAATCGTTCCTGATGCGTCTCCGCAACAACACAACAGGGTAATGTGTGTCAACCCCTTGCGTTACCGCAAGTGCACGGGTCGTCAAGTAATAAAAGTAGACCCAAAGGGTCGGGTTGTCGAACCACAGGGAACAGAAGTACTAGTAATAGCCCCTCTTTTGTTATCTAGCCTAATGAGTGTAGTGTGTGATGATCTAACGGCCAAAACTAAGAGTGTCACTACAAGTGCGCAGGGAATAAAAAGGAAAAGAGTTCTCAATCAATAAAAGTGAGGTATCCGGACAATGCTCCCCCTAGTATTCGGGTGTTGGATGTAGATTACAAGTGGTTCTAAACGAAAACAATGAGTCGTGGGTATCCTAAGGTATAACGGCCCCTGCCTCCAGGTCGCCGATAACTACTCCCCTACGAGGTCCCGGCGGAGAATTCTCTCGACGCCTCACATCACATATGACTGCTTAAAACTCTAGGGATCCCAAAGATATAACCAATTCCTAAAAGTAGATCTAACCCTACCTCCAGGTGAAAGATCCCTAACCCCCTACGAGGTCCCGGCGGAGAATTCTCTCGACGCCTCACACCACATATGGTTGCTTGACACTTAGAGAATATGGAGATAGGAAATATCTGTCAGAAGGGAAAGGGGACACTCCGCTATCTCACGGCTCACTCTCTCAACCCTCTTTACTCTTGGTAATTCTAAACCTAGTGGTGATCTCTCTCTTCACTAGATTGAATAAAACATGCAAGGCAATTAATAATGAAATCAAAAGCACAAACAAGCATTAAGAACTCAAGAGTAAAACTCAAACTGATAAATTCGAATAGAAACACAATGTAAATCAAATGAAAATAAGAATCCTAGGGTTTACATGTCCGAATACCCCCTAGGGGTTTAGCTCTCCATGGAGCGAGTCACAAAACAAATAATAATTTGAGAATAAAGTTCCAAAGACATAAAGAATAACCCCCCTAAGTCCGTGATGATGGCCTTGATGGGTAGTTTCCACGTCTGGATTGAATCCACTCCGAAGCTAGGTCGCCGATGGCTTCCTTGATGCTATGACGGAGGAGGAATCGATCCAAGTTGGTGAGGAAAGCTTCCCAAAGCCGCAAAGAACTCCTTCCAAGCCCTAGTCGTCTTATCTCCCGAAAGTGGCCGAAATGATCCCTAAAAATTATCACAAGGCGGCTTTTATAATTTGAATTCGGGGCTTTACGCAGGCATCCACACGGGCATCCACACGCCGTGTACTGTAGCCACACGCCCGTGTGGATATTCCACACGGGCGTGTGGAGTACTTTTTGCTACAATACTGCTACAGTAAACTGCTACAGTAAATGCTACAATGATTTCCCCCCCCCAAAAGTCTTCCTTGGAGTCCACACGGTCGGGCACACGCTCGTATGGTAGGGTGTGTGGCTTTCTATGCTTTGAAATCCTCAAGAACCTTCTTCTGCTTTGTACGGAAGCTGGGACATGGGGCGTACTACTGCCTTTGTGCCCTTTCGGTTTGTGTAATGACTTGTACTCCTCCGAAAGTTGGTAACACCCCCATGCATATGAACACAGCTTCTGATTGTGGCCTTGAAACGTGTCATCACACCCTATCTTTGCTTCTTCCTGTACGTTATGTCTCCAAAACCATGTTTGCACAAAAGAACACAAAACACACCTTGTTAATGCTAAAAACTGATAAAAGTGATGCTCAATGCATGTAAACTGATATTATAAAATATATATAATCAAGCACTTATCAGTTCCAATCACTATATCCGCTTCTCCCTTTCTTTCCCTATTTTTCCGCCTTCCAAAAGTCCCTCAAGCCCGAACTTTCAGGGTGTTTTAACACTCTCCCGATGTGAACATGGCCGTGCTTTGGCCGTATTCTAAGCCGTGCAGATTGCTGCCAAATAAAAACTCTGAAACTCCACTGCCTGTCATTTGCACGGGGTTCAACACTGGCGTGTTGTGGCCGTGTTGCGAGTTGCACGACCTTGCTTATAGACCCGAACCCATGCTGACTTTGGCTGAATTCTTCTGTGAATTGCACGCCTTGGGACATGAGCGTGTTGAGGCCGTGTATAGCTTGGTGAGGTTTCTTCTAAGTCCCTTAGCTACCAAAATCGCTCGAAATTGTTTCTTCTTGCTTCGGGACTTCAATATTTTCATAGAAAACTAGAAATACCTCAAATAGCACTGAAATGGGAGAATTAATGCCAACATACTTGATGAGCGTCCCACAAGTGCACGGGGTCGTCAAGTAATACCCTGTATGTGACACAGGGGTCGTATTCCACGGGGCCAAGGAGCTACTATTACTTTCCATTCGTCTATTTCCTAGTCTAACAATACGAGTAAATAGTACATCTACTAAAATCTATAAATAAAAGAATAAAGCTACCACTACACGCCAAATAAGCATACAAGGGACGCACGAACAGGAGAAGGCGTGATTTGGGCAGAGAATCCCCCTAGGGTTATCATTAAGGCCCGAATTAAGGATGATGTGTTGTGATGGTGGTTTGGACCGAGAGATTCCTAAATTAAGCTAATCACGAATCCCTCGGTGATTAGCCCTAATCCCATAGGAGTATTGACCGGAATCCCTTCCGGTCAATTCCTCCTACGATTGCAGTGCGCTCAGGGAATCTTTTATCAGGAGTAGACACTCTTCTAGGTCTAAGCCTAACGTTCGGAGGGGTACCTAATACCCGAATCCCTCGGCGTATTGGTACATGAATCCCTTTCAATCTATGTGAGTCTAGTACAAGAGCGATGGTCACGCTCCATGTACAACCTAGACATTGAACAGCAGAGTTCTCATGCGGTCCAAGACAGTAAAGCACACATAGAGAGAATCACAAAGTACAAGATTCTATAAAACAAATCTAGCATCCAACAATACATCAATAATGACGATCATCCAAAATTACAATGAAAACACCCTAGGGTTCATCATGCCCAAATCATATACAAGTTAGTTCCTCATGAAAGATGAACACTCATACAATTCCAAGGAACAAATAAATATAAAGAGAGGTAAATAAAACTCCCTCAAGCTTCGGATTGCCTTGGATGGATGAAAATCGCCGATGTCGCCGAGATCTCTTCTCAAACGACGCTTTGAAGCTCTAGATATTCCCCCTATTACCTCCTCCAAAGTTTGTCTCCCTCTTGGTGAAGAATGGCGCGGTGGATCGCCGGAAAACGCCGCCGGAGAGGGTGGGGTGGCGGCCCAAGAAGAGGAGAAGAAGATGAGTTGAAGGATCTCAAATGCCCTAATTTTGTCTCTTTAAAACCTTTTTCGGGCATCCATACGGGCTGCCTTGCGGGCGCATGCTTGCTCGCAAGGCTCCCAGCCTCTTCCAGAAAAACCCCGTTTCGGTGCTATAGTGCCATACTACAGTAATCGTGCTACAGTAATCCTTCTACATTATTACTACAGTGATGGAAGCTCGAAAAACGTCGTGTTTGATACGGATTTCTTCCCAAATACGTTATTGAGCTCGTTTTGGCTTCTTCAAGGCCTGTAACACAAATAAAACCAATTTAAACGCGAAACGGGCATCAACTCATCAAAATACATGCAAAATAGTACTAGAATAAACATATAAATACGTACATTTAGACATTTATCATAACATCCCCACACCTAAGCGTTTGCTTGTCCTCAAGCAAACAAAAACATAAAGAACAAGGGAAAGATGATAAGTGGCTAAATGTAAAACCTCAAGCTCAGAGTGTGGAGAATCTCACAAGCATAGAGCGAAAAGAATTCAAGACAATGAGTTGTATTAAAAGAAACCAAATAAAGATAGTCATGTTCCATCTATAGTGTTCCTGTGAGTGTGTGAACCTCCTATCTCGCCCTCTTTACCCTAGATCAGTCTAGGGGTCCATTCACCCCACACACAATGATTACTGGTCTTAGAACTACTAAGAACACCCTCAATGGTCAGCTAAGATCCTTTTGATTCCTATATTCAATTCTAGCCTTATTCTAATTGTTGTAGACAATTCTGGAGATCAATAGGATTGTTTTTTTTAGACTAACGTAGACTGTACATTATCTTTCGACTGGGTGCACATGCTGTTTAGGTACCAGAACACCCATCTACTCGATTTATTACATATCTACATAAACGCATTTATGCTTCATTAGCTGTTGGCTTAAGGTGCACTCTGGTTAGGAGCCTGTACCTTGAGCTACTTAGCCAATGAGAGCAACGGAATACTGTCTTTTGACTTATTTCTATTTACAGCATATATCATGTCTCCTGGTCTAGTCTACATGTCAAGATGTTACTAAGACTAGTCTCATAAGAATCAAAAGTTCTTAAAGGCCCATTGAAAGTAGCCCTTAACAAACTAAGACTGGTATCAACAAGATGGGTTGGTCAGAGTGTGCGAGAAGGAAGTCTAGTGACAAAATGTGTGGGTTACACTAGAGATACAACAGGACTCCCATTAAGTACAAAAATAAATCACAACTCATATCTATCATTCTTTCATGCTAGGAGATTCTCAACAAGATGATCATAGCTATCATAGGTAAATTTTGCATGCAAATGTATGAAATACCCCATCCCCACACCTAAAGTCGTGCATTGTCCTCAATGCACATAAATCAGCAGCACATGGTGAAAAGATAAACAAGAAATGCATGGGAAGGGATAAAGAAACTTCCCTAGCTCATAACTTGAACTCGGGGTGTGGCCGGTACTATGTGTTGTGGCCGGCCTCGAGGAGGATGATGGGGGTGCATATCATGCCCTAGAATCCCTGCAAGGATAATAGGGCTCATCACATCACAAAATTTTAATAAAAGAGGAAGTATTAATTAAAAAAAGGAACAAACAAAACAAAAATACGAAAACAAAAGTCCATGCAAGCTCTTGAGACAATGAAGACGCTATTCGTTTGTACGCCTTGTCGGTGTCATGGATGTGGTGGGCACTAAGGCTCTTGTTCGGCATGTCTACAACCACAAAGGACAAGATTAATCCGAACAAAATGAAAACAAGGGTTTTGGGGCTCTCATTATATCATAAAACCAAAGAAAATTAGATGCCCCAAAAAAAAATTTGCAAGAGTTCCCCTTGTATTTGGAGCTTTAAAAATTTTACAAACATAGCTCAAAGTTCATAAAATTCACAAAATCCACATCCATTCATTCAACAATTATGTTTGCATCTCATAAGCGTGAAGAATCAAGAAGAAAAAGGAAGATTGGAGCAAACCTTAAGTTAGGGCTTCAAAGTTCAAGTCCATGAATTTCGGCGAAAAAGACTGTGAAAGTTCAAATAATTTACAAAATTGAAGTTGCTAAAGGTAGGAGAGGGGTTTAGAGGAGGAAAAACGAAGATAAACGGCGGAAAAACCAAGAAGAAAAGAGAAGAAATCGAGAGGAAGAAAGGAGAAAAGAAGGGAAACAAGAGGGAAGAGAAGGGAGGGCAGCCACTCAGGCTTGCGGGTGCCCATGCGGGCGCATGGGCGCCCGCAAGGGGCTCTGCCCCCTTGCAGCCTCGCGGGAGGACTTGCAGGTGCATGGGCGCCGCAAGGCTCCCAGCCGCGAGGCTAGGGCTCTCGTGGCCTTCCTCGCGGGCGCAAAGGAGCCCACGAGGCTCCCTAGACATTTTACCATGCTTTTTGTGGGCGTTTAGACGCCCATAAGGTTCTGAAAATTCAAAATTTCGGCATGGTCTCCCCTGCAACTTCAAGAGAAAAAAACGGATATACAACATCTTAACGCCGAAATATACAATTAAACACACTTGAACTACACCGAATAAATGAACGAACACTAAGAATTTAAGACAAGCAAGGATTAAAATAACAACACAAATACGAAAACGAAAGTCACAAACACAACAAACAACACACAACAAACAACACGAGCACGAAAAAATTAAAATACGAAGAATTTAAAACTTGGGTTGCCTCCCAAGAAGCGCTTGTTTAACGTCACTAGCTCGACGAACCTTTTTCTTACCTCATGGAGGTTTGAAGATGGTGTGTTCATCCCGGCCAGAAGTGGCATAAGAGCTACCCAAAAATACAAAACATACATGCTGAGATGATGTTAGGATGGAGGTCATGCATGAACTACCTTTTGGCCTCCACGGGAAGAGCTTCGGTCGGGCATTGTGCAATGTCAATTTGGGAGGATTTTTAAATGGCTTGAGCTTCCTCCCCTCTTCTTCCTTAGCCCGGACCAATCTTTTAACAAGAGACCCAGAAAAATATTTAGGCCTCCATGGAAACAACTTGGGTTGAGAACTGTTTAATCTTAGCATATGTGGATCCTTAAATGTCTTTAAACCATTGCACAAATATTGTTGCTCAACCCCTACAGGAAATTCCTGAAATGCCCACCAAAGTCATTTGGGCCTCCAGGGAAACAGCTTGGGTTGGGAATTATTCAGGTTTGGCATGGGTGGGTCCTTGGATGGCTTGAACCTCCTACCCACATCTTCTTCCTCAACCTTCATTGGAAGTGCTTGAAATGCCCATAGAAGTTGTTTGGGCCTCCAGGGAAACAACTTTGGTCGAGAATTTGTAAGGCTTTGCGTAGGTGGGTAATTGTTAGGCTGCTGCATCCTGTCCACATATATGTTCTCAACCTTAGTTTTAAGCACTTTAATTGCCCACAAAAATCTCTTAGGCTTCCATGGAAAAATCATTGGCTAGGAATTATCCAGGCCGAGCATAGGTGGTTTCTTGAATGGCATCAATCTCCTTCCCACATTTTCAACAATCCCAGATACTTCCCGTTTGTGCTCGGTATGAAGATTAGCTTCTATGCACAAGGCTTGCTCCAATAGTAATGATGCCACTTCTTCTGCCTTTTTATCTTCCAACTCACCACAATCATCTTCCAGCTCCTTTTCAATGACATGCTCTTCTTCTTCATAACTATTTTCAGATGGGACTTTACTCATTTGTTCAGGAGCTGGTGGCAAGTCAGCCAATACCTTGAAAAGATCTCCCATCTGTTTCTCCATTCTATGAAGAGATGTTTGTACCTCCAAAAGTGCAGTGTCAACGGCAGCAAATTTTCTTTCTGTTTGAACCATAAATCTTGCAAGTACATCCTCTGTAGTAAATTGCTGCTTTTGAGGCTGAGGACTTGGAGGAGGCTTGACCCATTGCCCTTGAGGTGTGGCGCAAATTATGATCTCATTTTGGGGGCATTCCCGTTGTTGTCCACGAAAATGACTCGGTGCACCCGAATGTGAGTTGTATGAGTTGGTGCATGGACTGCTCTGAAGTGATCTCTGGGCAATAAATTTGCTCAACCTTTCTTCAAGTGCGTCTATAGTAGCGGCTAAAGCTGAATCTTGATCATTCAAATAACAAGCTCCCTGCATTGGCTCAGAAAATTGTACCTCGCACCAAAGAAAAACCAAAGAACAAAATCAAATAAATAAATAAGAAGAAAACAAGAAAATAAAGTAGAATGTACAAAAATAAGAAAAAAAATGGCTAGAGCAATAGACTACAAGTTTTCCTAGTATCCCTTGTGTCCCCGGCAACGGCGCCAAAACTTGATGAGCGTCCCGCAAGTGCACGGGGTCGTCAAGTAATACCCTGTGTGTGACACAAGGGTCGTATTCCACGGGGCCAAGGAGCTACTATTACTTTCCCTTCGTCTATTTCCTAGTCTAACAATACGAGTAAATAGTACATCGACTAAAATCTATAAATAAAAGAATAAAGCTACCACTACACGCCAAATAACCATACAAGGGACGGACGAATAGGAGAAGGCGTGATTTGGGCAGAGAATCCCCCTATGGTTGTAATTAAGGCCCGAATTAAGGATGATGTGTTGTGATGGTGGTCTGGACCGAGATATTCCTAAATTAAGCTAATCCCGAATTCCTCGGTGATTAGCCCTAATACCATACGAGTATTGACCGGAATCCCATGCCCAAATCACATACAAGTTAGTTCCTCATGAAAGAGGAACACTCATACAATTCCAAGGAACAAATAAACATAAAGAGAGGTAAATAAAACTCCCTCAAGCTTCGGATTGCCTTGGATGAATGAAGATCGCCGATGTCGCCGAGATTTCTTCTCAAACGACGCTTTGAAGCTCTAGATCTTCCCCCTATTTCCTCCTCCAAAGTTTGCCTCCCTCTTGGTGAAGAATGGCGCGGTGGATCGCCGGAAAACACCGCCGGAGAGGATGGGGCGGCGGCCCAAGAAGAGGGGAAGAAGATGAGTTAAATGATCTCAAATGCCATAATTTTGCCTCTTTAAAACCTTTTTCGGGCATCCATACGGGCTGCCTTGCGAGCGCATGCTTGCTCGCAAGGCTCCCAGCCTTTTCCAGAAAACCTCGTTTCGGTGCTACTGTGCCATACTACAGTAACTACTACAGTAATCATGCTACAGCAATCCTTCTACAGTACTGCTACAGTGATGGAAGCTCGAAAAACGTCGTGTTTGATACGGATTTCTTCCCAAATACGTTCTTGAGCTCATTTTGGCTTCTTCAAGGCCTGTAACACAAATAAAACCAATTTAAACTCGAAACGGGCATCAACTCATCAAAATACATGCAAAATAGTACTAGAATAAAACATATAAATACGTACATTTAGACACTTATCAATACTCATGAAATAATGGGCATACAATGAAAAATATATCTATATGAAATGCACTCATCACCCATTCAATCAGAAAAAGAAGCCATGCAGACACATGGCAAACGTGATTTAAAGCAAAATTTGGCATACACATGAAATCCGATCGATTACAAGTAGGATGCACTATTGGTATTGCACACCAAAATGTCTCGCCGCAACTTGCACAAAATCCGCACACGGACATGAGCTACAATTTATAAACCATATCAAACTAACATCAAAACGTATCAAATCCTTGCAGACACAAATCCCGGCAGAAACAAGCAACCTAAACACAAGTAACATGTCCGAAGTTAAATGTTCTCAAACACAAACAAAGAAGGTAGGGTACACCTTCAAACAAAAACCGCTGCAATATACCACGAACAAGGCGAAAAAATTGAGTAAAACCGAAAACAACTGAAAAGCATCAATAACAAACATTGACCTCCACAAGCTAACGAACGCAAGGTTGCAATAGAGAACCATTTCCAGATTCTCTTATAGCCCCGCCATTGCGTATGAGAGCGAAGCCTCAGGTAACTTAAAAACATAGCCCATCATCATCGCCATCACACCTGCATAACCAAAAACATGCAAACAAACAAGTCAGTGCAGAAAACGGTTAAGCAACAGAAACGTAGGACAAAAGATACATAAACTAAAATGCAAGAAGCTAATGTCCGAGCATAAGGAAAAAACATTCCAAGTTCTAACACCAACAGGAAATGAGGGTACGCCAACAGCATGGTGGTGATGAGTGCAATAAATAGAAACAGTCCATATTAACCAACTTTAGGAAATTAGCACGTTGGATCTCCCGATTCAATGTTCACCATACAAGAATTTCTAAACCCAGGTCTTCCGTTGATCTGGCTTCCTGACCATGAAGCGTCTAGCTTCGTTCTCACGCATCTGTAGGAAATCAAACACATCTAGCAGCACACCTTCATCATAGCCGTCCACCTCCATGACTTGAAAATATTAGAACTCGCGAATAGAACTCTATCATCCTTAATGATGCATAACAAAACTATCATTAATGTCTTCGTAAATTAAGCCAATATCATAAGAAGAAATCCAACAACAAAGTCAAAGTTAAGTGAAAACAAAAATTATTGAACAAAAAAACCTGCGATTGTCAAGGGTTAAGAAAAAGCCCAAACAATTAGTGGCATGGTTTTTCTAATAAAACAATGAATAACTTTCTAGAAAAACAACTTGCTCGAACCAACCCTCACTCTGTTTGAAAAAATTTAATAAAAAAAATAACAAATTTTATCACATTCGTAACTTGTTCTATCAATTTAAACGAAAAATGCTTAGTTAAGACTCTTTTTTATACCTTTTTGCAGAATAAATCAGTAATAGAGTTAATTTGCCAAACAAAATCAAGTAAACACCAAAATAAAAAAGAAAAAAAAAAGCAAACAAGAAATATGCCTGGGTCCATCTTTCACTGTCAAACCAATGTAGTAATAATAAAATACAATTCTCAATATTCCCAGCACCTAATGAAATATTTTAGGATCCACATCAGAAGAAGGAAAACCCTAACAAATAACAACAACGAAACAAAATTCTCACTGAACAAAAGCATGTATTCATTCCATCCAAATGGAAATCAAAACACAAGGAAAACATAACAACATTGAGCCTTAATTATCCACTGAAATCCAAAAAACCTAAGAGAAACCAATATCTCAACAAGCATAGAACTAAAACAGCTCCAAAATGTATAGCGTATGAACCCGAGGAAAACAAGTAGAGCCTACGAAGGGTTTATGAACCCAAGAAGAACAAGACGAGCAAACAAAGGACTTATCAAGAAGGGATTGAAGCGGAGAGCGATGCCACGTCTTCGCTTAAGCTTCATAGCTCTACCGGCCTGATTGAATGGCTTCTCTCTTATCCTTCCCCTTTGCTATCCGCGATGGGCCTGGCTTCACTCCACTCTTAACAAAGTTTTACATATTACCCCCTTGAGAATATACAAACCGTTCAAACCCATGGGAGGGTCGAGCATGGTGTTCGGCGTCGCAGGAAAAGCCGCTGGAGGGGAGGTCCTGCAGGTGACGAGCCCTGGGCGAGCGGGGTTCGGGTTCTCAAAGCGGAGGATCACTGGTGAAGACTCGGGTGGCTGTGAAGGAAGCCCTAACCCGAGATCTGGGAAGCTCCCGCATGATGGAAGTGGGTAACTTTAACAAGTCATGTGCATCTCACATGCACTGAACTCGGATGGGGAAGTGGTAAATTCGGAATTTTTTGGACGGAAGTCACATGGAGAAGTGGGGGAAGCGGGAGTTGTCACATCACCACTTCGGGATCCACTTCGGTGAACCAAACACACAGAAGTGGGCCTGAACTCACCACTTCACTCACTTCAGGACTGACTTCAGTGAACCAAACACCCCCTAAGCTTAGAGAATGGACGGAGCCAGAAGCCTTCAATGCCCTTTCTCGTTTTTTCCACCAAATCGGGAGAGATCAATAGAGTAAAGCAAGTGGTGGCTACACTGCTATGAAGCAGCCAAGAGAAACAGGAAGAATGAAATAATGGGATTAACAAAAAAAACATTTGAAGTCAAAACTAGGGTCTACTCAGTTCTCATCCAACCAACCAATTCACAGGATTTTAATAGTTTGACCAATTTAATTACCAGCCACTTTCCTCTCGTGAATCCGTGATAACTTACAAGAACTTTGGTGGTAAGACAACTCTTATTTTTGCATAATGATTAAAAAGTTTTTCAAAGAAGAAGTTACAAGGCTATTTATAACCGATTTAAACTTGGAATACAAAAAAGCTATCTTATTATAATTTACTAGAAAAAACAATCTAAATATGGTAACTCTTGGTTACTGTAGCTCATGAATAGCAGACAAGTTAGGACAAGTGTAACCTTTCCAACCTTAAACTTGGACTACTTCAATTACTTCCTTGATTTTTTGGAACTAATTGGGATTTGATTTTCTTCTTTTTTTAAACTTTCATAACCTTTTGGCTGATTGGAATTGATGTTATCTCTTTCCATAAATTGGATTAGTGTAGAAAAGAAACACCTTAGGCTGGTTTGACATAAAAGGAAACCACATCTTTTTTTATTTTGCTTAGGCTAGCAAAAATAAGCATAGTTTCCTCCTTGGCCACACACATGAGTGTGAGACCCACATGTGACATAGCTCTAAATAAAGTAGAAGAAATTGGAAGCATTGCCGTATCAATATAATGTGAAAATAAGTTCAAGTTAGCATTCACCTGGTTTTGAATTTGTTTAGCAGGGTTTCATGTAATTGGCTCTTGATATATTTTATCTTCCATACCATATGAAATATTATCATCCGCAAGTGGTGAAGCCGATGGTGTAGCAACCATAAGTGTGATGTCTTCATCACTTCACCCGACATCCCATCCATCATGTGAGATCATGCCCAAAATGGTATCGGCCAAACCCAAGGTTTCTAGGTCATTCCATTCAATTGTCCGGGTGGTACCAAAAGGTTTGGACTTCAACAACTCATATCTAGTCTTGTGCATTGCTTTTATAAATTGTGGCTCGGCAATGGGTGCGCTATCCCTCCTAGTTTTCTTCGACGCTACACGTTTGTTCGGCATGCCTACAAGAGCAAATACACAAGATTAAACCAACAAGCAAGAAAACAATGGTTTGAGGGCTCTCATTATAATATAAAATCAAAGAAAAATAGATGCCATAAACAAATTTTGCAAGATTTCCCCTTGTATTTGGAGCTTTAAAAATTTTACAACATATGCTTGAAGCTCAAAATTTTCATATAAACAACATCCATTCAATTCACAATAAAGTTTGCATCACAAATTATGTGGAAACAAAGAGAAAAGAAGAGGATTAGAATAAACCTCCAATTAGGGCTCCAAAACTCAAGACTAACAAATACGGCAAAAAAAAGTTGGTAAAACTCTCAAAAGATTGTTAAAATGGAGTTGCTAAAGGTGGCAATGGAGTTTAGGGCAAGAAAAACCAAGACAAATGGTGGAAAAATGGTGGGGAAAGGAGAAGGGATGTAAGAAAAACAGGGAAGAAGAAGAGAGAGTGAAGGAAAAAGGGGAGAAGGGCAGCCACTTAAGTGGCTGCCCGTCCTTGCGGGCGCCCAGCCCGCGGCCTGGTGCCCCTTGCGGGCACAAGGCCGCCCGCAAGGCGACCAGGCGCCTAGCGCCCCCGCAAGGCGCTCTGCCCTGCGGTTGGCCGTGAGGCTTCCCCACAAGGCTCCCAATGAAGTTTGCCACGCCTTTTAAGGGCGTAAAAACACCCGTAAAGTCCTGAAAAATCAAAATTTCGGCATGGTCTCCTCGACAACTTCAAGGAAAAATCTGAAATACACAACTAATTGCCGAAACATTTAAAACAACACACTTGAATTTCATCAAAATAAGGGCAACATGGGTTCAAACAAGAACCAAAAATACGAAAAACTAAACACGCCAAGCAAACCACACAACACAGAATAAAAGAGTACAAGAAAATAAATTGCGCGAATTTAAAACTTGGGTTGCCTCCCAAGGAGCGCTTGTTTAACGTCGTTAGCTTGACGTACCTTCAACATTACCTCAGGGTGGGTCAAATGGAGGAGAATTACCTCCGATTTTCTTGCACACATTACCGCTTGGAAGATTCATTGAGAGGCATGAATAGACCTGAAATTTGCCTTGTCCTTTGAAATATAATCGGCCTACTTCGCTTGGCCTGGAGTGTGTAAGATTGGAGTCTTTTTTTTTTTTCTTCCCAAGCACTTTACTCCACACTTTCTTTATGCCTTTCTCTTTTTCTTTTTTCGGTGGGGAGTTCCTATCGATAAGCTTTAACTGGTGCACTGGTGGATGAGTAGGGACTTCTTTTTCATCTCCTTTTGCGTCCAACTCCTCCAAGTATTCATCAAGCGGGTTTAATGACATGACCTCCTGCACACAATCAGAAATGATTAATTTAGTCTCATCATCAAAATAAAATGCATCATCCTGATCTAATGTGTGCTTCATGGCATGCGGGAGAGTGAAAACAGCTTCTTCCTCCCGGACACGCAGCGTCATCTTTCCTCCCTTCACATCTATAAGGGCCCCCGCAGTGTTCAAGAATGGGCACCCGAGGATCAATGGAACCTCCACATCATCATCTACATCCAGGATCACAAAATCTACTGGGATAATCAACTTATCAACCTTCACTAGCAAATCTTCCACCACGCTCCGGGGTTTCCTCACAGACCGATGTGCGAGTTGCAAGGCCATCCGAGTGGGTCTTAATTCTTCTAACCCAAGCTTCAAAAGTAACTTGTAGGGCATGACATTAACGCTAGCCCCCGAATCTGCTAAAGCTTTTTCCTGTATACCATCGCCAATCATGCAGGGTATTATGAAGCTCCCCGGATTAGTCAGCTTCTTCGGCAATTTCCTTTGTATCACAGCTGAACAATTCCCAGTAAGTGCCACAGTCTCTAGTTCTTCCTATTTCCGTTTGTTGGTGAGAAGATCCTTCATGAACTTGGCGTACTTTGGCATTTGGGACAACGCCTCAACGAGGGGAATATTTATATGGAGCTGCTTAAAGACACTGAGGAATTTCTTGAATTGAGCGTCTTCTTTGTCCTTCTTTAACCTCTTAGGGTAAGGGACGCGAGGCTTATACTCCGGAATTTCCATTTTTTGGGGCAATGGTGGAGCTTCTTCTCCTTCAGAATTTTTAAGTGCATTTGGAGTTTTTTGCATAGCTGAATCGTTGTCCTCCAAGATGTGATTCTTTTCAGCTCCTGTTTCCACCTCCTTGCCACTCCTTAGTGAGATAGCTTTCAGCAGCTCCCTTGGATTCACTTCAGTGTTACTCGGGAGGCTTCCTTGGAGTCTTTCTGCCAAGGTCTTGGCCATTTGGCCTATCTGATTCTCTATGTTTTGGACTGAGGCTTGGAGATTTCTGATGTTAGCATTAACATTCTCGAATTTTGCCTCAGTACTGACCATGAACCTCGCTAGCACATCCTCTGTAGTGAATTTTCTTTCTTGCTGCTGTGGTGGTTGTTGTTAATGTACTGGTGGCGGTGGTGGTGGTGCCCTTTGTTGTGAACTTTGTCCCCATGAGAAATTGGGGTGGTTCCTCCACCCGGGGTTGTAGTTGGCACCATATGGATTTCCTGGGCCTCTTTGGCCCCCACTCACATAATCAACTCTCTCCATTGGGGCAACAACGGCACTAGAAATTGGACACTGTGTAGTTTCATGCCCTGCTCCACATGTGTCACAGGAGAGTACGGCCCTAGAACTTGAGCTTGATCCCATCAAGAACTGATCAAACCTCCTAGTTAGTGCATCCACTTTTGCGGCCAAAGCCGTGGTGTCATTAACCTCATAAATTATAGCAGTCTTCTGGGGCTTCCCCCGTGCACTCCAATGGGATTCATTACTAGCCATGTTCTCGAACAATTCCTCGGCGTCCTCAGGGAATTTATTGCTCAAAGACCCGCCAGCCGCAGCATCAATCAGCTGACGTGTTTGATAGTTCAATCCGTTGTACAGTGTTTGGACTCTCATCCAAGCTGAAAAACCATGATGGAGGCATCTTCTGAGCAGATCCTTGAACCTTTCATGTGCTTCAAACAGTGTTTCTGAATCCCCCTGTCTGAAGGCTGAAATTTTCAGCCTGAGCCTGGCTGCCTTCCTAGGCGGGAAGTACCTTGCCAAGAACTTCTATACCATTTCCTTCCAGGTCTTGCTGGACCCTGGTGCTACTGGAGTGAGCCATCTGTAAGCCACTCTCCTCAAGCTGAACGGAAACAGTCGTAATTTGATCGCGTCATCCGAAACAGAATTAATTTTGAAGGTGGAGCATATTTGGAGGAAACGCGACAAATGAGCATGGGGGTCTTCATCAGCTAACCCGTCAAACTGGACCGAATTTTGGATCATCCCAATAGTACTAGCCTTGATTTCAAAATTGTTTGCGGGCACTGTTGGGGCTTGCACACTGAATTCATCTCCAGTAAACTGTGGCCTCTCATAATCTGATAATGTCCTTCTTGGTTCAGCCATGACTGAGGGTTCACTTTCTTCAATCTGAACCTCTTGCTGTTCTGAGCTTCCTATCCCTTCTCTAAGCCTCTGATGCAAGGTCCTCTCAATCTCATTATCTTGATCCAATAAATTTGAATGCCTTGCTCTTGTCATACAACAGGTACCTTGCAAAATCCAGCCAGTAGAGGGTTAAACTCAAAATAAAAACTAGATGACCACAAAACAAATGAAATAGAGTAAAACAGAGTGGAGAAAGTATGTACAGCAAATACAGATAAAAACAAAGAAGATAACGAAAATAAAACGGTTAAATCAATAAGCTCTAAGTTTTCCGAATATTCCTTGTGGTTCCCCGGTAACGGCGCCAAAAACTTGATGAGCGTCCCGCAAGTGTACGGGGTCGGTGTTATGCAGAAGCGAGTCTCCACGGACCGACCTAGTTGGGGTGGCGTGGAGTTCTCGGCTGACTAGCCCTTACAGGAGGCGCGTAGGAGAACCTGAAGATGCTGTGTTGGGTTCCCGGAGTCACCATACGGGATTCCCAACGGCCAACACCAAGATACGCGCATCTTGGTGCCTCCTGACCTAGCCACGGCCATGGTTAGTGATGGAGAGTTTTCATAGGCTATTGATGATGCTATCGATAAAGGATTTCTACATGCGTTGCACTATAAATTCTTGATTCGATGGGTTTGAGCTTTTAATGAGTTTCCATAACTTGAAGTTTTAAATCTTGAAAATTTACAAAAGAATTTCAGTGTTTTATTGATGCCTTTCTTTGAGAAAGTTGGAAAGCTTGTTATATTGAAATGTGTATTTAAAGCATTTTGTAAGTTGTGGTTGTTAAAGATTTACATATGTTTTCGGCATATCATTCTTTACACTTGTATGAGTTATAGCTCCATGTTCAACCCCTCACTGAGTAACTTAGTTACTCACCCATTCTTCTTCTCTCCTTTTCAGGTGTTAGCACAAAGACAAGGGCGTAAGAAGTGATAGTGCTTGGCATCTATTCTTGCATTTACCTTTGAGTAGTGTATGATTCATAAACATTGTCGTCATGCATAAGATGGATCCATTAGGACCTATGTTTTCGTATTTCCATTTGATCTTGTATAATCTTGATTGGTTAAGACATGACCTTAGGTTGTATGAGTTTACACCTAGTGTTTGGGGAAAACTATGATTGTGTCCATGATCATTGATGTTGTGATTTCCAGGGATATATGTACATATATGTGTGAGTCTGTTGATCTTGTACAGGGTTGTGATTGAATACCTTAGATTTAGAGTATTATTGTGGTAATGTTAATATTGTACAGGTAACAGGCTAGCCTTACGGCGACCTGGGGTTGAGGCAGGTGTTGACCTCCCCTGGGTTGTCGTGGCGGTAGTGCCATGGACCGGGACCCGAGGGTCGGGGCGTGACACTACTTTAGTGGTATCAAAGCCCAGGTTAACATGATTGGGTCAGCATATGGTTTAGTGATTGGGTCAGTATAAAGTTACATGATTCGGTCAGTACGAGATTTCATGATTGGGTCAGTAATCAGTTTAAAGTTTAGAAATGGATTTTGTCAATATAATCTTGACTTAAAGTCAGTCTTCTGATTGGGACAGGAAGTTGATCTTCTGTTATTTACCACTGTCTTCTGATTGGGTCGGAAAGTGAGCTTTTGTTTTCTGCAACTGTTCCTTGATTGGGTCAAAAAGTTGATATTTTGATTCTTGTATCCGATGGATCCAAATAGAGTCTGACTTATTGCATTTGAAGCATGTAGAATCATTCCTATAAGTTGTCTTGTGATCCTCTTTTAGTTAAAACGCCAGCACAACATTCACGTGCTCGCCGTGGGAGAGTTACTCCCCCTGCTGTTGCTACACCTGGTATACTTTCTATCTTTCAGCATGACGCTTATGTTTTGATTGATTCTAGGTCAGAACGTTCCTTTGTTAGCATTGTTTTTGCATGCCATGCCGATAGACAGCCTTCCTTCTTATGGTGTGAGTTGGTGATTCAAACCCCTCTTGGTAAGGAGGTAGTTCGGAGTTTGGTGTTTAGAGAATGTCCTGTGATAGTTTGTGGAGAAGTATTGGAGGCAGATTTGATTCCTTTAGAGATGAAGGATTTTGATGCCATTCTTGGTATGGATTGGTTGGATAGGCATCATGCTTCCATTGATTGTTTCTTGAAGGAAGTAACTTTTCCTAGGTCCTCAGGACCCTCAGTAGTGTTGAAGGGGAAGAGAAGGGCTTTACCTTCATGTTTGATTTCGTCCTTGGAAGCTAAAAGATTGGTGAGTAAGGGTTGTTCCGTGTATTTGGCTCATGTGGTGGACACAAGAGTTAAGGAGCCACAGTTGGAGGGAGTTCCAGGATGTCTTCCCTGAGGAATTACCGGGTTTACCACCAGACAGAGACATGGAGTTTGTTATAGATTTGTTGCCTGGTACAGCTCCCATTTCTATACCACCTTACAGGATGGCGCCTGCGGAGTTAAAGGAGTTGAAAACTTAGTTGCAAGATCTGGTAGACAAGGGTTTTATACGACCAAGTATATCACCCTGGGGCGTACCTGTCCTTTTTGGGAAGAAGAAGGATGGATCTCTGAGGCTGTGTATTGATTATCGACAACTGAATAAGGTGACAATTAAGAACAAGTACCCATTGCCGAGGATTGATGATTTGTTTGATCAATTAAAAGGGGCAAAGGTGTTCTCCAAGATTGATTTGAGGTCTGGGTATCATCAGATGAAGATTAGGTCAGAAGATGTACTGAAGACGGCATTTCGGACACGATATGGACATTATGAGTTTTTGGTGATGCCATTTGGTCTGACTAATGCTCCTGCAGCTTTTATGGATTTGATGAACAGGGTGTTTAGGCCTTATCTGGACAAATTTGTCATTGTGTTTATTGATGATATTTTGGTGTACTCACCTTCCAATGAGGAGCATGCTCAACATTTGAGGATTGTACTGCAAACTCTCCGGGAAAGGCGGTTGTTTGCTAAGTTTGCTAAGTGTGAGTTTTGGCTTTATGAAGTGGGATTTCTTGGGCATGTGGTGTCAGGAGAAGGGATCTCGGTGGATCCAAAGAAGGTGGAAGCCATTGTTGATTGGGAAAGGCCGAAGAATGTTACTGAAGTTCGAAGTTTTCTTGGTCTTGCGGGTTATTATAGGAGGTTTGTGGAAGGGTTTTCTGCGATTGCATTACCTTTGTCAAAGTTAACTCGTAAGGAAGTGAAGTTCTCTTGGAATGATGAGTGTGAGAAGAGTTTTCAGACTTTGAAGGATCGATTGACATCAGCTCCTGTGCTTACTTTGCCAGAAAATGAGAAAGAGTTTGTGGTGTTCAGTGATGCCTCTTGGCAGGGTTTAGGTTGTGTATTGATGCAAGAAGGAAAGGTAGTTGCCTATGCTTCTAGACAGTTGAAACAACATGAGTTGAATTATCCTACTCATGATTTGGAGTTGGCTGCGGTAGTGTTTGCTTTGAAGATTTGGAGGCATTATCTTTATGGGGAAAGATGTCGGATTTTCACAGACCATAAAAGTTTGAAGTATCTTTTCACTCAGAAGGACTTGAATTTGAGGCAGAGGCGATGGTTGGAATTGATAAAAGATTATGATTTGATAATCGATTCTCACCCAGGAAAGGCCAATGTGGTAGCTGATGCTTTGAGTAGGAAATATAGTTCGGTGGCTGTTTTGAGGGTGTCCTATTTGCAAATTTTGTCAGCAATGAAGAGCTTAAAGTTGGAACTAGAGACTGAGGATAGTGGAGCCTTAGTGGCCAGTTTTGTGGTGAGACCTTCGCTGTTGGAACGTATTAAGGAGCTTCAGAGTGTTAATGAAGAGTTGGTGCAAGAGGTGAAGAAGTTGCAGGCCGGGGAGACTAGTGAATTTAGATTGAGAGATGATGGGACCTTGGAGTTTCGAGGACGTGTTTGTGTTCCATCGGATTCTGAGCTGAGGAAAGCTATTTTGGAGGAAGCTCATTCGTCAGCTTATGCGGTTCATCCTGGGAGTACCAAGATGTATAGAACCATTAAGGAGAGTTATTGGTGGCCTGGAATGAAGAGGGAGATAGCAGAGTTTGTGGCTAAGTGTTTGGTGTGTCAGCAAGTTAAGGCAGAACACCAAAGGCCATCTGGGTTCTTACAACCTCTTCCTATCCCAGAATGGAAGTGGGATCATGTGACGATGGATTTTGTGGTTGGTTTACCACGAACGCCTCGAGGTTGTGATGCAGTGTGGGTGATAGTGGATAGACTAACAAAGTGGGCACATTTCTTAGCAGTGCATACTAAGTACTCTTTGGAGAAATTGGCAAAGTTGTACATTGATGAGATAGTAAGGTTGCATGGGGTGCCAACTTCGGTAGTTTCAGATCGAGACCCCAGATTTACTTCCCGTTTTTGGCCTAGGTTTCAGGAGGCCTTGGGTACGACTTTGAAGTTCAGTACTTCTTATCATCCTCAAACAGATGGTCAGTCTGAGAGGACCATTCAGACCCTCGAGGACATGTTGAGGGCTTGTGTGATAGATTTCCAAGGGAGTTGGGAGCAACATTTGTCATTAGTGGAGTTTGCCTATAATAATAGCTTCCAAGCAAGCATTGGTATGGCTCCGTATGAAGCTTTGTATGGAAGAAAGTGCAGAACTCCTCTTTGTTGGGATGAAGTGGGAAAAAGGAAACTTCAAAGTGTGGAGTTGATTGATCGAACGGTTGAGAAAGTAGCGGTGATTAGAGGTAGATTGAAAACAGCTCAAGACAGGCAAAAGAGTTATGCCGATAATCGTAGAAGATCTTTGGAGTTTCAGGTTGGGGATAGAGTATTCTTGAAGATCTCTCCTTGGAAAGGGGTAATTCGGTTTCGAGGTAGGGGAAAGTTGAATCCCCGATTTATAGGTCCATTTGTGATCCTAGAGCGGATCGGACCGGTGGCATACCGATTAGAATTACCGCCTGAGTTGGAGAAGATTCATAATGTGTTCCATGTTTCCATGTTGAAGAAGTATATCCCTGACCCTTCTCATTGTCTTGAAGCTCCGCCGGTAGAGTTAAGAGAAGATTTGAAATTTGAAGTGCAACCGGTAGAGATCCTTGATTCTCAAGTGAAAACCCTTCGGCGAAAGATTATTCCTATGGTTAAAGTGCTTTGGAGAAATGATGTGGTAGAAGAGGTAACTTGGGAACCTGAGGAAGTGATAAAGAGCAAGTATCCCCTTTTGTTTGAATCTTGAGGTATGCCAAAAATTTCGAGGCCGAAATTTCTTTAAGGGGGGTAGGTTGTGGAAGTTCGACCTTTTTCGCTTCTCTTGTTCTTTGTTTCTTGTGTAGAAGTTGTGTGTTTAAGTTTTTGTCGAGTTTTATTTTTGTTGGGATCTTAGTTAAGGTTTTTTTGAGAGGTTAAAAGATGGGGGAAAAGTGTTTTAAAAGGCGTAAGCAAGGAAGGGACCTTGCGGGCACTTAGTGTGCCCGCAAGGAGCAAAATTAGGGCCTTGCGGCCTCCCATGCGGGCGCATGGGAGCCCGCAAGGACCCCCGGCCAGAAGTGCATGCGGGCTCCCATGCGGGCACATGGGAGGCCGCATGGCTTCCTGGTTGAGGCCTCGCGGCCTCCCTTGCGCCCGCAAGGGAGCCCGGGAGCCCTCCTGCGCTTTGGGTCTATAAATACCCGTTTTCAAACTTAAAGGGCCTTTATAAGACCCCATTTCCCTCTCTTTTTCTCCCCATCTTGAATCCTCATTCTCCCCTCCATTAGATCTTCATTCTTGAGCTCCAAGAAAGGAGAAAGGTGTTGATCTTCCCCTCTTCTCCATTGGTGGTGATTCTCCTCTAGTTCTAATAAAGTTTGAGGTGGGTTTTATTCTCTTCTTCAACTCCTTGTTCTTTTATTCATTTCTCTTTAGATCCATGGAGAATTAGTGTGGATTTAGTATGGATCTATTATTTAATTGGAATTTAGCCATGGATCTTATGTTTGAATGGTATAGGAGCCTTGATTTCATGTTTTGGTGAAGAATGAAGGAGATCCTTCATCTCTAAATCTTTGATTCTTTTAGATCCGAACCCAATTAGGATATTCTTGATTTCATTTTGATTTTATGGGTTTAAGGATTCTATTATTGTTAATTCTTGAATCTAGAACACTTAGTAAACCCTAGAAGCCTTGAGATCTAATTTTGGATCATTCTTTCCTCTCTTGTTTATTGTTTGGGTTATGTGATTAATTCTTGTTTTTCTTGGATGGTTAATGGCTTCAAGAAGGTGGATCTAAAGGCAAGGGTAAAGATCAAGTAGGCGAGTGATCCAAGTGTTCGATCTCGCCAAGTTTGTGAGTGGGAATTGTTTAATTAAAGAGCTATGATAATGCTTGTTTAATGATGCATGCCTTGAAATGAGAAATTCTTGATTTCAATGGATTCTTGAAGTGTTTCTTGAAAACTGAAATTATGATACTATATGATCCTTTTAATTCTTGATTTCATCTTAATGGACTCATGTGATGATTTCCTTGAGATCTAGAAACCTTGATGTTTATGATCTTGCTTAACTATTGATTCTATTACAAAAGGCTCATGAGATGATTTCCTTGAGACCTAGAAACCATAATGGTTTATGATCTTGTTAAATTCTTGATTATTTATATTTCATGAGTATTGGAAAATCCTATGGTTTGAACTACATGTTTTCAAGATTGGTGAATTTGAGAATTCGATGTTCTTGACCGAATAAGGGTCTATGTAGACCAAATTGAGATTCTCCACGATGTTATCGTATTTGAAATGTGTTTTCAAAGAATACTCTTGTGTCGATATTCTTGATGAAAATGACATTATTGTCGATGCTTTCGCAAAAGGATTTATTCTTGGATTTAGAGTTGTATTTTATATGAATTTGTGATCTCTTGATGAGATATATGATTTTATAATGATACGTTTATGATGAGCCTACGGGCGAAGTATTTGTGATCTTTTGATGAGATTATGATATTATATCGATGTCTTCATATTATTATCATGATGCGTTCATGATAAGCCTACGGGCGGGATGGTGACATTGGGGGAATCCCCGTCTTCTCGCGAAGCTGAGTCTCCACGGACCGACCTAGTTGGGGTGGCGTGGAGTTCTCGGCTGACTAGCCCTTACGGGAGGCGCGTAGGGAGAACCCTGAAGGTGCTGTGTTGGGTTCCCCGGAGTCACCATACGGGATTCCCAACGGCCAACACCAAGATACGCGCATCTTGGTGCCTCCCCGACCTAGCCACGGCCATGGTTAGTGATGGAGAGTTTTCATAGGCTATTGATGATGCTATCGATAAAGGATTTCTGCATGCGTTGCACTATAAATTCTTGATTCGATGGGTTTGAGCTTTTAACGAGTTTCCATAACTTGAAGTTTTAAATCTTGAACCTTTACAAAAGAATTTCAGTGTTTTATTGATGCCTTTTTTGAGAAAGTTGGAAAGCTTGTTATATTGAAATGTGTATTTAAAGCATTTTGTAAGTTGTGGTTGTTAAAGATTTACATATGTTTTCGGCATATCATTCTTTACACTTGTATGAGTTATAGCTCCATGTTCAACCCCTCACTGAGTAACTTAGTTACTCACCCATTCTTCTTCTCTCCTTTTCAGGTGTTAGCACGGCAGTAGGGCGTAAGAAGTGATAGTGCTTGGCATCTATTCTTGCATTTACCTTTGAGTAGTGTATGATTCATAAACATTGTCGTCATGCATAAGATGGATCCATTAGGACCTATGTTTTCGTATTTCCATTTGATCTTGTATAATCTTGATTGGTTAAGACAGGACCTTAGGTTGTATGAGTTTACACCCAGTGTTTGGGGAAAAACTATGATTGTGTCCATGATCATTGATGTTGTGATTTCCAGGGATATATGTACATATATGTGTGAGTCTGTTGATCTTGTACAGGGTTGTGATTGAATACCTTAGATTTGGAGTATTATTGTGGTAATGTTAATATTATACAGGTAACAGGCTAGCCTTACGGCGACCTGGGGTTGAGGCAGGTGTTGACCTCCCCTGGGTTGTCGTGGCGGTAGTGCCATGGACCGGGACCCGAGGGTCGGGGCGTGACATAAAGAAACTTTAAAACAAGAAAATAGAAAACAACTTAACGTAAAGAGAGAATAAACTATACACAAGTACGTATAAAATACATATATTTAGACGTTTATCAAACATCCCCACACCTAAGCGTTTGCTTGTCCCCAAGCAAACAAACATGAAGAACAGGGGCAAGAAGATAAATGGCTAAATATATGACCTCAAGCTCAAATGTACAGGACTTCACTAGCACAGATGGTTAGAAATCAGGAAGTGAGTTGTTCAGTGTATAGACAAGCAATATCAGCTCTGTTTCATCCAAAGTGTCATTGTGAGTGTGTGCTGACTCCCACACTGATCTCCACACCCTGGATTACCCCAGGATGTCCATTCATCTCACACAAATTGAAGTTAGTGTTAGAAGTGCTAAAGACCCTCTCAATAGTCAATTAAAAATCTTCTGGTCTCCAAAACGGAACTTTAACATCAAGTGAAGATAGAACAGGTTTCAGGCGCCCGAAAGGTTTTTTTTTTTTTTCGAGTCCGCCTAACGTAGACTGCCCAAAAATCTTTCAGCAGGATGCAATGCTGGCCAGGTACAAGTGCCACCCAACTTACTTGACTACAGATCTACATATACGCATTCATGCTTTTACAAGCAGAGGAATACTGACATAGACTCATTTTTTTTTCCTTCTTCGAGTCGCCTGATCAAACCTGCTAAAAACCTCACTTAAAAACCTCACTGAGGGTTAAAGCAAAAACAGGAGACTCAAAAGTTTTTAAAGGACTATTGAAAGAAGAATTTAACATCCTAACACAAAAATCAATAAGATGGGTTAGAGCGTCAGAAGTGGGAGTTATAGTGAGCAGGTATAAATGTGCACTAAGGATGAAACAGAACTACATTCAAGCACATGCAAAGTACAACTCACTACTGTCATTCTACCAAGCTAGGAAATCCTTAACAATAAGATCATAGCTATCATAGGTGAGTCAAGCATGCAATACAGTATAAATACTCCATCCCCTCACCTAAAGCTGTACATTGTCCCCAATGTACATAAATCAGCAGTACAGGGTGGGAAATATATAAAACAAGAGTTAAAAGATGGAGTAAGAAACTTCCCCAATCCGTCGATGAAATGCATGTGGACTGGGGGTGGTCCATGTGGTGAGGGCTGGGAGTGTGAAGCATTCTTAAAGAAATTCCTGGAAAAAGACAAAAACACTGATCACAACTCCAAAATGAGAATGATAGAGGAGAGTGCAAAAACAGAAAGTTCAAAATAAACAGAGGAAGTTTAGTAGGGTCGAAACACTAACTAACTTAAAAAAAATTAACACTAAAGCAAACAACAAGAAAAGCAGAAAAATAAAAAAAAAGAACATCAATAACAACAACAAGTGGGGTGATGCTGGGAGTCTAAGAGTCAGATGGCCGTGATGATGCAGCACAGGTGGTAGCTGCGGAGGTGGTGCCCACTGAAGATGAAGAGCTGCGTAGGAATGTCAGGATCTCAGTGGTGGCACTCTCAATGTGGCTCACTGATGCAGCTAACTCTCTATGTCCTCTCTCAAGTGTCTGCAGCTGTTGGTAGACCTCAGTGCGAAATTCTGCAAACTGTGCCTCAAGTGATGGTCTCTGCTCTCTAGACTCTGGCTCGGACTCAGACTCTGAACCGGTGTCCGTCTCGTGGGAAGAATGAGGGTCTTGTGCGTGTGTTCCTTAGTGTTGTGCAAGCCTGTGTATGGTACCCCGCTTTTCAACTATACCAATGCAAGTCAGAGTCTGCATGCTAAGTGGTGCCATAGAACCAACAACTGTCATGCCTTGCGTGTGCTCAAGAAGGCCCATGCCTTTGATCATTCTTGTGATATATGGCCCGGCGAAAATTGCCCCAAGGCGAACAAACTGGCCCTGGTGTGCTAAGACTTCCGCGAGAAGATGTCCCATGTGTAGTGGATAACGCTCGATAATGCTGTACAGCATCAGTAGATCCGTGCGCGAGACAACCCCTGTCGAGTCCAATCTACCCCCAATGCCTCTAGTCAGCAGTGCATGGATGTAACGATGGGCAGGGTTCATTAGTTGGGATGCCTTCCTTGTCCCCGAGAGATTTGCTATAGAACTCCAATAGGACTCATTTGTAACCGGGTGCGGTAAGTCATAGCCTAGGGCTTTAAACTCAGGAGTGTGTGTGTATGCTTCTGTGTAGAACCCCATGTATACGCCCAGTTCATCTTGAGAGATTCGGTGTTTCTCCCCAAATGCTTGAAATGTAATCACACTTGGTCGGCCGGCACACCATTGCTTTGCAACTTCAATGGAGCTTAACACTTCTAATGTGAGCTCTTTGTAGGTCGGTTCTTCAATGGAGAACAATTTGTCCCACCCATCATGAGAAATAAGCTCCAGGATGACTTGATCTAACCCCAAGGTTCTCAAAACATTCCAATCAATTTTTCGTATGGTGCCGAATGTTTTCCTTGACAAAAGGGCGAATCGGGTCTTATGATCGTCCTTTCGAAATCTTGGTCCGTCGGCGGGCGGAGAACGGTCTCTCCGTGTCCTCTTATGAGCCACTTTCTTGGTCCTCATACCTACAAGACCAAGGGGACACCATTAAACCAAATTATAAAGAAATTAAGGCTTCATGGAATGAAAATTAAGGAGAATGGTTCATTGATACAAGTAAATCCGAGAAATTTTGGCAAGAGTTTTGGTTGAAAAAGTAGCCAAAAATTTTTACAATCATGCAAAACCAATCTCACAATGCTATATTAAGCAAAGAGAACCAAGAACTCAAAGATTGCATCCCAAAAATTCATTAAAACATAAAGTATAAGAATGAAAACCAAACCTTAACCCTAGAGTATGAGGGATGAATCAAAAGCTTGAAACGGCTTGAATAGAGTGTAATCTTCCAAAATCCTTCCACAAAAGAGTTTAGAGGAGGAGGAGAGTGATTTAGAGCAAAAAAAATGAGGTGATTTGGTGGAGAAATGAGTGAGAAATGAGAGGAAGAAGATGGGAGTGTGAAGATGAGAGAAAGAGAATGGGAAGAAGCCCTTTTAGGGCTATTGTCGGGCATCCTTGCGGGTAGCCTTGCGGGCGCAAGGTTGCCCGCAAGGAGCCACTGGATGCCTTGCGGTTGGGCTTACGGGCGCAAGCCCACCCGCAAGGCTCCTCTGGATGGCTCACGGGCAAGCTTGCGGGCGCAAGCTTGCCCGTGAGCTTGCCATATGCGACCAAAACCCCTTCTAACGGTCATAAAACGGCTCCAAACTTGTTTAGCATCAACATAACCTCCTTTAAACTCTAAAAACAATGAAAACAAAGCCGATATAAGCCCATAAACACACAAGAAGCAAGCTTCATGGCATCAACACATTAAACAACTCAAAGAATCTCAACATCATGCAACAAAGAAATGACAAAGAAGAAGAACAAAATAACTAAAACAAAGACAACATCTAACTACTACAAAATTAAAGAATACGAAAACGAGAGTGCAAGGAATTTAAAAAGCTTGGGTTGCCTCCCAAGAAGCGCTTGTTTAAAGTCGTTAGCTCGACTTATCATACCTCAATTCATGGTGGGTCAAAGAGTGGAGAATTACCTCCATTTCTTGGCGGAGGGTTGTTACCTGGAAAGTAATGCTTAAGACGGTGACCATTAACCTTGAATGTTCCATTCTGAGGGTGAGTTATTTCGATGGCACCGTGAGGAAAAACTTCCGTGACAATGTATGGCCCATGCCACCTTGATTTCAATTTCCCGGGGAATAGTCTCAGTTTAGCATTGAACAATAAAACTTGATCTCCTTTTTGAAAATTTTTAGCTCGTTTAATGTGGCGATCATGATACTCCTTTGTTTTCTCCTTGTATCGCACCGAGGTTTCATATGCCAAAGTTCTCCATTCGTCTAATTCATTTAATTGAAACTTCCTCTTGTGGCCACTAAGGTGAGGGTCGAAGTTGAGTTGTTTCATGGCCCAATAAGCTTTGTGCTCCAATTCGACTGGTAGGTGACAAGCCTTTCCATAAACTAATCGGTAGGGTGTTGACCCGGTAGGTGTCTTGTATGCCGTCCTATATGCCCAAAGTGCATCATCAAGCTGTTTCCGTCCAATCTCTTTGGTGGTGGTTGACAGTTTTCTCTAGGATCCGCTTTAACTCCCTGTTTGACACCTCAACGTGCCCACTGGTTTGAGAATGATACGCAGTCGACATGCTATGAGATACCCCGTACCGTTTTAAAACTTTCTCAAGTTGAGAGTTGCAGAAATGGGTGCCTCGATCACTTATGATCACCCTGGGTGCGCCAAACCGGGAGAGCAGCTTCTTTAGAAATTTCACCACCACCCTAGCGTCACAGGACGGAAAGGCTTGGGCTTCCACCCATTTTGAGACATAATCTACCGCCACCAAAATGTATTTGTTACCTTGGGAACTAGGGAATGGGCCCATGAAATCGATTCCCCAGACATCAAACACCTCGCAAGCTTGATTCCACGATTGCGGCATTTCTTCTCTTTTTGAGATATTACCGGTCCTCTGACATCTGTCACACTGTTGTACCAATGTTTGCGCATCCTGGAACATAGTGGGCCAGTAGAATCCCGAGTCAAGAGCCTTCTTAGCTGTTCTGTTCCCGCCGTAGTGGCCTCCTGTCGGACCTGAATGGCAATGCATCAAGATATCATGCCTTTCCTCTGTGGAAACACATCTCCTGACGACCTGATCAGCGCACATCCTGAATAGGTACGGGTCTTCCCAAATGTAGTGCTTTAAATCGGCAAAGAATTTCTTCCTTTGTTGATATGTGAGCCGCTTTGGGAATATTTTTGCTGCTAAATAATTTGCGATATCTGCAAACCACGGAGTCTCATCTTCCTCGATCACCTGAATATTGCACAACTGTTCACCAGGGAATGAATCATTTATCTCACCCTTCTACCAATTATTCTCCATAGGCTCCTCAAGGCGTGAGAGATGATCAGCAACTAAATTCTCCGCCCCCTTTTTATCATTTATTTCTAGATCAAACTCTTGCAGTAGTAGGACCCATCGGATCAGTCGAGGTTTTGCGTTTGACTTGCTAAGTAGATATTTCAGGGCAGAATGGTCTGTGTACACAATCACCTTCGATAGCACCAAATATGATCGGAATTTGTCAAATGCAAAGACAACAGCGAGCATTTCTTTTTCAGTGGTGGTGTAGTTTTCTTGCGCGTCGTTCAGGGTTTTGCTTGCATAGTAGATGGGGTGGAAATGATTGTTTCGCCGTTGTCCAAGTACGGCTCCCACAGCATAGTCACTCGCATCACACATTAGTTCAAATGGTAGACTCCAATCTGGAGAAACCATAATTGGTGCTTCTATAAGCTTTTTCTTCAAGGTGAGGAAGGCTTTCATGCAGTCTTCGTTGAACTCAAAAGGGGCATCCTTCTCGAGTAGCTTTGTCAAAGGTCGGGCAATCGAAGAAAAATCTTTTACAAACCTCCTATAGAACCCTGCATGGCCCAAGAAACTTCTGATTGCTTTTACTGAAGTTGGAGGAGGAAGTTTCTCAATGGTAGCGACTTTTACCTGATCCACTTCTATCCCCTTTTGAGAGATTTTATGTCCAAGTACTATACCCTCCTTGACCATAAAATGACACTTCTCCCAGCTAAGTACCTAATTCGTTTCTTCACACCTTTTTAAAACTCGCTCCAAATTTTTGAGACAAAAATCAAATGAGTCACCAAAGACTGAAAAGTCATCCATAAACACTTCCATGATGTTCTCCACCATACCTTCAAAAATGGCCAACATGCATCTCTGGAATGTGGCAGGTGCATTGCAAAGTCCAAAGGGCATACGGCAGTAGGCAAACGTTCCATACGGACAAGTGAAAGTGGTCTTCTCCTGGTCTTCCGGAGCAATTGGTATCTAAAAGTATCCAGAGAGACTATCCAAGAAGCAGTAATAAGCGTGTTCCGCCAATCGTTCAAGCATCTGATATATGAAAGGCAAAGGGAAGTGATCCTTCCTTGTGGCATCGTTAAGCTTCCTGTAGTCAATACAGACCCTCCAACCTGTGACTGTTCTCGTAGGGACAAGCTCGTTCCTCTCATTGGTGATAACTGTCATTCCTCCCTTTTTGGGTACCACTTGCACAGGTCTCACCCAGGCACTGTCAGATATAGGGTATATAATGCCGGCATCGAGAAGTTTGATGACCTCATTCTTTACTACTTCCTTCATGTTAGGATTCAACCTTCGCTGGGGTATTGCCGTAGGTTTATGATTGTCTTCCATAAGAATTTTGTGAGTACAAAATGATGGACTGATCCCTTTGATATCAGCTATTTTCCAAGCGATTGCCTTTTTATACTTTTTGAGTACATCAAGGAGTTTGTCCTTCTGTTCCTTTGTCAAATCTGACGCAATAATAACTGGAAGTTTGGAACCTTCTCCCAAAAATGCGTATTCCAAGTGCACCAGTAGTGGTTTTAGTTCCAATTCGGGTGGTTCCTCCAATGATGACTTCAATTTCCCGAAACTGCCCCTATTATATTTTTCAGTCCTCACTTCTTCCGTCTCTGGTCCACTGTCACTATGATAACTTTCTTCCATTGCTTGCGCTTCTGTTTCGACATGAATTGGGTTTTCCTCTAATCTAAATTTCTCTTCTTCTAAACTGTCTGTCACTGCGTGCTCTGTGCCCTGTTCCATTGGAGAATGCTCCACAAGGTTCACTTTCTCTGTTTGCATGTACTGGTTGAGGAATGACTGAGTATTGAAATGTCCCTGAGTACGATTAATCGAACCTTCACAATACTGCTTCTTCCATTGATCATCATAAAAATTTGGAGTGTGTGACTCAATCCCAGTGCTAGAGTAGTAAGAGCATGGCACCTGCGAGTGATGATAGTTAACCCAATCATTGTTTGCATACATAATTAAATAATATAAGAAAAATATTTACAAACTTAGAATAGAAATTGGAAACAAAACAAGAAAAGAAAAGACACTCGAAGTAATAAAAGAATATAAACAGGAATGGTAAAAACAACAAAACAATAGCTAAATCAACACGCTAAAAGTTTTCCGAATATTTCTCGAGGGTCCCCGGCAACGGCGCCAAAAACTTGGTGGTGATCCCGCAAGCGCACGGGGTCGTCAAGTAATAAACCACTCGCGCACGCACGAGTGGGTCGTATTCCCAAGGGCCCGAGAATCTATCCTTACTTCCTTCTCGCAATATTGTCTAGCCGATCAAACTCGAGAGTAAAAGAAGAAAATGCAAATACAAGAAATAAATGCAATTCAGAATGCTAAATAACCAGGGCAATAAAAGGGGGAAATCAGGGTGAGAAAGCGGTCACGGATGAGGATCCCCTCAGGGGCTACTGAAGTGTACAGGATGCTGGATTAACATGTAAATGGCTTGTTGGACCGAGAAAACCCTAGATTAGGTCAACCCGATGGTCACGGCAGTTGACCCCTAATCCGGTACGAGTATTGAATACGGGCTCTACCCGTACAAATCCTCATACGATTGCAAAGGGCGAGGTGGTTTTCTCAAACTAAGGTTGAATCACAAATGAGTAATTAACCCTAGAATTGGAGGGGTACAAACACCCGATGGTCACGGCGTATTTATACGTATTTCCCTTCCAAGCTTGGTGAGTCTAACACTAGGGCAATGGTCATGCAACCTAGTATTGCCTAAGTAGAGATACACAGAGTTCTCATGCATACCCTAACATTCAAGAGCACCAAACAAGGATCACAAACAAGTCTACACACATTAATTAGCACCAAGCATCCAAAATACACAAGTTCACCCCCAAGGTTCACCTACATCCGGTGACCTTGGGGTTTAGTTGTTCATAATCTCAAAATACATACTCAAAAGCATGAAAACAACTAAATAAAGCATAATCACTCCCTCAAATACGAAAATGGAGTTCCGAAGACGCCACTCAAGAGGTGGCTTCCCTTGTCTTCAACCCTCCTTCAATGATGCCCTAGAGTAGGATCTTGCTCCCAAACGCACTCTCCTCCAAGATCTCGCCGTGAAAACGCCCTCAAAGCCCTCCTCCAAGTCGGATTTGATGATGGTGGTGTGGAGCTCCTAGGAGAAGGCCAAGTCCCCCCCACATTTGCACTAAAAATTCTTTTAAATCAAGACATCGCGATGCCTTACGGGTGGCCTTGCGGGCGCAAGGTTGCCCGCAAGGCATCCAGAGAGTTTCTCAGAATTTTTCCTTTCAGTGCTACAGTAATTCCCTGCTACAGTAATTCCGCTACAGTGCTGCTACAGTGATGAAGCCCAAAAACGCCGTATTTGGTGTCGATTTCTTCATTAATACGTTCTTGAGCTTATTTTGCTTATTTCGGGCCTGTAACACAAGTAAAGCAACTTTAAAACAAGAAAATAGAAAACAACTTAACATAAAGAGAGAATAAACTATACACAAGTACATATAAAATACGTATATTTAGACGTTTATCAGTATCCCACGCTCCAAGTACAACCTAAGAATTGAACTACAGAGTTCTCATGTAATTCAAGGCAATCAAGCACACATAGCATGAACCACAAACCAAACAATTTGCATTAAATATAAATCAAAGCATCCATACAAGCTTGTTCGTGCCAAGGTTCACCGGCGTTCGGTGACCTTGGGACTTAATTGTTCATACAAGCAAATAACATAAAACACATCATGAAAACAACTAATCTAGCCATAACAAACACTCCCTCAATTGTTGGTGATGAAAAGGTGAGCCGGATCGTCGCCACGAGCCTCCACCTACGCCGCAAGGAGGGCGGCATCCTTCTTCTTCTTCAAGCCTTGAAAGGTGAAGTAGAGGATGAATCTTGCCAAATCTCTACTCTCCTCTTGATCTCCACTCTCCAATTGATGAGAAAAGGTCTCTTCTTCCCTGGATTCAAGCCTCCTTCAAGCTTCAAGAAACCTCTCCCAAAAGCCTCACCAAAAGCTCCCTTCTCTTTAGCCCTAACGCCGGGTAATTTTTTTGGGTGGGTACTTAACTTTGCCCTTATTTCATTTTTGAGCACCAAATTTTGATTTGTATCAAAATGAGCACTCAACTTCGATTTCCTTTCGACGGGGGGGGGTACCAAGCACTATTCCGGTAAGAGAAAACCGACGTGGACGCCGGATTTCGACTAGACCTTTGACTCACCACGTCGATGGACGTGTGAAGTTCCACGTGGACAACTTAACGACGTGGCTAAGTCCCTTTTCCACGTGGGATGCCACGTCAAGGGCTTTAAAGCTCCTTCTTCCCCCTTCTCTCCTCTTTTCCGACCCATTCCCTGCACCGGCGACCCATTCCCGCACCTATCTCGGCCCGGCTAACCGCTGCCCGTCGGCGGCCGACCTCGTTCATCCCCGCGACTGCTTCTGTCAGCAAGCAGCCAAGGAGGGCTGCGGGAGATTGGAGGAAGCCTGCAGATAAAGCCCTAGAGGAGGCCTGCGGAGATACGAGCATCCCTGATGGAGGTTGATTGGGTGATAAGACCATCAGATGCTGGAGAAGCAGTTTATTGTAAGTGATTATATAAATTTCTATGATGAATTTTGAAGTGTTTAACGAATTAGGTTTACTGTGGTTGTGGGTTGTAGTTTCAAATTTAACCTTGACATTGTACATACACACATCTATTTCCTAACATATATTTGTTTATTGTGCAAAGGATTGTATTGATTTGAAGTTTCTTTTGAAATTGTGTTTGTGGTATGAACTGTGGGAATTTCGCAATTTTGAATTTGCTTTTGTGGGACTTGTAGTGTTTATCAAGAGTAGGTTTTTTTCGTAGCTCAGTTTGACAATGAGATAGTGTGAATTGTGAACTTTGTAACTGTATAGGATCAGTAGGCTGAAAGTGCATAAGTTTACTAAGATATATGAAATGCTGAGATTTTGAGAGGAAGTGGCAGCCTTGCTTTGTCAATGAGATGCTGTGGAGTGGAGTATGAGGTTATAAAACCATGGTTTCTTCTTGTTGTCATAGGCTTTGAAGGTGTTGAAGATCTATCTATGCGATGATAGTTGAATAGAGATAAGGGAGAGAATAATTTGACAGACACCAAAGTAATTTTTTCACGAGAATTTCTCTCATCTGAACATTTATACAATTCAGGTGTATTTGTATGGAAACTAATGTGTGTGTGCCATTGCCTGGAATTGCATACAATCTTCTGTAATTGTTGTAGAATCTTGTGGTGATAATCCTGGCAGTATACATATTAATTTAAGTTTTTCATCAAATCTGGCAGGTTTCAATTGCGTAAGATATGGTATTTATTTATAATGTCAATTAGACAAAATTAATTTGCGATGTGAGCTTAGGTCAATGTATGAAGCATGGATAACATTTGTGCATGATTTATCTTGGTCTGAATTCAGATCTAGTGCATGGAGGACTGCAACAATGTAGTTTTTGTATGTCCTGCCTAAAATGAAAAAAAACTCTGCAAAGGGGATTTTTCTGAATATTAAAGTGTTAATTCGTATTAAGTGTTGCACATCTTTTTGACCTTTCAATGAATTCAGATCTAGTCAATGAATGCTTCAACTCTGAATGACCAAACCAATTATTGTTGTTATTAGCATAGGTGATTAAAATTATATAGAGAACTGAGAAAGTGAGACACCTCCAGATTCATCACCATCAGAACCATTCTAACAGAAGAAAGATTGCAGACAATAGATCTCAGAATAACTAAAACAACTAATGGTGTTGTAATTTACATGCCCACAGAGGATTGTAAATGTGCTATAACAAGTAAATAAATACCAACGAGTACTATATATATACAAAAATTAGTCGTAATGCTATCAAGTGAGTGACATAAGTTCAAATGTATTGGATAAAATCTTTTGGCCTTGTGCTGCATTTTTTAATAAAAGGATCTAATACATTTTTCAAATGACTACAGATAGCAACACTTACTGGCATTTTTTAGCAATGAAATTCCTTAGAAGAGTACAAGTTTGATATTCTTACAAGTTCAATGGTTGGTAGTTGCTTAGGAGTGTACAATTCTGATATTTTTAGCAATGAACTTCCTTATGAGTGTACACATTTTCACATGCACTTTTACACAGCAAAACTTGTGCTCACACTGATTGATAGTTACTTATTTTCATGTCAGCACCCAATAGTGAGTATTTCACAATAAGACTATATTACACATCTAATGAAGTGCAAAAATGGGAAGGCAGAACACTTGCTGGTTTTGTTGATTACTGCTGCCCTGATAAGATGTCTAGATTAGAACTTGTAAGTATGGCTAAGGAGTTCAAATTGCAAGTAGAAGGTATGTCATTTTGGTGGCTACATGGGGCAGCAAGTAATTTAGGACTGAGGGAGGTAAAAAATGATTCGGATGCTTTGGATTTGGCTGCATCTGTTAACAAATCCAGGATTGTGAACATATATGCCAAGCTCTCCAATTTAGTTTCAATTGACAGTGTGGTAAGGCCAGAAGCAAATGCAGGTGAAGTCTCACATGCCATTGAACAAGGGGATTGTGCTTATATGGGGGAAAGTGTGCAAAACGAAGTCATAGAAGACAATGAAGACATGCGAGTGGATTCCCCTAAACAACAGGAAGATAAAGATGAGGACAGTGAATTGCATGATTCAGACTATAGTTTCAGTAATGAGGAAGATGGAGACATTGAAAATAATGATGATGCCACAGACCCTGGTATAGAGAAACAGCCAGGACATAACAAAATTTTGGATGAGGAGGGTGGGAGAAAAGATATCAATGCTGAGGAACCTGAATCTGAGTATGGTGGATCAGAGGAGCTACAATCATGCTCAGAGACAGATGAGGAAGGAGATGGCCAAACTAAGCGAAGATATGCAGACTTTCATGAGGAATTTGACAAGAAGGACCCACATTTTGAAATTGGGATGAAGTTTAGTAGCTTCCAACAATTCAGAGAGGCTGTGAGGAATTATGGAATTAAGAACATATATGTCATGAATTTCAGACCTAGTAATAAAAAAAGGTGCAAGGCAATTTGAAAGAAAGGTTGTCCTTTTTATCTATGGGCAGCCCCCATGATTAAAGACAAGAATACAATTCAAATCAAATCTGGGAAACTCAAACATGAGTGCACTAGGGAGCACAATGTGAGGCATGTGAGTTCAAAATGGATTGCTCAAAATTATCTGGACCAGTTCAGGGCAGACCCTGCATGGTCTGTAGCAGGCATCATTCAAGCTGTCAAAAGCAACCAAGAGGTACATATCAGCAGGGTCAAGGCTTGGAGAGCAAAATGCATTGCTAAAAGGTGAGTGACTATATTTACTCTTTATTGTTGGCCCATTGTGTTCATTTATTTATAGCACAATAGTTTTTTTGTTTCACACAAACAACATATTAGATGGAGATGAGCATGAGCAAATGAGGAGTTTATATGACTACAGACTAGAACTCCTGAGGACACATCCAGGATCAACTGTTATGTTTAAGTGCAGTGAAGGTACATTCCAAGGTATGTATGTTTGCTTGGCTCCATTGAAAATAGGGTTCCTGGTAGGATGCAGACCAATCATTTCATTAGATGGATGCTGGTTGAAGGGTATATTTGGAGGGCAACTCCTTTCAGCTGTGGGAATAGATGCAAATGATTGCATCTACCCTATAGCATGGGCTGTAGTTGAGAAGGAGAACCACATCAACTGGAAGTGGTTCTTGGAGTTGTTGGCTGTGGATCTAGAGATCAACAACAGCCACCATTGGGCTTTCATGAGTGACAGACAAAAGGTAAGTGTTGAACAAATTGCACTTATGTTTCAATTTATTAATTCAATCAGTCTGATTACTAATGTAGTGATAGCTGATTATTTTTTTTTTGTTTTTTCTTTTGTGATTGGGTGTATGGTTTCCCTATCAACTGAACTTGTGTCCCAAAATAAATATATGACTAGGGTCTAATACCTGCATTAGAGGAACTATTTCCTAACAGTGAACATAGATATTGTGTTAGGCATATCCACACCAACTTCAGAAGTAATTACAAGGGGAAGGCCTTGAAAGACCAATTATGGAGATGTGCTAGGGCCAGTTACATCCCTAAATTTAACAAGGAAATGGACACCTTAAATTCCATGTCACCTGATGCTTGTGAGTTTCTAAAAAAGATAGCCCCTCAACATTGGACCAGGTCACATTTCAAGGCTGAATTCAAGTGTGATATGCTACTGAATAATCTCTGTAAATGTTTTAATAGTCTAATACTTGGTGCTAGGACCAAAGATATAGTCACACTTAATGAAACCATTAGGACAAAGTTGATGTGCAAAATTCAGAAAAAAAGAGATTCAATGGAAAAATGTGAGACCATGTACTGTCCTAAAATAATTAAAAAGCTAGAAAAGGCAAAGAGTCTGATTTTCTCTCATAGCACTAGTTGGTCAGGAGGTGGGCAATACCAGGTTATTGGCAATGATGGGCAATTTGTGGTTGATAAGACAGAGAAGACATGCACTTGTAGAAGGTGGCAGGTTGACTGGATTGCCCTCGCCCTCATGCTATTTCGCCATATATTACAACCAGGATAAGCCGAGAAAATTATGTAGATGATTGTTACAAGGTGTCTACATTTTTAAGTACATATAGCCACATCCTATACCCTACACGAGACAGGACTTGCTGGCCTAAAAGTGATCAAAGCCCTATGATCCCACCTCAACCTCGTTAACGTAAAAAGAGGGAAAAAAACTCTACCGAGAAGGAGAGATGCAACCGAGGAGCCCTGGATTCACCAAAGGAAAAGTGAGCAGGAAGGGATCAAGAATCACCTGCAGTATATGTGGTGTTATAGGCCACAACAAAAGATTGCATGGAATACAGGTACTTGCATTTTAGGGCCACAACAGGCAATTCATTGTATGTGCTTATTTTCCAGCTTGGTTTTTTCTCTGATTGCTATTATGGTCAGTTCTAATTTTTTAAACCATCTATGCATGACAAGGCTTATAGCAAGGATGGCATACCACAAGAAGTTATGGAAGGAACTCATGCGGGGGACTCGAAGGATATGGATCGAGATCCGAGCCTTCCGCACCAACTACCGCCAATGAGGTGAGTGATTTATGTTGTAAATTTCAAGTAAAATGTAAATTAGGGCTGAGCTAATTCTATCACTTTCACGTATAAGTGGCAATGCCTCTATGGAATTAATTGATCCTCAAGTTCGGAAGACCATTTGCAACCGGTATAAATGTGTTGTGATTAATTTCTATTCCAAATTCACAAACTAAAAGCCTACATTGTTAATTAGATTGATACCTTAGTTGAAGCACGAGTGAGTGAAGGATATGCATCAACTCAGTATGTTCAGGTGGAGCCTGTAGCAAAGGTAATGTTGTTCATATGTAATACCAATGCATTTATTTGGCCAAAGATGTTAATGAGTTGTGTGCTTCAATGTTACAGATTATTGACACACATGGGCAAGTTGTCCCTAATTCAACTGCTGCTAATGATATGAGGATAAGGAAACCAAAAATTCAGAGAATAGGTGGAAAAGGCATGTGCACAGTTGGAGGTTCCCCAGAAGTAACTGTTACAGATAAAGGGATGGAGCAACTACACAGAGAGATGGCACAACCTCAACAGAAAGAAAAAGAACCAAGTAACATGCATCCAACAACGTCAGGAGGTCCTGTGTTGAGGTCCAAAACAAAGGAGAAGCATTTGGAAGATAAGAAGAGAGAGACTTCCAACCAAGAGAAAGAAAGGCTGGATTCCACCAGGTGTTGGTGGTGCCTCTGCTGCTGCAAAGGGCACTTGAATTTAAATTTTGGTCTTGCTTTGTAATTTTGTTTCATTTTTGGATGTTTTCAAAGCTTGGTGACATGTTGCAAGTCTGACATTGTCCCAGAACATACTCAATGAAAATGAGAAATTTGTTTCCCAAATTTGTATTTCAAATTGATTGAAATTGTTTCCATAGGTTTCTCAATAAACAGAGGCTGATGAGAATGTGCAAAAATACAGTACATGTGCATTGAAAATACACCGTTAACTAACATTTGAAAGATGTATTGAAAGTACAGGAGCAATGATCGACACAAAGTGTGAATCACCCGCAAGCGCACGGGGTCGTCAAGTAATAAACCACTCGTGCACGCACGAGTGGGTCGTATTCCCAAGGGGCCCGAGGAGCTACCTTACTCACTTCTCACTTGTTGTTTAGCTCACCGATTCCATTTTTAAGAGAATAGATAAGAAAGAAAACAAATAGCAACAAGAGAAATTTTCTTAATAAATACGATTGAATCAAAACTCGGGAGATGCTCAGGGATGGTAAACGGTCATGGATGACGATCCCCAAGGGGGCTACTCAAGTGACTAGGATATTTGAGAAATTAAGTATGTGGCTAGTTGGACAGAGAAAACCCAAGCTTAGGTCAACCCGATGGTCACGGCAATTGACCCCTAACCCATTACAAGTGTTGAATAAGGAATTTCTTCCACTCAACTTCTCACACGGTTGCAAGGAGAATAATGGTTTTCTCAAGTTAGGGTGGAAACACTAATTAGTTTTCAACCCTAGAAATGGAGGGGTACAAATACCCGATGATCACGGCGTATTTATACAATAATCCCTTCCAAGTTTGGTAGAGTCTAGCACTAAGGCAATGGTCATGCTACAAAGTGCTACCAAACATTTGATACAACAATTAAGCACATGTACCAAAACAATCAAGAATACGAAACAAGGATCACAACAAGCCAATCATACAATAAATAACTCAAATAATCCAAAACATCACAAGTTTTGCCCCCAAGGTTCACCTACATCCGGTGACCTTGGGGTTTAGTTGTTCATGTTCAACAAATCCACCACACAACCCATGCAAATAACTAGAATAAACATGAGCAACACTCCCTCAAATGGTGAAGGTCGAATGCCGCTTGGATCCCCGGAGAAAACCTTCCGAAGACGCCACACGAAGAGGTGGCTTCCCGTTGTCTTCAACCTCCAAACAATGAAGCTTTTGAAGTAGATCCTCCTAGATCTTGCTCTCCTCACCAAAGAAAACCCGAATTTCCTCTCCTTTTGCCCTCCAAAATGGTGTGGAGATCATGTCCAAACCCTAGCCTTCTTCTCCCCCAAAAGCTCTCTCCAAGAAGATGCAAAAGTTCCTTTCAAAATGCCCTAGATCACCCTTAAAACCCCAAATCCCGATGGGTAAACGGGTCAGCATACTGCCGGTATGCTGACCCCTCGGGATTTCTACTTTTCTGCCAAGAAGTCCGCGATGAGCTACAGTGAATGCTACAGTGAATGCTACAGTACGTGCTACGGTGTCCCGTCTCGAAAACGCTGTTTTGGTGTCGAATTCGCTCCCCATCTCGTCGTCGAGTCCCCTGGGCTTCTGGCTGGCCTGAAATACAAAAATAAAGCAATTTAGACCAAAAAAGGCGTAGATTCAACAATAAAATATGAAAATAATACACAACATATACATGTAAAATACGTACTTTTAGACGTTTATCAAGCACAAACTTAATAGAAATTCATTCAAAAAATTGTAATGGTTACAAGTACACTGTTAATTAACATAAACAATGGTTACAAGAACACGTTTCTCCTTCAACCACCAGCTCGGTTTCTTTCCCTAGCTCAGTATCAGGGATGCTCGTATCTCCGCAGGCCTCCTCTAGGGCTTTATCTGCAGGCTTCCTCCAATCTCCCGCAGCCCTCCTTGGCTGCTTGCTGACAGAAGCAGTCGCTGGGATGAACGAGGTCGGCCGCCGACGGGCAGCGGTTAGCCGGGCCGAGATAGGTGTGGGAATGGGTCACCGGTGCAGGGAATGGGTCGGGAGAGAGGAGAGAAGAGGGGAAGAAGGAGCTTTAAAGCCCTTGACGTGGCATCCCACGTGGAAAAGAGACTTAGCCACGTCGTTAAGTTGTCCACGTGGAACTTCACACGTCCATCTTACGTGGTGAGTCAAAGGTCTAGTCAGAAATCCAGCGTCCACGTCAGTTTTCTCTTACCGGAATAGTGCCGGTACCCCCCCCGCGTCGAAAGGAAATCGAAGTTGAGTGCTCATTTTGATAGAAATCAAAATTTGGTGCTCAAAATGAAATAAGAGCAAAGTTAAGTACCCACCCAAAAAAATTACCCCCCAACGCCCTTTAAAACCTGAAATTCTGGGGGTTATGCGGGCAGCCTTGCGGGCGCATGCTTGCCCGCAAGGCTCCCAAGAATTTTTCAGGAAATTGTCTCTGGGGGTGCTACAGTAACCCTGCTGCAGTAATTCTGCTGCATTACCCATGCTACAGTAATGCTACAGTATGGAGCTCCAAAAACGCCGTATTTGGTGTCGATTTCTTCATAAATACGTTTTTGAGCTCGTTTTGGCTTCTTCAGGGCCTGTAACATAAATAAAACTAATTTAACCACAAAAGTGGGCGTCGGCTTACCAAAAGCATGTAATTTAATACAAAAATACTATAAATAAATATACACATTTAAGCACTTATCAACAATATTCACATATCCAGGATAAACATCATTACTATATAAATCAAAGCCAAGATTATAACATGTGAATGATGTTTCACAATTCAATTCAATCTAATATAACAACATAGCAATAATCATTTTCCTCCAGTGTTAAGAGTTTTTTTTATAAATAGAAGTATGGAAATTCCTTTCAAACCAGTCAAATCATCAATTCATCATGATAATAGAAAATTTAGAGTGTGTTTAGAGTGGTTTGTCCCCATCGTCTCTAAAAAGAAAAATAATAGAAATCAAATATGCATATGGATATCAAACTCACTATTTCAAAAATAATTAAAAATATATAGCGAAAAATTGACTGGGATGATTTGATTGGATGAAATTTGAAAGAACTAATAAGTTATATCTAAATAATTTTCTAATTTGAACATCTAGCTTAAATTAACCATTAGGAATTTTTTGATTCAAATGAAACTTATGAAGAAGTAATAAGCAATTAATATAAGATAATGATACAGAATGAAGTTTAGTTGAAAATTAATGATTAAGAATGACTTGATTAGAATGAAAACATACGAAAACTTCATAGATAATTTAATTATGTAAGATAATCAAAGGTCAGTTTTAAATTAATTATATATTAATTTATAAAAAATTAATCCAAAGTAAGAAAATGAATACTTGGAAGTTCAACCACAGGAGTTATGTAAGTGTTAGTAAATAAAGCTCGAGTCCTTGAATTAATATTTGAAGCAATATAAATAAAATGATGGACCAGTACTTGCTTCCCATTTTTCTTAACACTGGTTGATGAACTGGTTTGAATATGGCGCACCGTTTCAAATGCTCCATTATGATTAATCTGAGAAGGTTTGCTTATGCGAACAAGCTTAAGAAGGTTTTCTTAACACTAGTATTCCAATATGAGTTCTTAGACACCAGGACGCAGTTGGACTCTTTCTCCTTTTCGCATCAGCTGTGTGCTATCAAACACGATACGAACGTTTGACACATTACTAAACATGCACCTTGAGTGGGGTCCACACTAAATCTCCCACGTTTCATTTGTTGGCCATGGTATTTTTGTAGATACTAGCAAAAGCCTAAACGGGGGAATCACACGTATGACGTATGATGTTATATCCTATTAAATAAGACATGGGGTCCCACACGGAGGACAAGTATAACTTTTCCTTGTCCGAACCTCCTTGCGCTAATTTTTCAATGCAATTGACCTGACCAGCCCTTTGTTACCTAATCCTTTACTTTTGCTCCATTCTATTTTGTTTTCACATTTATCAAACTAGAAATCAGACAATTGAAATTTGATTTATTTGCAAAATAATAAAGAGAAAATCACCTACAAAGCAAGTGATTCCTGGCAAGTTCTTATTAAAAATCATATTTATTTGCACAATATAATATATATTTAATAAAGTAGAGAAATCATTACTGTAACTTCTGTGAGAGAGCTGAATATTACATTTTTACAGTTTATATATATATTCATTTATTTATTATGGATAAAAGCTAACATATAAATTTTATATATAAATTAACTTTTCTCTTAAATAAACAAAAATATTAAAAGAATAAAAACAACATATAAAAAATATTTGCCTAACGAATATTTTTTTTATTTGAGTATAGCTATTTGTACAAAACCTGATAACTTTTTTATTAGGCAAATTGTATATTATTTTTAACACAAATTATTAATCAGAAACCAGAAAAGTCTCAATAAAGAAGTATACATGACCAAAATCAGAGAAAGCTTCCTTGATTTGTCAGTGGAGTATACTTCAATATAAACAACGCAACCAAATATTTTTTCAAACGAATAAATAATAGTCAAAACATGCGTCTTTATTTGTGATTCAAGTTAACAAAAAGAAAAACCCTAATCAGTCAAGCTAAGGGCATTCTAGTCCTCCACAAGATGCATACTTTGACAAACTGATCTCCTTAATACAAAACCAAAGGAACAACAAGAGCATGAGAGCAAGATGGCAAGCAGCCCAAGTAACCAGCCACCCTTGCCGCCACCTTCACTACCAAATGCCTTCTTGCCAAGAGCTCAAGACACCAACAACAACTACTACGACTACTACCACAACAACAACTACAATCACGACAACGGCTACAACCTCAACAATAGGATCATGCTCACCGCCATCATATCCCTATGTTTTGTCATCGTCCTTGTCATCGTCCTCCATCTCTACGCCCGTTATGTTATGCGTAGACATCTTGCCAACCGGCGTGCCAATATGATTAGCACTTTCCGAATTGGTGTAGCTTCTTCTAGTGGTATTTGTAATGGTCAACCAACTTTGACCATTTGGGATTAAGACTAATCCTCTCTTGATTAGCAGCTTTTTTCCAACTACCACCCGAGAATTCTGGATCTGGTCGAGAGTGAGAAAGGGACGGGTTCTTCATCCTTAAAGCTTGTAGAGCTGGCCTTTTCCCTTCATCTTCACCATCTTCACCATCTTCTTCTTCTTCTTCTTCTTCTTCTTCTTCTTCTTCTCCTTCAAGCTAGCCGAATTTTCTCTTGGAGGTGTGGCGACCGGAGAAGGCTCTTGCAAGGACTTTAGCGAACTTCTTGGTGTCGCCGGAGAGGGAGGACGGGGTCTGCCGGAAGTCTCCTTTGTGTTTCAAGGATTTGGTTCTTGGAAGCTAAAGCTTAGAGTTGGTATTTTCTTAAGCTTGGTAGGCTGCTGAAAATATGTTGCATTGCATGTTTTAATCTCAAATCATTCCTTAATCCATGTTTAGCCTTGTATCTTATTCTGTTGGATTGTTTTGGAATTGTTAAGATGTTGATTTTGTTAGTGGCTTGTTAGAATGTAATGTTATGTGTACGTGACAATGTGATACATGGCTTTTGTCAAGAATTTAATCTTGTTTAGATTGAGAGAGATGTTTTCTTTATGAAATTCTACCATGTCATTGGCCTACGTTTTTTCTCAGATCATGAGAAGAATCTTTGCATCAAAAGTGTGCAAATAGTGGAGCTGATTTTGTTTGATTGTTTGAATGATTAATGGCTTGGTTGGAACTAAGCACCAACATTTCAACAAGGGATCTTTTGAGTGATGAAGTCAGTTGTCATTATAGTGAAATGGTATATTGGTTTATCATACAACCTATGGGGAAACAATGTGCTCTCTAATTAAGCATCTTGGTTGAAGTTGGCTTAGCAAGGACCTTTTGTTGAAAGCTTTAGGACTAAAGATCTAGTGGATGTCCTTAGCATGCATTTATAGCTGCACTTCATGATGATCAGTTTAAAATAATAATATCATTTTCTCATTTTGTCCCACATCCGGATTCCCTCCCTCCTTTTCCTCCTTTTCTTGAATGGGTTTATTTAATGTTGTGTTGATTTATGCATTCTTGAACCCACTACCAGTTTGGTCTCTCATATTGCTCAAAGGCCAAGAGTCACAACCATGAAAACTTTGAATAATCATTTTTTAGTGATCACACACACACACTTAAATATTAAGTATCTATTATTGGATGAGTGTGATTTTTGCTTTGTTTATTTGAAGCATATGTATGCTTAATAGCATATGCTGGTATTGAAGTGATCTAGTATGCTTTTGGCTTATTTTTATTTTATTTTATTTTATTTGTGGGTAGCATTGTTAAGTGTTTATGTGAATTCGGGTAAAATTAAGTAAATATTTGCAAGTTAATCATCTTAGCTTGTAGCTCAGCTATGTTTGTCTTGTAAATAGGTTCGCAGTCTAAACAGCGGAATTAGAGCTTGTGGTTGGTTTTAGCGAACCCTTAATGCGCAGGATTTAGTAATTTCTTATTCGTAGCTCGGAACCGTGTAGGTTCTCGCACCCGTATACTATAACTCGTATTTTTGGTGGATGGTATAAAATTGTTAATTATTGCATTTATTATGTTTATTATGTTGTATTTTGTTATTTATTTAATTTTAAGATAATTACCGAGTAAAGTATTTTATTCTCGTATTGTACTGTCTCGTACTCCGTATTTTTCGCGGTTTTTAGTACATCTCCATTCCCGGCAAATTACCCAGCCTAGGAGGAGTAAGTCCTAGCCATGTGCACATGTTCTCTCGTAGTAGCGCTACCATCCGATCGCGGTCGAAGATCCGGCTTCGGCCGTTGATATTCTCGTCGTTCTGTTCCGACTTCACAGCCGAAGATCCCATTGCGGCCGTTGATTCTCGTTATTAGTCGTGAGATGTACACGTCTGTTTTCGCGTATTTCCCGTATTTCGATTATTTTCGTATTTTGAGCATTCTATATTTCGTCTGGATTATAATTATTCTGCAATGTTATTATTATCTGTTATCTCTGTGATCCTACTGGGCCTTTGTGGCTCATACACTCTGCGATTTTCCTATTTCGCAGGAAAAGATCAAGCGTAGGATCGGGGTTTATCTTGGAGTGGAACTTCTTGTTTAGACTGCTGTCTGTATTTTACCCGTGTGAGTGAGACTTGTATATCAGTATATTCGGTTCATAAACTGTTTGTGTTGTACCGACTATTGTGGGGCTGTCAAAGCCCATAATAGTATGAACTCTAGTATTGCTTTTATATTTATAAACCTGCATTATTTGCTGTCTGTATTGCCTGTTAGGGTTGACTCTGACCAGGTTGGACATTTGAGGCCTTGCACCCAGTGGGGCCCAGCTCCATTGGGATGCGGCCGGTCTGTCAGTAGGCCCGGCTGTTGGGCTGGGGCGTGACAGATTAAAGTGGTATCAGAGCCTATGTCAGATGTCACCCTTCTGATTTAAAATTCTGTCATCTTTGAAAGTCTTTTTCTGAGAGTGGGATTGGGTAGTGTAGTTGTACTCAAGTTCTGACTGTTATCTGTGTTCCAGCAATCATGCCTAGAGGTAGAGGGCGACCACGCAGAAGGCCTGCAAGCCCACTCCCAGAACCCCTGCAGGAGGAGCAGGAGGCCCCTATTCAGTCAGACGAGGAAGTCCAGCAGGAAGAGCAGCCAGATCCTGCTTCTCTGACCGGCATCATGAGGGAAATGATGCTGATGATGCGCGCTCAGCGTGAGCAACACACTTCCGCAGGTAGTCGTGATCTTCTATCTGAGTTTGGACGTCACGCACCGCCCCCGTTCGCAGGGACTACTGATCCGACAGTGGCCGGTTACTGGATTAGTCAGGTGGAGAGGACCTTTCGGGCCATTCAGAGCCCTGATGAAGACAAGGTCAGATTGGCTACTTTCATGCTGCGGGACAGTGCAGCGCAGTGGTTCGAGAACGAACTGCGCCGGAAAGGAGAAAATTCTTTCAGAACCTGGAATCAGTTCAAAGAAGCCTTTTACGCCAAATACTTTCCTCTAAGTCGCCGAGCCCAGATGGAGAGACAGTTTCGGAACTTAAAGCAAGGGTCGATGAGCGTAGAGGAGTATGAAGCAGAGTTCGACCGGCTTTCACAGTTCGCTTCATCTTTGGTAGCTGATGAGAGGAGCAGGTCCCGTTGCTTTGTGGATGGTCTTAAGACCCACCTTCGACGAGCCGTCGTACCTTTTCTGAGGTTGTCTTATGCGGAGATCGTCGACATTGCCAAGGACTTAGAGATCACTTGGCAGGATACTCAGGACCCGGGTAGGCGCGAGCAGCAGCAGCACCGAGGCCCTAACCCTCGGAAGAGTCAGTCCTCTGGGAGTAGTTCAGGACACTCTAGAGGAGAGTACCGGTCGCGGCCGTACAGTAGACCGCCAGGTGTGTCATCAGGTTCTGGAAGCAGGGGATCTTCCAGCAGCGTAGCACAGGAGGTTCGGTGCCCTTCTTGTGGGGGGCGACATTCTCAGGAGGAGTGTAGACGTGCAGTTGGCGCATGTTTCAGGTGTGGTAGTCGAGAGCACTATGTGGCCCAGTGTCCACATAGCCCACCTCAGGCTCAGGGAGAGTCAGTTGGGCAGCCTAGGCCTTCTGTTGGGTCACGACAGACGGGTACCCTAGGCCGTTTCCAGCAGACTACCTCGAGGGGTAGGAAGGGGAAGGCTCCTTTGGCAGACCAGCCTTCTTCCTCTTCCCGTCCAGCAGGTCGTGGCAGGCCAGTTACCCAGGGCCGAGTCTTTGCTTTGACTCAGGAGGACGCGCAGGCATCTCGCGATGTCGTGGCAGGTATTATTTCTGTGCATTCCTGCTATGCGTGTGTTTTATTTGATCCTGGTGCTACGCATTCTTTTGTATCGTCATCTTTTGCTCGTAAGCACTCCCTGTATGTTATTGATTTACCGCATGTTTTGTGCGTTACCACTCCTGTTGGTGCGGTGAGAACCGTTAATCGGTTGGCACCAGGTTGTTCTATTCTGATTGAGGGGCACGAGCTTTTTGCCGATTTGCATCTGATGGAGCTGCGAGACTACGATGTCATCCTTGGCATGGACTGGCTTTCTTCAGTGTTCGCTGTTGTGGACTGTCGTAAAAAGGAGGTGCACTTCTGTTTCCCTGATCAGGGAGGTTTCACTTTCAGCGGCAGCAAGGGGTACACCCTAGCTCGGGAGATCTCTTCTCTGCAGGCCCAGAAGATGATCAGAAGTGGTTGCGTTGGTTTTCTAGCCTCTGTCTCAGAGGCCACTCGTAATTGCTACGCAGTTTCTGATGTTCCAGTTGTCAGTGAGTTCTGTGATGTCTTCCCTGAAGATCTTCCAGGTTTGCCTCCTGAGAGAGAAGTGAAGTTTGCCATCGACCTAGCTCCAAGCACAGCTCCTTTGTCCAAGGCACCCTACCGGATGGCGCCTGCTGAACTGAAGGAGCTGAAGAAGCAGCTAGAAGAGCTTTTGGAGAAGGGATTTATTCGACCGAGTATGTCACCTTGGGGAGCCCCAGTGCTGTTTGTCAAAAAGAAAGACGGGTCACTGAGGCTGTGCATCGACTACCGTGAGTTAAACAAGGTGACGGTCAAGAATAAATACCCTTTACCAAGGATTGATGATCTCTTAGACCAGCTGAAGGGAGCTCAAGTCTTCTCCAAGATTGATCTGAGGTCTGGATATCATCAGGTCCGAATAAAGGGCGAGGACATCCCGAAGAGTGCTTTCCGTACGCGGTATGGGCATTATGAATTTCTGGTGATGCCATTTGGGCTTACGAACGCCCCGGCGGTGTTCATGGATCTGATGAATCGGGTGTTCCGTCGCTACTTGGATCGTTTTGTAGTCGTCTTCATTGACGATATTCTGATTTATTCGCGTAGTAAGCAGCTACACGCGAAGCATCTGAGGATTGTACTGGAGACTCTGAGACGGCATGAGTTGTACGCTAAATTTTCCAAGTGTGATTTCTGGCTCGAGAATGTGGCTTTCTTGGGGCATGTCATCAGTAAAGACGGTGTTGCAGTAGATCCAAAGAAAGTAGAGGCAGTTGTAGATTGGGAGAGACCGAGCACGGTTAGGGAGATTCGAAGTTTTCTTGGCTTAGCTGGCTACTATCGGAGATTTGTACAGGACTTCTCCCGGTTAGCAGTGCCGTTGACGAGATTAACTCGGAAGGGGGCCCGTTTTGTTTGGACCGAAGCATGCGAGCAGAGTTTCCTAGAACTGAAGCATAGACTCGTATCTGCACCCATTCTTGCTCTACCAGAGAGTGGATGTGGATACGTGATCTATAGTGATGCTTGCAAGACAGGCTTGGGATGTGTTCTGATGCAGAGTGGGCGGGTCATTGCCTATGCTTCAAGGCAGTTGAAACCGCATGAGGAGAACTACCCCACTCACGACCTAGAGTTGGCAGCAGTTGTTTTTGCTCTGAAGATTTGGAGGCATTTTCTGTATGGGGAACCTTGTGAAGTATACACGGACCACAAAAGTCTAAAGTACATCTTCACCCAGAAGGAGCTCAACATGAGGCAAAGGCGGTGGTTGGAGCTAATTAAGGATTATGACCTCAGCGTCCACTACCACCCAGGCAAGGCTAATGTGGTGGCTGACGCACTGAGTAGGAGGTATAACTACGGAACCGCCGCGTATTTGTCTGAGCAGAGACCACTTCTGGAGGAAATGAGAAGGTTTGAGTTGGAAGTTGTTCCACCAAGTTCTGGATTGAATCTGGCCAACTTGCACATCCGACCAACTTTGCTGGAGAGAATCAAAGCAACTCAGAGACAGGATCCTAAGTTGCAAGAGATCTGTGCTAAACTTCAGCAGGGAGTGCCATCTCAGTTTCGAGTGTGCGAGGATGGTACTATCAGATTTGGAGACCGGGTATGCGTACCTGATGACCCTGATTTGAAGAGGGATATTTTGGAGGAGGCCCATTATTCGAGTTACACAATCCACCCTGGAGGTACAAAGATGTACAGAGGACTCAAGGAACACTACTGGTGGAACAACATGAAGCGGGAGATAGCTACCTTTGTAGCGCACTGCCTTACCTGTCAGCAGGTAAAAGCAGAACATCAGAGACCGGCAGGCCGCCTTCAGCCGTTACCGATACCGGAGTGGAAGTGGGAGCACATCACTATGGACTTTGTTACCGGCTTACCCCGTACCCGGCAGAAGCATGAGTCGGTATGGGTGATCGTTGACCGACTGACTAAGTCAGCACATTTTCTGCCTTTGAGACTTGGTTTGGGTCTTGAGAAGCTAGCAGAGTTATATCTGGGAGAGATTGTTCGGCTGCATGGTATACCTGTATCGATCACATCTGATCGAGATTCGAGATTCATTTCGAGGTTTTGGAGGAGTTTACAGTCTGCTTTGGGTACTAAGTTAGCTTTCAGTACAGCTTTTCATCCTCAGACAGACGGTCAGTCTGAGAGGACTATTCAGACTTTGGAGGACATGCTTCGAGCATGTGCCCTTGACTTCTCTGATTCTTGGGACCGCTACTTGCCTTTGGCGGAGTTTGCGTACAACAACAGTTTCCAGGCAAGCATTCAGATGGCACCGTATGAGGCACTCTACGGGCGGAAGTGTCGATCTCCTGTGTGCTGGGATGAGGTAGGAGAGCGGAAGCTGTTAGGTCCAGAATTGTTGCAAATTGCTGAAGAAAAAGTAAAGCTGATCAGAGGAAGACTGAAAGCCGCCCAGAGTCGACAGAAGAGTTATGCAGACAAGCGCCGCTCAGACCTAGAGTTTCAGGTTGGCGATTCAGTTTTCTTGAGGGTTTCACCTATGAAAGGTGTTGTGCGTTTTGGGAAACGTGGGAAGCTCAACCCACGTTACATTGGACCTTTTGAGATTGTGGGGCGAGTTGGAGCTGTTGCTTATCGCTTGGCCCTACCTCCGGATCTAGCTCAGGTTCACAACGTCTTCCATGTTTCCATGTTGAGGAAGTACCTGCCTGATCCTTCGCACGTCATTCAGCATGAACCCGTTGAACTCCAGAAGAATCTATCTTACGAAGAGCAACCAGTTGAGATTCTTGACTACAAGGAGCAGCAGCGAGGGAGCCGAGTAATCGCTCTGATCAAGGTTAAGTGGAGCAATCACTCAAGCGACGAAGCCACTTGGGAGCGAGAGGTCGATTTCAGGGAGCGCTACCCCGAGTTGTTTGCTGACTCTTGAGGTGTGTTTAGAGGACTAAACTCTTTTTACGGGGGGTGATTGTAATGGTCAACCAACTTTGACCATTTGGGATTAAGACTAATCCTCTCTTGATTAGCAGCTTTTTTCCAACTACCACCCGAGAATTCTGGATCTGGTCGAGAGTGAGAAAGGGACGGGTTCTTCATCCTTAAAGCTTGTAGAGCTGGCCTTTTCCCTTCATCTTCACCATCTTCACCATCTTCTTCTTCTTCTTCTTCTTCTTCTTCTTCTTCTCCTTCAAGCTAGCCGAATTTTCTCTTGGAGGTGTGGCGACCGGAGAAGGCTCTTGCAAGGACTTTAGCGAACTTCTTGGTGTCGCCGGAGAGGGAGGACGGGGTCTGCCGGAAGTCTCCTTTGTGTTTCAAGGATTTGGTTCTTGGAAGCTAAAGCTTAGAGTTGGTATTTTCTTAAGCTTGGTAGGCTGCTGAAAATATGTTGCATTGCATGTTTTAATCTCAAATCATTCCTTAATCCATGTTTAGCCTTGTATCTTATTCTGTTGGATTGTTTTGGAATTGTTAAGATGTTGATTTTGTTAGTGGCTTGTTAGAATGTAATGTTATGTGTACGTGACAATGTGATACATGGCTTTTGTCAAGAATTTAATCTTGTTTAGATTGAGAGAGATGTTTTCTTTATGAAATTCTACCATGTCATTGGCCTACGTTTTTTCTCAGATCATGAGAAGAATCTTTGCATCAAAAGTGTGCAAATAGTGGAGCTGATTTTGTTTGATTGTTTGAATGATTAATGGCTTGGTTGGAACTAAGCACCAACATTTCAACAAGGGATCTTTTGAGTGATGAAGTCAGTTGTCATTATAGTGAAATGGTATATTGGTTTATCATACAACCTATGGGGAAACAATGTGCTCTCTAATTAAGCATCTTGGTTGAAGTTGGCTTAGCAAGGACCTTTTGTTGAAAGCTTTAGGACTAAAGATCTAGTGGATGTCCTTAGCATGCATTTATAGCTGCACTTCATGATGATCAGTTTAAAATAATAATATCATTTTCTCATTTTGTCCCACATCCGGATTCCCTCCCTCCTTTTCCTCCTTTTCTTGAATGGGTTTATTTAATGTTGTGTTGATTTATGCATTCTTGAACCCACTACCAGTTTGGTCTCTCATATTGCTCAAAGGCCAAGAGTCACAACCATGAAAACTTTGAATAATCATTTTTTTTGTGATCACACACACACACTTAAATATTAAGTATCTATTATTGGATGAGTGTGATTTTTGCTTTGTTTATTTGAAGCATATGTATGCTTAATAGCATATGCTGGTATTGAAGTGATCTAGTATGCTTTTGGCTTATTTTTATTTTATTTTATTTTATTTGTGGGTAGCATTGTTAAGTGTTTATGTGAATTCGGGTAAAATTAAGTAAATATTTGCAAGTTAATCATCTTAGCTTGTAGCTCAGCTATGTTTGTCTTGTAAATAGGTTCGCAGTCTAAACAGCGGAATTAGAGCTTGTGGTTGGTTTTAGCGAACCCTTAATGCGCAGGATTTAGTAATTTCTTATTCGTAGCTCGGAACCAGGTAGGTTCTCGCACCTGTATACTATAACTCTGTATTTTTGGTGGATGGTATAAAATTGTTAATTATTGCATTTATTATGTTTATTATGTTGTATTTTGTTATTTATTTAATTTTAAGATAATTACTGAGTAAAGTATTTTATTCTGTATTGTACTGTCTGTACTCCGTATTTTCTGCGGTTTTTAGTACATCTCCATTCCTGGCAAATTACCCAGCTAGGAGGAGTAAGTCCTAGCCATGTGCACATGTTCTCTGTAGTAGCGCTACCATCCGACTGCGGTCGAAGATCCGGCTTCGGCCGTTGATATTCTGTCTGTTCTGTTCCGACTTCACAGTCGAAGATCCAGCTGCGGCTGTTGATTCTGTTATTAGTCAGGGAGATGTACACGTCTGTTTTCGCGTATTTCCTGTATTTCTGATTATTTCTGTATTTTGAGCATTTCTATATTTCTGTCTGGATTATAATTATTCTGCAATGTTATTATTATCTGTTATCTCTGTGATCCTACTGGGCCTTTGTGGCTCATACACTCTGCGATTTTCCTATTTCGCAGGAAAAGATCAAGCGTAGGATCGGGGTTTATCTTGGAGTGGAACTTCTTGTTTAGACTGCTGTCTGTATTTTACCCGTGTGAGTGAGACTTGTATATCAGTATATTCGGTTCATAAACTGTTTGTGTTGTACCGACTATTGTGGGGCTGTCAAAGCCCATAATAGTATGAACTCTAGTATTGCTTTTATATTTATAAACCTGCATTATTTGCTGTCTGTATTGCCTGTTAGGGTTGACTCTGACCAGGTTGGACATTTGAGGCCTTGCACCCAGTGGGGCCCAGCTCCATTGGGATGCGGCCGGTCTGTCAGTAGGCCCGGCTGTTGGGCTGGGGCGTGACAGTATTGAAATGCCGGAAACTTATAACGTAGGGCTTGATTCTTCATCGATTGAGAAACTACCTATGTTTGGATATAAGAGAAGTGGTTCTGAGAATGGATTGCTGGAGTGTTCTGTTTGCTTGAGTGCGGTAGAGAACGGTGAGATGGTTAGGATGTTGCCTGGTTGTAGGCATATGTTTCATTTTGGGTGTATTGATATGTGGTTGCATTCACATTGTACTTGCCCAGTTTGTAGGGCTGAAGTTAAGGCAGTGGTGGAGAAAGGAGAGACATCAAGTGGTAGCGTTTTAGGGTTGAGCTCTTCTTTTAGGAAGATGTTGACTAGGGAGAGGTCTGGGAGGAGAGTGCATGATGCTCCTGCTGTAAGTGATGATCTTGAGATGCAGTAAGTTCCTTTTCCTTTATATATATTTTTTGGATTAATCTATATATACAATAGCATCATCTTCCATCTCAAGACGACATGATGCTTCTTCAGTATGTGATGATCTTGAGAGACAGTAGTTTTTTTTCTTTGATTATTGTTTTATTTCGTTATGGAATAATATATATTGGATTTGTATATGTCAAGCAATGAAAACAAATTTCTTGTTTGGGTTATATGGGAGAAAGTTACGGGTTTTTCATTTTTTTTGTTTTATTTATTTATTTCTTTAACTTGGGTTGATCTCTCATAGTTTTGAAGTCGTGACAAACAAGTTGTGCTATGACTTTTGTGGTCTTCCGACCTGAATGTGAGGCATGAAGGACGAGGATTATTCTGGCGGCCACCAGCATGATGCATTAATTAATTATGAGCTATAAAATTATGCATCATGCTTTTTGACACCTATACTAAAAAGCTGTTTAGTTAGTCTGTAAGTATCGTGAACTAGGTGGTTTTTACATTCGCTGACAGTTTAGTTTGATGTAAAAATTCTACTTACATGTAAGTAGATTTATATCTCTCACTTTTACAAAGATTTCAACTTTTATCAAAATTTGTTTTAAGTTGAAATACATTAAACTAAGCGGTATCCACTCACCATTATTTTATATTAAATATAATTATAAAAATATTTAATAAATTAAATTATCTTCAAAATTAACTATAAAAATATTTTTAAATAATAAAATTTAAAGAAATATTACATTTAAAATATTTAACATTTTAAAAAAACATTTTTATCATTAAAATACTTTAAATAAATAAATAATAAATTATATGAAAAATATTAAATATTTAGAACTAATATTAACCTAATTAGTAGTATTAACATGATTACAAAAATAATTATTTATGTTTTATTTAATTTAATATTGTATTTTAAAATGCCAATTCTTATTTAATTTATAAAGAAAAAATATTTTAATGACATATAATTGAATTACATTATATTTTTTAAATTTAATAAATCACCACTGAATTAATTAAAATTTTAAATTAGTATTAATCTAAAATAATTAGAGTTAATATAATTAATAGTTTTAGAGATAAAATTTAAACATAGTATATAATTAAAAATTTTATAAATAATATTAAATAATTAGTGTTAACAATATGTGATATTTGCAATCTTACTATTTCACTTTCATGGTAATCGTACTTTTTAACTTACATAAAACCAAACAAAGAAAAAAACAAATACAACATTTCAAATTACAACAAACCAAACAGCTGTGATGTAAGTGAAAATGTTATAAAATATAACATTTTCACATACACCGTAATTTTATTTATAGTTAAATTTACTTACAAACAACCAAACAACCCCTAAAAAATAATAATAAATTGGTACAACAAAATTAGTACGCAAAAAGATCATGCCAATTTTATCATGGCACCCCCGCACAAAAATAATAAACTGTATTAAATATTATTTTTAAAAATAATATTTTCATCTAGTAATAAACACTGTCTAATATGCAAATTTTATAGTTACAAACCATACCAAACAACGTGCCACAGACTATATAATTGTTTAAAAAGATAATTTAAAAATATGATATCAAATTTTGTGCCAAACATGAAAAAATAATAATTTAGCAATATCATATTGAATATTGTGCCAAAATTATAAATATAATAATAATTTAATAAGACCGTGGCAAATCCTGTACCAAACATAACAATATAATAATTTAGTAATGTTATGCCAAATACCATACCAAATATACAAATGTAATACTCTAGTAATGCCATGCCAAATGGCATACCAGATATATAAATATAATAATTTAAGAAAACAAAGACAAATACCATACCAAACATACAAATAATAATGGTAGAATCCTCAAAATAGACCCTCTATTTTTTCAAACCGACCCTTTTAGTCCCTATAATATAATTTGAGCATTTGTACTCATTTTATTTTTTAAATTGGGAACATTGAGTCCCTTATGCTAACGGGGGTTAAATTTTCCATTAAATGATGCTGATGTGGCTTTATAAATTAAAAAAATATTTTAAAAATATTTAAAAATTAATTTACAAATAAAAAAACTAAACGGGTTCGGATCCGCCAATGATAACGGATCCAAACCCGTTTAGACTTCATCTCGAAATCCTCCGTACCAGCTTTAGTTTTTTTATTTGTAAATTAATTTTAAAATAATTTTAAAATATTTTTTTAATTTATAAAGCCACATCAGCATCATTTAACGGCAAATTTAACCCCCGTTAGCATAAGTGACTCAATGTTTCCAATTTAAAAAATAAAAGGAGTAAAAAGGCTCAAATTATATTAGAAGGACTAAAATGGCCGGGTTGGAAAAATAGAGGGTCTATTTTGGGGATTCTATCTACTATATGAATACCATACCAAATATCATGCCAATATACAAATATAGTAATTTAATAATCATGTACAAATACCGTACTAAGATAATAATTCCGCAATTTATTTTATATAGATTTTTTAATTTCACATTAAAAATTTTTAAAATTATAATGTTATTTTTTCATCCATGTTCCATATGTAATTTTTTTATCTCGAAATGAACACAACATCTCTCATAAGTTCACGTATTCATAGAAAATCCCTTATAGTTTGGATATCCACATAAAGTCCCTCCTTTTAGGGTTTACTTCCATCTACGTTCTGACATGGGATGACGCCTTTAAAGATCGAGTGGAGTGATGGTTATGCCCCTCCACTGACACACAAAGTCTATGGGCGATTGGGTGGTGCATGTTTCGATGTTTGAGATGCGAGCGCATTGCTTACACTGTATACAGGAGACTTCGCGCCCTCCATTGCACAGTCAAAAGAGTACATTTTCCTCTACTCGAAGATGAAAGCGCGAGCAAAAAACCCAAGTTTCCACATTGATGGCATAACAGACATCCGATTCCTAGGCCAATCCGACCGAAGTTAGGAAGATAAGTGGGCGGTACTGGAATAGTGCTTATCTTCCATATTTTATGATTATGTTGTGTTTGTGGTTTATGGTTTTGAAATCTCATGCAATACAGTTTAGGGTTTAGCAATAATTGGGCTTTGTTCAGACAGTTTCGTTTAGAATGTGCGATTTTCATTTATTAAACTAGTTTTTGTTTAGACTGTGGAGTTTTTGTATAGTATTTATTTCTTTTCCGTTTATAATTCAAGCATTGTTGGTTCAGTAATGTTATATGTAATACAAACATAGCCTCCAACCTCATCAACGGCAGATGCTACTTGGTGCCCGTAGTGGAGACGTTGGCGGAGTTGAAATAACAGATGAGTGCAAGGAAGCTAGAGATGGTGCGATGGACACTGTTCAATCATCTCATGTAAATTGAAGGGGGGCTGCAAGAGAGGGGATTGCTTGATACCATCATGAAGCTTGATAAGTGCATTTTATACATATATTTTATCCATTCTATACCTATTATTTTCTTGACCTTTAGTCATTATTTTCCTAGTTCGGTGCTATTTGAGGTATTATGTGTTAATTGTGCAGATATTTAGGTCCTGTAACAATTATGAGTGGTTTGGAGAAGATTTCATAACAAAAGGACCTAAAGGGCAGTTCGTCAAAGCAAGCATGGCCCAAGCACGGGCATGCTTCTTAGCCGTGCAATTCACAGGAGTTTTAAGAGAAATGAAGAATTCAGAAGCACAGCTACAACCTTTATAGCACGGATGTGCAGATGAGAGCACGACCTAAGCACGGGCGTGTTTCAGCCCGTGTACTTTTAAGCATTGGAAATACTTTTGGCCCTAAACTGCACGCCCTGAAGCATAGCCCAAGCATGCCAATGGTTGGATCGAAACTAAGGCTAAAAGCACCGAAAGTTAGGTTTTAATAGCGCTTTTGACTGGGGGGCGGCAGCAAAGGAAGGACGATCTTTGATATGCCCCTTGCGTATCCGCAAGTGCACGGGTCATACAAGTAGTAAAGTGTACCCGTAGGGTCGGGTAGTCGAATCCACAGGGACTGGTGTAGCTTTCGATACTCGTTGGATTTCTAATATCTAGCTGGCTCACTAGTTGGTTTGAGATTTAATTATAAATAAAAATAAGAAAGTGAGGATAAACAAAAGAGAGACAGGGTTAAGGTGACAAGAGATCCAAACAAAAAAGTAGCGTCCCGGAGTAGTCACTTGGTGTCAATTATACTCGAATTCTCGCAATGTTTATCAGGTGCGTCTCATGATCCCTATGTTCTAGAGTCTTGTTACCCTAATGTGGATATAGTGGGATTGAGAGTAAGAGCCCAATTTCATTTCTTGTATCAATCAATGAGATATACAAGCTAAGACGAAATCAAGAAATTAAGCAATCCATGCCACTCAATAACCAACATTGAAGCAAACAACCAAAGATCTAACAGAGAGAATTAGAGACTCCATAAACATTGCAATAAAAGCATTCAAATACAACAACTATCAAGTTCTTAAACCGGGGCACCGAAGAATGATTAGCCCCTCATGATTCTACAAGAAACACAAGGTAAATAACAAGAGAATGAGATAAAATTCATCAACTCCCTTCTTGCTTCACAATCTTCGTCGGAGAGTGTCCGATGATGATCTTGCTAACGTTCCTCCACTCATACGACGATCTCTTGGTCTGGATCTAGCCCTTGAAGGTACCTCTCTACTACTCCGCCGCCTCCCCCAAAGGGGAGAAGAAAATCCCCACAAAAAGCCCCTTAGAGAAACCCTAAATTCGGCCTTAAAAAGTCATTCCCGATGCAAGCACGGCCGTGCTTAATTCAGCATGCCCGTGTTGAGGCCGTGCTTCAGCCCATGTAGATTGCGGGTTTTTGAGTTCTCGGTGCTACAAGACTTTTACTACAGTACTCATGCTACAATGATTCCTCCCCCACCCCAAAAATTCGCCAGCCTGTAATTTGCACGAGGTAAAACACGCCCGTGTTGAGGCCGTGTTGGCATTGCACGACCGTGCTTAGGGTATTCTGACCGTGTTTCCTCGTGCTTTCCAATTCTTGTGAGCTACACGGCCAAGAGCACACCCGTGTTGAGGCTGTGCTTGGCTTGACGAACTTCCTTTTATGTCCTTTTGATGTGGATTCTCCTCTAAATTCCTTTCTACTTGCTCCAGGATCTAAATATCTGCACAATAAACTCAAAATACCTTAAATAGCACCGAACTAAACAAGTAATAGCAAAAGGACAAGTAAATATCGGGTGTAATGCATATGAATTATATATATAAAATGCACTCATCAATCTTCAGCACATTCCATCATCCTTTGGGAAGAAATAGAGCATCAATTGTAGCCTAATTTCAGTGGCGGAGTTTTGACATGCTCTTTGCGTCGCCGCAAGTGCATGGGTCGTCAAGTAATATAGTGGACCCAATGAAAGTCGAACCACAAGGAGCAAAATCACTAGTACTAACTTTAGTTTACGAAATCTAGCTTGAATAACATGATAAAGGATGAATCTAATAATTGTAATTAACTAGAATTAAACAGGGGTAAGAATCTCAAACAAGGGATTAACACTATCGATATTAGCAGGAATACTTGGATAATACTCCCTTACGGTTTAAACAATGAAGACCAGCATTCTACAAATACTCCTTGAAAGGTAGTTAACAGGTTTTCACCGCTCATCAACAACCACGCAATCATGCAATAAGAATTAGATCTAACTATACATGCATTCCACAATCAAACTTCAGAATTAATTAAACTCAAGAGATACAAATAGAATTCACAAAATCCCTAAGGTTTCAAGTCCAACCTCCCTAAAGGGACTTTAGCTCATTATGCAATAACAAAACATCACAAGATAGCACATGTTCATCTTCATAATGAGAATACAAATATGAACTCCCTCAAAAAACAGGAAGACAAGAATCGACGTGAAGTTCCCCTCGATGTTGGGAGAAACACGACCCTTGACCACAATAATGCCCTAATGGATGATGATGATGATGATGATGATGATGATGATGATGATGAACACCAACGCGGATTCCTAGTGATAAGTGCTTGATTATATATATTTTATAATATCAGTTTATATGCATTGAGCATCACTTTTATCAGGTTTTAGCATTAACAAGATGTGTTTTGTGTTCTTTTGTGCAAACAGGGCTTTGGAGACATGACGTACAGGAAGAAGCAAAGATAGGGTGTGATGACACGTTTCAAGGCCACAATCAGAAGCTGTGTTCATATGCATGGGGGTGCTGCCAACTTTCGGAGGAGTACAAGTCATTACACAAACCGAAAGGGCACAAAGGCAGTAGTACGCCCATGTCCCAGCTTTCGTACAAAGCAGAAGAAGGTTCTTGAGGATTTCAAAGCATAGAAAGCCACACACCCTACCACACGAGCGTGTGCCCGACCGTGTGGACTCCAGGGAAGAAGTCGGGGGGGGAAAGCACTGTAGCAGTTACTGTAGCAAAAGTACTGTAGTAAAGTACTCCACACGGCCGTGTGGAATTTCCAGACGGGCGTGTGGATGCCCGCGTAAAGCCTCGAATTCAAATTATAAAAGCCGCATTGTGATAATTTTTAGGGATCTTTTCGGCCACTTTCGAGAGACAAGGCGGCTATGGCTTGGAAGGAGTTCTTTGCGGCTTTGGGAAGCTTTCCTCACCAACTTGGATCGATTCCTCCTTCGTCATAGCATCGGGAAGCCATCGGCGACCTAGCTTCGGAGTGGATTCAATCCGGACGTGGAAACTAACCATTAAGACCATCATTACGGATTTAAGGGGGTTATTCTTTATGTCTTTGGAACTTTATTCTCAATTCATTATTTGTTTTGTGACTCGCTCCATGGAGAGCTAAACCCCTAGAGGGTATTCGGACATGTAAACCCTAGGATTCCTATTTTCATTAGATTTACATTGTGTTTCTATTCGAATTTATCAGTTTGAGTTTTACTCTTGAGTTCTTAATGCTTGTTTGTGCTTTTGATTTCATTATTAATTGCCTTGCATGTTTTATTCAATCTAGTGAAGAGAGAGATCACCGCTAGGTTTAGAATTACCAAGAGTAAAGAGGGTTGAGAGGGTGAGCCGTGAGATAGCGGAGAGTTCCCTTTCCCTTCCGACGATATTTCCTATCTCCATATTCCCTAAGTGTCAAGCAACCATATGTGGTGTGAGGCGTCGAGAGAATTCTCCGCCGCGACCTCGTAGGGGGTTAGGGATCTTTCACCTGGAGGCAGGGTTAGATCTACTTTTAGGAATTGGTTATATCTTTGGGATCCCTAGAGTTTTAAGCAGTCATATGTGGTGTGAGGCGTCGAGAGAATTCTCCGCCGGGACCTCGTAGGGGACTAGTTATCGCCGACCCGGGAGGCAAGGGGCCGTTATACCTTAGGATACCCACGACTCATTGTTTTTGTTTAGAAACACTTGTAATCTACATCCAACACCCGAATCCTAGGGGGAGCATTGTCCGGATACCTCACTTTTATTGATTGAGCACTCTTTTCCTTTTTATTCCCTGCGCACTTGTAGTGACACTCTTAGTTTTGGCCATTAGATCATCACATACTACACTCATTAGGCTAGATAACAAAAGAGGGGCTATTACTAGTACTTCGTTCCCCGTGGTTCGACAACCCGACCCTTTGGGTCCACTTTTATTACTTGACGACCCGTGCACTTGCGGTAACGCAAGGGGTTGACACACATCACCCTGTTGTGTTGTTGCGGAGACGCATCACCTAGCTTTGGAGAGGATCAATTAGCCTTGACCTCGTAGTCTCTCTCCCTCCTTCTCCAGCCTATATTTTCCCCATTGGTATGAAAACTTAGCACTCCCACTTTCTTCAGAATCAGTAAAGTCTTTTATACTCGTTAGTTGACGGGTTGCTTACGGGAGTAAGCCCGGTTATAAGTGTGGAAGTTCGACCTTTTTCGCTTCTCTTGTGCTTTGTTTCTTGTGTAGAAGTTGTGTGTTTAAGTTTTTGTCGAGTTTTATTTTGTTGGGATCTTAGGTAAGGTCTTTTTGAGAGGTTAAAAGATGGGGGAAAAGTGTTTTAAAAGGTGTAAGCAAGGAAGGGACCTTGCGGGCACTTAGGGAGCCAAAAAAGGGGCCTTGCGGCCTCACATGCGGGCGCATGGGAGGCCGCATGGCTTCCTGGTTGAGGCCTCGCGGCCTCCCTTGCGCCCGCAAGGGAGCCCGCGAGCCCTCCCGCGCTTTGGGGCCTATTTAAACCGTTTTCAAACTCAAAGGGCCTTTATAAGACCCCATTTCCCTCTCTTTTTCTCCCCATCTTGAATCCTCATTCTTCCCTCCATTAGATCTTCATTCTTGAGCTCCAAGAAAGAAGAAAGGTGTTGATCTTCCCCTCTTCTCCATTGGTGATGATTCTCCTCTAGTTCTAGCAAAGTTTGAGGTGGGTTTTCTTCTCTTCTTCAATTCCTTGTTCTTTTATTCAATTCTCTTTAGATCCATGAAGAATTAGTGTGGATTTAGTATGGATCTAATATTTAATTGGAATTTAGCCATGGATCTTATGTTTGAATGGTATAGGAGCCATGATTTCATGTTTTGGTGAAGAATGAAGGAGATCCTTCATCTCTAAACCTTTGATTCTTTTAGATCCGAACCCAATTAGGATATTCTTGATTTTATTTTGATTTTATGGGTTTAAGGATTCTATTATTGTTAATTCTTGAATCTATAACACTTAGTAAACCCTAGAAGCCATGAGATCTAATTTTGGATCATTCTTTCCTCTCTTGGTTATTGTTTGGGTTATGTGATTGATTCTTGTTTTTCTTGGATGGTTAATGGCTTCAAGAAGGTGGATCTAAAGGCAAGGGTAAAGATCAAGTAGGCGAGTGATCCAAGTATTCGATCTCGCCATGTTTGTGAGTGGGAATTGTTTAATTAAAGAGCTATGATCATGCTTGTTTAATAATGCATGCTTTGAAATGAGATATTCTTGATTTCAATGGATTCTTGAAGTGTTTCTTGAAAACTGAAATTATGATACTATATGATCCTTTTAATTCTTGATTTCATTTTAATGGACTCGTGAGATGATTTCCTTGAGATCTAGAAACCTTGATGTTTATAATCTTGCTTAACTATTGATTCTATTACAAAAGGCTCATAAGATGATTTCCTTGAGGCCTAGAAACCATGATAGTTTATGATCTTGTTAAATTCTTGATTATTTATATTTCATGAGGATTGGAAAATCCTATGGTTTGAACTACATGTTTCCAAGTTTTGTGAATTTGAGAATTCGATGTTCTTGTTATTTTGACCGAATAAGGGTCTATGTAAACCAAATTGAGATTTTCCACGATGTTATCATATTTGAAATGAGTTTTCAAAGAATACTCATGTGTTGATATTCTTCATGAAAATGACATTATTGTCGATGCTTTCGCACAAGGATTTACTCTTGGATTAAAAATTGTATTTTATGGGAATTTGTGATCTCTTGATGAGATATATGATGTTATATGATGTGTTCATGATGAGCCTACGGGCGGGATGGATATCCCAAATGTTGATGGTGAAGGGGAAGGATCCCCGGTATCTTCTGCAGAAGCGAGTCTCCACGGACCAACCTAGTTGGGGTGGCGTGGAGTTCTCGGCTGACTCGCTCATTCAGGAGGCGCGTAGAGATCCTGAAGAGCCGTGTTGGGTTCTCGGTGTCACCTCCCGGGATTCCCAACGGCCAACGCCAAGATACGCGCATCTTGGTGGCTCCTGACCTAACCGCGGCCGCGGATTAGTGATGGAGGGTTTTCATAGGCTGGTGATACTAGCGATATGGGATTTATTGTGATTATCTTATAAATCCCTAGGTCGTTGAGTAAGAAAAGAGTGTTTTCGGAATTTGGATTTCATGATACGAAATTTACGACATTGATTACTTTATGAAACCATAAAAAGTTGAGCATTTCGAAGAGAGTATTTTTAACTTAAATTTTCATACTTGAATCTCTTACAAATGATTTTCAGAGATTTATTGATGCCTTTCTTTGAGAAAGTCGGAAAGCTTGTTATATTAAAATGTGCATTTAAAGCATTTTGTAAGTTGTCTTTGTTAAAGATATACATATATTTTCGGCATGTCATTTGTTACACTTGTATGAGTTATAGCTCCATGTTCAACCCCTCACTGAGTAACTTAGTTACTCACCCATTCTTCTTATCTCTTCTTTACAGGTGTTAGCACGGCAGCAGGGCGTGAGACGTGATAGTGCTTGGCATCTATTCTTACCTTTACATTTGAGTAGTGTATGATTCATAAACATTGTTGTCATGCATAAGATGGATCCACTAGGACCTATATTTTCATATTTTCATTGTAGTCTTGTATAATCTTGATTGGTTCAGACAGGACCTTAGGTTGTATGAGTTTTATACCCAGTGTGTGGGGAAAAACTATGATTGTGTCCATGAACATTGATGTTGTGATTTCCAGGGATATATGTACATACATGGTGTGAGTCTGTTGATCTGGTACAGGGTTGTGGTTGAATACCTTAGATTTAGAGCATTATTGTGGTAATATTAATATTGTACAGGTAACAGGTTAGCCTTGCGGCGATCTGGGGTTGAGACTGGTGCTTGACCTCCCCTGGGTTGTCGTGGCGGTAGTGCCATGGACAGGGACCCGAGGGTCGGGGAGTGACAATAAGCGTCGGGGTTTCAACTTTTCTCGTGCCTTACGTCCCCTATTACAACCGTAAGTCCTTCTGATGAGTGCATCCCATATAGATATATTTTCCATTGTATATCCGTTGTTTCATAAGTATTTTGGTATTAATTCTCCCATTTTAGTGCTATTTGAGGTATTTCTAGTTGTCTATGCAGATATCAAAGCCCCGAAGAAAGAAGATTTCGAGTGAATTTGATAGATAAGGGACTTAGAAGAAACCTCATCAAGCTAAGCACGGCCTCAACACGCTTATGTCCCAAGGCGTGCAATTCACAAAAGAATTCAGTCAAAGTCAGCACGGCTTCGGGTCTCTAAGCACGGTCGTGCAACTCACAACACGGCCGCAACACGCTCGTGTTGAACCCAGTGCAGATTACAGGAAGCTAGAGTTTCAGAGTTTTCATTTGGCAGTAATTTGCACTGTTTAGTACACGGCCTAAGCACGGCCGTGTTGACATCGGGAGAGCGTTAAAATACCCTGAAACTTAGGGTTTAGGTGACTTTTCTACGACGGAAAACGAGGAGAGAAAGGGAGAAACGAAGCGAGCTTTTGGAACCATTGGAGAGGGAAGGAAGAGCTAATTGTAGGCCAATCAGAAGGAGAAAATGTATCGACATCAGAACCTCATAGGGAGTCTTTGATTTCTGTTGTAGTTGCTTTTTCAGTTATTTCCTTGTTGTTTGAATCTATGAGGGGCTAAACCCTTCTTGGGAGCTCCGGGTTGAGAACTTGTGTGTAAACTTTGAACTTGGATTAGATACTAAGTAGGAAGATAGTATTAAGAGATATACCAGTCCCTGTGAAATCGACTACCCGACCCTCGGGTACAATATACTACATGTACGACCCGTGCACTTGCAGTTACTCAAGGGATGTATCACCTTCCAGACAAATGCACCTCAAAGTGCTAAATAACTAGGACGATAAACGGGAGAAATCAGGGTGCGAAGACGGTCGCGGATGAGGATCCCCTCGGGAGCTACTAAAGTATACAGGATGTTGAACTAACATGCAAGTGGTTAGTTGGACGGAGAAAACCATAGATTAGGTCAACCCGATGGTCACTACAATTGACCCCTAATCTGGTACGAGTATTGGATATGGAATTTATTCCGTCCAAATTCTCCTACGATTGCAAAGGGCGAGGTGGTTTTCTCAAGTTATGTAGAAATGCAAGTGAGTACTTAACCCTAGAATTGAAGGGGTACAAATATCCGATGGTCACAGGGTATTTATTCGTATTTCCCTTCCAAGCTTGGTGAGTCTAACACTAGGGCAATGGTCATGCAACCTAGTATTGCCTATGTAAAGATACACAGAATTCTCAGGCATACCCTAACATTCAAGAGCATCAAACAAGGATCACAAATAAGCCAACAAGCATTAATTAAAACAACGCATCCAAAAATCCCTCAAAGATGGAAGGCCGAATGAAGCTTGGAATCCACGGGCATTGATGAGCGCATTTCATATATATATATTGCATGCTATACCTTCATCATTATTGAATGTTTTGGCTATAATTCTCCAAGTACGGTGCTATTTGAGGTATTCGTTGTTCGTCATGTAGATATCAAAGTCCTGAAGTAAAAAGAAGCGCTTTTGGAACAATTTTAGAAGCTAAAGGACTTAGAAGAAACCTCATCAAGCTCAGCACGATTTGAGCACGCCCGTGCTGTTCCCCGTGCAAAATGCAGAAGAATTCAACTGCGATTCAGCATAGCCTGAGTCCGCTGAGCACGGGTGTGAAAACCTCAGCACGGTCGAAGCACGCCCGTGCTGCTTCCCGTGAAAATTACAGGAGAATGCGGCCATAGATCAGCACAGCCAGAGTTCCCTGAGCACGGTCGTGCAAAGCCTCAGCACGGTCGAAGCACGCCCGTGCTGTTCCCCGTGCAGATTACAGGTTTGTGAGTTTTCTGAAGAGTTATTTCGCCGTAATCTGCACGGCTTGAAGCACGGTTTCATCACGCCCGTGCTCACATCGGGAAAACTTTAAAACCCTAAACACTTAGGTTTTTGGGGGACTTTTGGTGGGCGATCTTTGGGAGAAAGAAAAGGAGAGCTTTGGGGATTCATCCTCAGCTTCATCAAGGGAATGCCAAGCGTATGGTAGGCCGATCGGAAGGGGATTACACGACATCATAGCTCCTTCGACAACCTCAAGGATGCAAGAAATTAGGGAGTTTTCAATTCCTTGTTTTGTAATTTCTTTGGCATTGTGTTTGTTGGTTGTTATCATGAGGGGCTAAACTCTTAAGGGAGCCCCGGGGGTGGTTGTATGACGTTGTAGCTCGAACTCGTAGTCTTTACTTGCAGTTCTTATGATTGTCTTGTTCATTTCAATAAATCAAGGTTATTGGCTTTCTTGTATGTTGTTTAGTGCTTGATGCTTGGTAGTTTGGTTCTCCTATCTAGGTTTGTGAATCTTTATTGATCGTTGCAAGCAGTGGGAGTTCAACTTAGGGCTCGGCAAGCACTAGAAACCACGTGCTTATAGCATAACTAGGTTTAGAACCGAAGACATCCCCGATAATTACCGAGAAAGACCGAGTTAGTGAACGTCGAAACCCAACCCCGGGGCCCCATCTCCTCCATCGAGTCAATCCTAAATCTTCCCTTGGTGAACTTTCCATTCCCTCAACTTCCTCGGAGTCAGCCCAAAGTCAACTCCTTCATTCTCGATTTGGTTAGATATTGAGTAGGACGTTAGTATTAGAAGCTATACCAGTCCCCTCGTGGATTCGACTACCCGACCCAAAGGGTACATTATACTACTTGTGCGACTCCGTGCACTTGCGGTTACGCAAGGGGCGTACCGATGCATGAAGTTCTAAAGACGCCACTCAAGAGGTGGCTTCCCTTTTCTTCAACCTTCTACCGACAAGCCCTAAGAATGGATCTTGCTCAAGAACGCACTCTCCCCTCCGATGAGTGCATTTCATATATATATATATATTGCATGCTTTACCCTCATCATTATTGAATATTTTGGCTTTAATTCTCCAAGTACGGTGCTATTTGAGGTATTCTTAGTTTGTCATTGCAGATATCAAAGTCCTGAAGCAAGAAGAGATGTTTTGGAATAATTTTCGAAGCTAAAGGACTTAGAAGAAATCTCATCAAGCTCAACATGGCTTGAGCGCGCCCGTGCGTACCCCGTGTAGATTGCAGGAGAATTCAACCAAATTCAACACAGTCTGAGTTCGCTGAGCACGGTCGTGCAAACCCCAGCACGGCCTAAGCACGCCCGTGCTGTCCCCCCAATGTCACCATCGAAACATTTGGGATATCCATCCCGCCTGTTGGCTCATCAAGAACATATCACGATAATAATATGAACACATCAATATGATATCATAAATCTCGTCAAAAGATCATAAATTCTCTTAGATACATCATTGCATAGAATAATATTTCAAATAGAGCTTCATCACAAAGAAACCATTTTGATTCACTTAGGCCCTTTCTTGGGTCCTTATGTCAAGAACATTAACCCTTTGACAATACTTTGAAAATATGCATTTCAGGATATAGGGATTCCATCCCTTAAGAATAATAAAAGATCATTGATCATAATCGAAATGTATATCAAAATCATAAACCACGAAGTATAAATGATCAATAACCCTAATCAAAAGTACATCAGATCATAAATCAGGAAGTATAAATGATCAATGTCTTCAATCAAGAAATAAACTGAAACATAAATCATCATTATTCAAAGTCTCATGAAAACATTTTAAGAAACCTTTGAAACATGAAATTCACCATTCAAGAACATATATAATTAGGTATTCAAACAAGCATGATCATAGCTCATTAATTAAACAATTTCCCACTTATAAACTTGGCGAGATCGAACTTCTTGGATCACTCGCCTACTTGCTCTTTACCCTTGCCTTTAGATCCACCTCCTTGATGCCATTAACCATCCAAGAAAAACAAGAATTAATCACATAACCCAAACAATAAACAAGAGAGGAAAGAATGATCTAAAATTAGATCTCATGGCTTCTAGTGTTCAGCAGATATTCTAGATTCAAGAATTAACAATAATGGTATCCTCAAACCCTCAAGATCACAATAAAATTAAGAATATCCTAATTGGGTTCGGATCTACAAGAATTATGGGTTTAGAGATGAAGGATCTTCTTCATTCTTTACAAAAAGATGAGATCAAGACCCCTAAACCATCCTAACATTAGATCTATGGCTTAATTCCAATTAGACATTAGATCCATAGTAGATCCACACTATTCCTTCATGGATATATAGAGAATTGAATAAAAGAACAAGAAATTGAAGAAGAGAAGAAAACTCACATTAAACATTGCTAGAACTAGAGGAGAATCATGACCAATGGAGGAGAGGGGGAGATCAACACTTTTCTTCTTTCTTGGAGCTCAAGAATGAAGATCTAATAGAGGGGAGAATGAGGATTCAAGATGGGGAGAGAAAGAGAGGGAAATTGGGTCTTATGAAGGCCCTTTGAGTTTCAAATCGGTAAATATAGACCCCAAAGCGCGGGAGGGCTCGCGAGCTCCCTTGCGGGCACAAGGGAGGCCGCGAGGTCTCAAACCTGGAAGCCATGCAGCCTCCCACGTGCCCGCATGGGAGCCCACATGGTCTTCTGGCCGGTGGTCCTTGCGGCTCCCTTACGCTCGCATGGAAGGCGGCAAGGCCCCTTTTTTCTGCTCCTTGCGGGCACACGCTTCCTTGCTTACACCTTTTAAAACACTTTTCCCCAATTTTTTAATCTCTCAAAGGATGTTAACTAAGATCCCAACTAAAAATAAAACTAGACAAAAACTTATACACACAACTTCTACACAAGAAACAAAGCACAAGAGAAGTAAAGAGGGTCAAACTTCCACAAGACGTGATATCATATTGATGTGTTCATAATGAGCCTACGGGCGGTATGGATATCGCAAATGCTTTGATGGTGACATGGGGAGGATCCCCGGTATCTTTTGCGAAGTGACTCGGGATAAAATCAAGTACCGCCTAAATTTGTCAAATGCATAAACCACTTGCTAGCAATTCTTTCTCGGTAGTAGTGTAATTTTCTTGGTCGCTTGTGAGGGTTTTGCTAGCATAATAGATGGGTTGAAAATGTCTATCCTTCCTCTCGTCCCAACACCGCCCCAATTGCATGATCGCTAGCATCGCACATGAGCTCAAAAGGGGAATTCCAATCTGGTGTAATCAAAATTGGTGCCTGGACCAATTTCTCATTCAGTAAGTTGAATGCTACCAAACAGTCGTTTCCAAACGCAAAAGGTGCATCCTTCTCCAATAGTTTCGTCAGTGGTTGGGTGATCTTGGAAAAATCTTTGATGAATCTCCTATAAAAGGCAGCATGACCAAGAAAACTGCGAATCCCTTTCACATTTGTTGGCGGTGGAAGCTTCTCAATTACCTCAATCTTCGCTTTATCCACCTCCATCCCATTTTTAGAAATCCTATGTCCAAGAACTATCCCTTTTTGCACCATAAAGTGACATTTCTCCCAATTTAATGCCAAATTTGTGTCTTCGCATCGGATTAGAACTCTTTCCAAGTTCTTCAAAAAAATATCGAACGTATCCCCAAACACCAAAAAGTCATCCATGAATACTTCCATAATGTCCTCCAAAAGATCATCTAATATAGCAGTCATACATCGCTGAAATGTGGCTGGTGTGTTACACAGTCCGAAAGGCATCATCCGGTAGGCGAAGATCCCGTAAGGACAAGTGAAAGTAGTCTTTTCCTGATCCTCAGGTGCGATGGGAATTTGAAAATAACCAGACATACCATCGAGGAAGCAGTAAAAATCATGCCCAGCTAACCTTTCCAACATCTGGGCGATGAATGGTAACGGAAAATGATCCTTTCGAGTTGCATCATTCAGTCTCCTGTAATCAATACATACTCGCCACCCTGTGACTGTTCTGGTTGGAATTAATTCATTCCGCTCATTCTTCACTACAGTCATGCCTCCCTTCTTGGGGACCACCTGAGTGGGACTCACCCAAGCGCTGCCAGAGATCGGGTAAATAATACCTGCATGCAAGAGTTTAACAACCTCTGCCTTTACTACCTCTTTCATGTTCGGGTTTAAACGACTTTGAGGTTAGATCACTGACTTGTAGTTGTCTTCCATCAATATCTTATGAGTGCAGAATGAAGGATTTATGCCTTTGATATCAGAAATCTTCCAAGCAATGGCAGTCTTATGCCTCTTCAACATATCCACTAATTTATCCTTCTGAGATATGAACAAATCTGAAGCTATAATCACCGGAAGCCTTGATCCCTCGCCTAGAAAGGCATACCCTAAATGTGCAGGAATGTCTTTAGCTCCAAATCAGGTGGGTCTTCAATGGACGGTCGCAATCTATACCCCTTTAGTTTCCCAATTTCTTTAAATTGTTCAGACTCTTCTTCAGAACTCTCTTCTGAGCCATCTTCTTGAGCGCTTGTAACTGGTTGGGGTTCGAGATTTTCCACGCTGCCTGCTTCATCTTTTCCGCATATTTCGTTGGAAGTATCTAAGGAGAGAATTTCTTGACTTTTATCAAATGAATTAAACCGCTGAAGAACCTCTTCTAAATTCTCTTCTGATTCTCCGCCCTTACGTGCCAATGTTGCTCCTTCAAACTGAGTAAGCACACTGAATAATTCATACTTTCGAACCTCATTATCCCCAACTAGACCAAGGTTGCACTCCCCCATGCTGTAATTTATTCCACCTTGATTTTGCAGCAAACAGTGTTGGGGCGATTGCTCGGTGAACCAATACATCTTCTGCTCAATGTCTTTCACCATTCCAGTGATCTTCTCAAACAATTCTGTTTTATTGATCATGTTTCCTACAAAATCAATAAATAATAGATATTTCAGAGTGGTGGAAGAATAAAAGAATAGATAATAGAAAAGTTGAGGAATGACTAAAGTAACAAAATAAAGATGTTCCTAAAACGCCTAATTCCCCGGCAACGGCGCCAAAAACCTGACACACCTACATAACTCAATTCTCATTTCACAAGACTCTTAAGAGTATCTGCGGATTAAGGGAGGTTTAATGAAGCTCAACAAAATTAAAAAAGAAAACAACGAAAAACAACTAGAACCACAAAATAAAATGACAGAAATAAAAGAACAAAGTCTCAACGGGCATACTGAAAATAAAAGTATAGAAAATAAAATAAAAATAGCATGACTCAAGGACGCCTCATGCGTCAGGAAACTCTGTAGGTGCTGGTGGTGGTGCTGATGTCGTCGCCTTAGATGTTGTGTCGCTCTGCAAGAGATGTCGAATGATGGACAACTGCGACATCATCATGGACTTGTTGGCGAGCACAGTAGCCATGTCCCCCTCGGGAGAGCTCCGATCGCCACGTCGAGCCTCGCCAAATGGTCACGGGCTCGAGTGGAAGGCTGCTCTGGCTCTGGCTCAGATGCAGGGGCCTCGGTGTCCATCGGCACAGCTGTGGGTACCGGTGAATCAGGAGCGTCTGCTAGGTCGGCTGCCTCCTCTTCTGTCTCCTCCTCTTCAACCTCCACTGCGAGTACATATCTGCTGGCACTTGTGTTCTTCACCATGCGCATGGCTCGGAGGGATGCAAGCCCCAAGGATGTAGGTACGCTGATCTTCTCCATCCCTCTAAGTGCCTCAGTCAACCCCATGCCACGAACGAGTCGGGTGATGTATACTCCTGAGAAGATCACACCGACCCGCACGTAATAGCTTTGATGGCGAAGGTAATCAGCCACAACAAAGCCTAAATGCATGGGAATATTCTGGACCATGGTGTATAGGTAAAACAAGTCTAGGCGGCTCAAAACTCCGGTGTTGTCGCCTCGTCCTGTCACGGTCCTGCTAAAGATAGAGTGTATATACTTGTAGGACAGAGGGCTGAGCATGGTGGCCTTGGAGGACCCCGGCTCATACTTGAAACCTCCGCATATGGTCGCGTACGCACGGCTAGGGGTGAGTCCAATAGGGTAGTCGACAATGAGTTTCCCGTACTCCCCCGTGTGAACATAATCTCTGTCATATAAACCGAGAAAAACAGAGAAAGGATCGTGTCCTCCTTCTCAAAATCAGGGCGAGCGCGATCGAAGTCGAATGAGGACAGGACCTCCAGTGTGAGCTCGCGATACGTGGGATCACGAATAGTAAGGAGACGGTCCCAGCCACCCACAACGGTAAGCTCTCGCACCTCATCGTCCAAATCAATCTCCTCGAGTGCCCTCCAGTCAATTATGCGCCTGCCCGAATTTGAGACGCTGCAAGCGCGCATATCGCTGTTGATGCTTGGGCACTATCAACTCCAATTCCTGGGGAGGGGAAGGCTCCCGAGCGGGCCGAGAACACTTGTGGGTGACCTTCTTAGTCCTGGGTGCCATATCTGTGAAAATCAGGGCAAGTTAGTGCAAAAAATCATCATGCAGAAATCCACATAGGCGTGTGGATAATCCACACGCCCTTGTGGATCATCTTCCTCATCGACACCGGCTTGTGGATGGGCCACATGCCCGTGTGGATGCCCGACTATGGCCAGAAGACCATGGTTGGGTGGTTTCCACATCTAAAAACACCTCTAAATCGACAAGCATGCATATTATGATAGTTCCCATGAAAGATTCATGCATAAAACATCAACAAATCACCAGATCTGAAATTAAAAACTCATGGCAAGAACTAGGAAAACTTGGAGCTTACCGGAGATTTTTGATGAACAAAAATATGGGGACCACCGGAAAAACACCCAAGAATCCTTAAATAAACCAAGGAGAGGGGTACTCACACCCCTTGTGCCTGCTCTTGTGGATTTTCAGCAAAACATGAAACAATAATGTCCAAGGCCAATTCCTTAACTTTAAACTTCTAAAACATTCTAGATCATGCCACACATGTATAATTATCATGAAACACAAAGAATATACAATGAAAACGCAGCAACGACAGAATTAACGCAAAGTCGCCTACTCAAGCTAGTTATTACTGCAGAATTAAAAACTAACTACGAAAGCAATAAAATGACTTGGGTTACCTCCCAAGAAGTGCTTGTTTTACGTTATCAGCTTGACATACCTGACCACTTATGGAGGTTTATGCAAGTGAAATACCTCCTTTCCTGCAGCTACTTCTTCGCTTGAAAAATAGCGCTTCAATCTGTGCCCATTCACCTTAAACGTCCCTTTTTCTGGGTGAGCGATTTCAACAGCCCCTTGCGGAGATACTTGAGTCACTGTGTATGGTCCTTACCACCTCGATTTTAATTTCCCCGGGAATAATCTAAGACGAGAATTGAAAAGTAACACTAAGTCGCCTTCCTTGAACTCTTTCTGCAGTTTGATATGCTTATCATGCCACCGACGCATTTTCTCTTTATAGATCTTCGTATTCTCATATACACGCAACCGACATTTATCTAACTCATTCAGTTGCAGCTTCCTTTGTCCTCCAGCTTGTACAAGGTCAAAATGCCTCGCCTTGAATGCCCAATAAGCTTTATGCTCAAGTTCCACTAGTAAGTGATAGGATTTCCCATAAACTAGACTGTATGGTGTTGTTCCCATTGGTGTCTTATAGGCCGTGCGATATGCCCAAAGTGTCATCTAATTGTTCGGACCAGTCCTTCCGGTTGTGCTCCACCGATTTCGCTAGAATTCACTTCAACTCTCTATTTGTTACCTCGACCTGGCCACTTGTTTGTGGGTGGTACGGAGTGGCTAGCCGATGATATACTCCATATCGTTTCAGTACCTTATCGAGCTACACATTACAAAAATGAGTCCCTCTATCGCTAATGATGATCCTGGGAGTGCCAAAACGCGCGAAAGGCCGTTTGAGAAATCTAACGACAGTTCTAGCGTCGTTTGTGGGGAGAGCTTGTGCCTCAACCCACTTGGACACATAATCCACAGCGTCTAGAATGTATCGGTTTTTATTTGAACTAGGAAATGGTCCCATAAAGTCAATATCCCAAACATTAAATACTTCACAAAACCGAATGGGATTTTGAGGCATCTCGTCCCGTCTAGACCGATTACCAGCTCTTTGACATTTATCACAACTTTGAATGAATTGATAAGCATCTTTAAATAGTGTTGGCCAATAAAAACCTCGCAGCCAACACTTTCTCTATACTTCGGCCCGCCGCATAATGACCACCAAGTAGGTCCCGAGTGGCAAGTGAGTAAGAATGCTCCACCATTCTTCCCTTGAAACACATCTTCGCACTATATGGTCTCGCATATACTCGGAACAGATATGGGCCCTCCAAAAGGAAATTTTTTAGGTCGGCGAGAAACTTCTTCTTTTGCTGAAATGTGAGTCCCTTGCGAAGAACCTTGCCCGAATGATAGTTTGCAAAATCAGCAAACCATGGGGTATCGATATTGACAGATCATGAATTCCATACGGGTGCTCTTCAGGAAATGAGTCGTTAATTTCATGATGAATGGCTTCGTTGTCTCCGCTAAACCCTCTAGCCGGGATAGATGATTTGCTTCGCCGGATTTTCTCGCACTCCTCTTGTCCTTGATTTCCACATCGAATTCCCGCAACAACAAAATCCAACGAATTAGTCTTGGTTTGGCATCGGCTTTGCTCATTAGATAACGAAGGGCCGAGTGGTTTATGAAGACAATCACTCTAGACAAGATTAAGTAGGGTCTGAATTTATCAAAGGCAAAAACTACAACCAACAATTCTTTTTCGGTAGTTGTATAATTTTCTTGAGCACTTGTCAATGTCTTGCTCGCATAATAGATTGGCTAAAAGTGTTTGTCTCTTCTTTGTCGCAGCACAGCCCTTACTGCATGGTCACTGGCATCACACATGAGCTCAAAGGGAAGGTTCCAATCGAGCGTGACAAGGATGGGTGAATGAGTGAGTTTTTCCTTTAGTAAGCTGAAAGCAGATACACACTCATCATTAAACTCGAAATGGACATCCTTTTCCAAGAGTTTGGTAAGCGGTTGAGTGATCTTGGAAAAGTCTTTTATGAAGCGGCGATAGAACCCCGCATGCCCCAAGAAACTGCGAATTGCCCGGACGTTGGTCGGCGGTGGTAGCTTTTCGATTGTTTTGATCTTTGCTCTGTCCACTTCGATTGCCTGGCTAGAGATTTCATGCCCCAGCACTATCCCCTCTTGAACCATGAAGTGACACTTTTCCCAATTCAAGGCAAGATTTGTTTCCTCGCACCGCATAAGTACCCGTTCCAAGTTCTTAAGACACGCATCAAAAGAATCGCCGAACACAGAAAAGTCATCAATGAAGACCTCCATGACATTCTCCAATAACTCATCAAAAATGGCTGTCATGCATCTTTGAAATGTGGCTGGTACATTACATAACCCGAACGGCATCATCCTGTATGCAAACGTACCATAGGGGCATGTGAATGTTGTTTTCTCTTGATCTTCAGGAGCAATCGGGATCTGAAAATACCCAGACATACCATCCAGAAAATAATAGAACTGATGACCTGCGAGACGCTCTAGCATTTGATCAATAAAGGGTAGTGGAAAGTGATCCTTTCTTGTGGCGTCGTTTAATCTTCGGTAATCAATGCACACACACCAACCAGTTACTGTACGTGTGGGTATCAGCTCGTTCTGCTCGTTCTTCACCACAGTCATACCCCCCTTCTTCGGCACCACTTGAGTAGGACTCACCCAAGCACTATCTGATATAGGGTAAATAATGCCTGCATTAAGGAGCTTCACTACCTCTGCTTTTACGACCTCCTTCATGTTTGGATTAAGCCTTCGTTGAGGTTGGATGACTGTTTTATAGTTGTCTTCCATCAGAATCTTATGCGTGCAAAAGGATGGGTCCACCCAATTGACATATGATGTTGGGCTGCATGTTCCTCAAGTTTCTTGTTGAATCTCCATCCCCATCTCCACAACTACTAGACGGATCTCTTAATTCACCCTTTTCAATCTCATTAAGAAGACTAGTTGTGGATTGAGACAATAACAGATTTGAATAAACCATTGAAAGAAACAAGTGGGCATCAATATATATATTATACATGCAATAAGAAGATATAACAATATTACATACTGAAACAAATAACATAAAACCAACCAAAGTTGTTCATGGAAGCATCTAGGTCAATCAAGCTATCCCCACGCTAAAAAATAGATATGATTAATGCCGGAAGTTGCGGGATTTTTAAGTAGATCTTCCACCTTAAAGAAAGAAACTGAACATGCAGTAAAGCGTGAACAAAAACAATCAAAGCACTAGGAATAACAAAGTTAAATGGGCTTCATTTTTAAACTTTGGCATCAGCAGAGAAAACCTCAATGTGACATCCGGAGATTTAAATCAGACAACCTTAAGCAATTCAAGCACCAAAAAAGAGATAACAAGAACTAGAACAACAACAACAACAATAACAAGAACAGGAACAAGAACAACAACAGGAACAATGTGACATCACGAGAACAACAATAGGAACTGGAACAGGAACAGAAAGAAAAACAAGAACAATAACAGGAATAATGTGACTTCACGAGAATAACAACAGGAATTGGAACAGGAACATAAAGAAAAACAAGAACAAGAACAATAACAACAACAATAACAACAACAACAACAACAACAAGAATAGCAATAAGAATAATAATGAGAAGCAGATCTAAGTCAAGCGAACACCACTGCTTGTTAAAGATGACAAAGCGCCAAAAGAGAAGAGAGTAAAGAGAACATTTGCAACTCATGTTAAAATAAGTAAATTATTCAACACATGGTAAAGATATATGCAGAGGAAAAAAAAAGGAAGAATGGGAAAAAAGGATGGGGGAAAAAAATAAACCTAAAAATAGAAAATTTCATTATTCAACACATGATAGAGTATAAGTAGATGCTATGACTGAAGACTTCAAATTTTCAAATTATACCAAATAAGAAATAAAGGAAGAGCTTTATCTATCAGCACAATAGTTACCACCAAGTGTACTATTGGATTGAACAGATCAACACCAATGTGTATTTGTGCAACTTCAAGCAGTATTTCAAGGCAAAAGTAGCAGCATTTTTCAATTAAACACGTGTGTGTGTGTGTGTGTGTGTGGGTCTTATATATATGCAGAGGAAAATAACATACAACTAGTAATAATGATCTAAATATAAATGTATACTAAAAATGTGATGTGCAACAAAGAGAAGGGTTTCTGAGATAATCAGACAGAGATACACTTTATTCATGCAAGAAAATGAAACTACAACAGAGCAACTGCTTATAAGATTACTAATGACAGTGACATGTGGTATTCAGAAAAATCCGATCACATAACTACCAAGTCGTGAGGGAAAAGCACCTTGTTCAACAAATCATTGTAATAAAATTCAAACTGGTATTTGCAAAATTGATGCAGAGTAATGAAGTGAAGAGCCTTATTGTTATTCCTTTCAGGGAGTGGCCCAACTCCAATTGTCTCTAATTGCTGAAGCACAGATAAAAATGGAACCATAATGCATCAGAATAAGACTAGGGTAGGAGATGACACCAAAATGATACCTTGAAAAGGAAATGAAAATGCACCACTGAAAAAATTGGTACTTCTTTGTACTCAAAACATCCATTATAAGAGCAGTGGTCAATGGTTCAAAACATAATTCACAAGAAGTTGAATGCCACAAAAATAAATCTGATCATTCATCATTCCTACCCAAAATCAGAATGCAGTACTGAAACTTAGGATACTCTGCTAACCTGGAAACTAAACTCATATAGTAAGGCATTAATGTCTGGTTTAGATAGTCTTTCCAATTAAACAAGGAACACCTTCAAGCAACTGCAGAAAATATTGGGAAGAGATCATCTGACTGTGACAAGCATAAAGACACTCAACATTTCAACTATAATAGCCTGCACTGATCTTTTGGTTGCAACACAATCCTTTCTACCGAACCATTTACTTCAAATTTGAGCAGCAAATATGTAATATTTGGTGTTGGACGACTAATGTTATCAATCAAGAGCTGGAAAGCAAACAGAATGTAACTAATGTTTATGAATATATTTTAAGAGAAAATGCACTATTTGGATAACTTGCAATATTAGAACACCAGGGTCCTCTTGTGTTCTTTGTGGCCTAGCACTCCTCAAACGCGATTCAAGACATGAGGCAAAATCAGCAATAAGAACATAGCTGCAATTGATCTCAGAAACATCTGCGCAAGTCTGGTAATTCTAGAACTGCCAACAAGAGAACTCTCATGTAAGAATGAGTTGCTATAAGAGTAGATTGACTTCTATACTCACAAACAAGCAAACCAATCATTTGAACTTCCTGAACAGTGATCACAACATATTCAAAAAATACTTAAGGATACTTGTGATTCTTATTGAACATACTCCAACAGTGCAACAATTTCGTCCGGGACGTGAGATAGGATAACATCCAATAGCTGGGAATGTCAAAAAGGAGGATGACTAACAACATAGAACCAGTGCTAGGAAATAAATGATTGTTGATGATAAGAACCTGGTACAACGGGCAACATAAATCAGTAAGAAATAAGTCCTTCTCTGACACTAAAATTATGATCTCCAACGATAGTATGACGGCTTTTTTTAAATGTTGCCTCTATATTTGACTAGTCTGGTCATTGATGATTGTATTCTAGCCCAGTCGAAGGATGCTCATAATGTTCATAAACACAATTTTACAACTCATAAAATCATGCAAAAAAGTTCATGAAACGACATGCATCATCAGGAAGGAAGCAAAAGCCTAAAATGATAGAAAACAGAGTAATTGCTTACCTTCATCAGTTCAACTACAGAAAAAATTGGGATAGGCCAATAGAGTTATCAATGCCCTGCTTATTCAGAACCCTACATATGCAGCAGTGTTAGTTGAAGATTTGCATTCCAATATTCAATAGAAATCAAACCTGGAAGTCTCACAAAGCATACGAGATGCATTGATGTGGGCATGACAAGTGATGTATCCTGTATCCACACACAAATAGTGATGCTTCACAAAACCAATATGAGGGGACAATTTGACCTTTATTGCGCAAGGAAATAACACAAATACTATTTTTCTAAACTAATATAAATAGAAGCTCACATCTTAAGCTGCTGGAGGGAAGCGATAAGTAATTGCGACTGCTCACATGGATTTGCATATGCTCTTTGAGGAAAACCTAAATATCTCCCACACCCTGCCAGAAGTTGAAGAAAAAGGAATAAGAAACTTAAATGGTAATCAGAACAAGCAAGAAACATAGATAGTTAATGCATGAAATATTGATAAGGACTAATAAAATATTAAAAAATAAAAACATAAAACCATTGAAGATTGCATGATATACAGGCCACAGCTAAATAATATTCAAATTTAAAGATTAATACTTTGTATAGTAAATAGATCTAGTTGTAAAAGGAAAAATCCAGTAAACCAGCTTCTTTGTTCCAGTTCACTCCCAAAAAATATCAACTCACCAGCAAATAGCACTGCAAGGCCTAAAGATAAACCTCTTTTTTTTATCAACGCTCCAGATTGTATGCACTTTACACAACCTAATTAATCAGTAGTCAGCCCTAAACTTAACAACTAACCTTCAAATATGGAGGTACACTTTCAAAACCAAGAAGCTTCAACAGTGGTTCAATATCTGGAAACCACTTCTTCCTTTCAAAAGGATCTCCGTTTTCTACAACAACCTACGAATCAAATCCCCATGTTCAAATTAGTCCTCAAAATGTAACAAAATCAAGCATGAAGTCATATAAAAAAATAGAATACACCATTAGTTGCAACACCAAATTATACAAGGCATGCAGACACATGAAACTTGCAATCATGGAAATTCAGAACTTACCATCAAAAGAAGTGTGGGATTTTGGAAAATGATGCAAATGTCAGTCAAGTTAAAACAAAAGCAAGTCAAGCCAAGATGAGTTTGATGTGAAAGCAATTAAAGAACTAGCTGCTTTACGGGAACTAGAAGGAACCAACGCTTATGCAGCAAATATAAGCAGAGATGATTTGAGAATGTGAGCGAGAAAAGAGCCAAGGGAAAGATGAAAGGGTATTCCACTAAATTTCTAAGCTATAAAAAGGGTGTGGTTTTGGCCATAAATATTACGAAATATGAAAATATTGTTTGTGGGCTGTAATACGGTTATGTAATCAGCTGATTCGATGGTTAAGAAATAATTGAATCTTAATTCAACAGACCACCGTTATGTAACTATCAAATTCACTCTTTCATCTACTCATAGACAAGGTTAAGAAAGAAAACACCAAGAGCTTCAACAGTAGGGCAAGCAGGATTGGAGATTTGCCATTGACAATCAAGAGGCTCTTGTGAAGAGAAAATATTCTGATTGACTCATAAAAGGAAAGCAAGTTCAGCACATTTTCTAAGTTCGAGATAAATATCAGCAAATTATCACAAACATTTTTGATTTTATTGGTGTCACATAGTGTGGCAGGCGACCTACGTAAAATACATAACTGAATAAAATATGCTTGGTATATATTGCTAGCAAACCTGGGCAGAACTCCTCGCAGGTGATTGCAACATAATTCTCTGCGATATTCACTATTTTTTCCTAATGAAGTTCTTAGCACTATCAATTGCAAACTTTTCATTTCTTATAAGAGAGAAAGATTGAAATCACATATAAAGTTCATTTATCACATCAAAAAAATCAATTAAAAAATTATATAAAGGGTAGCTACAAGCAAGAAACTTAACATGGAAGCAAAATGCAAGACAACAGCAAAAAAAAAAGAAAAAGAAAGAGTTGTATACCCGCATGAAAAAAGTATGAGCACAAACCTTTTGAAGAACATTGAAGTAGGCAACAAGTGCTTGTGCATCCCCCTCCTGAAAAATCAAGCAACGAGATTCCCGAAGCATGGAGTGACAGCTTGAATCTCTCCTCATAGATAGATAAACACTCAACTAAGGTAATCCAGCCAATGGTACGGCACATTTTAGTCAAAAGTAACTCAAAAACTTTTGAAGCACCTTTCTCGTTAGAAGCATGAAAGAACTACTATAATCTCAAAGAAAGCCGACAACAAAAATCATATCTAAAACAATATTAAGGCTTTCACTTACCAAAGTACCATGCATCCTCAAGAAAGTCACAAGAGTTTGTATAATAGTATGATTCTCTCCAGCAAAAGTTGATAATGCGCACAAATCTTCACAGTCTTCCAATAGTTCAGGTTCTATCTAACAAATTGTTTGTTACAGCAAAAGAAGATCTTAAGATAAGATTAAAGGAATATGTGAATTGTATATAATACAAATACAATGCAAATTGTAGCCTTAGCATAGTCAAGCTACCACGGGCAAATCGGCATTTGGGAAATTCAAGATGGCACAAGTAGAGTAATTGCAATTTAATCAATAAATTATGACAAAACCATGGGATGCAAATACTAGGCAATAAAAAAAGAAAAAGACAAACTCACTGCCCTAGCAACAACCGACGGCATCATAGTTGCTGAATTATCCATGCTAGAACAAGGTACGAGTGATGCACATAGCACTCAATGAAAGACCTAAAAGGTAGACACTGTCTAGTCAGTTTTCATCAATTGTACTAGATGAGAAGAAAAATAAAATAAAAACCAAAGGAGAACAAAATGACATGATAAATTTCACTAACAAGTTCAAAAAGAGATGCAAAAGGCTGATTATTCATCTGAGCTTTGCTGCTGTGAACCAAAACCATTGCCATCAATGAAGTCATCTGGTCCCAAAAAGATGGATGGGTGAAGAACATGCATAGTGTTCTCTTTAATTTCTTTCACCTATTGAGAAATTGGTTGAAATAAATGAAATTATCATTAGGAAAAAAAACCTTTAGCAATTTCAACATGAATCCCCAGCTTGTTAAGCCAGCCTAAGGATTTGTAGGAATTTAAACAGTAGAGAGAATTCCCCTTATGTCGATGACCATAGAATTCCCCTTACAAGATCAATATTGGCCGACCAGAGTAAATTAATTGCATAAGGAATATGAAGGAAAATGTTGGTGCATGGTGAGACGTTACATGAAGCAAAAGCAGAATGATACTTATACAAAATCGATCAAAACTGAACCAAGGCGAAACTTGATTGCACCTTGGTAATCCTGAAAGTAAAGGACCAAATTTCAAAATGTCCAATAGATGACCTTTAAAAAAAGTTCAAGAGACATACTACTGCATTTTATTATAGAAACTTCATGCCAAAATAACCCAATAATAAAATATTTTACCACGGGCCATTTGATTCCTATTGACGCCGACATGCTATACGAAAGAACGTCGCATAAGGACCGTAACACAAACGGTCTTGTCCTCGGAAACGGGGTGGGCAAGAAATCAAATCAACTTATGCAAGTACAAAGGTATGACATATCCTCAACCTCATTCTGCATCAAAAGAGGTAAATAAGTTAGAGGATAAAGGGATGGATGAATGAAGTTGAATCAAATGATAAAGAAAAACATTTAGTCTAATAAAAAATAGCTCCATCAAAATCTGAACAAAGAGCAAGTGCGGTAAAATATTGTCTTTAGTAAGGGGGTGAGCAAGAAAACACATCAGTTGATGGAAGTACCCATGTATGACATATCCCCAACCTCATTCTGCATAAAAAAAAGGTAAAACAAAGTTAGAGGATCAAGCATAGATGAATAGAGTAGAATTAGATCATAAAGAACAAGAGTTAATCTAATTAAAAAATATAACTCCATCAAAATCTGAACAAAAAACAAGTGCAGGAAAATATTATCTTTAGTAAGGGGGTGAGCAAGAAAGCACATCAACTTATGTAAGTACCCGTGTATGATATATCCTCAGCCTCATTCTGCATCAAAAAAGGTAAAATAAAGTAGAGGATCAAGGGATGGATGAATAAAGTAGAACTAGATGATAAAGAACAAGAGTTAATCTAATAAAAAAATATAACTCCATTAAAATCTGAACAAAAAACAAGTGCAGGAAAATATTATCTTTAGTAAGGAGATGAGCAAGAAAGCACATCAACTTATGGAAGTACCTGTGTATGATATATCCTTAGCCTCCTTCTGCATCAAAAAAGGTGAAATAAAGTTAGAGGACGACGAGATTTATGAATGAAGTAGAATTAGATGATAAAAAACATTTAATCTAATAAAAAATAGCTCCATCAAAATTTAAACAAAAAGCATGTCCAGGAAAATATTGTCTTTAGTAAGGGGGTGAGCAAGAAAGCACATCAACTTATGCAAGTACTAATGTATGATATATCCCCAACCTCATTTTGCATCAAAAAAGATAAAATAAAGTTAGAGGATCAAGGAATGGATGAATGAAGTAGAATGAGATGGTAAAGAATAACATTTAATCTAATAAAAAATAGCTCCATCAAAATCTGAACAAAAAGCGTGCGCAGGAAAATATTGTCTTTAGTAAGAGGGTGAGCAAGAAAGCACAACAACTTATGCAAGTACCCATGTATGACTATCCTCAACCTCATTCTGCATCAAAAAAGGTAAAATAAAGTTAGAAGATCACGAGATGGATGAATGAAGTAGAATTCTTTGATAAAAAACAAGATTTAATCAAATAAAAAATAGCTCCATCAAAATCTGAACAACAAACATATGCAGGAAAATATTGTCTTGAGTAAGGGGGTGAGAAAGAAAACACATCAACTTATGCAAATACCAATGTATGATATATCCTCAACCACATTCTGCATCAAAAAAGATAAAATAAAGTTAGAGGATCAAGGGATGGATGAATGAAGTAGAATTAGATGATAAAGAACAAGTGTTAATCTAATAAAAAAATATAACTCCATCAAAATCTGAACAAAAAGAAAGTGCAGGAAAATATTATCATTTGTAAGGGGGTGAGCAAGAATGCCAAGAAAGCACATCAACTTATGAAGTACCCATGTATGATATATCCTCAACCTCGTTCTGCATAAAAAATGGTAAAATAAAGTTAGAGGATCAAGGGATGGATGAATGAAGTAGAACTAGATGATAAAGAACACGAGTTAATCTAATAAAAAAATAGAACTCCATCAAAATCTGAACAAAAAGCAAGCGCAGGAAAATATTATCTTTAGTAAGGGGGTGAGCAAGAAAGCACATCAACTTATGTAACTACCTCGTGTATGATATATCCTTAGCCTCATTCTCCGCATCAAAAAGGTCTAATAAAGTTAGAGGATAACGAGATTTATGAATGAAGTAGAATTAGATGATAAAAAACATTTAATCTAATAAAAAATAGCTCCATCAAAATTTAAACAAAAAGCATGTCCCGGAAAATATTGTCTTTAGTAAGGGGGTGAGCAAGAAAGCACATTAACTTATCCAAGTCCCGTGTACGATATATCCTCAACCTCATTCCCGCATCTAAAAAAATAAAATAAATTAGAGGATCAAGGGATGGATCAATGAAGTAGAATTAAATGATAAAGAACAACATTTAATCTAATAAAAAATAGCTCCACCAAAATCTGAACAAAAAGCAAGCGCTCGAAAATATTGTCTTTAGTAAGGGGGTGAGCAAGAAAACGCATCAACTTATGCAAGTAGCCATGTATGACATATTCTTAACCTTGTTCTGCATCAAAAATGTAAAATAAAGTTAGAGGATCAAGGGATGGATGAATGAAGTAGCATTAGATGATAAAGAACAAGAGTTAATCTAATAAAAAAATATAGCTCCATCAAAATCTAAACAAAAAGCAAGTGCAGGAAAATATTATCTTTAGTAAAGGGGTGAGAAAGAAAGCACATCAACTTATGCAAGTACCCGTGTATGATATATCCTCTACCTCATTCTGCATAAAAAAAGATAAAAATAAATTAGAGGATCAAGTGATGGATGAATGAAGTAGAATTAGATGATAAAAAACAACTTTTAATTTAATAAAAAATGGCTCCATCAAAATCAGGGCGTTCACATTGTTGATATTGTAGAAGTGGTAAGAGAGCTACTGGAAATTGCTTTTAAAGTGTTTTCTCTTTGTATTTTCACTACTAGGCTCCTTGTGACCATTTTGAAGACCAATTTCGGCAACGCCATCAGCCACATCACCTGCTTCTGGATCAACATCAAGAGCTATGCTGCTTTTTACAGTTTCCTGTGTATCCAATTCTTCTTTAGGCTCATAGGAAACAGGTGGATTCCCATTTCGAGATATTTTTTCACGAGAAGCTTCTATATCAATATTGGTGAACTCCACCTGACCTCTATCATCAGCAGAAGATTGGTCCTGTTCGGTGCTTTTGCGTTCATCATCCATTCCGTCTTGGCCACAATTTTCCTCCAAGTGATAACAAGTTCAGCATGCCAATAGCGTTTGTCGGCCGTTCATACCTTTCTTCACCGAAAATGCTGTAGGAACAGGAGAAGCATATCAAGATGCATATCCATTAAGAGAGTATCACAATTTCTCCCGAAATTAGGCATTACAAGAGGGCCAAATACAAGTGAGATCAAAGCAAAGAAAAACCTTTACAAAGTGAAGGCTCCAAAAACAATGGCATGCACAAAAAACAATAAAAACTATTCAATAATTTCATAGTATTATTGTGTGATGCAAACAACACCAAGAAAAAGAGAGAAATTTCTAATCTGTGGAAAAAGTATACTTGCTTTAATTAATAGCAATCTACTACATCATTTTTAAAATTCCTGTGCAAATATTCAAAACAAAGCAATGATAAATTCAACTTCCCACACTAGCACAGGATCTAGCCTTCTATGAAAGAAAATGATAATTATTAACAATTTAACTACAATGAGTTGAAGGCGTAAGAAAAATCTGAGTAATTAGTACATCAAATGGCCTCTCGGTTTACTTCAAACTAAAGAAAATATGTATCAAGAAGAAAAAAAATCTCTGGAAATAAATGTCAACTAACCATTCAAAGATTCAAAGTAATGTTGGAAAAATAAAGAATAGAAGTAAGGGGGGAAGAAAGGAAAGCAAACTGATCCAAGAAAATGTAATGTCACCTTTGCAATATGCCAAAATGCAAGTCAAAGAATGGAAGCTGTGATAGGATGCAGTAGCACCGGGGTGTCGTTTTTATGTATCGGCTCAAAGGAAAACAGGTTCCTTGCTCTTCTGAAAGCATAGAAATTAATCCTGAAGGTTTCTGTACCATCTCTTCAATATAAACACAACATCCATATAAAGATCAATCATCAGCCACCTGAGGAATAATAATGTCTGATAAGAATCTATGGACTGTAAGGGTGTTAAGGCCGCACATTCAGAAAAAAAAAAGACCGAATTGAAGCCAAATCATACTCTTCACATCAGAAAAGAGACGAGAAATAAATCATCATCAATTCATGTTATTGTATCTCACAATACGAATCCTCGGCAGAAGCAAAAATGAAGTAGATGTACTACCACAAGTTCAAATTATTTAGCATCCCAAAGTAATGGAATTGTTAGAGACATCATACATAACTGCCCCATTCTACTAGGATAAGCATTGACAGCTCAAGATGACTACCATACATGATAGGGGTGTTATGAGAGCTTCCATGTTCCAATGGAGGGAGGTGTACGAACCAGTCCATAACGATTGCCATGTTTAAATCAAAATGAAATGAAATGGTTTGAAGTTAAAAGGAGAAGGACTAGTGTACTGTCAAACCTTCCAGTCCGTACTGGTACCAATTTTTAAATCAAGCTGAATGAAATAGTTTAAAGTTAATGTGAAGAAGACTAGTATACTGTCAAGCCTCATGATTTATGACATAGAAAACGACAGTAGTCAAATGAAATACTGCATCAGCGCAGGAGCACATCACCACATCCAGATAATTAACAAAAAATTCCATGCCACCAAAAACCTTAGTATCTACCGATAGTGGTAACTTGAGAAGACCGACACCCTTCATGAGATCAAATGACAAAACTAAATAGCAAACAGCAAAATAGAGACATAACAATCGTAATATTTGGCAATAAAGAACAAAATGCACAACAAATAGTATCAACAGAGATACTAAATTACCTGTAGGCGGAACACAAAAGACAATTCACTATGCTTGACTTGCTCCTGCAGAAAGGGCATTGCTTATGAGACCATATTCACGATAGCACAACATAAAATAGAAGCAAAACCATCTTAAGGCAATTAAAAACAATCAGAGGTCGAATACAGTATCTAGGATACAGATAAAGTAAAACATAGATACATTTTTCCTAGTTTTACCATGCAATCGGGCATTAAAAAGAAAAAAGAAATTAATTCAAAGCTTACTTACATGGTCGAGAAGAATTTCATTCAACTCACTCAGTGAAGGAATTCTTTCTATTGCATGAACCTAGAAATAAGAGCAGTCATTTTTAATAACATAACTGCAACATTGCCTTGAAATCTAGATACTTTAGTGAGCAGAAGAGATAACCACGAAAGAAGAAAGGGTCACCGATAAGTAAGAATAATGAACAAGAAAAATAATGAACAAAGAGAAAAGGGGTTACCGAAAAAAGTTGGAGAATATCTTACGGACTAGCAAAAAGCAAATGCTAGAGAACTCCAAATAAGCGGGACGTATAAGACACCCGACGCACAAATTTCTCATGAACAGATATGCACCGATGGAAAATGCACATTGTAAATACTTTTATGCTACTTGCCATTAGATGATCCCGCATCGCACATATTAAAAGAGTAATGCACATATTAAAAGAGTAAAGCTATGTTCCTATTATTAAATCAAATCCAAGAAATCCCATCAGATAGGGTGTGCCCCTTTATATAGAGGAGAACTAAATATACAATTTTCTTTTTAATGAAATCATTTAGCTTGTCAAAACAAGATAAATATGAACCAAAATGTTGGCTTCGCAAAGAAATTTCCAAGTAAGAATGCACAAAGGGATGATCATTATAAATTGTGATCAAAATTAGCATCACCAAATAAAGTACCAAACCTCCATGCCACCGGGAAAGCAAAAGGAGAGAAGATCCTTGTACTAGAGAGGTAGCTTTTTTTTTTGGAGGATACACAAACAAAATCTGAAAAGAATAAAAAAAAAAAAATCAGTTAGTCAAGATTTTGTCTTGCAAGTCTATTCGGTAAATGGAAGGCAACAGCAATATAAGCCTTATAAGTATATCCACATGAAATTGGAAGCATTAGTGCAAAATTTGAAAAGGCATGTCATATAGAAAGTAATATATTGGCAAAATGTGGAAGTAAGCCAAATATGAATGAAACTCATATCAATAATTTGCATATGAAAAAGGACCTGGGGTTCAAAATTTGGTTAAACATGAACTTGCTGATGAAAATTAAGCATGCTTCTAGATTTCTTTTGATGCTCATTACTTCTCTCCAATACATGCTTCTCAAGAGCTCGAACATCAGTTCTTGGATGAAGTCCAACAAGAACTATGCTCTCAAAAAGCTTTGATGGCCCTTTCACCATCCTTTAGTCAGTTTTCATCAATTGTACAAGATGAGAAGAAAAATAAAATTGGAATGAAAGGAGAACAAACTGACATGATAAATTTCACTAACAAGTTCCAAAAGAGATGCAAAAGGCTGATTATTCATCTGAGCTTGCTGCTGTGAACCAAAACCATTGCCATCCATGTAGTCATTGGGTCCCAAAAAGCTGGATGGGTGAAGGCCATGCATAGCGTTCTCTTTCATTTCTTTCACCTATTGAGAAAATGGTTTAAGTAAATGAAATTATCATTAGGAAAAAAACCTTTAGCAATTTCAACATGAATCCCTAGCTTGTTAAGCCAGCCTACGGATTTGTAGGAATTTAAAAAAAGAGAGAGAATTCCCCTTATGTCGATGACTATAGAATTCCCCCTACAAGATCAATATTGGCCGACCAGAGTAAATTAATTGCGTAAGGAAAACGAAGGAAAATGTTGGTACATGGTGAGACGTTACATGAGGCAAAAGCAGAATGATACTTACACAAAATCGATCAAAACTGAACCAAGGTGAACCTTGATTGCACCATGGTAATCCTGAAAGTAAAGAATGACCAAATTTGAAACTCTCAAAGATAAGAACCAGAGCACAAACGGCCTTGTCCTTGGAAATGGAGTGGGCAAGAAAGCACATCAACTTATGCAAGTACACACGTATGACATATCCTCAACCATATTCTGCATCAAAAGAGGTAAAATAAATTAGAGGATCAAGGGATGAATCAATGAAGTTGAATCAAATGATAAAGAACAACATTTAGTCTAATTAAAAATAGCTCCATCAAAATCTGAACAAAAAGCAAGTGCGGTAAAATATTGTCTTTAGTAAGGGGGTGAGCAAGAAAGCACATCATTTGATGCAAGTACCCATGTATGACATATTCATAACCTCATTCTGCATCAAAAAAAGGTAAAACAAGTTAAAGGATCAAGGGATGGATGAATGAAGTGGAATTAGATGATAAAAAACAACATTTAATCTAATAAAAAATATAACTCCATCAAAATCTGAACAAAAAGAAAGTGCTAAAAAATATTATCTTTAGAAAAAAGGGGGTGAGCAAGAAAGTACATCAACTTATGTAAGTAACCGTGTATGATATATCCTCAGCCTCGTTCTGCATCAAAAAATGTATAATAAAGTTAGAGGATCACGAGATGGATGAATGAAGTAGAACTAGATGATAAAAACAACATTTAATCTAATAAAAAAAATATAACTCCATCAAAATTTGAGCAAAAAGCAAGTGCAGGAAAAATATTATCTTTAGTATGGTTGTGAGCAAGAAAGCACATCAACTTATGTAAGTACTCGTGTATGATATATCCTCAGCCTCATTCTGTATCAAAAAAGGTATAATAAAGTTAGAGGATCACGAGATGGATGAATGAAGTAGAATTAAATGATAAAAAACAACATTTAATCTAATAAAAAAATATAACTCCATCAAAATTTGAACAAAAAGCAAGTGCGGGAAAATATTATCTTTAGTAAAGGGTGAGCAAGAAAGCACATCAACTTATGTAAATAACCGTGTATGATATATCCTCAACCTCGTTCTGCATCAAAATTGGTATAATAAAGTTAGAGGACCACGAGATGGATGAATGAAGTAGAATTAGATGATAAAAACAACATTTAATCTAATAAAAAATAGCTCCATCAAAATCTGAACAAAAGCATGTCCAGGAAAATATTGTCTTTAGCAAAGGGGTGAGCAAGAAAACACATCAACTTATGCAAGTACCCAATGTATGATATATCCCCAACCTCATTCTGCATCAAAAAAGATAAAATAAAGTTAGAGGATCAAGGAATGGATGAATGAAGTAGAATTAGATGACAAAGAACAACATTTAATCCAATAAAAAATAGCTCTATCAAAATCTGAACAAAAAGCAAGTGCACGAAAATATTGTCTTTAGTAAGGGGGTGAAGCAAGAAAACGCATCAACTTATGCAAGTACCCATGTATGACATATCCTCAACCTTGTTCTGCATCAAGAAAGGTAAAATAAAGTTAGAGGATCAAGGGATGGATGAATGAAGTAGAATTGTATGATAAAAAACAACATTTAATCTAATAAAAAATAGCTCCATCAAAATCTGAACAACAAGCATGTGCAGGAAAATATTCACATGACAATACAAGAACAAAGGCGTAATAACAGAATAAGTAAAGAAGAATGTCCAGAGAAAGACAATAGTCAAAACCGTTGATATGAACACACACGTGCGTGCACACACACAAAAATTATGATAAACATAACAAGATCATAGTAAAACATGCAACTTTTTGCCATGGCTATAAACTTTCATAGTTAACAGTTAGACCAGGTACGTAGCAGTTTGAAGGATCTGGTGAGTAAAAATTGGAAAACATAATTTTACCAGTCACGTTTAAGGCACAAATAGATATTTGCCAAGTTCCCTGAGGAAGAAGTGCCCTCCTTGACGGGATGACGATCTTAAATTAATATAAGATGTGTAGTCCATGCAAGTCTTATAACATTAACAAATCACTACACATCTGGATTTGTCCTGGTACACATAATATGAAACAATCAGTCATGATAGAAAGCACAAAAGAAGTGAATTCATGTTAACAACATAAAAATAATAAAAAGATCTGAAACAAAACGAATCCACAAGCATATTATTTCGTGGAATCGACCACTGAAAGAAACATCAAAATGGAGAATGAATTCATTAGCATCAAGAAAGCTTGGAATCCACGTCATCCTTATATGAGTGTTAGATTATTTCTGCACCACCAAAAAGAAAAGTGAGAAAAAAAGGTTTGAAATATCAAAATGCACCTAAAACAAGAGATATTGAAATTACTTCTCATAAAAGGTCAGAGATTAAAATATGAAAATGCAACCACCTTTTTTACTATAATATACTCCTAAAATCGTCAAATTTCAAAGAATTCAAAGTGTTATAAAATATAAACCGGACACACTTAATATGCAAACTTATAAAAGTTGTATGAACATCCATTAGAGTGAATATGTTTCCAATTGAACTTAAAGCAGTTGAGGCAATGTAAAGAACCACCACAATTGATACTTGTCAGAATTACATCAAGCACTCATCAAAACCACTATATTTCAATTAAGAACTTAGGAACCATAAATTGGAGAAAAGGACACTTCAATGGAAGAAGTAAGGAGACTCTACCAAAGTATGTAGATTAAATTTAGGAACCATAAATTAAGGAAAAGAACACTATACCTTAAGAAGTAACAAGACTTTATCCAAGTCCAAGATAATAAAGCATGATAAGAAACAAACCACATCAAATAGTGTGTAAGCCTCTTTCCTCAACATGGAAAAATTTGCCCTTGACAATTCAGCATGTTCTCTATCAATTGGTGAATTAGAAACAAAAAGACGTTTCTCAAAAAAAAAAAAAAATGTAGAAACATATACCTAGGAGCCATTATTCACAAAATAGAAAGTGAAATAGCAACCTTGTGAAGACTCAAGGCATCATGTCCATCTTGTTCCTCATGAAACATTAAGTGCAACCTTGATGAAGGCACATCTGACCAAGAATACTACGGTGATCCTGAAAAATTTTAAAAGTAATGCATATTAGCTGCACGAAAAAAATACTCCAATATTAGAACACCTAAAAACTAAATCCAGAGTATGCCTGTGTCAGATTATAAATATATAAAGAAATAGATTACCATACTGTCTTTGTAATGCTTCAGATGATTCACTCTTCAGAATACACATTATAAGCTTAAACAATATAGAATGACAAGATCCATTTGGTAGCTGCTTTGGCAAGAAAAAAATCAAAGCATTTTATGTTGTCAGAATCCGGATTTCCCGAGCATAAAAATCTTTCATCTTGCAAAGCTTAGCCATGTATGTGAGTGCTTCCTTAAAGAAGTTCGGATGGAAACCAAGTATTCTTAAACATGTTACAATGTGAAAAAAAAAAGATAAAAAGAAAAATTGACATTTACTTGGGTGACAATGAAGGCCATTTTCAAAGAAGAATCAGTGAAGCCGGTACTAAGAGATGCGTCACGCAACCCATCCCTATTTTCCTATTATAAGAATTGATTTTATTAAAAAGATTTATTTCAAAGAAAACCAAAATTTTTCCACTTGAAAAAAAATTGAGAACGATTGTCAACAAACGACATTCTTCTAGATATGGAGATCGGAAACATCAAAGGAACATTTCAATCAAAACAAACTTAATGTTCGGGAAATTCCATCTCGCAGATCAAATAGACAATACACACATATAATTATGAAAAGACTACGTACCTCCACGATCTGAGTCCACCCAATTAGCATATGGAGTTGGACCGCTTGTTCTTCAAGATTCTTATTGTATCTCCACACTCATCACAACAACTGCTGAATGGATTCTCTTAATTCCCCCTTTTCAACCTCATTAAACTAGAAATCAAAGGAGCATCTCACTAAAAAAGGCTTAATGTCCTAAAAATTCAATTTGCAGATCAAATAAACAATACACACATATCATTAGGAAAAGACTACCTACCTTCACCATCTAAGTCAACCCAATTAGCATATGATGTTGGGCTGCATGTTCATCAAGTTTCTTGTTGTATCTCCATCCCCATCTCCACAACTGCTGGATGGATCTCTTAATTCACCCTTTTCAATCTCATTAAAGAAGACCAGTTGTGGATTGAGAACATTATAGATTTGAATAAACCATTGAAAGAAACAAGTGGGCATCAATATATATATTAGACATGCAATAAGAAGATATAACAACATTACATAATGAAACAAATAACATAAAACCTGCAAAAACACTTCATGGAAGCATATAGGTCAATCAAGTTATCCCCACGCTCAAAAATGGATATCATTAATTGCGGAAGTTGCGGGATTTTTAAGTAGATTTTCCACCTAAAAGAAAGAAACTAAGCATGCCGAAGAGCGTGAACAAACCTAATCAAACCACCAGGAATAACAAAGTTCAATGGGCTTCATTTTCAAACTTTGACATCAGCAGAGAAAACTTTGATGAGACATTAGGAGATTTAAATACGGCAACCTCAAGCAATTCAAGCACCAGAAAAGAGAAAATAATAGCAATAACAACAACAATGACAAGAACAATTACAATAACAATAACAAGAGTGACAACAAGAACAACAAAAACAACAACAACAACAAAAACAAGAACAAGAACTAAATAAACAGACAGAGAAATGGCATATCATAAAAATATAAATGGCAGTTCCTAGCTTCAAAAACTCTGTCCCACGACAGTAAAAAAAAACAAAAACATCCAAACAATGTCCAATGCAAAGAAGATGTTTCAGCGACAAAACTTTTGATTGGAAGCAGCTCCAAATGGTATTATTAGAACCATGCAGTGTAAACCATTCAAATTGACATCAGGAGATTTAAATTGGACAACCTCTAGCAATTCAAGCACCAGAAAAGAGAAAATAATAACAATAACAACAATAGGAACAACAACAATAACAACAATGATAACAATAACAACAAGAACAAGAATAACAACAAGAACAAGAACAATAACAACAACAAGAACAAGAACAAGAATAACAACAACAGCAGCAAGAACAAGAATAGGAACAAGAACAACAACAACAACAACAACAACAACAACAACAACAATAACAATAACAACAACAACAACAACAACAACAACAACAAGAACCGAATAAACAGGCATATAGAAAGGGCATATCATAAAAAATATAAATGGGAATTTCTAGCTTCAAAAATCCTGTCCCACGACAGCAAAACAAAACAAAAGCATCCAAACAATGTCCAATGCAAAGAAGATGTTTCAGCGACAAAACTTCTGATTGGAAGCCGCTCCATTTGGTATTACTAGAACCGTGCAGTATAAACATTCAAATTGACTTCGGGAGGTTTAAATTGGACAACCTCAAGCAATTCAAGCACCGTAAAAGAGAAAGTAATAACAAGAACAACAACATAAACAACAACAAGAAGAACAAGCAAAAATCACAACAAGAACAAGAAGAACAAGAACAAGAGCAAGAGCAAGAGCAAGAGCAAGAGCAATAACAACAACAATAACAATAATAATAACAATAACTAGGCAATGAAAAAAGAAGAAGATAAACTCACTGCCCTTGCAACAATCGACGGCATCATAGTTGTTGAATTATCCGTGCTACAACAAGCTACAAGTGATGCACATAGCACTCAATGAAATACCTAAAGAGTAGACACTGTCTAGTCAGTTTTCATCAATTGTACTAGATGAGAAAAAAAATAAAATTGGAACCAAAGGAGAACAAACTGACATGATAAATTTCACTAACAAGTTCGAAAAGAGATGCAAAAGGCTGATTATTCATCCGAGCTTGTCTCTGTGAACCAAAACCATTGCCATCCATGTAGTCATCGGGTCCCAAAAAGATGGATGGGTGAAGGCCATGCATAGCGTTCTCGTTCATTTCTTTAACCTATTGAGAAAATGGTTGAAGTAAATGAAATTATCATTAGGAAAAAAACCTTTAGCAATTTCAACATGAATCCCTAGCTTGTTAAGCCCACCTACGGATTTGTAGGAATTTAAACAAGAGAGAGAATTCCCCTTTTGTCGATGACCATAGAATTCCCCCCTACAAGATCAATATTGGCCGACCAAAGTAAATTAATTGCATAAGGAATACGAAGGAAAAGGTTGGTGCATGGTGAGACGTTACATGAGGCAAAAGCAGAATGATATTTACACAAAATTGATCAAAACTGAACCAAGGCGAAATTTGATTGCACCATGGTAATCTGAAAGTAAAGAAGGACCAAATTTCAAAATGTCCAATTGATGACCTTTCCAAAAAGTTGAAGAGACATACTACTGCATTTTATTATAGAAAATTCAAGCCAAGATAACACAATAATAAAATATTTTACCACGGGCCATTTGATTCTTATTGACGCTGACATGCTATACGAAAGAACGTCAGCATAAGGACTAGAGCACAAACAGCCTTGTCCTCGGAAACGGGGTGGGCAAGAAAGCACATCAACTTAAGCAAGTACAAACGTATGACATATCCTCATTCTGCATCAAAAAAGGTAAAATAAATTAGAAGATCCCGGGATGGATGAATAAAGTTGAATCAAATGAAAAAGAACAACATTTAGTCAAATAAAAAACTAGGTCCATCAAAATCTGAACAAAAAGTAAGTGCGGTAAAATATTGTCTTTAGTAAGGGGGTGAGCAAGAAAGCACACATCAAGTTATGGAAGTACCCATGTTCGACATATCCCCAACCACATTCTGCATCAAAAAAAGGTAAAAAAAAGTTAGAGGATCAAGGGATGGATGAATGAAGTAGAATTCGATGATAAAGAACAACATTTAAACTAATAAAAAACTAGCTCCATCAAAATCCAACAAAAAGCAAGTGTAGGGAAATAGTCTTTAGAAAGGGGGGTGAGCAAGAAAGCGCATCAACTTATGCAAGTACCCATGTATGATATATCCTTAACCTCGTTCTGCAACAAAAAAGCCAAAATAAAGTTAGAGGAGCAAGGGATGGATGAATGAAGTAGAATTAGATCATAAAGAACAAGAGTTAATCTAATAAAAAAATATAACTCCATCAAAATCTGAACAAAAAGCAAGTGCAGGCAAATATTACTTTTAGTAATGGGTGAGCAAGAAAGCACATCAACTTTGCAAGTACCCGTGAAAGATATATCCTCAGCCACATTCTGCATCAAAAAAGGTATAACAAAGTTAGAGGATCACGAGAGGGCTGAATGAAGTAGAATTACATGATAAAAAACAACATTTAATATAATTAAAAATAGCTCCATCAAAATCTGAATAAAAAGCATCTGCAGGAAAATATTGTCTTTAGTAAGGGGTGAGCAAGAAAGCACATCAATTTATGCAAGTACCTATGTATGATATATTCTCAACCTAATTCTGCATCAAAAAAGATAAAATAAATTAGAGGATTAAGGGATGGATGAATGAAGTAGAATCAGATCATAAATAACAACATTTAATCCAATAAAAAATAGGTCCATCAAAATCGGAACAAAAAGCAAGTGCAGGAAAATATTGTCTGTAGTAAGTGGGTAAGTAAGAAAGAGCATCAACTTATGGAAGTACCAATGTTGATAGATCCTCTTCCACATGCTGCACCAACAAAGGTAAAATAAAGTTAGAAGATCAAGGGATGGATGAATGAAGTAGAATTAAATGACAAAGAACAAGAGTTAATCTACTAAAAAAATTTAGCTCCATCAAAATTTGAAAAAAAAAAGCAAGTGTAGGAAAATATTATCTTTAGTAAGCGGGTGAGCAAGAAATCACATCAATTTATGCAAGTACTCAAGTATGATATATCGTTAACCTCATGCTGCACCAAAAAAGGTAAAATAAAGTTAGAAGATCAAGGGATGGATGAATGAAATAGAATTAGATGATAAAGAACAAGAGTTAATTTAATAAAAAAATACAGATCCATTAAAATCTGAACAAAAAGCAAGTGTAGGAAAATATTATCTTTAGTAAGCGGGTGAGGAAGAAAGCACATCAACTTATGCAAGTACCCAATTATGATATATCCTCAAGCTCATGCTGCACCAAAAAATGTAAAATAAAGTTAGAAATTAAAGGGATGGATGAATGAAGTAGAATTAGTTGATAAAGAACAAGAGTTAATCTAATAAAAAAATATAGCTCAATCAAAATCTGAACAAAAAGCGAGTGTAGGAAAATATTATCTTTAGTAAGCGGGTGAGCAAGAAAGCACATCAACTTATGCGAGTACCCATGTATGACATCCTCAACCTCATTCTGCATCAAAAAAGGTAAAATAAAGTTAGATGATCAAGGGAAGGATGAATGAAGTAGGATTAGATGATAAAGAACAACATTTAATCTAATAAAAAACTAGCTTCATCATAATCTGAACAAAAAGTACGTGCAGTGAAATATTTTCTTTAGTAAGGGGATGAGCAAGAGAGCACATCAACTTATGCAAGTACCCATGTATGACATATACCAAACCTCATTCTGCATCACAAAAGGTAAAATAACGTTACAGGATCACCATATGGATGAATGAAATGGAATTAGATGGTAAAAAACAACATTTAATCTAATAAAGAATAGCTCCATCAAAATTAGAACAAAACGCCTGTGCAGGAAGATATTATCTTAAGTAAGGTGGGTAAGCACGAAAGCATATCAACTTATGTAAGTACCCATTTCTGACATATCCTCAACCTCATGCTACACCAAAAAAGGTGAAATAAAGTTAGAAGATCAAGGGATTGATGAATGAAGTAGAATTAGTTGATAAAGAACAAGAGTTAATATATCGCAAACCTCATTCTGCATCAAAAAATGTAAAATAACGTTAGAGGATCACCAGATGGCTGAATGAAACACAATTAGATGTTAAAAAACAACATTTAATCTAATAAAAAATAGCTCCATCAAGATCTGAAAAAATAGCAAGTGCAGGAAAATATTATGTTTAGTAAGGGGGTGAGCAAGAAAGCACATCAACTTATACATGTACCCGTGTATGATATATCATCAGCCTCATTCTGCATCAAAAAAGGTAAAAAAAAATTAGAGGATCATTACATGGATGAATGAAGTACAATTAGATGATAAAAAACAACATTTACTCTAATAAAGAATAGCTTCAACAAAATCGGAACAAGAAACATGTGCAGAAAAAAATAGTTTTCAGTGAGGGGTGAGCAAGAAACCACATCATCTTATGCAAATACCCTTGTACGATATATCCTCACCCTCATTCTGCATCAAAAAAGAAATAATAAATTAGAGGATCAAAGGATGGATGAATGAAGTAGATTTAGATGATAACGAACAACAATTCATATCATAAAAAAATATGGCTGCACCAAAATCTGAAAAAAAAAAAAAAAGCAAGTGCAGGGAAATATTGTCTTTAGTAAAGGGGTGAGCAATAAAGCACACCAACTTATGCAAGTACCCATGTATGAGATATCCCCAGCCTCATTCTGCATCAAAAAAGGAAAAATAAAGTCGACAATCAAGGGATGAATTAATGAAGTAGAATTAGATGATAAAGAACAACATTTAAATCTAATAAAAAACTAGCTCAATCAAAATCTAAACAAAAAGGAAGTGCAGTGAAATAGTCTTTAGTAAGAGGATGCGGAAGAAAGCACATCAACATATGGAAGTAGCCATGTATGACATATCCCAAACCTCATTCTGCATCCAAAAATGTAAAATAACGTTAGAGGATCACCAGATGGATGAATGAAATACAATTAGATGATAAAAAACAACATTTAATCTAATAAAAAATAGCTCCATGCAAATCGGAACAAAAAGCATGTGGAGGAAAATATTGTCTTTAGTAAGGTGGGTAAGCAAGAAAGCACATCAACTTATGCAAGTACCCGTGTTTGACATATCCTCAACCTCTTTCTGCACCAAAAAAGGTAAATAAAGTTAGAGGATCATGAGACGGATGAAGATGATAAAAACAACATTTAATCCTATAAAAAATAGCTCCATCAAAATCTAAAAAAAAAAGATGTACAGGAAAATAATGTCTTTAATAAGGGGGTGAGCAAGAAAGCACATCAGCGTCATTCTGCATTGGAAAAGGTAAAATAAAGTTAGACGATCAAAGGATGAATGAATGAAGTAGAATTAGATGATAAATAACAACATTTAATCTAATAAAAAACTAGCTCAATCAAAATCTGAATGAAAAGGAAATGCAGTGAAATATTGTCTTTATTTAGTAAGGGGATGAGGAAGAAAGCACATCAACATATGGAAGTTGCCATGTATGACATATCCCAAATCTCATTCTGCATCAAAAAATGTAAAATAACGTTAGAGGATCACCAGATGGATGAATGAAATACAATTAGATGATAAAAAACAACATTTAATCTAATAAAAAATAGCTACATCCAAATCGGAACAAAAAGCATGTGGAGGAAAATATTGTCTTTAGTAAGGGGGGTAAGCAAGAAAGCACATCAACTTATGCAAGTACCCGTGTCTGACATATCCGCAACCTCTTTCTGCACCAAAAAAGGTAAAATAAAGTTAGAGGATCACGAGACGGATGAAGATGATAAAAAAATAGATTTAATCTTATAAAAAATAGCTCTACATAAATGTAAAAAAAAAAAAAGGATGTGCAGGAAAAATGAAGAGAGAAATAAATCATCATCCATTCATGTTATTGTATCTCACAATACGAATCCTCGGCAGAAGCAAAAATGAACTAGATGTACTACTACAAGTTCAAATTATTTAGCATCCCAAAGTAATGGAATTGTTAGAGACATCATACATAACTGCCCCATTCTACTAAGATAAGCATTGACAGCTCAAGATAACTACCATACATGATAGAGGCGTTATGAGAGCTTCCATGTTCCAATGGAGGGAGGTGTACGAACCAGTCCGTAATGATTCCCATGTTTAAATCAAAATGAAATGAAATGGTTTGAAGTTAAAAGGAGGAGGACTAGTGTACTGTCAAACCTTCCAGTCCGTACTGGTACCAATTTTTAAATCAAGCTGAATGAAATAGTTTGAAGTTAATGTGAAGAAGACTAGTATACTGTCAAGCCTCATGATTTATGACATAGAAAAACAACATCCACAGTAGTCAAATGAAATACTGCATCAGTTCAGGATAATACAAATAAATTTAGATGTAAAACCTAGTTCAAGAGCACATCACCACATCCAGATAATTAACAAAAAATTCCATGCCACCAAAAACCTTAGTATCTTCCGATAGTGGTAACTTGAGAAGACTGAAACCCTTCATGAGATCAAATGACAAAACCAAATAGCAAACAACAAAATAGAGACATAACAATCGTAATATTTGGCAATAAAGAACAAAATGCGCAACAAATAGTAGCAACAGAGATACTAAATCACCTGTACGCGGAACACAGAAGACAATTCACTATGCTTGACTTGGTCCTGCAGAAAGGGCATTGCTTATGAGACCATATTCATGATAGCACAACATAAAATAGAAGCAAAAACATCTTAAGGCAATTAACAACAATCAGAGGTCGAATACAGTCTCTAGGATACAAATCAAGTAAAACATAGATGCATTTTCCCTAGTTTAACTATGCAATGGGGCATTAAAAAGAAAAAAGAAATTAATTCAAAGCTTACTTACCTAGTTGAGAAGAATTCCATTCAACTCACTCAGTGAAGGAGTTCTTTCTACTGCATGAACCTAGAAATAAGAGCAGTCATTTTCAATAACATAACGGCAACACCGCCTTGAAATCTAGATAATTTAGTGAGCAGAAGAGATGATCACAAAAGAAGAAAGGGTCACTCATAAGATTAATGAACAGTAAAAAATGGATTACTAAAACAAAGTTGGAGAATATCTTACAGACTAGCAAAAAGCAAATGCTAGAGAACTCCAAATAAACAGGACGTATAACACACTGACACACAAATTTCTCATGAACAGATATGCACTGATGGAAAATGCACATTGTAAATACTTTTATGCCACCTGCCATTAGATGATTCCAAACTGCAACTATTAAAAGAGTAAAGCTATGTTCCTTTTATTAAATCAAATCCAGAAATCCCATCGACAGGGTGTGCCCCTTTATATGGAGGAGAACTAAGTATACAATTTTCTTTTTAATGAAATCATTTAGTTTGTCAAACAAGATAAATGTGAACCAAAAAGTTGGCTTCGCAAAAGAAATTTCCAAGTTAGAATGCACAAAGGGATGATCATTATAACTTGTGATCAAAATTAGCATCACAAAATAAAGTACCAAACCTCCAGGGCCACCGCGAAAGCAAAAAGAGAGAAGATCCGTATACTTGAGAGGTAGATCTTTTTCTGGAGGATACACGAATAAAATCTGAAAAGAATAAAATAAAAAAAAAATCACTTAGTCAAGCTTTTGTCCTGCAAGTCTATTTGGTAAATGGAAGGCACACAACAATATAAGCATTATAAGTATATCCACATGAAATTGGAAGCATTAATGCAAAATTTGAAAAGGCATGTCATATAGAAAGTAATATATTGGCAAAATGTGGAAGTAAACCAAATATGAATGAAACTCATATCAATAATTTGCATATGAAAAAGGACCTGCGGTTCAAAATTTGGTTCAACATGAACTTGCTGATGAAAATTAAGCATGCTTCTAGATTTGTTTTGATCCTCATTACTTCTCTCCAATACATGCTTCTCAAGAGCTCGAACATCAGTTCTTGGATGAAGTCCAACAACAACTATGCTCTGAAAAAGCTTTGATGGTTCTTTCACCGACCTTTGATCCTGCTCAAAACAATCTTTGTATGATCAACATAAAAGGAAGGAACAATCTTTCAGATGCAGGAAACAAAGAGGTATATTCTCTAATATACAGATGGAAAAGAGCCACAGAGAGTTGATGCAGTTGCACATGGCTGTCTACCAACATCAACCAATCAAATAATCTTGATTCTTAACCATTTCTTGTCCAGTGATTAATAAAATATGACATGAACAAACTTGTTCATATTTTGCAGAGTCAGAGTTCACAAGTACACAACAACAAACATGAAAAATGAAAGGAAAAAAGGAGTTGGCAAAGCACACACGGAAACCTGCATAAACTAGAAGAGTAAAGGGCAACCAAAACCTCTGAAACATGAAAGGGATAAGCATACCAAAGTTTGCAACTGAAAGTTTGCCCACTGCCATTTTTGGCTGGTGAGTATTTCTGGATTATAAGTTGCCTTTTTGACTTCTAGTGGAGGTGAAAATCCCTTTAAAACGCTTATAACCCGACGTTGCAGTTTCTGAAGCTGGTTATTACCGCTGTCGTCTCTTGATGAGAACACTACAGAGGGGCGTGGCGAGCGAACAGCTGTTGCAGAAGCAGCGGTGGCAACAGCTTTTGCAACATCTTCAGTTGTTTGTATAAATAATGAAGCAATCCCAGACTCTTCCTTCTTATCCATGCTATTTATACTATGTTTATCTTCCAAAACCTGCACAAAAACTTCATATAAATCTGCTGAATAGTAGCATGTTGAATCATTTGCACTTACACAGAAAGGATTCCAAATAGGGAAGCTACAAAAATGGAAAAAAAAAATACATTTCATATTAGAAACTTATTGCTTGGCGAAGTTCAGCTTTACATGTCTGATAATATTTCTCTGACAAGTGATGAATATCAAGAAATATATATATTGTGATGCTGCCCTACTTGAGGGAATAGATGTAGCATATAGAAATGGTGGAAGCCATATTACCAATCAAATTAATTATAAAACCTTCAGCAAAAAAAAGTAATATTCTTTCACTTTCTTGAATTGATAAAATAATAATCTCAATCTCCCCTAACCTTTCTTTTCCCACATAAAAAGCGCCAAGCAATACCAAACAAGCTAAAAGCCCGCAAGTCCCCCGATCAAGTAAAGAGCCTAATCCAAGAGTAGTTAAACACCCAAATTCGATCCTATGTATCAAACTAGCCACCTTTACATTAATTTCTCCTCAATCTACGCCGATCGAAGAGTTAAAGAATAAAAACTAAACCTCCGGAAACAACAAGCTGTTTCCACACAAGAAGAAGCACCACGGTTTTCCCTTCGTTCAAGATTTCATGATCAATTCACAACTTCACAACAACTTAATCATCCGAAAATATCAAAAATTTACATAAAAAAAATTCAACTTTCCTTCAAGGGCAAACAAAAAACCAAATAAATCAAAGCAAACAACGGCCTCGAATCTTTCGTAAAATCAATCTCTCCAAACTCATCATAACTCAACTCCCAAATTTAACAAACAAGAAATGAAAAACAAGAAAACTCCCGGTCAAATCGGCATTTGGGAAATTCAAGATAGCACAAGTAGAGTAATTGCAATTTAATCAATAAATTATGACAAACCAATGGGATGCAAATACTAGGCAATGAAAAAAGAAAAACATAAACTCACTGCCAAAGCAACAATCGACGGCATCATAGTTGCTGAATTATCCGTGCTACAACAAGGTACAAGTGATGCACACAGTACTCAATGAAATACCTAAAAAGTAGATACTGTCTAGTCAGTTTTCATCAATTGTACTAGATGAGAAGAAAAATAAAATTGGAACCAAAGGAGAACAAACTGACATGATAAATTTCACTAACAAGCTCCAAAAGAGATGCAAAAGGCTGCTTATTCATCCGAGCTTGCTGCTGTGAACCAAAACCATTGCCATCAATGAAGTCATCCGGTCCCAAATGATAAAGAACAACATTTAGCCTAATAAAAACTAGCCTCATCAAAATCTGAACAAAAAGTAAGTGCTGTAAAATATTGTCTTTAGTAAGGGGGTGAACAAGAAAGCACATCAACTTATGGAAGTACCCATGTTCGACATATCCCCAACCTCATTCTGCATCAAAAAAAGATAAAAAAAAAGTTAGAGGATCAAGGGATAGATGAATGAAGTAGAATTAGGTGATAAAGAACAATATTTAATCTAATAAAAAACTAGCTCCATCAAAATCCGAACAAAAAGCAAGTGTAGGAAAATAGTCTTTAGAAAGGAGGTGAGCAAGAAAGCGCATCAACTTATGCAAGTACCCATGTATGATATATCATCAACCTCGTTCTGCATCAAAAAAGCCAAAATAAAATTAGAGGAGCAAGAGATGGATGAATGAAGTAGAATTAGATCATAAAGAACAAGAGTTAATCTAATAAAAAAATATAGCTCCATCAAAATCTGAACAGAAAGCAAATGCAGGAAAATATTATCTTTAGTAAGGGGTGAGCAAAAAAGCACATCAACTTATGCAAGTACCCGTGTAAGATATATCCTCGACCACATTCCGCATCAAAAAGGTATAACAAAGTTAGAGGATCACGAGAGGGTTGAATGAAGTAGAATTACATGATAAAAAACTACATTTAATATAATTAAAAATAGCTCCATCAAAATCTGAAGAAAAAGCATCTGCAGGAAAATATTGTCCATAGTAAAGGGTGAGCAAGAAAGCACATTAATTTATGCAAGTACCTATGTATGATATATTGTCAACCTCCTTCTGCATCAAGAAAGATAAAATAAATTAGAGGATTAAGGATGGATGAATGAAGTAGAATCAGATCATAAAGAACAACATTTAATCTAATAAAAAAAAGCTCCATCAAAATCTGAACAAAAAGCAAGTGCAGAAAAATATTATCTTTAGTAAGCGGGAGAGCAAGAAAGCACATCAACTTATGCGAGTACCCATGTATGACATATCCTCAACCTCATTCTACATCAAAAAAGGTAAAATAAAGTTACAGGATCAAGGGATGGATGAATGAAGTAGGATTAGATGACAAAGAGTAACATTTAATCTAATAAAAAACTAGGTCCATCAAAATCTGAACAAAAAGGAAGTGCAGTGAAATATTGTCTTTAGTAAGGGGATGAACAAGAAAACACATCAACATATGGAAGTGCCCATGTATGACATATCCCAAACCTCATTCTGCATCAAAAAAAGTAAAATGACGTTAGAGGATCACCAGATGGACGAATGAAATAGAATTAGGTGATAAAAAAAACATTTAATCTAATAAAAAATAGCTCCATCAACTTATGCAAGTACCAATGTATGATATATCCTCAACCACATGCTGCACCAAAAAAGGTAAAATAAAGTTAGAAGATCAAGGGATGGAGTGAAAAGCATTCTTCAATTTGTGATACACAATCTCTGAAAATCAACTAAATTATAATTTTCTCTTTATATAGTTCTATGCCATGTGAGATAATATATTTTAATTACTAACTAAAACCTTTATTTATTTTCAAGAAAACAAATAATTTGTGTCAAGGACTCAAGGCAAAGGAAGACATCACACCAGGATGCTGCTACTTTCAGTGAAGTAACAAAAATTGATGAAAATCAATTGTTTTATACCCAATCCCACCCCACTCAATTTAATAAAGAAAACCAAACAACAACAATAACAATAAAATAATAAAAATTAATTGTTTTATACCCAATCCAACCCTCACTCAATTTAAGAAGAAAAACAAACAAAAATCACACTAATAACAACAACAATAAAAACAACCACCACAAAAACCTAAACAAAAACAATGACAATAACAATAGCAATCAAAAACAAAAACAATAAAAGTAAGAAAAACAATAACAATAACAAACAGAAACATTAACAAAACAATAACAACAACAATAACAATAACAAAAAAAAAGAAAAATTAACAAAAACAATAACAAAAAAAAAACGGAAACAATAATAGCAATGTTAATAGAAACAATAACAATAACAATAATAAACAAAAACAATAACCATGACAATAACAAGAAAACATAAATTTAAATGTTAACAATAACATTAATAGAGAAATTAATATAAACAATAACAATAACAAACATAAACAAAAACACTAACACTAATAACACGGACACTGACAAAAACAGAAACATTAACCGAGACAATAACAAAAACATTAACACTAACATTAACAGAAACAGAAACAATAACACTAACAACAAAATAGAAACAAAAGCATTAACATAAACAAAAACAATAACAGAAATTGAAACACGAATACCATAATGAACAAAACCCGAGCTTTAACCAAACCCAAATTGCACTAAAATTGCAGTAATAGGTCACTATGTTATGACGACATCAATGATGCCATTAGAATAAGATACGCAGCTAAAGCAGCAGGAGGTCACTTGATAACAGTGTCATGATCTGGACACTCAAACAAAATCACATAAATATAAATCATGTTTCGCTTTTTACCTGTTTACAAGTTCCAATCTCCATAACTTGATCTTATTTGGCAAGTTCTTTGCACGCGGTATGACATCCTTAACAAATAGCTACATATGCCTAAAACTCAGTCCTGGAAAGCCCTAAAACAAAAAGTAAAATACCCACCAAAATCAAAAATAACAAAAAAGAACATAGCAAAAAGAAAAAGTAATGAAAATCAATTGTCCTATTACAAGTCATTTGATATACCTAATAACATCCCCCACTTAATTTAAGTAGAAAAAAGCAACAATAACAATAACAAAAGAACATAGCAAAGGAAAAATAATGAAAATCACTTGTGGCATTCCAAGTCATTTGATATACCCAAATCCCACCACCCACTCAATTTAAGTAGAAAAAACACAAACAAAAACACACACAGAAGCATAAAACACACACACACACACACACTAACACAATTACTGACACACACACAAACACACTAACAATAACACTAACACTAACAACACAAAAAAATAGTGAAAACCAATAGTTTTATTCCAAGTCAATTGGTATACCCAATCCAAACCCTCACTCAATTTAAGGAGAAAAAAAATAACAATAACAATATCAATAATAAAAGAACATAGCAAAGGAAAAAAATAGTGAAAATCAATTATGCTATTCCAAATAATTTGGGATACAAAATCCCACTACCCACTCAATTTATGAAGAAAAAACACTAACATAAACAATAACAATAACCAAAAACACATAGCGAAGGAAGAAATAATGAAAATCAACTGTCTTATTGCATGTTATTTGATATAGGCAATCCCACCCCCCACTCAATTTAAGAGAAAAAACAAAAATAAAAACAATCACAATCACAATCCCAATCACAATCACAAAAACAAAAGAACATAGGAAAGGAAAAAAATAATAAAAATCAATTGTATTATCTCAAGTCATTTCGTATACTCCATCCCAACCCATTACTCAATTAAAGAAGGAAAAAAAAAACAATCACAATTACAATCACAATGACAACGACAATCACAATCACAATCACAATCACAATAATAAGAACAATTTCTGAAACAATCACCAAATTTGTGAACCAACTAACTCACAAAGCACCAAGCATAACTACGGTTGTCCTACCTAATACTAGCAAACTACCAACAAAGAGATCTTGCTAGTTTCCTGGATCGGGCTTTCAAATAACTTGGAAGAGAAGGCATGTCACACTGATTAGATGTTAAGATGAAACTCCTCACAAAGGGCTTGAACTTAATTATATCAAGTTTCCTACGTATCCTTAAGAGGAATCAAAGCCCACGTAGTTCTTTTATTTTTATTATACATATTTCTAGTGACTCTAGTCTTTGTTTTTACTTTCTAATAAATTCATGATCAATTCATTTTATAAAAAAAAATATATAGTTTACAATTGAAATAACAAGCTCACATGAACAAGGAAATTCAAATAGTTAAATACATATCAAAAATTGGATATCACTGAATATTCTGTCTGAGTAAGTTATGTCCCATGGTACGTATCTTCCAGGAAGATGTGCAATAGGATCCTTTAGGTGAATAAAGAAGTAACCGAACTAGGCCGGGCCTCCTTATTAGCCTTGTAATCCTTGGCTTCCTTCTTACAGATAATATACCAATGGAAACCTCTTATCTTTAGTCTAAAATGAGCAATACTAACATTTAGCATATTTATAACAGCAAGTATACTTTCTAGAACATTTAAATACATATCATCCTAATATATCGTATTGTGTTGTAGACAATTAAAGGATGAGATGTTGTAGACAGCAAGATCGTCTAAGTTCATCAAATTATAAACATGTACGAGAAGAAATTAACATCATGATACATTCGAACATACACAAAAAAACAAAAATAAAAAAAATAAAATGACACCAGGAAATCGGGGCATAAAAAAAACAACAATGCGAAGGTAGACAATTGAAACAATACTTCCCTGAACTCCGAATGCAGAATTTGGTAGAGTTTAAATCGCGGAGCGTTGAGTTCATACCTGCAGCAACCGAAAGATGCAGAGCTCAGAATAAATTCAGCAGAATGATCTAACCTGAAGCAGCATAAGGATACGCTCATTACCATAAGTTATTTCCATTGATACAAGAAACAATGGAAGACTTCCAGCCTTAATAGTTATTAAAAAAATATTAATCATGTACTATAAACCTAGAAGTTAAAAGAAACATATAAAACCCATCACAAACAAAAATAGTAATCTAGAAGTAGTTTAACCTGAGAGCTTTAGAAGTTCTACTCCTTGAATTGCAATTCTAGCAGTCTACGCTTAATCCAACCTCAGCTGCATTGTCTTGCTTGAGAATATCTGAAGTTTAATGAACCTCATAAGCAATGGGAGTGGAAAAAGTCTATGCTTCTGCAGAGAAAATGGTCACATGTTACTTTAATCCAGATATTTTCAAAATAGTCGAGACATCAAAGTGATTAAAAAAGCAAGACAATCATAAGGCATCAACAAATGGTATAGTGGAGCCCTAAACCCTAAACCCTAAAAGTTTCAAACCTTGAACCCTATAAAACCTAAAACCCTAAAACCAAAAACCAATAACACATCAACCCTGCACCCTCAACCTGAAACAACCAAAACCATCAACCAGAGACCCCAGACCACTGAACCTCGAACCAAAACCTTAACCACTAAACAATAAACTCTAAACAAACTAGCTCTAGCGTCACTAATGGAATGCTCACGCAATATGCTCCATTATACCATTATGTGATCTTTCGTAAAAGAAGAAAATAAAAAATAACGCAACTGGGTAAAATTTCAGAAAAAAAAGCATCAATAAGATACTCCCTGATGCTGTTTGAAAAATCGGCACGAGGATTTTCCAAGACAACATGAAGCATTAGGACACAACAGAAGTTTTACAGTTTCGATGCATATTGAGCAATTGATTTCACTCCAATGAACGTTGCCACCTTATTCATGTCAAGATTAAATGTCCTGCATCCAAAGCACAAAAAAACAAGCAAAACACATACCTATTAGTTCAGAAATAATCCACCAAGAAACATTTGAATGATTCTCACCGCAGTAAACTTGCATCCTTATTTGGTAGTGGTGCTCATTCGTAGCAAGAAGATGACCACATAGGGCCATCTTAATAGGACAACACTTTAACAATGTGGAAAAGAAAGAATTTTCCTGCAAAGTCATGGAAGTCTTAGGTTACTGTTCTGAACAAGGTTAAATCATAACAAATAAAATCAAATAGCTAGGCTCACAAGCATATAGAATTGCCACTAGCTTTCAATGCAGATACATTTGGAGGACTCAATAAGAAAAAATGGTAAGGCAGGATAGCATATATACTACATGCAGGATATCTTAAAAAAAAGACCAAGTTGCATTAGAGAATATAATATAATAACTAACCCTCCTACCTGAAAACAATAATCACGTCCTTACAGCAACACTAAATCTAAATATAACCACATTAAATTCATCATAGCGCAAGTAAAAATTGTTATCCAAGGTCAAACAAGAAAAAAGGAGAAAAAATATGAACCATAGATAATAGGAATGTAGAAATACTTTAACCTGCGAGCTTTAGATTTTTTGCGCCTTGAATTGCAAAGCTAGCCGTCTTGGCATAATCCAACTCCACCTGCATAGCCATGTTTGATAATTTCTGAACTTCTATGAACCTCATAAGCAATGGGAGTGGAAACAATTTATGCTTCGCTTGAGAAAGTGGTCATATGTTACTTCAATCCAGATGTTTTCAAGATAGTTAACACATAAAGGAGATTAAAAATTAAATATAACCATGAGGCATCTCGTCAGCGTTGATCATAGTAGTTACAGCGAAATAAAATCATCATCTGACCTTCCAACCAGCTGCTCAGAACCTTGAATTGCAAAGCTAGCCGTCTTGGCATAATCCAACTCCAACTGCATAGCCATGTTTGATAATTTCTGAACTTCTATGAACCTCATAAGCAATGGGAGTGGAAAGAATTTATGCTTCTGCTGAGAAAGTGGTCATATGTTACTTCAATCCAGATGTTTTCAAGATAGTTAACACATAAAGGAGATTAAAAATTAAATATAACCATGAGGCATCTCGTCAGCGTTGATCTTAGTAGTTACAGCGAAATAAAATCATCATCTGACCTTCCAACCAGCTGCTCAGAACCTTCCCGCCTTCCTGGACTCCATCAACACAACTGATAAAGCATGGAAAAGAATCAGAAAATGTCAAATATATCAAAGGCCATGAAGACATAGAATTAGGAAGAAAAAAAACAAACCTTTCAGGTCGTAGCTGACAAGGCAAATAAAAAAAAAATTGGGGGAAGATTCCACATATAACTTATATGTAGGCTATAACAAAAAAGACCATGTTCTGTTAGAGAAGATAATATATTAACTAAAACTATAACCTGTAAACAATAAGCATGTCCTTAGAGCAGCATTAAATTCAAATATAATCAATCTAATTCATCATAGCACAGGTAAAAATTGTTATACAGAGTTGAATAAGAAAAAAAGCGAAAAAATACCCACCATAGCAAATAGGAACCTAGAAGTACTTTAACATACGAGCTTTAGAAGTTCTACACCGTGAATTGCAATTCGAGCAGTCTTCGCTTAATCCAACCTCAGGTGCATTGTCTTACTTGAGAATATCTGGAGTTTTATGCATCTGATAAGCAATGGGAGTGGAAAAGTTGTATGCTTCTGCAGAGAAAATCGTCATGTTACTTTAATCCAGATACTTTCAAAATAGTGGAGACAACAAAGAGATTAAAAAAGCGAGACAATCATGAGGCATCAGCTAGGGGTATAGTGGAGCCTTAAACCCTAAACCCTAAAAGTTTCAAACTTTCAAAACTATAAACCCAAAAACCCTAAACCACTAAACCCTTAACCACAAAACCAATAAAACCTCACCCCTAAACCCTAAAACCCTCAACCCTATACCTGAAACAACCTAAACCATCAACCAGAGACACCAGACCACTGAACCCTGAACTGTAACACTAACCCCTAAACAATAAACCCTAAACAAACTAGCTCTAGCGTCACTAGTGGTACGCCCACGCGATATGCTCCACTATACCATTAGGTGATCTTTCGTAAAAGATGAAAATCACAAATAAGACAATTTTGCAAAATTTCACAAAAAAACCATCAATAAGATACTCCATGATGCTGGTTCGAAAATCGACACGAGGATTTTCCAAGACAACATGAAACATTAGGAGACAACAGAAGTTTTTCAGTTTCGATGCATATTGAGCAATTGATTTCACTCCAATGAACGCTGCCACCTTATTCATGTCAAGATTGAATGATCAGCATCCAAAACACAAAAAAACATGCAAAACACATAACCTATTAGTTCATAAATAGTCTACCAAAAAACATTTGAATGATGCTCACTGCAGTAAACTTGCATCCTTATCTGGTGGTGGTGCTCATTGGTAGCAAGGGCCATCTTGTTTGAACAACAATTTAACAATGTGGAACAGAAAGAATTTTTCCTGCAAAGTCAAGGAAGTTTTAGGTTACTGTTGTGAACAAGATTAAATCATAACAAATAAAATCAAATGGCTAAGCTTACAAGCATATAGAAATGCCATTAGCTTTCAATGCAGGTGCATTTGGAGGGCTCCGTAAGAAAAAAATGGTAACGCAGGATAGCATCAATACTACACGCAGGATATATAAAAAAAAAAGATTAAGTTGTGTTAGAGAATATAATATAATAACTAACCCTCCTATCTCGAAAACAATAATCATGTCCCTACGTCACGCATTAAATCTAAGTATAACCGCATCCAATTCAACATAGCGCAAGTAAAAATCGTCATCCCGGGGCCAAAGGAAAAAAAAAGAGAAAAAGTAAGAGCCATAGACAACGAGAATGTAGAAATAATTTAACCTGCGAGCTTCAGATTTTCTGCGCCTTGAACTGCAATGCTAACCGTCTTGGAATAATCCACCTAAGGCTGCATTGTCGTGTTTGATAATATCTGAAGTTTTATGCATCTCATAAGCAATGGGAGTGGAAAAGGGGTATGCTTCCGCTGAGAAAACAGTCATATGTTACTTCAATCCACATATTTTCAAAATAGGTAAGACATAAAAAGAGATTAAAAATTGAATATAACCATGAGGCATCTCGTCAGCGTTCACCTTACGAGTTACTGCAAAATAAATCAACTTCTCACCTTCCAACCAGCTGCTCATAGTCTTCACGCCTTCGCGGACTACATCAACACAAGTGACAAAGCATGGAAAAGAATCAGAAGATAACAAATAAATCAAACCCAATGAAAGGAAAGAATTCGGAAGAAAAAAGAAGCATACCTCTCAGGTTATAACTGACAAGACAAATAAATAAAAACTTAACTGACTGGATTCAACATATACCATACATGCAGGGTACAAAAAAAAAAGACCAGGTTCTGTTAGTAAACAAAATATATTAACTAACACTATAACCTGAAAACAATAAGCATCTCCTTACAAGACCATTAAATTCAAATATAATCACATCTTATTCCAACAAAAGAAAAAGTCAACAAAAAGCCAAAACACATGACGCGGAACACTAAACAATAACAGAAATATTATCAGAAACAATAACCAAAAAAAAAATATAGAAAAAATAACAATAATAGAAACAAAAACAATAACAATAACAATAAAACAGAAACGTTAACAATAACGTTAACGGAGAAATTAACAGGAACAATAACAATAACAATAACAAGCGCAAACAAAAACAATAACACTAACACTAGCAACAACAAAAACAAAAGCAAAAACATTAACAGAAACATTAACATTAACATTAACATTAACACTAACACTAACAATAACAAACAGAAACAAAAACATTAACAGAAACATTAACAGAACAATAACAATAACAGAAACACTAATAATAACAATAACAAACAGAAACATTAATAGAAACAAAACAATAACTAAAACTGAAACCATAACATTAACTGAAACATTAACAAACAAACAATAAAACACAAACAGTAATATTAACTTTAACATTAATATTAACCAAAACAATAACAAACATAAACATAAACAACAGAAACAGAATTACAAACATTAACATAATAACAACACTATTTTACGAACCAAAACAACACAAACAATATCACTAATAACAAAAATAAAAACAAAGAAAGCAAAAGCAATAACAAAAACAAAACCAATAACATAACAAAATAATGAAGAAATCAATTGTTTTTTATACCTCACCCCACCCCGACTCGATTTAAGAAGAAAAAACAACGACATCAACAACAACAATAACAAAAATTGATGAAAATCAATTGTTTTATACCCAATCCCACCACACTCAATTTAATAAAGGAAAACAAACAACAACAATAACAATAAAATAATGAAAATTAATTGTTTTATACCCAATCCAACCCTCACTCAATTTAAGAAGAAAAACAAACAAAAATCACACTAATAACAACAACAATAAAAACAACCACCACAAAAACCTAAACAAAAACCATGACAATAGCAATAGCAATCAAAAACAAAAACAATAAAAGTACGAAAAATAATAACAATAACAAACACAAACATTAACAAAACAATAACAACAACAATAACAAAAAAAAAGAAAATTAACAAAAACAATAACAAAAAAAAAAAACGGAAACAATAATAGCAATGTTAATAGAAACAATAACAATAACAATAATAAACAAAAACAATAACATTAACGGAAACAATAACAATGACAATAACAGCGACAATAACAATAACCATAACAATAACAATAAAACATAAATTTAAATGTTAACAATAACATTAATGGAGAAATTAATATAAACAATAATAATAACAAACATCAACAAAAACACTAACACTAATAACACTAACACTGACAAAAAAAGAAATATTAACCGAGACAATAACAAAAACATTAACACTAACATTAACAGAAATAGAAACAATAACACTAACAACAAAATCGAAACAAAAGCATTAACATAAACAAAAACAATAACAGAAATTCAAACAAGAATACTGTAAGGGTTGATGACCTTACACTTGGTCAGCGGGCATACAGTATCACATAGACCAAGCCACGAGGGCGCACAGCTGCGTGGATTTGGTAGCGCGCGCAAGTGGCGCGGCGCTTATGTTGCGTCGGGACCAAGGGCGGGTGAAATACCCCGCATGATCATGGGCTGAGACCGTGAGACGCGCGCGCGCGCTGGACCGTGGGCGTGCGCGTGGCCGATGAGCGAGTGGGGCAGGCGCGCCCCTTACCAAGAGTCAAGTGTCGCAGGACTTCATCATGTAGAGTGTTGGATCTCTAGCAAGTCTAGGCAGGGCGGGACACTTGATCAGGCCGGTTGACCGAGAGCTGATTCCGGATCTGACAAGGTTTTGCACAGGCGTATGCAAGTAGGCACGTGGCCGGGAGCGTTGCCGAGCCAGGGGCGAGGATGGCACGCGGTATTACCGCGCGTGACCGGTACTGCTACGCGCTGTGACCAAGGGTGGCTGGTTAAAGCTACAGTCGAGTCAGAGGACACTGCAAGCTAAGTGAAGTCAGGGTATTCACGCCAGGCCGGTATTGGGCATGGGGCTCAATCAACCTTGGATGTGGGGTAGCTCTTGTAATAGGGTCAAATGTGTCTTTGGGAGAAGACAAGGCCACTTGGTGTTGGTTTTGGCCATGGTTGTAAACATTTCTCAATCTAAGAGAGTTTTATGTTTTTCTCTCTCAAAATGGGTTTCTTTGTGTCGTGTTTCTCGTTCCGACATGTATTCCGGATTTGCTCGCTTCTTCTTATTTCCGCCATACTTTGTAATGCAAACAGGATTAACGTACTGTTCTTGAAAGGAAAGGCTGACCTGTCGCTATGGTGCATGTCAGGTGCCGCACGGCCAAAGCTGATCGGTTAGGGCTGTGACAGTTGGTATCAGAGCTACGAGTTCGTGGCGTGAAGCGAAGCGCGAGAAGACACACAGGTGAAGACGGTGGAGATGGCGACTAGCAAGAAGGATCGTATGGATCGCCTTGAGGAGACAGCAGAGCGCTTGGAGAACGTCGTCGGGAGTGTCGATGATCAGCTCGAGAACCTGTCGAAGATGGTAGAAGACCTTGCGATGGGATATCGCGAGAGCCAGAAGACTGTTGAAGTCCTGAAGACGAAGGTGCAGTTTCTGGAGGCAGAGGTCGGCCGACTCAAGGAAGCTAGCGCTTCACCGGTCTCGTGGGAGGCGCCCACGAGAGTGAAGGTCCCCGAACCTTCCCCATTTGATGGCGCAAGGAGTGCCAAGACGCTGGAGAACTTTCTTTGGGATGTGGATCGGTACTTTTAAAGGCCGCAAGGTTGCCGGGCCATGAGCAAGTCCCGTTGGTCGGGATGTACCTTACTGGCGATGCGAAGCTATGGTGGCGAACTCGTCAGCAGGAGGACGCTCAGGCGGGTCGGACAAGTTCGAACTCGTGGGTCGAGTTGAAGAAGGAATTGCGGGAGCAATTCTTGCCTGGCAACACTGCTTGGGTAGCTCGCACAAATCTGAAGGAGCTACGGCAGACAGGCACTGTCCGAGAGTACGTGAAGGAGTTTTCATCACTGATGCTGGATATCAGGGACATGTCCGAGGAGGACAAGTTGTTTAACTTCCTTACGGGACTCCAGAGTTGGGCCCAGATCGAGGTACGGAGACAGGGCGCGAAGGACCTGACCTCCGCGATCATTGCAGCTGAAGCACTGGTGGACTTGCAAACCTTACCCGGTGGAGAGGGTGAGAAGGCGAAGTTCAGATCCAAAGACAAGAAGCCAGTTGAGAGAGGGACCGGAGATGGGTTCCTAAGGTGGAAGCCCACCGGTCAGGCCAGATGGAATAGACCCAGGGATAATGGAAGAGCAGCGAGTGGTTCAGGCAAGATGAGTGGATGTTTCATCTGCAAAGGACCACATATGGCAAAGGATTGCCCTAAGCGTGAGAAGTTGGTCGCGCTTAGAGATGAGTCAGAAAGCGATTCGGAGGACCCGGCAAGGATGAGTCCTTTACAACTGTTGGGTGCCTAGAAGACTGTCAAGAGTGACAGGGCGGTGGATTCTCTGATCTATGTGGAGCTGACCTTGAATGGAAGGGCCATACAAGGGAGGGTGGATACAGACGCAACTTACACTTTCATCAAGGAGGATGTGGCGACTCGGTGGGGACTGCGCGTAGGGACGCACACGAGCCGAGCGGAAGCAAGTCAACTCTCAGGCACTGGCGGTGACTGGGAAGATCTGCTGGCGGTCACATTAGATGATTTCGAGTTGTTACTGGGGATAGAGTTCCTCAAGTCTGTGACGGCCGCTGTTGTTCCACATTTGGGTGGTCTTCTTATGGATGAGAAGAACCCATGCTTTGTAGCGGGAGTGGCTGCAAAGGAGAAGAAAGGGAAGAAACCGACGCTTTCTGCGCACCAGAGGGTGCAAGGGCTGGGTTATAGAGAACTCAGTTATGTTGCTGCTGTATTGGAAGTGCAGGATGATCTGGTGGAGGATCTACCTTCAGCTGTGGCTGAAGTCTTGACGGAGTTTCAAGACGTGGTGCCGCCGGAGCTACCCCATGAACTCCCACCCCGGCGTGCAGTAGATCACCAGATTGTGTTGATGCCGGGCGATGAACCCCTGCCCGGGCTCCCTATGTCACACTTGGAGTTGACAGAGTTAAGGATATAACTCACAAGCTTGATAATGGCTTCATTTAGCCACAGGTGGCGGACGCTGGTGTTGTTCCAGAAGAAGCGGGAGTGCTCTCTTCGACTGTGCGCGGACCACCGAGCGTTGACCAAACACGGTGTTTGTGGTGAATCCTATGGTGGATCACATTGTTCACTTGAAGCAGGGATTATCAAGATGGAGGGAGTGACAACTTATGAGAAGTTGGAGAAATATCATTTCTCGGGGTGAAGTCCGTATGGTCGGGCTAAGGTGGCGGTGGTTTTGGACTGGCCTGCACCGTCCAAAGAAGGTCGTGCCGCTCACGGAGTTGTTGAAGAAGGACCAGCCGCGGGGCTGGACCGAGGGGCAACAGACTCTATGTGCCGAAAGAAGGGAAGATTCGGCAGGAGCTCTTGAGAGAGCATCATGATGTTCCATGGGCGGGACATCCCGGTCGTGAGCGAATGAAGACCTTGCTCACAAGACATTGTTATGGGCCGGATAGGGGCGAAGACATTGAAGCATATGTGAAGACGCGTTTCGTGTGCCAACAAGACAAGTCGGAAAGAAGACGGGAGGCCGGTCTTCTCCAGCCGTTGAGTGTTCCGGAAAAGCCATTTTTCACCGGATTTCCTAAGGTGGAAGAGATGTCGACAGTGATGGTGGTCGTGGACCGATTCACAAGGTATGCGGTATTCATACTCGCACCGGTAGTGTGTTCAGCAGAGGTGGCTGAGCTGTTCCTGAAGCATGCGGTGAAGCACTTTGGGGTACCGGGAGACATCATAAGCGATCGAGGTGTTCGCTTGGGCGGTTCGGGACGGCGTTGTTCGAGTTGTTGGGCACAGAGTTGAAGTTTTCAACAGCGAATCATCCGTGGACGGATGGGCAGACGGAGAGGATCAATACTCTGTTGGATGAGTATCTCCGACACTATGTTTCAGCTTCGCGGAAGAATTAGCTAAGTCTGCTTGATGTGGCGCAGTTTAGCTACTTTATCGGTCTTCATCAACGGAGAGGAATCCGTTTGAGCTTGTGTATGGATACCAACCTATTACTCCTTCAAAGGTGGCGAAGAGGAGGACATGAGGAGAATGTCCTGCCGCGTATCATTTTGCTATTGATCGGCAAGAGATGATGGAGAGTGCTCGGGATAGCCTCGCAAGGCGGCTCGCCAGGATGAAGAAGTATGCAGATCAAGGGAGACGTCCTTTGGAGTTCCAAGTAGGGGACAAGGTTTGGTTGAAGCTCACTCCACAGGTGTGGAAGAAGTTTACATCAGGAGGATGTACACAAAGGCTGAATCATGTGGTATGATGGGCCTTTCGTTATTGTCCAGCGGCTGGACAACCCCACTGATTCATCGAGAGCGAAGAAGAGTCGGGCTCCGCCGACTATTCGCGAAGAGTTCAGCAGGGTGGCTGAGCGGATCCTAGACCGAAGAGTAGAAGGCCAAAGCAAGAAGAACCGCAGGGTGTTCTTCCTTGTCCAATGGAAGGACTTGCCTATGTCAGAGGCAAGCTGGGGGCGCGATACTACTCTTTGGCAGTTCAAGGAGTTGGTGGAAGACTTCTTGAGTTCGAGACCGACGAGGACGTCGGGTTCAACTAGTGGGGGTGGTTTGTAAGGGTTGATGACCTTACACTTGGTCAGCGGGCATACAGTATCACATAGACCAAACCACGAGGGCGCACAGCTGCGTGGATTTGGTAGCGCGCGCAGGTGGCGCGGCGCTTATGTTGCGTCGGGACCAAGGGCGGGTGAAATACCCCGCATGATCATGGGCTGAGACCGTGAGACGCGCGCACGCGCTGGACCATGGGCGTGCGCGTGGCCGATGAGCGAGTGGGGCAGGCGCGCCCCTTACCAAGAGTCAAGTGTCGCAGGACTTCATCATGTAGAGTGTTGGATCTCTAGCAAGTCTAGGCGGGGCGGGACACTTGATCAGGCCGGTTGACCGAGAGCTGATTCCGGATCTGACAAGGTTTTGCACAGGCGTATGCAAGTAGGCACGTGGCCGGGAGCGTTGCCGAGCCAGGGGCGAGGATGGCACGCGGTATTACCGCGCGTGACCGGTACTGCTACGCGCTGTGACCAAGGGTGGCTGGTTAAAGCTACAGTCGAGTCAGAGGACACTGCAAGCTAAGTGAAGTCAGGGTATTCACGCCAGGCCGGTATTGGGCATGGGGCTCAATCAACCTTGGATGTGGGGTAGCTCTTGTAATAGGGTCAAATGTGTCTTTGGGAGAAGACAAGGCCACTTGGTGTTGGTTTTGGCCATGGTTGTAAACATTTCTCAATCTAAGAGAGTTTTATGTTTTTCTCTCTCAAAATGGGTTTCTTTGTGTCGTGTTTCTCGTTCCGACGTGTATTCCGGATTTGCTCGCTTCTTCTTATTTACGCCATACTTTGTAATGCAAACAGGATTAACGTACTGTTCTTGAAAGGAAAGGCTGACCTGTCGCTATGGTGCATGTCAGGTGCCGCACGGCCAAAGCTGATCGGTTAGGGCTGTGACAAATACCATAATGAAGAAAACCCGAGCTTTAACCAAACCAATATTGCACTAAAATTTCAGTAATAGGCCACTATGCTATGACGACATCAATGATGCCATTAGAATAAGATACGCAGCTAAAGCAGCAGGAGGTGACTTGATAACAGTGTTATGATCTGGAAACTCAAACAAAATCACATAAATATAAATCATGTTTCGCTTTTTACCTGTTTACAAGTTCCAATCTCCATAACTTGATCTTATTTGGCAAGTTCTTTGCACGCGGTATGACATCCTTAACAAATAGCTACATATGCCTAAAACTCAGTCCTGGAAAGCCCTAAAACTAAAAGTAAAATACCCACCAAAATCGAAAAAAACAAAAAAGAACATAGCGAAAAGAAAAAATAATGAAAATCAATTGTCCTATTCCAAGTCATTTGATATACCTAATAACATCCCCCACTTAATTTAAGTAGAAAAAAGCAACAACAATAACAATAACAAAAGAACATAGCAAAGGAAAAATAATGAAAATCAATAATGTCATTCCAAGTCATTTGGTATACCCAAATCCCACCACCCACTCAATTTAAGTAGAAAAAACACAAACAAAAACACACACAGAAGCATAAACACACACACACACACACACACACAAACACAAACACACTAACACAATTACTGACACACACACAAACACACTAACAATAACACTAACACTAACAACAACAACAAAATAGTGAAAACCAATAGTTTTATTCCAAGTCAATTGGTATACCCAATCCAAACCCTCACTCAATTTAAGAGAAAAAAAATAACAATAACAATATCAATAATAAAAGAACATAGCAAAGGAAAAAAATAGTGAAAATCAATTATGCTATTCCAAATAATTTGGGATACAAAATCCCACTACCCACTCAATTTATGAAGAAAAAACACTAACATAAACAATAACAATAACCAAAAACACATAGCGAAGGAAGAAATAATGAAAATCAACTGTCTTATTGCATGTTATTTGGTATAGGCAATCCCACCCCCCACTCAATTTAAGAGAAAAAACAAAAATAAAAACAATCACAATCACAATCACAATCACAAAAACAAAAGAACATAGCAAAGGAAAAAAATAATAAAAATCAATTGTATTATATCAAGTCATTTCATATACTCAATCCCAACCCATTACTCAATTAAAGAAGGAAAAAAAAAACAATGACAATTACAATCACAATGACAACGACAATCACAATCACAATCACAATCACAATCACAATAATAAGAACAATTTCTGAAACAATCACCAAATTTGTGTACCAATTAACTCACAAAACACCAAGCATAACTACGGTTGTCCTACCTAATACTAGAAAACTACCAACAAAGAGATCTTGCTAGTTTCCTGGATCGGGCTTTCAAATAACTTGGAAGAGAAGGCATGTCACACTGATGAGATGTTAAGATGAAACTCCTCACAAAGGGCTTGAACTTAATTATATCAAGTTTCCTACGTATCCTTCAGAGGAATCAAAGCCCACGTAGTTCTTTTATTTTTATTATACATATTTCTAGTGACTCTAGTCTTTGTTTTTACTTTCTAATAAATTCATGATCAATTCATTTTATAAAAAAAATATATAGTTTACAATTGAAATGACAAGCTCACATGAACAAGGAAATTCAAATAGTTAAATACATATCAAAAATTGGATATCACTGAATATTCTGTCTGAGTAAGTTATGTCCCATGGTACGTATCTTCCAGGAAGATGTGCAATAGGATCCCTTTAGGTGAATAAAGAAGTAACCGAACTAGGCCGGGCCTCCTTATTAGCCTTGTAATCCTTGGCTTCCTTCTTAGAGATAATATACCAATGGAAACCTCTTATCTTACGTCTAAAATGAGCAATACTAACATTTAGCATATTTATAACAGCAAGCATACTTTCTAGAACATTTAAATACATATCATCCTAATATATCGTATTGTGTTGTAGACAATTAAAGGATGAGATGTTGTAGACAGCAAGATCGTCTAAGTTCATCAAATTATAAACATGCACGAGAAGAAATTAACATCATGATACATTCGAACATACACAAAAAAACAGAAGTAAAAAAAATAAAATGACACCAGGAAATCGGGGGCATAAAAAAAAACAACAACAATGCGAAGGTAGACAATTGAAACAATACTTCCCTGAACTCCGAATGCAGAATTTGGTAGAGTCTAAATCGCGGAGGGTTGAGTTCATACCTGCAGCAACGGAAAGATGCAGAACTCAGAATAAATTCAGCGGAATGATCTAACCTGAAGAAGCATAAGGATACGCTCATTACCATAAGTTATTTCCATTGATACAAGAAACAATGGAAGACTTCCAGCCTTAATAGTTATTAAAAAAATATTAATCATGTACTATAAACCTAGAAGTTAAAATAAACATATAAAACCCATCACACACAAAAATAGTAATCTAGAAGTAGTTCAACCTGAGAGCTTTAGAAGTTCTACTCCTTGAATTGCAATTCTAGCAGTCTACGCTTAATCCAACCTCAGCTGCATTGTCTTGCTTGAGAATATCTGAAGTTTAATGAACCTCATAAGCAATGGGAGTGGAAAAAGTCTATGCTTCTGCAGAGAAAATGGTCACATGTTACTTTAATCCAGATATTTTCAAAATAGTCGAGACATCAAAGTGATTAAAAAAGCAAAACAATCATAAGGCATCAACAAATGGTATAGTGGAGCCCCAAACCCTAAACACTAAAAGTTTCAAACCTTGAACCCTATAAACCCTAAAACTCTAAAGAACTAAACCCTTAAACCAAAAACCAATAACACACAAACCCCAAACCCTCAACCTGAAACAACCTAAACCATCAGCCAGAGACCCCAGACCACTGAACCCCGAACCAAAACCTTAACCACTAAACAATAAACTCTAAACAAACTAGCTCTATGTCACTAATGGTATGCTCACGCAATATGCTCCATTATACCATTATGTGATCTTTCGTAAAAGAAGAAAATAAAAAATAACGCAACTGGGTAAAATTTCAGAAAAAAAGCATCAATAAGATACTCCCTGATGCTGTTTGGAAAATCGAACACGAGGATTTTCCAAGACAACATGAAGCATTAGGACACAACAGAAGTTTTACAGTTTCGATGCATATTGAGCAATTGATTTCACTCCAATGAACGCTGCCACCGTATTCATGTGAAGATTAAATGACCTGCATCCAAAGCACAAAAAAACAAGCAAAACACATAACCTATTAGTTCAGAAATAGTCCACCAAGAAACATTTGAATGATGCTCACTGCAGTAAACTTGCATCCTTATCTGGTAGTGGTGCTCATTCGTAGCGAGAAGATGACCACATAGGGCCATCTTGATAGAACAACACTTTAACAATGTGGAAAAGAAAGAATTTTCCCGCAAAGTCATGGAACTCTTAGGTTACCGTTCTGAACAAGGTTAAATCATAACAAATAAAATCAAATGGCTAGGCTCACAAGCATATAGAATTGCCACTAGCTTTCAATGCAGATACATATGGAGGCCTCAATAAGAAAAAATGGTAAGGCATGATAGCATATATACTACATGCAGGATATATTAGAAAAAAGACCAAGTTGTGTTAGAGAATATAATACAACCCTCCTACCTGAAAACAATAATAACGTCCTTACAACAACATTAAATCTAAATATAACCGCATCCAATTCATCATAGCGCAAGTAAAAATTGTTATCCAAGGTCGAAGAAGAAAAAAGAAGAAAAAATTTGAACCATAGATAATAGGAATGTAGGAATACTTTAACCTGCGAGCTTTAGATTTTTTGCGCCTTGAATTGCAGAGCTAGCAGTCTTGGCATAATCCAACTCCACCAGCATAGTCATGTTTGATAATTTCCGAAGTTCTATGAACCTCATAAGCTATGGGGTGGAAAAAAGGTATGCTTCTGCTGAGAAAATGGTCATATGTTACTTCAATCCAGATATTTTCAAGATAGTTAACACATAAAGGAGATTAAAAATTGAATATAACCATAAAGTATCTCGCCAGCGTTGATCTTAGTAGTTACAGCAAAATAAAATCAACCTCTGACCTTCCAACCAGTTGCTCAGAGGCTTCACGCCTTCCTGGACTCCATCAACACAACTGATAAAGCATGAAAAAGAATCAGAAAATGTCAAATAAATCAAAGGCCATGAAGATATAGATTTAGGAAGAAAAACAAAGCATACCTTTCAGCTTATAGCTGGCCAGACAAATAAATAAAAAATTGAGGCAAGATTCCACATATATCTTACCTGTAGGCTATAAAAAAAAAAGACCATGTTCTGTTAGAGAATATAATATATTTACCAACACTATAACCTGAAAACAATAACCATGTCCTTACAGGAGCATTAAATTCAAATATAATCACATCTAATTCATCATAGCGCAAATAAAAATTTTTATACAGAGTTCAAGAAGAAAATAGGCGAAAAACTACCCACCAGAGCAAATAGGAATCTAGAAGTACTTTAACCTGCAAGCTTTAGAAGTTCTACACCTTGAATTGCAATTAGAGCAATCTTCGCTTAATCCAACCTCAGCTGCATTGTCTTGCTTGTGAATATCTGGAGTTCTATGCATCTCAAAGCAATGGGAGTGGAAAAGATGCATGCTTCTGCAGAGAAAATCGTCATATGTTACTTTAATCCAGATATTTTCAAAATAGTCGAGACACTAAAGAGATTAAAAAAGGGAGACAATCATGAGGCATCAGCAAAAGGTATAGTGGAGCCCTAAACCCTAAACCCTAAAAGTTTCACACTTTCAACCCTATAACACTAAAACACTAAACCACTAAACCCTTAACCACAAAACCAATAGCCCATCACCCGTAAACCATAAAACCCTCAACCCTAAACCTGAAACAACCTAAACCATCACCCAGAAACACCAAACCACTGAACCCCGAACCGTAACCCTAACCCCTAAACAATAAACCCTAAACAAACTAGCTCTAGCGTCACTAGTGGTACGCTCGCGCGATATGCTCCACTATGCCATTAGGTGATCTTCCGTAAAAGATGAAAATCACAAATAATACAATTGGGCAAAATTTCACAAAAAAACCATCAATAAGATACTCCCTGATGCTGTTTCGAAAATCAACACGAAGATTTTCCAAGACAACATTAAACATTAGGAGACAACATAAGTTTTTCAGTTTCGATGCATATTGAGCAATTGATTTCACTCCAATGAACGTTGCCACCTTATTCATGTCAAGATTAAATAACCTGCATCCAAAACACAAAAAAACATGCAAAACACATAACCTATTAGTTCAGAAATACTCTACCAAAAAACATTTGAATGATGCTCAGTGAGTAAACTTGCATCCTTATCTGGTATCGGTGCTGATTGGTAGCAAAGGCCATCTTGTTTGAACAACCCTTTAACACTGTGGAACAGAAAGAATTTTTCCTGCAAAGTCATGGAAGTCTTAGGCTACTGTTCTGAACAAGGTTAAATCATAACAAAGAAAATCAAATGGCTAAGCTCACAAGCATACAGAAATGCCATTAGTTTTCAACGCAGGTGCATTTGGAGGGCTCCGTAAGAAAAAATGGTAAGGCAGGATAGCATATGCAGTACATGAGGGATATATAAAAAAAAAGATTAAATTGTGTTAGAGAATATAATATTATAACAAGCCCTCCTATCTGAAAACAATAATCATGTCCCTACATCAGCATTAAATCTAAGTATAACCACATCCAATTCAACATAGCTCAAGTAAAAATCACCATCCAGGGCCAAAGAAGAAAAAAAAGAGAAAAAATATGAACCATAGCCAACGAGAATGTAGAAATACTTTAACCTGCAAGCTTTAGATTTTGTGCGACTTGAATTGCAATCCTACCCGTCTTGGAATAATCCAACTCCGGCTGAATTGTCGTGTTTGATAATATCTGAAGTTTTATGCATCTCATAAGCAATGGGAGTGGAAAAGGGGTATGCTTCCGCTGAGAAAACGGTCATATGTTACTTCAATCCAGATATTTTCAAAATAGGTAAGACATAAAAGGAGATTAAAAATTGGAATATAACCATGAAGCATCTCGTCAGCGTTGATCTTAGGAGTTACGGAAAAAAAAAATCATCCTCTCACCTTCCAACCAGCTGCTCAGAGGCTTCACGCCTTCGCGGACTACATCAACACAAGTGACAAAGCATCGAAAAGAATCAGAAGATAACAAATAAATCAAAGGCAATGAAGAGATAGAATTCGGAAGAAAAAAGAAGCATACCTCTCAGGTTATAACTGACAAGACAAATAAATACAAAATTAAGTGAGGCAAGATTCAACATATATCCTACATGTAGGCTATTAAAAAAAAGACCAGGTTCTGTTAGCAAACAGAATATATTAACTAAAACTATAAACTGAAAACAATAAGCATGTCCTTAGAGGAGCATTAAATTCAAATATAATCACATCTAATTCATCATAGGGCAAGTAAAAATTGTTATATAGAGTTCAAGAAGAAAAAAGGCGAAGAAATACATACCATGGAAATAGGTCACAATCGCCACAAAATAGACGAGACATAAAAGAGATTAAAACAGCAGGTTCTGCAACTGCTTGGAGGGAAACTAAAAGATGCAGCTACAATTTTTTTGTGTTATTAGCATCCACAATATGCCTCAAAACTGAAGATGTTGACAAATGAAAATAAAATCCAGAGTGCAAAAAGTTTGGTATAGCCTAGGTCGTCCATACCTCAATTTAAAGAAGAAAAATCTGCACATCTAATAACACCCGTAAAACTTATGACATTAAAAGATGTAAACTAATTACTTAAAATTAATGGTCTCCAAGGAAAGGTTTTCGTTCATAACAAATGGTACTAGTAGCATCTCAATATGAACCAAGGCAAAAAATTCCAATCATGGTTTGATATAGGCAAGTATGCACGATACATTCTCTCGAAATCCTTAGACACATTCTAACCAAGCAGTTCACACACAAATACAACAATTATACTTTACTCGCCTTCCGCAGCTGAAATACACAAGATCAAATATTTGGAGAACAAAAAAATGATAATACATTAAAGACAATAGACAAAGGAAGATGAACGTTACCTGCACCATATTGTCCAGGTACAGCAAGCTCCAGATTTCTATATTTAAGCAACTCTGTTGAAACAGACTGAAATCAACATAATATGAGAAACTGAATAGACTATTTAACAAATATTAGGAAAGAATAAACTTGATATTACAATCTTGTCTGCAAGTCTGAAGTAGTAAGGCTTGGAAGCTGCTTATCTATTCTTCTGAAAACATGATCATACAAATCCCAAGCCTGAAATTTTGAATGGAATTTACCACATGAATTTACCTTAATCATGTAAACTACAAACTATACAAGTAAGGTTGAAGTCATTTAGTAAGGGAGATGAAAAACCTGAGTAACTTCAGCATCCTTCCCAGTTCTACGATACTTTAAGCAACATACACGGGCTTCCAGTAATTCACGACCATATGCCTGCAAACATAAAGAATTTAAAAATTAACTCAAGCATTATTGAGATACAATGATGCATGATTGCCAGACAAGGATAAATGTGAATAGTGAAGACCATATTCCGTACTATTAAGCCAAAAACATATAATGTATAACACAAAAAAGGAACATGTGAGTCATGAATAATTCTTCGCCGTTTCACACTGATGGTGCCGCTTCAAAAGATAAATGACAGCAGTTACAAGCTTACAACAAAAATCATTTCTTGAGATTGACATAAAAAAACTTATAAAACTAGAGTTCTAAGTAACAGAAACACTAATTTCGATAAGCGTAGTTAAAACGAAAACGTGCATGTTCACCAACCATCCTCAAAAACATAGCACATGAACATGTGCAAAGCTTGGAAATGCAAATAGAAGCAAACTACCTGTATAAAGGCAGTCTCTTTCAATGTCTCTGGGCCCTCCTTGAGCCACAAATGCAAAGGGTAACCTGGAGCAAGCATTCCCCCAATGTTTTGCTCGCCAAAATACAAACGGCTAGCTTCTTTGAAAGCCTCATGCCACATCTTATGCCACAGAATTGCAACCCTGATCAGCTCCTTTGAAACATGCTGAGCCTAGAAGAATAAAGTAATGCAAACTTAGAAGAGGAGCCTAAATGGGTCAATATCCAAACCGCAAAGGACTTACTTGATCGACAAGTGCTCCACTGTGCTGGCGAATTATATCCAAAAATTCCTGTGCGGCAGCTCGGCGCAACAAGCTTATTAATTTACATAGCACTAACAGCGGGTACATAAGAGCCTAGGCAGATGCATAAAGGAATATGATGAAGCCAATTTGATAAATCATATCCATATTATAACTAATTTAATAGTCGGTCAACAAAAATCCTTATCATTAGATCAGTTGAGATAAATCCTAATCCTAATACTTATCATTATTTTTTCTTTTTCTTTTTTTTTTTGACAAATCTCATCATTATCATCATTCTTTTACAAATCTTATAAGCTTATCATTATCATTGATATATATGTGTATTACACATTGGTGTACTATTTTCAGAAAATCAAGACCGAGAAATACCACTAATCAACAACCCTTATGTCCTATTCATCAATTTCCTATTTTTTCAACAAGAGATAGGACATAGAAATTGAAGCCATCAAACATATGGGCCAACTTATATAGCATGAATCCAAAATTTAGTTAACCTAATGCAAAAGTTTAATCATGGGAAAGTCACATATGAGAATACAATTTGTTGTTAAAACTGATAAATCATATTTTTAAGTTAGAAAAAAATAAATAAATAAATAAATGCATATGTTTTTATATTTTTGTTCATGTTTTGGTTTCCATGAGGTGCTTGTCACGAAACTATACGTGACTATCTTTGAGATCAATAAACTTCAAGTGTTAGTTGTCTCCTCCAGTTTTTGGAACTTAAGACTCTGGTATGCCACAAACCCATAATATATATATATAGTTATTTTGAGGAAAAAAGTAGAAAGAAGAGTAGAACATGCATCAAAAATACATATATCTCTTTCAAACCACACATTCCATAGAAGAGCTTTGGAGAGTAATCCTTAAATTTCTTCAATTAGACCTCTAAGTTGGGACATCTTAATTCCCACATGTCCGTAAAGGAGCTGGGAAGGTTGAGCAATCCTAGACTTTGGCTAAAGTGAGACCATGATCCTAAAATCTTCTTATCATTATGCATGTGTATTATTACAAATTTCCATACTATTTCTTCACAAGCCAAGACCGAAAAATACTGCTATACTCAACAGTTTCCTATTAAGATAAACTTAGGATATAGAAACTATGATCACTAAGAACGAGGAGATCATCTAGAAGCATATACCTTGGTCTCGGTTTCCAAATATTCTTCCTCAAGAAACTTCGTGGATTAGTATCTACCTCACTTGCCAAAGAACCGATGGCATCTCCTTAGACCTCCTAAACATGACAACACGGAATCAACGGTTGAAAGTGTCAATCCCCTCACATGTACAAGTGTAGAGATATATCCTAGTTTCTAAACTTAGGATATAGAAACTATGATCACTAAGAACGAGGAGATCATCTAGAAGCATATACCTTGGTCTCGGTTTCCAAATATTCTTCCGCAAGAAACTTCCGTGGATTAGTATCTACCTCACTTGCAAGCAACCGATTGCATCTCCTTAGACCTCCTAAACATGACAACACAGAATCAACAGTTGAAAGTGTCAATCCCCTCACATGTACAAGTGTAGAGATATATCTGAAAGAAAGAATCAATACCTCTCATTCAATGTCCTCGGATTATCCACAAATGTCCCGATACGGCCGATAGAAGGTTCCAACTCTTCCTATGAAGGAACATAACATAATCACAAAGATTTAGCAAATTCAAATGAAAAAATATGGATGGTACTATTCGTAAATCAATATCTTCAAAATCACCAAGATGGTTGAAAAGGCAAGAGGAATACCTTGTATTGTATGCAGCAAGGTGCTTTGTTTGGTCGGATACGAGAAAATGGCCTTCATCTCTCTCTAGCTCATCACTTCATGATCAGAAAACACAACCAAAAAATGAAGAATTAAAATGATTGCAAAGACATGATAAATTGACCAGGAAACAGAAACAAAATTCTTGGACAACAATCTCCAATCACCTATTCCTTTTTGGAAAATTGTGATCTTTTATTATTATTATTTTCCTCAATATTGACACTTGCAATATTTATTGATCCAAAATAGAACATACATACTCGATCGGCTTCTTCTTCAGTTCTGATTTTGAGAACTGGAGATTCCATGTACCATCTAAGAAATTGATCCATGTCCGAACAATATTTGCTTCAACTTTGCATGAGGCAACAGATCTAGAAAGCTCATTACCCTATATTTTGTAAAAAATAGTCAACTTCAGACCATCTTTTATCTTCAAAAGCGGAGAAATATCCTTTTAGTGAAATGGGGGGAAAAGCAAAAAAATCAAGGGAAAAAAAACCTTCAAACCATTGCTTCCAAATGCAAAACAATTTGATTACTAGCCTCATTAAATTGATCTCTCTCCTCCATCGTCTTATTAAGGCATGACATAGCAGATGCCAAAGAGATATTGACCTACAAAATTCAGTAAAAATCTGTAAATCAATACTCAAAGACCCATCTATAAACAAAACTGTAAATGCTAATGATAATGGAATAGCTAGTAGCAAAATTAGCCAGGAACAACCAACATCACGCTCTCCCTCATGAAGTAAAGAAAGACTCCTGGCTCATGGGATTAACAGTGAGAATATATAGAAAAATTGCAGCCAGGATATCAGAAGTCACTAAATCCATAGAATAAGAAAAAATAAGTTTGGATCCAAGAATTTTTATCAGCAAAGAAATATATCATGCTGAGATGTTAAATTTGCATCCCCTAATAGATAGTAAGGATGAAGCTTACTCAACCTGCCATTACCACAAGCTCGTCATCCACAACATCATTATGCATAATTAACCAAGCATTATCACCAAGTATTTACAACTTAAATAGAGGGAACTCCATGGTGTAAAGAAGACGAAAAAAAAAGAAAAACAATAGAAATAAAAGATTTATAAATATAACCAGAGAATGTAAAAAGATGAAAAGAAATAACCTCACACAGCCGTCTAACATACTTGACAAGGATGATGGGTCCTTTGAAAAAAGCATAATGGGAGAACAAAGTAGAATTACCCATTCAGGCAAAGATCTAAATGGTAGGCAAAGATCTAATTAAAATAAGCACATAATTTAGTCCCCTGACTCTATAGGCTGAATTGTTCGCAAGAACATGGAGACAAAGGCAAGGAGGCTTACAGCATGCCTCCAACTAATCAAATTGAAACGATAGTGATGTGGTTTAAGTAGGTAGGAACTATCATAACCAAGTAGAAAAAATCAACTCTAATACAAACAAGAATTTTCCATGAGAAGCAACATAAAACCTTCTTAAGTTTAGCCTCAAGTCCATCCCTTTGCTTCTCAAGTGCTGCAATCTCAGCTTCCTGTTCCTGAAATCAATGAACCAGAAGTCTTGATTATCAGAACGTTGAGAAGATGAGACATAAACAATGCAACAGAAAAGAAAAGGAAAAAAAGAGGGAAAAATAAATAATGCCACTAAGAAGGAAGAAACAGAAAAATCAAATATTAAATCAGTAGGTAACCGAACTAAAAGGAAAGCAACATGAATGTTTTTCAATATATTACCACACTATTTATACTTATAGGATATTCTCTGACATAGGCACTTCCAATGCTTTTTGTCTCTTTTGCTTAAAAAAGAAAGCACATTCTCATACGTGTCATCACTTCCGAAAGTAGTTAAACAAGTCATAATTTAACCAGAGCATGAACAACCTTCTCAATCTCACTAACTTCATTTTCTTTGACCACTCGAAAGTTGAGTGCTTCCTCTTTCTGATGCCTGCATTTGTCAAAAAAGAAAAACTTAAAATGCTCATCCATTTAGAAATCATAATAGTTTGTGAACCAATCAATGAAAGATATAAAACCTAACCAATACCTGCTAAAGAAGAAAGACACCCAAGTCTTGTCAACTAATCAAGGTTTAGGTAATAGAATGAATGAAGAGGATAACCAAGCTAAGCCATACATATAAAACTTTTCAGGCCATAAGGAAAAAAAATGGACAAAGTAATTAACAAAATCCAGTAAATTAAGATTATCTTGAAGGACAAAACAAATTCTGATGTGTACTCCTTAAACCATGACAGAATGCTGAAGAAGATTCCTGGACAGAAAACACTAGACATTAAACCTGTGATCTGCGATGCGCTTTTGAGCCTTTGCGGAGGAGTTGGCACACGATTCTCGCCAAGCCCTTCAGCTTATCAACTCGCCATTTTGAAGATAAAATATCACCAACCACATTTTGATTTAAAACCAGTCCAAGCAGTTCTACTTATGCTATGAAGGGTAAATACACCAATTCACATTATGCGAAATAATACACAAGCATATCATCCGATGAATAGCTTAAAGTGTGACTCCGCAAAAAAACAAAAGACATAGCTGCAGAAAATTTTCAAGAGAATGCACCAATAACTAGAAGTTCGAACCGAGAGGCCATCGGAGAACGAGAGAAAAGTAAATGACATAAACAACCCAATATTTACATAAGCGCACATATCAATCAATAAAAATTTATCAACAAGAAAACTTTGAACTTTCATTAACAAATACTGTTGACCGAGTAGCCGATCTACCGATGAAAGACCTAATAAAGTGAAGCTCCAAAATAGCACGCAGAAATAAGTAACAGAGCATGTGTTCACACTAAAACTTGCATTAACCAACTGTGATTAAACAAATATTGGAATAAAAGCATAATACATTGCAATATGTACCACATCATGACCTTACTGAGAAGTTGAAAAAAAAGTGTTGAGATCTTTTCCTTTTGCATATAATTCCTCTGCAATTTATTTTAGAAATTAAGTCTTTCCAGAATAGTTTCTTTCAGATGGACTAACAGCATAGAGAGTACAAGATTCGATACCAATTAGTTGTAAAAACATGAAAGAATACTTATAGAAGTACTCATGGATTTTGTCGCTCAGAAATCATTAAATGAACATGCCTTTTGAGAATGGATCTCCAATGAGTCGCCACAGTTGATGGATTGTTTCTTCAATAAAAGCGCTTCCAGCTTAGATTATAGACGAATCTCTAAAAGTGCACTTTTCAAAGCCTGCGAGTTAAATAAGAAAATTACAAACAGAGAGCCAAAGTAGCATGAGAAAAATTGCTAAGATAGCCGAGATAGGCAAACAAGAGTCTTGAACAAAAAACCGATATTCATGCATCTATGTTCAGTCATTATGTTGATGAAATGATTCTAACATAGCAAAAAGAATACCTTTCGATACAACTAACTTGCCACTCGACAAGAAAAAAAGCATTTGAACGAGAGCAGAAATCTTGCTCCGAGTTGAAAAAACAGAAATGAAAACCTCCCTAGAAGGATTCCTTTTATTTTGAACTATGACGATATTTCATCATCATAAGGAGAAATTGTTCACACTTCCAGCTATAATTCGATTAGCACAAAGTTCTCTTTGTTTTTTGTTCACTCGAGAATATCATCCTATTTGCTTCCATCAAATAAGTCATCAAGACATAATCGCAACAAAGAGTCAAGTCGATAATTCAATAACGTCATACCTAAATAACATAATCTAACCTGCGAGCTTTAGATTTTTTACGCCTTGAATTGCAAAGCTAGCCGTCTTGGCATAATCCAACTCCACCTGCATAGCAAAGATTAATAACAAAGGCGTACTAACTGACCTTCGATATAGATATTTCACCACTAGGGATGGTTGCCATTAAGTCGTTCATCTACACCAACACTCGGAATGAATTAAACAGCGAGTCTACAAATTTATTAGCTCAAATAAATTAAGTTGCATATAGAAAACTCCAAACTCACCCAAAAAAAGAAAAAGGGAAAAGACTAGAAGTTCCAACATTTAGAGACCATATACATACCTTACATGTAGGAATTTATAATCTTCGTTCCTGGTGTCTCGGTGGTTTTCTAGCAAAGTTTTGACTAGACCAATGAATTGTTCCACGACTTGCATGAAATTGCAGATGTGAAGGTGTTCGATAAATAGCTATTGCATCTAATTAATCACAGCAAGTAAATGATTTCAGATGCAAAAAATAAAACACTAAACCTCTTCAAGCCCATAAAGAACATATTCATTGATGAACGGCTATGAGTTCAACCTCTTTGGATGCCGCAAACATATCCGAAGTGCTATCTTCGGCTTATGTCCTGCTCATACAACCAAATGAAAACACGGAAAACCTTATATGTACCTCAAAGTTATTAACAGGAAATGAGATAGATAAAAGACGAAGAGGAAACCGGAAGTTGCATTCAATCATAAACTATCACTAAATTCAAGGGGAGACCTATAACAAGTGCCATCTTTCAATGACCACTAGTGATTAAAAATAAAAATCATCCTAAAGAAGACAAGTAACTCCCAAGCATTAAAAATATAGTAGTGTTGTGTCACTAGCATACAAAATATGCCTCAAAAACTGAAGATATTGACAAAAGAAAATAAAATCGGCGGTGAAAAAAAATTGGGTGTGACCTAGATTCTCCATACCTCAATTTTTGTCACAATCAAGCTCCCCATTATCGGAAGGAATTTTTCCAAGAAGCACTGCGTAATCTGGCTAATCTCGGTCATTCCATATATTTAGTTAAGGCCCAATGAATATGGCAGGGGATATGGATATAATATGACCTGCAGTTGTCGCAAACTTAAAAATGCATTGCATCTATTGTTTTCCTGCTCAAGGTAATCCATCTTGTATAGGAGCAATTCAAATTAAATAATGAAATAGTTAACGAGCAAAGGAAACATAAAGAAAACCTTCAATGTAGTGCAGAATGAACAATCAAAATATTTTATTTCCATGACTGGTTGAAGAAAGTTATTTATTTGAAGATTAAACCCAGGCAGGATAGTGTCATGTGCATCATCAGACACAGTGGACTGAACAACCTGTTTACACATTTAGTGACTCGAATAAATAAAGCCATAGAGCCATACACAGGAAAATCCAAACTCCACAAAGAAAGGAAATTTTTTTCTGATAAATAAAAGAATATATAGGCCAGAAATTGTAAGAATTAGAGACCAAAAAAAGTACCTTACATGTTAGTATTCTTAATCTTCTTTTCCGTGCGTCTCAATGTTGTTCTTAAGGTACTGACTAAACCAAATAATTGTTCCACAACCTGCATAGAATTCTAAATCCATAAGATGTAGGTAATAATAGAATCTAAATCCAGCAAAATCTTCCAATCGGAAAATTCTCCGTTCTCCATTTCGAGGAAGAACAGCAATGCAAAACTTTTCGTCACCTGAAAAAACTGAATCAGTCATTTTGTCTCCCATTTAGATACATAATTCCATATGCGAAGGTGTTTACTAAATCACTAGTTCACTAAGTAAATTGTCAAATAGGCAAAGAAGGAAACTTGAAACCGTTGAAATACATAAAGAGGATATTCATTAATGGATACCTGCAAGTTCAATCTGGTGATTGCAGCCAGCATCTCTTGGAAGTGCCATCTTCTTGCTTTGGCCTGCCCATACAACCAATTAAAAAAACATAAATCATGTTCTGTATTTTGAAGTTCAAAGAAAAATCAATAAACTATTTAATAGTTGACCAAAAAACATTTAAAAGATGTGGAATTGCTGAGATCAAATTTAATAACCCAACCTTTGATCGATTGCGAAACTAGCGATTCCCATGACACGGACACGGGATCAATCCAAGTAAATAATTAATAGTAGGTATTAAATCGGGAGCCTTTTCTGGCACAAAGCACTAACCATGCGCTGCAGCAATGGCTGACATGGTGGCAATGACTAATTTTCTGCAGCAATTCTGTGTGTAAAGCAAACAGGGAAGAAAAACAAAAGTTCTTCAATTATTGATAAGTACCTTTTGACACGGAATTGCTAGTTTTCTGGGATCAATATTAAGCCCTGCATGCGGAAAATTAGTCGGCACAATTATTCTCATATATAGGTTCGGGCCTTCCACATATATTGCAACTTAAGTAAAACTTAAAGGAGTTCTTAATGGGAATTGCAAATGATGTTTCAATCCAAGTAAATAATTAATAGTAGGTACTAAATCAGGAGTCTTTTCGGCACAAAGCACTAACCATGTCTTTGCAGCAATGGCCGACATGGCGGCAATGACTAATTTTCTGCAGCAATTCCGTGTGTAAAGCAAACAGGGAAGAAAAACAAAAGTTCTTCAATTATTGATAAGTACCTTTTGACACAGAATTGCTAGTTTTCTAGGATCAATATTAAGCCCTGCATGCGGAAAATTAGTCAGCAAAATTATTCTCATATATAGGTTCGGGCCTTCCACATATATTGCAACTTAAGTAAAACTTAAAGGAGTTGTTAATGGGAATTGCAAATGATGTTTCAATCCAAGTAAATAATTAATAGTAGGTACTAAATCAGGAGTCTTTTCCGGCACAAAGCACTAACCATGTCTTTGCAGCAATGGCCGACATGGCGGCAATGACTAATTTTCTGCAGCAATTCTGTGTGTAAAGCAAACAGGGAAGAAAAACAAAAGTTCTTCAATTATTGATAAGTACCTTTTGACACAGAATTGCTAGTTTTCTGGGATCAATATTAAGCCCTGCATGCGGAAAATTAGTCAGCAAAATTATTCTCATATATAGGTTCGGGCCTTCCACATATATTGCAACTTAAGTAAAACTAAAAGGAGTTGTTAATGGGAATTGCAAATGATGTTTCAATCCAAGTAAATAATTAATAGTAGGTATTAAATAAGGAGTCTTTTTCGGCACAAAGCACTAACCATGTCTCTGCAGCAATGGTCGACATGGTGGCAATGACTAATTTTCTGCGGCAATTATGTGTGTAAAGCAAACAGGGAAGAAAAAAAAAGCTCTTCAATTATTGATAAGTACCTTTTGACACAGAATTGCTAGTTTTCTGGGATCAATATTAAGCCCTGCATGCAGAAAATTCGTCAAGCAAAATTATTCTCATATATAGGTTCGGGCCTTCCACATATATTGCAACTTAAGTAAAACTTAAAGGAGTTGTTAATGGGAATTGCAAATGATGTTTCAATCCAAGTAAATAATTAATAGTAGGTATTAAATCAGGAGTCTTTTCGGGCACAAAGCACTAACCATGTGCTTTGCAGCAATTGCTGCCTCTAATTTAAGTCTTAATGGCAGAATTCTTCAACCACTCATCCAAAAAGAAGAAAAAAAAACGAAAGAATACAGCATTTTTAACACCATCAAAGCACATCTAGGACTCATAAATCAGTCATATTTCTGTCAGTATGTGATGGCATGCTGAGAGACAATTTTGTTATTCAATTCTCCGGTTTGAGGGTGTAAAATCACATAATCACACTGCTTACCTAAAGTTTGTGACAGAGACAGATCGGATTCCAGCATCTGCCGCTGCTCGGCATGCTACAGGAACCACATCCGAGACCTGTTTCCAATGGAAAAAAATGAATCAACAGGAAATTTTGTGCAACTCCTCCACAAGAAAACAAGCAATCCATCAACAAAAAATTGAGCAAATCCCTTCATTCAAATGATGTCTTAATTTAATGACAGGGAACCACAAGGTGAAAGTTACCACAAGATCGGCCTTGATTGAATTCAGCCATTCCACTTCGGTTGCCGGAATAGATGCCCGGGGTACCACAGCTGTTTGAGAGTACTGTATTAAAGAGAATAGAGCGCAACAATTCTAGGTGGCTACAAAAAACATTCAGCAAGTGAAAGTTACAATGAGTGGTACCTTTTCCAGGGATGCAAGGCGATCAACAGTCAAAGCATCTGCTTGCACAGCTCCACAGTCCAACAAGACCTACCATCACAACGATTCAGCATTGGCGTCTAAAAAAAAATTAAGGAACTTTAGAAATCAAGCTCGAAATTTTACTTTCCGAATGTGGAGATTGGGAGACTGAATATCACTGGTGAAAACAAAATCAGGAGCACCAGTAACCATATGGACATCATGCCCAGCCGCAAAGAGATGCCTAACAACCTGCAATGGAACAATTCATCAGACTACTTCGACAATAACCCTCAATGTTTGCATCAACGGAAATTGCACCAGATTTATCTTAAAAAACACTATATATGTGCTGCAGCAAACTCATTGGTACTCTTCCGACCATGTTCAAAATCAAAGATGAAAAAGTAAAAAACAACTTCGGTACTAAGTACAGCATCCTTTTTAAAAAAAGCATATGTTCAATAAATATAAACATGCAGACATTATACCCCACTTCACTGCATAACAAAATAAAAGACGAAGGTATCAACTTTTTTGACATCCAAACAACAAGCACAGTAATACCTTCCCAATCATATGCAAAATCAAATATTACCAATTTTTCTCTCATCAACGAAGCTATGAAAGAGAAGAAGGAAAAAATAAAACAGACTCAATGCACCACGACCACGCTGGTGGCATGGCCCAATCCATGGCCGGTGACATAATAAGCAAACACCAGATGATCCCTGGAAGCCGAGACACCACTTTCCCCACAACCAATCCTCATAATTCTCATAAAGAAATTTGAAGTTAATGTGAAGAAAACTAGTATCCTGTCAAGCCTCATGATTTATGACACAGAAAAAAAAACATCCACAGTAGTCAAATGAAATACTGCATCAGTTCAGGATAATACAAATAAATTTCGATGTAAAACCTAGTTCAAGAGCACATCACCACATCCAGATAATTAACAAAAAATTCCATGCCACCAAAAACCTTAGTATCTTCCGATAGTGGTAACTTGAGAAGACCGACACACTTAATATGCAAACTTATAAAATATACTCCTAAAATCGTCAAATTTCAAAGACTTCAAAGTGTTATAAAATATAAACCGGACACACTTAATATGCAAACTTATAAAAGTTGTATGAACATCCATTAGACTGAATATGTTTCCAATTGAACTTAAAGCAGTTGAGGCAATCTAAAGAACCACCACAATTGATACTTGTCAGAATTACATCAAGCACTCATCAAAACCACTATATTTCGATTAAGAACTTAGGAACCATAAATTGGAGAAAAGGACACTTCAATGGAAGAAGTAAGGAGACTCTACCCAGGTATGTAGATTAAATTTAGGAACCATAAATTAAGGAAAAGAACACTATACCTTAAGAAGTAAGAAGACTTTATCCAAGTCCAAGATAATAAAGCATGATGAGAAACCAACCACATCAAATAGTGTGTAAGCCTCTTTCCTCAACATGGAAAAATTTGCCCTTGACAATTCAGCATGTTCTCTATCAATTGGTGAATTAGAAACAAAAGGACAACGTTTCTCAAAAAAAAAAAAAAAAAAAAATGTAGAAACATAAACCTAGGAGCCATTATTCACAAAATAGAAAGTGAAATAGCAACCTTATGAAGACTCAAGAACATCAAAGGAACATCATAGTCAAAACAAGCTTAATGTCCCTGGAAATTCCATCTGCAGATCAAATAGACAACACACACATATAATTATGAAAATACTACATACCTCCGCGATCTGAGTCCACCCAATTAGCATATGAAGTTGGACTGCTTGTCCTTCAAGATTCTTGTTGTATCTCCATCCTCATCTCAACAACTGCTGAATGGATTCTCTTAATCCACCCATTTCAACCTCATTAAAAGAGATATCAAAGGAGCATCTCAATCAAAAAGGCTTAATGTCCTAAAAATTCAATTTGCAGATCAAATAAACAATAAGCACAAATCAAATCATTAGAAAAAGACTAGCTACCTCCATGATCTGAGTCAACCCAATTACCATATGATGTTGGGCTGCATGTTCCTCAAGTTTCTTCTTGTATCTCCATCCCCATCTCCACAACTGCTGGATGGATCTTTTAATTCACCCTTTTCAATCTCATTAAAGAAGACCAGTTGTGGATCGAGAACATTATAGATTTGAATAAACCACTGAAAGAAACAAGTGGGCATCAATATATATATTATACATGCCATCAGAAGATATAACAATATTACATAATGAAACAAATAACATAAAACCTTCCAAAGCTCTTCATGTTATCCTCGCTCAAAAATGGATGTCATTAATTGCGGAAGTTGCGGGATTTTTTGGTAGGTCTTCCACCTTAAAGAAAGAAACAGAGTATGCCGAAGAGTGTGGACAAACATAATCAACCCACCATGAATAACAAAGTTAAATGGGCTTCATTTTTAAACTTTGACATCAGCAAAGAAAACTTTGATGTGACATCAGGAGATTTAATTGGACAACCTTATGCAATTCAAGCACCAGGAAAGAGAAAATAATAACAATAACAATAAAAATGACAAGAACAAGAACACTATAACTTAAGAAGTAAGAAGACTTTATCCAAGTCCAAGATAATAAAGCATGATGAGAAACCAACCACATCAAATATTGTGTAAGCCTCTTTCCTCAACAAGGAAAAATTTGCCCTTAACAATTCAGCATGTTCTCTATCAATTGGTTAATTAGAAAAAAAAAAACGATAACATTTCTCGGAAAAAAAAGAAAAAATGTAGAAACACGTACCTAGGAGCCATTATTCACAAATTAGAAAGTGAAATAGAAACCTTGTGAAGACTTAAGGCATCATCATGTCCATCTTGTTCCTCATAAAACATGAAGTGCAACCTTGATGGTGGCACATCTGGACCAAGAATACTACAGTGATCCTGAAAAATTTTAAAAGCAATGCATATTAGCTGCACGAAATAAATACTCCAATATTAGAACACCTTAAAACTAAATCCAGATTATGCTTGTCTCAGCTTGTAAATATATAAAGAAATAGATTACCATACTGCCTTCGTAATGATTCAGATGATTCACTCTTCATAATACACATTACACGCTAAAATAATGTTGAATGACAAGATCCATTTGGTAGCTGCTTTGGTAAGAAAAAATCAAGGCATTTTATGTTGTCAGAATCCAGATTTCTTGAGCATAAAAATCTTTCATCTTGCAGCTTAGACATGCATGTGACTGCTTCATTAAAGAAGTTCAGATGGAAACCAAGTATTCTTAAACAAGTTACAATTTGTAAAACAAAAAAAAATCAATAAAAGAAAAACTTGACACTTACTTGGGTGACTATGAAGGCCATTTGAAAAGGAGAATCAGGTCAAGCTGGCACTAAGAGATGCGTCAAGCAACCTGCCGTATTTTCCTATTATAAGAATTGATTTTATTAAAAAGACTCATTTCAAAGAAAACCAAAATTTTCCACTTGAAAAATAATTGAGAATGATTGTCAACAAATGACGTTCTTTTAGATATGGAGATCGGAAACATCAAAGGAACATCTTAGTCAAAACAGCTTAATGTCCTGGAAATTCCATCTGCAGATCAAATAGACAACACACACATATAATTATGAAAAGACTACGTACCCCCAAGATCTGAGTCCACCCAATTAGCATATGAAGTTGGACTGCTTGTCCTTCAAGATTCTTGTTGTATCTCCACCCTCATCTCAACAACTGCTGAATGGATTCTCTTAATTCACCCTTTTCAACCTCATTAAAGGAGATATCAAAGGAGCATCTCAATCAAAAAGGCTTAATGTCTCAATGATTCAATTTGCAGATCAAATAAACAATACGCACATATCATTAGAAAAAGACTACCTACCTCCATGATTTGAGTCAACCCAATTACCATATGATGTTGGGCTGCATGTTCCTCAAGTTTCTTCTTGTATCTCCATCCTCATCTCTACAACTGCTGGATGGATCTTTTAATTCACCCTTTTCAATCTCATTAAAAAAGACCAGTTGTGGATTGAGAACATTATAGATTTGAATAAACCATTGAAAGAAACAAGTGGGCATCAATATATATATTATACATGCAATCAGAAAATATAACAATATTACATAATGAAACAAATAGCATAAAACCTGCCAAAGCTCTTCATGTTATCCCCACGCTCAAAAATGGATGTCATTAATTGCGGAAGTTGCGGGATTTTTTAGTAGGCCTTCCAACTTAAAGAAAGAGACTGAGCATGCCGAAGAGCGTGGACAAACAAAATCAAACCACTAGGAATAACAAAGTTAAATGGGCTTCATTTTTAAACTTAGACATCAGCAGAGAAAACTTTGATGTGACATCAGGAGATTTAATTGGACAACCTTATGCAATTCAAGCACCAGAAAAGAGAAAATAATAACAACAACAATAACAATAACAACACCAACAACAACAACAACAACAACATGAACAAGAATACGAATAACTACAACAGGAAAATAATAGGAATAACAACAATAGGAACAACAACAATAACTACAATGATAACAACAACAACAAGAACAAGAACAAGAATAACAACAGCAACAACAACAACGACAACAACAGGAACAATAACAGGACCAAGAACAACAACAACAGGATCAGGAACAAAAACAATAATAACAAGAACAAGAACAAGAATCAAATAAACAGACATAGAGAAAGGCCATATCATAAAAAATATAAATGGGAATTCCTTGCATCAAAAACTCTGTCCCACGACAGTATAAAAAAAAAAAAAAACATCCAAATAGTGTCCAATGCAAAGAAGGTGTTTCAACGACAGAACTTCTGATTGGAAGCAGCTCCAAATGGTATTACTACAACCTTGCAGTATAAACCATTCAAATTGACATCATGAGATTTAAGTTGGACAACCTTAAGCAACTCAAGCACCAAAAAAGAGAAAATAATAACAATAACAACAATAGGAACAACAACAATAACTACAATGATAACAACAATAGGAACAACAACAATGATACCAACATCTTTAAGTACCTACACAAATAATATGTGGTATTAGAATAACCAAGAGTTGTAAAGCATGGCACGCTGCAAAGATGCTATCAGAATATGTCATGGGATCATGTAAGAATAACTTTCCCTCTATCAATGGTGTTTCAATATTCAAGCAAATTTTAATTCCTTCATTAAGGGCCTTGATTATGTGTAGATCTATAAGCCTCACATTGTGCATATTATTTATCTAGAAAACAAGCCAACTCATAAAATTACCATTTAAATTCAAACGCAATAATGAAGTCAGAATAAAAAATCCAACTAAAGATGGGGATACAAACCTTCATAGGTATCTTCTCTTTGCTAAGCAAGACCTTAGCAAGATCAGACATAACAAGATCTGAACTTCGTTTGTCTGACTTTAGAGAAGCCTTTCTCCTCAAGGACTCTTCTTTGCCACCAGTTCCAAGTTGTGTATCATTTTTCCCGATAGAAAAAGAAAATGATCGACGATCCTTTCTCTCAAGCGTAGAAGGCACACGAATTAACTCTATTGGTGACAAATCAGCAGAAAAGTTTCTCATGATTGTGCCAATCACAAGTTTTACAGGCAAGCCAGGTTGAAGTTCGTCGGTTCCAATCAATGCATCTTCAGAGTCAATCACTTCTTCATTGTCACTCTCACTTTTAGCTTTATCTGCATCCATATTTTCCAGTCCTTCATTTTCCTCACCTTCCTCTTCCATAATTTGTTCAATGACTTTAGCAATTAAATCTCGATCAACCTTTCCTGGAGATACAACTTTTAAAACCTTAACTTTCACACCAGGAATCATATCTCGCAGGACATTCTGGATTCCATTTATACCATCAACCATGTCAGCATCATCATCTTTCTCTTCAACAGCCGTTATATCCTCCGCATATATGTCACCTTGTTCCTCAGTTGAACGTCGTCGAAGGGCTTGTATTGCTAGTTTTCTCGCTTATTTGATGTCTTCAGCAATAATTCTTCAGTTCTATCATTTCTCTTCAAATAAACTGCCTAAGAAGAACATGAAGGCCTTTAGTGTTCAAACGAAGATATAAAATCATAGTATATACTATATAATGAGAGATAAGATAACATGCTTAGAAATTTAAGAAATTCATTATTAATGATAGAAGATGCTATATACTCAGAAAAACATGAAGGCTAAAATTCATTATCTTGCGAAACTCAACAGATAATGTCAAAAGACCTCTTTTCATGATGGAAACATATTGAAAACATAACATTAACGATATATGTTCACCAAACAACCCGGGAGTTGCCGCAGCCTATGTACTGTGCAGAGTAATGAATCATTATCCATAAGGAAATAGTAAGAACTCTAAGAAGTCTCCTTGTTGCAACGATCATGATATTCAAAAAAATCTATGGCAGCAGATGCAGCTTATATATTATGAGACAACAAGAAATATGATGCCCAAGGAATACACAAAAGAGCTGCTCCTGTTATTTTCCAACTCATCTTTATTCATTTACTTCATCTCCTCCAAAAACAAACGATACTTTCCCGCATCATTTAATATCAACCAATCCACATAACAATATCCTACCACTATATTCAGTCCTTTTGTGAGCCAGTAAGTGACACTTACAAATCAGTGACCCAGAAGACAACAATTTTCTTTCCATAAAGTTATCACGCAGATATAAGTGCACAAGAGCATGCATTAAATTCTTCGTGATGAGAAAAACTGAAAGGTGGTTAAACATCAGCGGAAAGAATTTGAGCCATACCTGCTGTTTGTATTCTCCTCCATTCACAGTGAAAAAAACTTCAAACAGAGGTGAGCCTGGCCTAGCTGTAGACAGCTGCCTGTTAACAAAAGCTAAAAACAAAATAAGAAGCCTAATGTGATTTAATCAAATAAAGCACGTCTATAGCTAAATGAACCGAGAGAGATACATGCTATTTCCATATTTAAGTTGTTAAGCAACAATGTGCAATCTTACATTTGCAGACAAGTAGAATGTTCGCTCTGTTTAGAAGATTTTCAATGAAATAATTTCCTTTGACAAGAAGGATCATGAGTTTTGTCTCATTTGATAAGTCTCTAACAGCATCTAGTCTGAAAATCTCCGGCATTAAAACAGCGGCAAACTTTCATCCAGGCAATTGAGACGGTCTTGCACTAATAAATAATTTAATAGAGCTATCACACAAGAAGATGTGAACTGAATCTCAACAAACTAAATGGGAAAATCAGACAGATACAACCCTTTAATTAAATCATGTTAAAAGAAAAATTAACCTGGAAGTATAACTTCTGGCAACATATCTTCCATGTTCTGCACTGATGTGGATGATTCTACCAGAAGGTTCAGCTGCATTGGTTGAAATACCAGACCACCAGCCCACCTACATGATTTTCCATTTGAAATTACGTTAACTCCACAAAGAGGGGCACCATTAAATGACCAGTCAGCTGAATAATTAGAAAACCCCCACTAATTAAGCAAGAGAATCCACAGAACTGTAAAGAGTTCTCCAATTTCTTGAAGAAAATATGGACAGTTATTAACTTTTTAATTCATGATGAAACAAAAATCAATGATAACAACACTAACAAAACAAAAAAAACAATGAAGCATAAAAGGTGTTATACAGCCAGAAAGTCACCAGTTACACTGAACACAGCACAGTGTCTATCAGGAATATTCATCACTTACAATTTTTTGGCAAACTTTTTTACATATAGCAAAAGAATGAACCTCACACTTTGTTCAGATGAAGCAATACCAAGACGACAACACTTCCATGTGGATGTGTTCATCAAAAGAAAGACAACTATTAGATGTCAACATATAAAGAAAAAAAGTAATACGGTCATTAGTTATACCCATAACTTCACACAAACATCCTGGTTTTTCAACAAATAAATACAAAAAAAAAGGTTAGTAAATAGTACACTTTGCGACATCAAAAGAAGGTATTTCCTTACGTGCTCGCAAATAAAATTCATATAGCGAAACTAATTAACCCCACACCCCCCGCCCGAATAACCCAACTTCAAAATATTTGTGGACGCTCGGTGCTCGGTCTAGATAACATTTGAACCCATAGACAATCCAAGCATTTAGCAGGATACTTTGAGCATTCACATCTCGGTGAAAACATGATACATATGCATAAATACATCACAGCAATTAAATGACCTATAAAGGCACAAGATCAACTTACCAAGCCACAGCCAAGCATAGTCACGAAAGAAAGCTGCGTCACCATAACGCTCTTCTATAATAGCTCTCTGCAATAGCAAATAACTTAGACAAATAAAAGGCTGGAACATCGGAAACGAGTACATTGAGCATTTACCTTAAGTTCGGAAATAGCAGTGCCAACAGTATCCTTCTTTGTTGTAGCCATTATAGCAGCCTTGAGCTTAGCGGCTTCTTCGTAATCTTCTCTAGCAACAAAGCAACACGCAATTGTGACTGAAAGAAAACAGACGCTTACATATTCCAAGACGAATGTGCATACACTATGCTTGTAAAGGGAATACGGGAGAAAAGATAAGAATTCTGTTATATCAAGACTCAAAAGAAAAATCATCCTATGTGCAAAGTGAGTAAGTAATGAGAACTAATGACAAAATAAGTTTGAAATGTTATTGCAACACCATGTATTTCCATAGTTATGGCCTTATAACAGCTCTAAGGACTGTTCTCATATGGAAAGTGAATTGATTTTATATTTGATGAAGTCAATCAAATTTATCAAAACAGACCACTCACTAAAATATGATTTTTGTTAAGCGGGACAATGATCGAACGGAACCAAGTTTTTATTCCCCATACAAATATAAAGATCTCATAAAACAAAATCACAGTTTCAATCAAAACAGATTTAATCTAATTAAATACTAATTAAAAAAAATCCAACCATTTACAAACAGGAAAAAGAGATCAAAACTATTTCTTCTTTACGGAAGTTGACTTTAGGTTCTTTAAATATGTATAATTTGAGATTGCATGAATATCATAGGATATAAAATATAGCCAACGAAAGATGAAACGAGCCGACCGTGAGAGGCCACAGCGGGGCTACCAGAGAAAAGCCCGCCCCCACTAGCTAACAAAGCGGGGCCACAACAACAACAACAATAACAAGAACAAAAACAAGAACAAGAAACAAATAAACAGACGTAGAGAAAGTACATATCATAAAAAATATAAATGGGAATTCCTAGCTTCCAAAACTTTGTCCTCCTCCATTGTCGCTCAAACCTCCCGCCGCCCCCGGGCGTCCTCCTCCATTGTCGCCGCAAGCTCCCCCCCGCCCCCCGGCGGCCGCCCTCCTCCATTGTCGCCGCAAGCTCCCCCGCGCCCCCCGCGGCCGTCCTCCTCCATTGTCGCCGCAAGCTCCCCCCCCGGCGGCCGTCCTCCTCCATTGTCGCTGCAAGCTCCCCCCCGCCCCCCGGGGCGCCCGGCGGCCGTCCTCCATTGTCGCTGCAAGGACGAGGCAAAGAAAGGGTTTTATCCCCCCCTCCCCCCCGGGGCGCCCGGCGGCCGTCCTCCATTGTCGCTGCAAGGACGAGGCAAAGAAAGGGTTTTAAAGATTAAACCATAATTACAAGAGCTATATGACCGTTTGCAAGGGTTTTAAAGATTAAACCATAATTACAATATGACCGTTTGCAAGGGTTTGCAATAAATACGTGTTTATTATTTTTTTTAATTTTCATGATTACTTTTTAATTTAGAAAAATACGTGTTTATTATTTTTTTTCTTTAACAAATTTAATTTAAATTCTTCTATTAAATTTGTAAAATTATTTTATGTATGATATTATGGTGTTTTTTGGTAGCCCAATTTGCATTTGTGTGATGCAAATTGGTTTATGACAAGCACAAATAAATATTTTCTTACCATCAATAACTTGCCCATATAATATGTGATGCTATATTGTTCGATATTTTTATATTTTTTGATATCCATGACAAGCATGATAAATACTTTCTCTGTAATGGCCCAAATTTCAAAATAAAATTCAGTTAAAGTTGCGTTGTTATACTTTCAATGGGAAAATTTTAAGGAAATGTATGTTCCCATTTAAATGATTTTAATAAAATAATTAATTATTTGAAAGTTTGTAAATAATTTTAGATATGGTAATAATTAATTATTACCATATCTAAAATTATTTTACAAACCTTTTCTCACAGGAAAGAAATTCTAATTTACATAAATATGTCAAAGATATTCTTGAATAAATCAAGCTTGAATTATTTATCTAACAGTTAAAAAGGTGTATTATAAAGTTTATAAATAAAAAATTAGCAGGTAAATATAGAAATCGCTACTTGGCATATCTTTCCAGTTGAATTGTTTTTCACTAAAATAATTATATGCATGTACAAGCAAAAAATTAATAGGTTTTCATAAACCATATTATACCATTATTAGAATAAACAATTTAACTTTCATTAAAAGTTTTTCTCAAACCCTCATGACCGCTTTATGTGTTTAAAAACCTGCGCAATTAACAAGAAAAACCGATAACCAAGGAGGAATTCACATGTTAAACAAAAAAAAAAAAAAAAAAAAGAAGCATGCAACACCATAACACACAATAGCACCGAATTTGCGAACCTTAAATTACAATAGAGATTACGTGCCACCCTTTATTACATGACAACATGATAAATCACACAATAGACAATTCAGTGAAGACGGGAAGAATACGAATGTCATTGCACACACCCACAAGGAAAAATATCAACTTTTATATTAACTAATAATACATGAGTCACAAATGGCCAAGTACATTCACAAATTGTTGCTTCCAAATCCAGAAGGAAATGAGGCCCCTGTAGCTGAAAAAATTCACCCATCCAATAACACAAGTGCACTCCCCCATCAGCAACATGGCTCAGGTCACATTACTGCCAAAATCACACGTCATTGGCCCAACTTGAAACCATTTCTGTTTACAATCTCGACATACACACACTTGCGAAGAAACAAATTGAACACAACGACGGTATAAAGAATCAAACAGTGCACCCACTTGAGTGAAACAACTATCGAAACGTAAAAAAAAAATCAAGGTTTCCAATACTGACAGACTAAGGAAACATACACAAAAAATTATGCCTCCCAACCTTAGCTAAATCAATTTAGTCGAGAAAACCCAAGACGACAAGATATCGGGAAAACATAAAAACATTACCCCAAACATTGACTCCTGACTGCAAGAGGTTGGGTTACACCCCCACAATTGCCCCGCTAGTGGCCATACTTAGGGAAAAAAATTGAGTTGGTCAAACAGCCTTCTCATCTTAAGAAAAAAAACCTTGGAACAAAATTTAATCCAGCCATAGAACAGATACACAAAAACCCACTTACATGCAAAAAAAAAAAATCGCAAGATATTAGAATCGACCAATATAGAAATAGTTTTCACCAAAAAGGGCTCCAGCATGCATCTGGCAACAAAACAAAGAGTTTATCCCGTTCATTGCCTCACCAATGCATTACACCGCCACGTGAACCATGCCTTAGTGCCGGAATATTAATGCTTTGCTCATCATTGCCTTGGCAGGAAGACCTACACCATGCCTCAGTACCCTTTTTTTTAATTCCTATAAAATACTAACAATAATAGTGCCTATAGGACCAATATTAGTATGAAGAAAGCCTTGCCAATAGTAGCATTGAACCCAATCCCATCATTATGATGCTTTTAGTGTTTTGGTGTGTTAAGGTTTGATTTCCGATAGCTATTGGTCGTATTTTGTTTTGTGTTTCTTTATAGGTTTTGTTTAATTTTTATTAATGTGGTTTGTGGTGGATATTGCTTGTTTTAATAGGGTGAATCAATGGTTGTGTCAATGCCTTTAACATGGATGACTTATGTTAATCGGGCATGCGTTTTCAACCTCTCGTTATCTGTTGCGATTTATTTAGTATGATGTACATGTTTTGATGTCCACTCAATCATTGCAGCTTAGTGAGTCATTGAATATCAAATGTTGTTGCCAGTGAAATGTTGAGGATCTGATAATGCAATCAAAGAGTCTTGACAAACTTATAAAAAAAAATAATAAATAAAAGAAGCAATACAATATAATATGCGTATTTTATAGCACTTAATAAGGCCCATGTTACGCACTTATAATTTGTGGTGAAATGATTATCTCCTGGCAATTATATGATTATGAGGAGTTGTGGGCCATGATTAGGAAAAATGACTTTTTCTGTACATTCTTTATGACTTTATGTTGGTGAAAAAGGCTTCATGATTAGATTAAAGAATAATTCTATTTTGAATTAGGAAATAATATGGTGGCATTTTAGAAATTTGATTAGGTTCTGGCTAGGGTGGAAAATTTTGAACTTCAATATATTTTACTGTTGTGGCCTTGTTGGTACACGGGATTAAATAGTTAGTGCCGTGAAAATTTATGTTGATTTGAAGGCAAGGTTGTCATGGCATAAGATGGGACTCTAAAAAGTTCAAGCCCCCATTAATATATATATTTTAATTATGGGGTTTGAACTTAGGGTGCTTGAAGGGTAAGAAATTAATTCGTTGTGTATTCCGGTGTCAATTTGCATAGTGAGTATTAGAGCTTGGATCATGTTTGTACTTAAGTTTGGAATCTAAGGCAAGTGCAATGTTCTTGTTATAGGACCTGTGCCTGAATCTTGATTTTGTGTCCGAGTGGGTTCCGTAGCTCGGGGTTATTTTCCAGGTAAGTCAACCACGTATATACTTCATATTTGTATTTATATAAAATTTTTGATTTCTGAAATTATTTACATAATTATTTAATTATTTGGGTTTTATTGTGAAATAAATTTTCACTACATTATATTTAATTGTTTTGGATTAAAATGTTAAGTATATTATGATATTCAAATTTATTGATTATTTATGCACTTTGTATTTATTTATTTATTTATTATTTAGTCAATTGATTTGAATATTTTATTCAATTATGTATTTATTCAATTATTGAATAATTATTGTTGACAGTGATTTTAGAACCGACATATTTTGACATAGCAAATTATAGTCCCCAACTAACTTTACAACAACCTTGTCATTGGGGGGTTAAACACGACCATGTCGACACGTATTTCGATTCGATAAGAAACTATAGTTTCGCACCGTTCCGTCGGTGGAGAATAACGGCTTCGATAATCTGCTCGGGTCACCGAGGGTAAATAAATGAACTCGATAATCTGCTCGGGTCGCCGAGGGTAAATAAATGAATTCTCGTGTTTTGTTTTTTTTGCATCGGTTATTTGGGGGGCATATATACTGTTCATTTAAAACTTTGTTTGCTTGAAATGTTTTGATGTCTGGGTTTCATTTTGTTGATATGTATTGTATAACATTACTTTAAGTACATCTTTGAAACCATCGAGTTTTGTGACCCCTATATTACTATGGGCTTTTAGTGGTTGCTTACTGGGCTATTTAGCTCATAAATTGTTGTTCTGTTTCTTTTCAGATCAAGAGTAGGTGTGTGGTGGCTAGCTTAGCAAGGATTGTTGAGTGAGCACCAGGTGCCTAGCAGGAGATTAGTTTCTGTTAATAAATCAGTTATTTGTCAAAATGTTTGGTTAATGATGTTCTAATAATCCCCGAAAAGGTATGGCCACATCTTACTTTTAAATAAAGACTCAAAAAAAATATTTGTGCAAAAATACCAACATTAACTAGAATAAGCATCTATGTGAACTAAAAAGAAACATGACCATTTATTTTTTTCATTGCAAAAGAATTTCAATTTAAACCAAAAATGCCAAAAATGAAAACGTGATGATTTAAAATGCCTGAATTATGGGAAAAGATCAAGAATGATACTGAAAATCCCTTGCAAGATTAAGATTTTTAAAAGAAACTATGCTTATAATTACATTCATAAAGGTAAGCTTCACTAAAGAAAATGATATATTTACACGCACTCCGATTACCATAAATATTAAAACAAAGGTACGGCCATCTCCAACCCAAAACTCTATATTTGAAGCTTTCAGTTTCAAAAATATAGCTTCCACAGTAAAAGTTTCTCCAACCAACAACTCTATTTTTAACTCCAAAACAGAATATTCTAAGAATATTCTTTACACTTTACAATTTATATATTTGTTATCTTTCAATTCTTTTTTACTTTTAATTTAGCAACCTAAACAACTCATTATTTTCAACAACCACCCCTTATGGATCTAATATGTTTAATGAGTTTTTTGGCGACATCGGTGGAAGTGGCGATAACATACCAGACTATTAGCCCATCTATTGTCAACTTCATTAGTTGTATTTTGTGTGTTGTGGTTTTTTATTGTTGTCAATGTCAATCTATGTTATTTTCTGTGTTTTCATTTTATTGTTCACGTTATTTGTGTTAATTTTGATGAATTTATATTTTTTGTATTATTTTTCTAATTTTTATTTTTATTAATTAAAAATATAAAATTAAATTATAATTTATTAATTTTATTAAAATATGAAATTATAAATACAAATTTTATAATGATATATATTTTATGGGGTTAAAATTAGACGAAAATTATAAATTAATAGCCTAAAATATATAAAATAACCATTAAACTAATAAATATAAAAATTAAAAAATAAAAAAAATTTAAAGCTGGCTACATTGCCACGCAATTTCTTGCGTGGCACTGTAGCCAAATGTGAATTTGGCGTGCAGAATTAATGGCGTTTAACACCATTAATAAGTACGCGTTGGAGATGCCCTTAGGGAATTGAGTTTCAAAAATACCTAAAAGATGCATCACACATTACCTTGTCATTCCACAATATAAAGACCATAAAATATGTTTGTCATTAGCATGAGGTCACCAGAATATGAATGGACATAAATGGTTTAAATAACATACATACACAGATAAGGCTGCTCAAAACCAACAAAAATTCACTGCTTCTGCTAAGATTGTACAATATATTTTTTCCAATTATTGAGCTAAAATTGGCTAATATCAAAGTGTATTTCAATCAACAATATAGAAATATGCCATTTCATGAAATACTCATAACATCCATGTTTGGAACTTAATGGACTGGTAGTTGTCATAGCAAACACTCAGATACTAAATAGATTGGCTCAGTTATTGCTGCCACCATTTGGTTCATCTGGAAAGCAAGATGCAACTATATATTCAAAGACACAGAACCTAACTATATATTCAAGCCTTCCAGAAAGCTTCCAGAAACCTTTGCGAGTCGACCCTCATCATATTCTTCCTCACATTGACGAGGAGAGCCGTGTTTCTCTCAAAAAGCAAGTTGTCTTCAGGTAAATCTTCTTTTTCTTCTTCTTCTTTCGATGTTGTTGTTTCAGAGAGAAGTTTTTGTCAATCCTTTTATGGATTTTTTTGATTTGTATTGTAGTAAGATGTGAGCTTTGTGATAAATATTTAAAATAGGATATTTTTCCCCCTCATGTGATTGAATATGGTGATGAAATCTAATCAGAAGGTCTTTGCCCTCTCTAAATGATAGTGTTCTTCTTGAATCGGCTTTTAACAATAGGTTTAAGTAGAGCCAACAAGCTACCTGGATTGAACTGCATAGATATCAGGGTTTTTGCATAGATATTTTTCCCCCTCATATTATCGGGGTTTTCTTTTTACATCCTTCACAAACTTTACTTGGGATGAACTGCATAGATAGTGCTAGAGTTAAAAATTCTACGGGATTAGAAAGATCGGGGACACACAAAATCCTTCAAACTACTCCATTAGAATTGCACATTCAAAACTTTCATAGAACAAGCATGGCTTATTTCAAACAAGAAGAGAGCTTCTGAATCTTAAAAGAAAAGGGGAAGGTCACAAAAGAACAAAGCCAAGGACTAGGATTGATCGCATTAAGCCACAAGTGAGGTTTAATAAGATCTAGAATTTTTCACAAAGATCTGAAAAGCAAGGAGCTAGGGATGCAAGTGGGGCGGGGCGTGGCGGGGAATGAGATCCCCATCCCCATCCCCGCTCCCACGGGGCGGGGATTCCCCGCCTGCAAATTCCCCGCGGGGGAGATGTTTGCCCCACTCACTCCCCCGCAGGGATCCCCACGGGGCCGGGGAATCCCCGCCCCCCGCCAATTTTTTTTATTACATCAACAAATGAACAAATACATCATCATGAAACACCACTATAAAATTCTTAACAAATACATCAATATGAAAAAGCACTACAAAGAGTTTCAAGTCATCAAATCTAGAACAAAAACAACAATAACATCAACATGACAATAAGTGACATTAACATGAACGTCAACAAATAAATCAATTAACTCAAAAATCCAAAATTCTTAACTTCATATGAAATCCAATTTTTTTTCATTCTTTAAAAATCTTGAGCGAAGAAGATGAAATGTATTAAAGAAGTTATTGATAGTATGAATCGTATGACGAACATAACAAGGGGATGTTGTGATTTCAAAAGCAGATATTCTATTTAGTATGTACAACTATCTAAGAATACAATGGAAACAAGCAAGAAATAACCTAATAGTACTAGTACTAGGAATACAACTGACAATTGTCAACAGAAATTAAAGAAAAAGAGATATCAAGTATCAACTAGAGTCTGGACTTTAGGAGTATGAGTGACATTAGCCTTAAACCTATAAATATTATCAAATTAAGAGATATATATATATATATATATATATTAATATAAACAATTTTTTTTATTTTTTTTATCAGTAAACAACATTGTTTAAATTAAATTTCCATTAAATTGAAAATTTATAGCTAATTTTACCTAATCTTAAATTTATCTTAATTTTTATAGGAAATAAATAAAATTAATTAAAATTTTAAAATATTTTTTCATATAATTATATTCGTACATTACATATTTACATAGGAGTAACACTAGTTTTACTAAAAATCTAAAATATTTTTAATGCAAACCAAAACTATATATTTTTTTAAAACCTAAATATTTGGTCCTTATAATCTTATTATATATTCATATTGAATTTTAAAACAAATAAATAAATAATCATATGAGTCATTTTTAATATATATATATATATATATATATATATATATATATATATATATATATATATAAAATTAAAATTCGGGGAATCCCCGCGGGGAATAAGGCGGGGATTCCCCGCGGGGCGCAGGGCGGGGATCCCCACGGGGATTCCCTGCAGGGAGCAAGGGGATTCCCCGCGGGGAGCGGGGCGGGGAATGTCCTCCCCGCCCCCGCGGGGGGTTATTTCGGGGAATCCCCGCCCCGCCGGGGCGGGTCCCCGAGGGGAACGGGGATTCCCCGCCCCACTTGCATCCCTACAAGGAGCATTTAGGGGGAATATGAAGGCTCTAAGGGTGTATGAAATCATATTTAAGCCCCGAAATACCAACCCAATGAGCCTCATCTTTGTTAAGATATTTTAAAGTGTTTTAGGCAAGTTAAAGCTGTGCATAGGTAGCCTAGATTCCTAATAGCCAAACCCCTATCAGACTTGTCAAGAGTAGCTTTGTTCTAAGAAATTAGAGGAAGGCCACTTCCATTGCTACCTTTGTGTCAAAGAAAATTCTTGGCAATTTTAGCAAGTTGATCAAGAACAGAGTCAAGCATTGAATAAACTGCTAGAGTGTATGAGGGGATTGACATAAGGATACTATTGGTCAAAATCCATTAGTAATATGAATATATATACAAATCATCTATCTCCCTCACCTTATCAAACTCAACAACTTATTTTCCAACATCCATCAATATATAAATGCATGCATGTATGTCTTAATTGATATAGTACTAATACATATACACAAAGCATTTATCATTTGCTTATCATCAACTGCATGCTACTCATCATCATTACCAAAAAGCTCATGATGATTTGAATGCATAGATTCTATAACTAATTACAATTAGGTTGAATTCCAAGTTCATCCCATCATACATGGTAAACACCACAAACACCTTGCTATGTGAATGTCATATGTAAAACATGACCAGTTTTTTTTCAATGCTCGCAGGAGACCACCGAAAGAGCACTTGTTGAAGTGCATTAGAGAAGGAAAAAAATCTGAAAAGATATAGCTGAAAAACACAAGTCTAATATCAGAATTCGAAGGTGAAATTCGTATTTTACTTCAAAATTAATTATTAATTGATCATCAATGCTTGTTATACCGCCCATCATATTAGCACTTAAACAGATAATTTATCATGATATAATGTTTAGAGCACAAGAGGACAGGTCTGCTTTGACACCATTGTAGTCATGTGCTAACAGTTTAAAACTTCTACACTTGTGCTTCTTGAATTGTTTCTTTTTCATCTGGTCAAGTTATCAGGTTGACTTGGAAAACAAATTCATGACTTCTCTTTTCTTTTCTCATTAATTGCAACCATTGAAATCAATCTTGTTTTTTCATGCATTCTTTATTGAAATTCCACAACAGTGAAGCTTCAGAAGACATACCTTTGAAATTCCACAATTTTTTCATGCATTCTTGTTTTCAATTATTTACCTTTTAGTTGAGATTTTTTTATTAAAACAATGTGGGACATGGAGTTTGGAGCTCTGATTGCAAAAAAAAAAAAATTGATTGAATTATATAGGTCAGTTATTTTTTTAGCCATGAATATCATTGGATGACCAAAATCATCATATTGTCTGTGTGAACAATTTCAGCTAAAAACTACAGAGCATCGTTGAAGATTAACTAACAATTATCAAAGTCCTTGCCTACCTTTCCCAACATGCTTCTGAAAATTTTCATCTATACTTTTTACTCCATATTATGGCAGGGGAGAAGTAAAATGGTTTTTAGTTGCTTTTAGATGCTTGAATTTTTTTGTTGATGTTTTGTACAACATGGAGCTCAATTTAACCTATTTTTGTTTTCTTCCCTGTAGGAAATGCCTAGAGTGAAGCAGATTGCACGTAGGCCCAAGAGGGCCCGAGGGGAGCCATCAAGTAACCGATCACTTGAGCCGGAATTCACTATACCCGCTCATCAGGAGCGGTTTGACCGACTCAAGCATTTGAAATTCGGGCAAACAAGAATTATCGATTGGGAGACGCTTAAGTAGGTCAATCTTGCGTCAGACGTCCATGAGTTACTAAGGGATAGCAACTGGGAGCGGCTATTTTCGATTGATGAGCAGGCGTATCGCGAGTTGACTTTGGAGGTACTTTCCACATTCATGATTTCAAAGATACCTCTCAGTTGGCACTCACGCAGTATGATACAGTTCCAGTTGCATGGGGAGATGATCCAAATGTCATACACAGAGTTCGCCATCTATCTAGGATTGTACGATGAGGAGTTCACACGAACTCCAGAGTATGAGAACCTGTATACCCAACTGCCATTGGGGACACCGCAAGAGGAGCGCTGGCATCAGATCAGCCGGGAGGCGCACTATCACCCGTATTGAGGTACCTTCATGCCCTCTTGTGCAGAACATTGACAGCACGAGGAGAGTCGACTGGGGTGGTAAACACTACTGATTTCGTTTACCTGTGCGCGATGGCTGAGCATGTTCCCTTCTACTTGGGGTACACTGTCGTAAAATTCATCCTCCACCAGGCATCCGATGCGAGAGTGGGCGTGCTTATGCTGGTCCTTACATCACCAGGTTGGTGCGAGGTATGGGTAAGCTGCGAGATATTGATCACATGCGACCTGTAGGCGGAATCATCCCATTGGCCATGGATACTCTTCGAGCCATGGGGATGGTTCGCTTTCAGCGGACTGCTCGAGGACACCGATATATGTTAGTTGGGGCCGCTGAGGATGAGCAAGAGGCAACACAACCAGCACCCGCACCAGCACCCGCACCAGCACCCGCACCGATTCCGACCACTACATCACCATCCGAGGTGGAGAGGTGGATTGTGGATTCCCTATGTCGATTGGCGGCACACTCCGGCATTGAGCTTCGTCCCCTGCCTCCGAGTTTTGTATCTGCATCTGCATCACAAGCAGAGGTAGAAAGCAATGGCGATAGTGAAAGCAGTAGTCATAGTGGTTCGGCAACTCCGACATCAGATTAGGACCTCTTTTGCTAAACTGTTTCTTTGAATGTGACTGTCATTTGAAATTTTGCTTTGTTAAAAGGAAGAAGAAGAATATACAAACATTGCACTTGTTGCACTTTGTTTATGAACTTATTTTGTTGGTTTGCTCATTGTTAAAAGAAAATTATTTTGATGGTTTGATTATTGTTAGAAGAAGATTAAAATTATTTTGTTGGTTCGATTATTGTTAGAAGAAGATTAAAATTATTTTATTGGTTTGATTATTTTTTTCGTTTGCACTTGTTGTACACAGGGATAGTAGATGAATGACCTTTTTGTTGTGGATTTTGCAGGCTAGCATGAGGACCTGTGGCCTTCATACTTGGTCTTGAAGGAAGTACAAATTTGAACATCTAAGTTGTCCTTTATGTTATGTTAATATGTATAGATATATGTATACATATGTATAATGTTAGGTTGTTTTTGGATGATGCTATATTTGTTTGTCAATAGTTTTCTTGGATGATGTTATATTTGTTTGTCAATAGCATGAGGACCTGTGTTTTTTTTTTTTATTTTTGGTTCTCTGTTCTTTTGAGTGGAGTTCTTAATTGGTGCATAAAAAGGAGTTGTTCGTTTGTGAATAAAAAAGACTTTGTTGTGATATGAATATTATTTATGTTGGATTGGACTTATTATTCTTGGTTTGGATAATTTATGTTTATATATGTTCTAACTCATCAAAATGTATATTTGTTTTAATTTTTCTTTAGGTCGTAATTTCAAAATTTTTGGAGAAGATTTAAATATTCTTCATTTCAGTTTTGTAAGATACACGGGCAAGGTAACATATACACGGCCGTGTAACACTTTCATGATTATTCATTAAACCAGTAATATACACGGGCAATATACCCGGCCGTGTAACGCGTTGTTGGGTTATTCAACAAGTCTGAGAGATACACGGCCGTGATAATATTTGCACGGCCGTGGAACGCGTTGTTGGCATATTTTCATTAAACCTGTAAGATACACGGGCAAGGTAACATATACACGGCCGTGTAACACGTTATTGGATTATTCATTAAACCAGTAATATACACGGGAAGGCAATAAGTACACGGCCGTGTAACGCGTTGTTGGGTTATTCAACAAGTCTGAGAGATACACAGCCGTTGTAATATTTGCACGGCCGTGGAACGCGTTGTTTGCATATTTTCATTAAACCTGTAAGATACACGGGCAATGAATAAGTACACGGCTGTATATATTCTCCATCGCTACTCCCCTTTATATATTCTCACTCCCACCATCAGTCCCATTTCTGCATCCCTCTCCCTCTCATTCTTTCTCAGTCTCTCTTCCTATATTTCTAGGGTTCCAAGTAATTGAAGTGGGTTGCAGAACAAGGGAAGCATTGAGGTTTGAAGTACTGCGAGCTCCATGTGAGGTAACTAATTACACGACCTTATCTTTTGATATTCTTATATATTGAACTGATTTTCATTGGATTTCTTATCTCACATTTATGGATATTTTGTATATGATTTCATCCTTAGGGACTCTATCTCACATTTATGGTGTATAGGCAGAAATGACACTAATAGAAATGACATCTATATTATCTATTATCAGCAACATTGTTCTTTTCTTAGTTTAGGGTTACATCTACCCAAACATGGTTGTTGACATTTCTGCAAGGTTTATTCTTTTCCAATTATGCAAGACTCTAATGATTACCTATTAATGCAATGTTAAGATGGATTGACACCATCTATTTTGCTATCTTCTTCAAATAATTTCATGTTAATTGGTGAATTTGCAAGATTCTTGGTATGCTACATCCATACATCCCCTTTTTATTGTGCAATGGAGTGTAATGTTATTATTAACTGTAGTTTGCTACATTCATACATCTCCTTTTTATTGACAGAAGACAGAATGAGTATTATCTTGATGAATCACAGACCAATTACCAAATAGTTGCTACTCACTTACATGTCATTGATAGTAAGTATAATTGAGGGTAAGCTACTCACTTGCATGTCATTGATAGTAACTTCAATGAGAAAACTTTTGCTTAATGTTGTTATTGTTCTATTTGGATAGAGTTAAGAAGCTAAAATAGATGCAGTAGAATTTGAAATTTGTAATTTGCTAGTGAGAAAATCAACCATATATTTCAAATTTTAATGTGATTCCCTTCTTTAGTAAGCTTATGGTCTTGAAAATTTCTTTTTCAAAAGTAGCAATCTTGAATGCCCTTTACATGTCTTCGGTATAATGGGGAATTGATTTTGTTTTCCCCAGTAATTCTTTCTTATCATATACAAAAGAAAAGTAAATGCCAACAAATCTGTTTTGAAAATTGTGGTTTTTAAAAGTTTTGACTGGACTATCTCCCGTTTGTTTATTGAATATTATTACTCAAGAAAGAAATTCAGGAAGCTAGGACAAGAATTTTACTTAAAAGTGCTTCTCTGGTATCAAATCTTGGTGCCGAGGTTTTGGATGTGTATTTACGGACTTGGAACTCGCTCCCCACAACAAGTTGATAAGTTTCAAGTCATATCGTGTCTTTATTAATCAACTTTTGATATTGATCTATATGGTTCTTTCATTAATTCAACTTTTGATATTGTAGGATTTATTAATCAAAATCATAACATTTGAGTACCGAGCTCTTATCTCCAGTAACAAACTCTGAAAGCTTTGATAGGTGAGTGACTTATGTTCTATTGATAAATCGCTGATTATGTGAGCTATTACACTATGAAATATGAAGATATACACGTATATATATATATGAAAATATTATGATGATATATACATATATACACATAGATGCATAATAATCAAACAATAAAATTTTAGAAGCTTACTTGCAAGTATTATATGGAAAATGTGGTTGTAGGGAATGGGAGGTAAACGTGTTGCATCATTTCCTCGTCCATCTGCAATGCATGTACCTCCAAATCCTAGCCAAACTACGAGCTCGGGGTCCATTCTTCTATTGCTCGTGTGCGTACAAGTTCTCGAGGCTCTTCAGAATGGGTTGATACACGAGTTTTCATTCCAGCTTATGTCCCACCCCCCAATCCTGAAATTCCAACTCCTTTGGATGAGGCCCGCGAGGGTGTCCAATTGAATCATGAAGATAATTCTAACTCGAAAATAGATGAAGCTACTGAGGGGAGTGCAGAGGCCCATGCTGGTGGCTTGCTGCAGAAAGCCTTCATTGTCCCATCAAGCCTTCAGTAAAATCATTTATTGTTATTATTTTTTATTTTTATTATAGACTTAAATGATATATTTAATATGATTAATTTTTTATTTCTTTTTTCAGTAAGAAATCTGTGCTTGACATTCTTAAAAAGCTTATAAAGAAGTACTACACCGCACCTTGGAACAAGTGGAAGGAAGTGTCTGATGATGGCTATTCATGTTACTGGCAACAATTCCAGGTATATTTTTTTTTTTTAGTTTTTTTTTAATTTAGTAACTAATACATTAGTTTAATTATGTATTGTAGTCTCACTTTACTTGGGAACCGAATGATGTCGGAGAAGTTGAAAAAATGTTTAATAAGAAAGCTGCTGAGTGGTTGCGTAGAAATCTAGGTCGTGCACGGAGAAACGAAAGAGACCAGAATGGATTAGACATAACGTGTGGGACCAATTGCTATTGATTTGGAACGATGAACAATATAAAAAATATTGCGAGAAGAATAAAAAAAGTCGTCATTAGAATACAGAGGGATCTACCACAGTTTATCATGGTGGTTCTATATCTATGATTGAACATAGAGATAGACTAGTAAGTTTCTTATCTCCTCAGTGTGTATATTAAAAGCTTTTTGACAACTAACTATGTTTATTTATTTTTTTAGGAAACCAAATTGGGTAGGAAGGTATCTATGGTGGAGGCTTTTATGGATGTTTATCGAAAAGAAGATGGGAGTTGGAATGAGCAAAGGGCCCAAGTAGCTCATGTATGTGTAAATTAAATTCCACTCCTAATTAATAATAATCTTTTTGACATAACATATAATTAACATTTAATGTTATGTTTTGTAGGAGAAATTTGTCAAGGCTCGCAAAGACATATTGGCTCGAGAAGGCCAAGGGGTACAAATCGACGATGATAAGCTATGGAGGGACCTGTTTGGAGTAGCAAAAAATCGGTGCTATGGCATGGGCAATCTCGTTGAGGAGATCAATTCACCTAAGTACTCTCATCCTTGCCAATCTCAATTTGGTTCAGCAATCGGTTGTTTCAATTCCTCCGGAGGTTATGAGTAAGCTAGAATTTTTAGAGAAAGCATATGAGGAACAAAAACAACATACAAGATTCTTAGAGAAAGCATATGAAGAGCAGAAGCAGCAAAACCAGTACATTCTTTCCCTTTTAGAATCTCGTAATATTCAGATAAATCTTGAACCATGTCAACGTACTGCTAGGATGGGGAGTCTGTCTCTCAGGTTCCTCAACGTTCAGAAGATGTTGAACAACCCCAGTTGAGTCAATATCAAGATGAATGTGTTAACGAAATTGCAACAAAGTGCATGCGACATTTTTGGATTTGTTTTTGGGATTCATATCTTCTAATGTCATATTAAATGTTTGAACAATTTTTTTTTGTATTGGATTATCATATTAGACATTTTTCTATTGGATTATAAATGTTGTTGCAGTGTATTGCAAAGTATTATAAATTGGGAACTAAAACAGGTTTACACAATTGTATCAAGTCTTTCCTATTTTGATGGAAGATCTTGTGAATATATTGATAATCCTTCTCCATGGAAGACCCACTCGGTATAACCTTCTAAGAAACCATAGGCTATCAAGTGATCTCTGACAGTTGCTCTACAATACCAATTACGGTTTAAACACTTTTTGCAAGGACAAATGATTTCCTGTCCTTGAGCTGCCCTTTGAAATGCCAAATCTAAAAAACTGTCAACTCCACTAATATATGTTGGACTAGCTCTAGGGAGAGCCATCCAATCTCTATTTGTGGTATTCATTGAGTTTGACTATCTACAAAAAAAAAATCCATTATCATTGAACAAGATTATGGGAGATTGTAAGTGATAGATCATACTTCACAAAAAATTCAAAAAATATATATAGTTATATAATGCACTTCGGAAAAAATGGAAGCCAACGTAATGTGTCAAAGTTTAGTAACCTAGCATGTCATTCAAAAAACAAACAATCCTTGCAACAAATCTTTTTCAATCAAAGCACTAATTAAGCTAAATATACAACATCAACAAAAATAATAATCCATAGAAGTTATCACCTTTCCAAATGGGGAGACTATTTGATGAAGTGTTGTTATTCTATCACCAAGCTTGTCTTTCCTCACCTGCAACAAATGACAAAGTTAAGCTTGGGAGTTTAGAGATCATATAAACATATTGGACTATGGATACATTCAGAAGTACTTCTTGTTTTGCCAAGCAATCCTCAATCCCTTCTCCTGCAACCAATTAAAAAGATATGGTTGGAAAACAAATCTGAGTTTCTCCACAAAAATAGATCCATGAAAATTGCATGCTGCTCGACTTAAGGGCATTTATTCTTAATTTCGTGAGGACAGTGAAGTGAATCCTAAAAGAACACATTTGGTGTTTAATAAACTAAGGGTAGACCCAATTCCAAATGTAAATACTTCATTAGAGAAAGCTAATTCATATAAAAATACACAAATAATGTCATTTTATTAAATTACCGACCCAAGATTAAATTTAAAAATGATAAAATTATACTGTGTATTGATAGAGTAGGGATACCTTTGTAGTGAAGTTTTATAAATTTCTGCTAGCCAAATCATTGACATGCATTCAAATAAATTTGAAAAGTGATATTGTGGATTAAAACAAATACGAAAAGGAAAATGGTAACGTGCCTCGGTGACATATATAAATAACATTACTCATTTTATCGACTTTCTATATAAATTATATACATGTTATAGGTTATAAGTGGCATGAAATGAATGCCTTATTATTATTTTATAAAAAAAATAATAAATCACAATCTTATTGAAAAGAAGGAAAACACAAGTACATCAAATATACTTTGTGATTAGTTTTGCATCAAATAAACCTTATTAAATCTAATACTTTGTGATTAGTTTGGGTATCATGACGCTTGGTGCAAAACCTTATTAAATATATGCACTCGCCCTTTTTTTAGATAGTTTGGAGATCTTATTTGGGATAGAGCACCCAAGATATTTATATTTATGGGGTTCCCCTGGTAAACAAGTAGTATGTTTTTGTGCTGTTTTCAAGAGTAAATGGGCCATATATTACATGGTTTTGGGCTCTTAATTTGTGAGCCTATACAATTTACACTTTTATTTCTGTTATATCTTTTTCCCATGTATATTCTTGAGAATGTTTGTTGTCACTCAATATCAAATTATAATTCATTACTTGAAGGGGATAAGTCTTGATTTTGCTTAAGGGGAACCCTATTTGTGATTTTAATAATTGTGACCGCAGTTAAATTACTCCGAGATAACAAGCATCGTCATTTATATATTAATTCTTTAAGTTTCATACTCCAAATTTCCTTTTGGCATTTGATCTGTTTTTCTAAACATCTTTCCCCTTCCCTTTTTTAATTCCATCGTTTTTTGAACTTGTGTAGATTTAGGTATCAGTTTTCTTTCTTCAAATTCACTAGCTGCTTGATATGCTATTGAATCCTTAGCATTCACATCTTGTAAGCTTCTAATATGCCTTATTATATTTAATAAGGTTTTGCATCAAATAAATCACAAATTAACTGAAAAGTATTAGATGAGCATAATTATCCTTATAATTATGTTCATCTTAATCAAGAACCATCTGAATGCAAGCAAGCTTGAAACTGAAACAAATCATCCAACATAAATCATACCCAAACTAATCACTGAAAAATACTTACACGCACAATCTATTCCTTTCTTTCTTCGCTAAGAGATCATCGTGGTTGTTGCCATTATGGATTAATAATATTATGACAGACTGCAATCTAAGTATAAACCTTATCATTCATCAAAATTCAATAGTGTATGCATAAATTTAAACACCAATGCTTTTATTGATCAATAACTCCAAATCAACCTTAGCTTGAACAACAACCAAAGTGAAGAGCAGAACAAAGCTGAGAAGCCTTGGAAACAGTGAACGGCGGCCAACTTCGCTTGATCTATAAGCAAAACAAGAGCGTCGAACTAGAGTGGTGAGAGAGGAAATTTAGGGTTGAGAGTTGCGGGGGTAGAGAGTGTGTGTGTGTTACCAGTTGGGCGGGGATAGACCTCGAATCGAGCATTGGGGCGGGTGATGAATCTTGAGGGCGTGCAGAGTGATGGCATCGGGATCAAGGACTGGCTAGACCACGGTCCCAATGCCAGCACGATGTGCCCTTCACACGTAGACGAGCGTGACCTCGGCGATGAGAGCGTCGGTGAAAGAGATTAGGGTTTGGGTGAAGAGGAGACAGAGATTAGGGATTAGGGTTGGGGTGAAGAGGAGGCGGAGATATTGTGGTATAATTATGAAAACAACCTTGGTTTGACTTGGATTATATTTTTATGAAAGGAATTTTGGTGTGACTTGAATTTGTGCCGTTGAAGGTTTTGCTTGGTATGAATGGGCAAAAATTGTGTAGTTTTTTTGCAAATACACCCTTCACAAAACTTATATTATAAATTAGTAATTAGAAAAAGTGTTTTTTTGTTTTATAATTCATTATATATTTATTTGAAATATGCATTTGATCCCAATAATTGTTCTGTTATCAAGTTAGTTAAAACCAATTGCATTTGCAACTTGTTTTTTTCTAATATTATTTTATTAATTTAAAAAATGAGAAAAATCAAATTAAAACTGAATTAAATTTTAGTTAATGCGAAATTTGTTCATAATAATAAGTGGAATATAATTATAAATGTTTTTAGGGATATTAAAACATAGAGGCTAGAGTACAAGGAGACGTTGAGGCTATTAATTATTTTATTTTCTTTTGATGCAAATTTTTTAATTAAAATCATCCCACGTTAGGTCTTGCTTGGATGGATTGTATGAAGGTTTTATAATGTGAGATAAAAGTAAAATAAAATAAAATAAAAGAGTAGGGGTTTTAAATTATACTTTGCTCCGGGTAAAAGTAAAATAGAAACAAATATTATCAACGGCCATAGACAAATCATGATAAAGTTTTTAAATTATTTTATTAAATAATAAATTATATAATAAAAATATATAAATCATTATTAATAATTAGAATGAAATATATTATGAAACCAAATTGATATTATCATAAATTAAGTCTTATAGTTTAAAAAATATTTTAAATATTTTCATTATACCCCCAGAGTGTGGAATGTGATTATATGGTTATTTAGAGTTCATTAAATTTATATTTCATTATAAATAACCAACAATCTCACATAAAGAGTGGGCGCATGCTAATATTTAGAGTTCATTAATTTCATTATTAAATTAATATCATTTTTTAAAATGCTACTTATAAAACGCTATGTAAAACGAAATGTTTAAAAGCGCTATGTAAAATGCTACATATAAAACCAAATATGCAACAATTATTAGCAACTAGTTGCATATTCAAAATATATATGCAACGGTTTAAAAGTGTTGCATTCTTTTATATTTTTAATACATGCGGTTATGTAAACCGCTACATATAAAGTCAAAATCAATATGCGTTATTGAAAACCGCTGCATTACACTAAATATGTAACGGTTCATAACCGTTGCATTATTATAATATATGCAGCGGCTATGATAACCGCTGCATATTGTCTTTGTATGAAACTGTTTATGCAACGGTTTGGGTCAAATGTAACACTTAAATGCAGAATCGTCTGTAAAAGTATAAAACCGCTGCACAATCGCTGCAATCTATAATCTATTGTTCATCGTTCCAAATCAATAGCAATTGGTCCCACACGTTGTGTCTAATCCATTCTGGTCTCTTTCGTTTCTCCGTGCACGACCTAGATTTCTACGCAACCACTCAGCAGCTTTCTTATTAAACATTTTTTCAACTTCTCCGACATCATTCGGTTCCCAAGTAAAGTGAGACTACAATACATAATTAAACTAATGTATTAGTTACTAAATTAAAAAAAACTAAAAAAAAAAAAATATACCTGGAATTGTTGCCAGTAACATGAATAGCCATCATCAGACACTTCCTTCCACTTGTTCCAAGGTGCGGTGTAGTACTTCTTTATAAGCTTTTTAAGAATGTCAAGCACAGATTTCTTACTGAAAAAAGAAATAAAAAATTAATCATATTAAATATATCATTTAAGTCTATAATAAAAATAAAAAATAATAACAATAAATGATTTTACTGAAGGCTTGATGGGACAATGAAGGCTTTCTGCAGCAAGCCACCAGCATGGGCCTCTGCACTCCCCTCAGTAGCTTCATCTATTTTCGAGTTAGAATTATCTTCATGATTCAATTGGACACCCTCGCGGGCCTCATCCAAAGGAGTTGGAATTTCAGGATTGGGGGGTGGGACATAAGCTGGAATGAAAACTCGTGTATCAACCCATTCGAAGAGCCTCGAGAACTTGTACGCACACGAGCAATAGAAGAATGGACCCCGAGCTCGTAGTTTGCCTAGGATTTGGAGGTACATGCATTGCAGATGGACGAGGAAATGATGCAACACGTTTACCTCCCATTCCCTACAACCACATTTTCCATATAATACTTGCAAGTAAGCTTCTAAAATTTTATTGTTTGATTATTATGCATCTATGTGTATATATGTATATATCATCATAATATTTTCATATATATATATATACGTGTATATCTTCATATTTCATAGTGTAATAGCTCACATAATCAGCGATTTATCAATAGAACATAAGTCACTCACCTATCAAAGCTTTCAGAGTTTGTTACTGGAGATAAGAGCTCGGTACTCAAATGTTATGATTTTGATTAATAAATCCTACAATATCAAAAGTTGAATTAATGAAAAAACCATATAGATCAATATCAAAAGTTGATTAATAAAGACACGATATGACTTGAAACTTATCAACTTGTTGTGGGGAGCGAGTTCCAAGTCCGTAAATACACATCCAAAACCTCGGCACCAAAATTTGATACCAGAGAAGCACTTTTAAGTAAAATTCCTGTCCTACCTTCCTGAATTTCTTTCTTGAGTAATAATATTCAATAAACAAACGGGAGATAGTCCAGTCAAAACTTTTAAAAACCACAATTTTCAAAACAGATTTGTTGGCATTTACTTTTCTTTTGTATATGATAAGAAAGAATTACTGGGGAAAACAAAATCAATTCCCCATTATACCGAAGACATGTAAAGGGCATTCAAGATTGCTACTTTTGAAAAAGAAATTTTCAAGACCATAAGCTTACTAAAGAAGGGAATCACATTAAAATTTGAAATATATGGTTGATTTTCTCACTAGCAAATTACAAATTTCAAATTCTACTGCATCTATTTTAGCTTCTTAACTCTATCCAAATAGAACAATGACAACATTAAGCAAAAGTTTTCTCATTGAAGTTACTATCAATGACATGCAAGTGAGTAGCTTACCCTCAATTATACTTACTATCAATGACATGTAAGTGAGTAGCAACTATTTGGTAATTGGTCCGTGATTCATCAAGATAATACTCATTCTCGTCTTCTCGTCAATAAAAAGGAGATGTATGAATGTAGCAAACTACAGTTAATAATAACATTACACTCCATTGCACAATAAAAAGGGGATGTATGGATGTAGCATACCAAGAATCTTGCAAATTCACCAATTAACATGAAATTATTTGAAGAAGATAGCAAAATAGATGGTGTCAATCCATCTTAACATTGCATTAATAGGTAATCATTAGAGTCTTGCATAATTGGAAAAGAATAAACCTTGCAGAAATGTCAACAACCATGTTTGGGTAGATGTAACCCTAAACTAAGAAAAGAACAATGTTGCTGATAATAGATAATATAGATGTCATTTCTATTAGTGTCATTTCTGCCTATACACCATAAATGTGAGATAGAGTCCCTAAGGATGAAATCATATACAAAATATCCATAAATGTGAGATAAGAAATCCAATGAAAATCAGTTCAATATATAAGAATATCAAAAGATAAGGTCGTGTAATTAGTTACCTCACATGGAGCTCGCAGTACTTCAAACCTCAATGCTTCCCTTGTTCTGCAACCCACTTCAATTACTTGGAACCCTAGAAATATAGGAAGAGAGACTGAGAAAGAATGAGAGGGAGAGGGATGCAGAAATGGGACTGATGGTGGGAGTGAGAATATATAAAGGGGAGTAGCGATGGAGAATATATACAGCCGTGTACTTATTCATTGCCCGTGTATCTTACAGGTTTAATGAAAATATGCAAACAACGCGTTCCACGGCCGTGCAAATATTACAACGGCTGTGTATCTCTCAGACTTGTTGAATAACCCAACAACGCGTTACACGGCCGTGTACTTATTGCCTTCCCGTGTATATTACTGGTTTAATGAATAATCCAATAACGTGTTACACGGCCGTGTATATGTTACCTTGCCCGTGTATCTTACAGGTTTAATGAAAATATGCCAACAACGCGTTCCACGGCCGTGCAAATATTATCACGGCCGTGTATCTCTCAGACTTGTTGAATAACCCAACAACGCGTTACACGGCCGGGTATATTGCCCGTGTATATTATTGGTTTAATGAATAATCATGAAAGTGTTACACGGCCGTGTATATGTTACCTTGCCCGTGTATCTTACAAAACTGAAATGAAGAATATTTAAATCTTCTCCAAAAATTTTGAAATTACGACCTAAAGAAAAATTAAAACAAATATACATTTTGATGAGTTAGAACATATATAAACATAAATTATCCAAACCAAGAATAATAAGTCCAATCCAACATAAATAATATTCATATCACAACAAAGTCTTTTTTATTCACAAACGAACAACTCCTTTTTATGCACCAATTAAGAACTCCACTCAAAAGAACAAGAGAACCAAAAATAAAAAAAAAAAACACAGGTCCTCATGCTATTGACAAACAAATATAACATCATCCAAGAAAACTATTGACAAACAAATATAGCATCATCCAAAAACAACCTAACATTATACATATGTATACATATATCTATACATATTAACATAACATAAAGGACAACTTAGATGTTCAAATTTGTACTTCCTTCAAGACCAAGTATGAAGGCCACAGGTCCTCATGCTAGCCTCGCAAAATCCACAACAAAAAGGTCATTCATCTACTATCCCCGTGTACAACAAGTGCAAACGAAAAAAATAATCAAACCAATAAAATAATTTTAATCTTCTTCTAACAATAATCGAACCAACAAAATAATTTTAATCTTCTTCTAACAATAATCAAACCATCAAAATAATTTTCTTTTAACAATGAGCAAACCAACAAAATAAGTTCATAAACAAAGTGCAACAAGTGCAATGTTTGTATATTCTTCTTCTTCCTTTTAACAAAGCAAAATTTCAAATGACAGTCACATTCAAAGAAACAGTTTAGCAAAAGAGGTCCTAATCTGATGTCGGAGTTGCCGAACCACTATGACTACTGCTTTCACTATCGCCATTGCTTTCTACCTCTGCTTGTGATGCAGATGCAGATACAAAACTCGGAGGCAGGGGACGAAGCTCAATGCCGGAGTGTGCCGCCAATCGACATAGGGAATCCACAATCCACCTCTCCACCTCGGATGGTGATGTAGTGGTCGGAATCGGTGCGGGTGCTGGTGCGGGTGCTGGTTGTGTTGCCTCTTGCTCATCCTCAGCGGCCCCAACTAACATATATCGGTGTCCTCGAGCAGTCCGCTGAAAGCGAACCATCCCCATGGCTCGAAGAGTATCCATGGCCAATGGGATGATTCCGCCTACAGGTCGCATGTGATCAATATCTCGCAGCTTACCCATACCTCGCACCAACCTGGTGATGTAAGGACCAGCATAAGCACGCCCACTCTCGCATCGGATGCCTGGTGGAGGATGAATTTTACGACAGTGTACCCCAAGTAGAAGGGAACATGCTCAGCCATCGCGCACAGGTAAACGAAATCAGTAGTGTTTACCACCCCAGTCGACTCTCCTCGTGCTGTCAATGTTCTGCACAAGAGGGCATGAAGGTACCTCAATACGGGTGATAGTGCGCCTCCCGGCTGATCTGATGCCAGCGCTCCTCTTGCGGTGTCCCCAATGGCAGTTGGGTATACAGGTTCTCATACTCTGGAGTTCGTGTGAACTCCTCATCGTACAATCCTAGATAGATGGCGAACTCTGTGTATGACATTTGGATCATCTCCCCATGCAACTGGAACTGTATCATACTGCGTGAGTGCCAACTGAGAGGTATCTTTGAAATCATGAATGTGGAAAGTACCTCCAAAGTCAACTCGCGATACGCCTGCTCATCAATCGAAAATAGCCGCTCCCAGTTGCTATCCCTTAGTAACTCATGGACGTCTGACGCAAGATTGACCTACTTAAGCGTCTCCCAATCGATAATTCTTGTTTGCCCGAATTTCAAATGCTTGAGTCGGTCAAACCGCTCCTGATGAGCGGGTATAGTGAATTCCGGCTCAAGTGATCGGTTACTTGATGGCTCCCCTCGGGCCCTCTTGGGCCTACGTGCAATCTGCTTCACTCTAGGCATTTCCTACAGGGAAGAAAACAAAAATAGGTTAAATTGAGCTCCATGTTGTACAAAACATCAACAAAAAAATTCAAGCATCTAAAAGCAACTAAAAACCATTTTACTTCTCCCCTGCCATAATATGGAGTAAAAAGTATAGATGAAAATTTTCAGAAGCATGTTGGGAAAGGTAGGCAAGGACTTTGATAATTGTTAGTTAATCTTCAACGATGCTCTGTAGTTTTTAGCTGAAATTGTTCACACAGACAATATGATGATTTTGGTCATCCAATGATATTCATGGCTAAAAAAATAACTGACCTATATAATTCAATCAATTTTTTTTTTTTGCAATCAGAGCTCCAAACTCCATGTCCCACATTGTTTTAATAAAAAAATCTCAACTAAAAGGTAAATAATTGAAAACAAGAATGCATGAAAAAATTGTGGAATTTCAAAGGTATGTCTTCTGAAGCTTCACTGTTGTGGAATTTCAATAAAGAATGCATGAAAAAACAAGATTGATTTCAATGGTTGCAATTAATGAGAAAAGAAAAGAGAAGTCATGAATTTGTTTTCCAATTCAACCTGATAACTTGACCAGATGAAAAAGAAACAATTCAAGAAGCACAAGTGTAGAAGTTTTAAACTGTTAGCACATGACTACAATGGTGTCAAAGCAGACCTGTCCTCTTGTGCTCTAAACATTATATCATGATAAATTATCTGTTTAAGTGCTAATATGATGGGCGGTATAACAAGCATTGATGATCAATTAATAATTAATTTTGAAGTAAAATACGAATTTCACCTTCGAATTCTGATATTAGACTTGTGTTTTTCAGCTATATCTTTTCAGATTTTTTTCCTTCTCTAATGCACTTCAACAAGTGCTCTTTCGGTGGTCTCCTGCGAGCATTGAAAAAAAACTGGTCATGTTTTACATATGACATTCACATAGCAAGGTGTTTGTGGTGTTTACCATGTATGATGGGATGAACTCGGAATTCAACCTAATTGTAATTAGTTATAGAATCTATGCATTCAAATCATCATGAGCTTTTTGGTAATGATGATGAGTAGCATGCAGTTGATGATAAGCAAATGATAAATGCTTTGTGTATATGTATTAGTACTATATTAATTAAGACATACATGCATGCATTTATATATTGATGGATGTTGGAAAATAAGTTGTTGAGTTTGATAAGGTGAGGGAGATAGATGATTTGTATATATATTCATATTACTAATGGATTTTGACCAATAGTATCCTTATGTCAATCCCCTCATACACTCTAGCAGTTTATTCAATGCTTGACTCTGTTCTTGATCAACTTGCTAAAATTGCCAGGAATTTTCTTTGACACAAAGGTAGCAATGGAAGTGGCCTTCCTCTAATTTCTTAGAACAAAGCTACTCTTGACAAGTCTGATAGGGGTTTGGCTATTAGGAATCTAAGCTACCTATGCACAGCTTTAACTTGCCTAAAACACTTTAAAATATCTTAACAAAGATGAGGCTCATTGGGTTGGTATTTCGGGGCTTAAATATGATTTCATACACCCTTAGAGCCTTCATATTCCCCCTAAATGCTCCTTGTAGGGATGCAAGTGGGGCGGGGAATCCCCGTTCCCCGCGGGGACCCGCCCCGGCGGGGCGGGGATTCCCCGAAATAACCCCCCGCGGGGGCGGGGAGGACATTCCCCGCCCCGTGGGGATCCCCGCCCCGCTCCCCGCGGGGAATCCCCTTGCTCCCTGCAGGGAATCCCCGTGGGGATCCCCGCCCTGCGCCCCGAGGGGAATCCCCGCCTTATTCCCCGCGGGGATTCCCCGAATTTTAATTTTATATATATATATATATATATATATATATATATATATATATATATATATATATATATATATATATATATATATTAAAAATGACTCATATGATTATTTATTTATTTGTTTTAAAATTCAATATGAATATATAATAAGATTATAAGGACCAAATATTTAGGTTTTAAAAAATATATAGTTTTGGTTTGCATTAAAAATATTTTAGATTTTTAGTAAAACTAGTGTTACTCCTATGTAAATATGTAATGTACGAATATAATTATATGAAAAAATATTTTAAAATTTTAATTAATTTTATTTATTTCCTATAAAAATTAAGATAAATTTAAGATTAGGTAAAATTAGCTATAAATTTTCAATTTAATGGAAATTTAATTTAAACAATGTTGTTTACTGATAAAAAAAATAAAAAAAATTGTTTATATTAATATATATATATATATATATATATCTCTTAATTTGATAATATTTATAGGTTTAAGGCTAATGTCACTCATACTCCTAAAGTCCAGACTCTATTTGATACTTGATATCTCTTTTTCTTTAATTTCTGTTGACAATTGTCAGTTGTATTCCTAGTACTAGTACTATTAGGTTATTTCTTGCTTGTTTCCATTGTATTCTTAGATAGTTGTACATACTAAATAGAATATCTTCTTTTGAAATCACAACATCCCCTTCTTATGTTCGTCATACGATTCATACTATCAATAACTTCTTTAATACATTTCATCTTCTTCGCTCAAGATTTTTAAAGAATGAAAAAAAATTGGATTTCATATGAAGTTAAGAATTTTGGATTTTTGAGTTAATTGATTTATTTGTTGACGTTCATGTTAATGTCACTTATTGTCATGTTGATGTTATTGTTGTTTTTGTTCTAGATTTGATGACTTGAAACTCTTTGTAGTGCTTTTTCATATTGATGTATTTGTTAAGAATTTTATAGTGGTGTTTCATGATGATGTATTTGTTCATTTGTTGATGTAATAAAAAAAATTGGCGGGGGGCGGGGATTCCCCGGCCCCGTGGGGATCCCTGCGGGGGAGTGAGTGGGGCAAACATCTCCCCCGCGGGGAATTTGCAGGCGGGGAATCCCCGCCCCGTGGGAGCGGGGATGGGGATGGGGATCTCATTCCCCGCCCCGCCCCGCCCCACTTGCATCCCTAGCTCCTTGCTTTTCAGATCTTTGTGAAAAATTCTAGATCTTATTAAACCTCACTTGTGGCTTAATGCGATCAATCCTAGTCCTTGGCTTTGTTCTTTTGTGACCTTCCCCTTTTCTTTTAAGATTCAGAAGCTCTCTTCTTGTTTGAAATAAGCCATGCTGTTCTATGAAAGTTTTGAATGTGCAATTCTAATGGAGTAGTTTGAAGGATTTTGTGTGTCCCTGATCTTTCTAATCCCGTAGAATTTTTAACTCTAGCACTATCTATGCAGTTCATCCCAGTAAAGTTTGTGAAGGATGTAAAAAGAAAACCCTGATAATATGAGGGGGAAAAATATCTATGCAAAAACCCTGATATCTATGCAGTTCAATCCAGGTAGCTTGTTGGCTCTACTTAAACCTATTGTTAAAAGCCGATTCAAGAAGAACACTATCATTTAGAGAGGGCAAAGACCTTCTGATTAGATTTCATCACCATATTCAATCACATGAGGGGGAAAAATATCCTATTTTAAATATTTATCACAAAGCTCACATCTTACTACAATACAAATCAAAAAAATCCATAAAAGGATTGACAAAAACTTCTCTCTGAAACAACAACATCGAAAGAAGAAGAAGAAAAAGAAGATTTACCTGAAGACAACTTGCTTTTTGAGAGAAACACGGCTCTCCTCGTCAATGTGAGGAAGAATATGATGAGGGTCGACTCGCAAAGGTTTCTGGAAGCTTTCTGGAAGGCTTGAATATATAGTTAGGTTCTGTGTCTTTGAATATATAGTTGCATCTTGCTTTCCAGATGAACCAAATGGTGGCAGCAATAACTGAGCCAATCTATTTAGTATCTGAGTGTTTGCTATGACAACTACCAGTCCATTAAGTTCCAAACATGGATGTTATGAGTATTTCATGAAATGGCATATTTCTATATTGTTGATTGAAATACACTTTGATATTAGCCAATTTTAGCTCAATAATTGGAAAAAATATATTGTACAATCTTAGCAGAAGCAGTGAATTTTTGTTGGTTTTGAGCAGCCTTATCTGTGTATGTATGTTATTTAAACCATTTATGTCCATTCATATTCTGGTGACCTCATGCTAATGACCAACATATTTTATGGTCTTTATATTGTGGAATGACAAGGTAATGTGTGATGCATCTTTTAGGTATTTTTGAAACTCAATTCCCTAAGGGCATCTCCAACGCGTACTTATTAATGGTGTTAAACGCCATTAATTCTGCACGCCAAATTCACATTTGGCTACAGTGCCACGCAAGAAATTGCGTGGCACTGTAGCCAGCTTTAAATTTTTTTTATTTTTTAATTTTTATATTTATTAGTTTAATGGTTATTTTATATATTTTAGGCTATTAATTTATAATTTTCGTCTAATTTTAACCCCATAAAATATATATCATTATAAAATTTGTATTTATAATTTCATATTTTAATAAAATTAATAAATTATAATTTAATTTTATATTTTTAATTAATAAAAATAAAAATTAGAAAAATAATACAAAAAATATAAATTCATCAAAATTAACACAAATAACGTGAACAATAAAATGAAAACACGAGAAAATAACATAGATTGACATTGACAACAATAAAAAACCACAACACACAAAATACAACTAATGAAGTTGACAATAGATGGGCTAATAGTCCGGTATGTTATCGCCACTTCCACCGATGTCGCCAAAAAACTCATTAAACATATTAGATCCAGAAGGGGTGGTTGTTGAAAATAATGAGTTGTTTAGGTTGCTAAATTAAAAGTAAAAAAGCATTGAAAGATAACAAATATATAAATTGTAAAGTGTAAAGAATATTCTTAGAATATTCTGTTTTGGAGTTAAAAATAGAGTTGTTGGTTGGAGAAACTTTTACTGTGGAAGCTATATTTTTGAAACTGAAAGCTTCAAATATAGAGTTTTGGGTTGGAGATGGCCGTACCTTTGTTTTAATATTTATGGTAATCGGAGTGCGTGTAAATATATCATTTTCTTTAGTGAAGCTTACCTTTATGAATGTAATTATAAGCATAGTTTCTTTTAAAAATCTTAATCTTGCAAGGGATTTTCAGTATCATTCTTGATCTTTTCCCATAATTCAGGCATTTTAAATCATCACGTTTTCATTTTTGGCATTTTTGGTTTAAATTGAAATTCTTTTGCAATGAAAAAAATAAATGGTCATGTTTCTTTTTAGTTCACATAGATGCTTATTCTAGTTAATGTTGGTATTTTTGCACAAATATTTTTTTTGAGTCTTTATTTAAAAGTAAGATGTGGCCATACCTTTTCGGGGATTATTAGAACATCATTAACCAAACATTTTGACAAATAACTGATTTATTAACAGAAACTAATCTCCTGCTAGGCACCTGGTGCTCACTCAACAATCCTTGCTAAGCTAGCCACCACACACCTACTCTTGATCTGAAAAGAAACAGAACAACAATTTATGAGCTAAATAGCCCAGTAAGCAACCACTAAAAGCCCATAGTAATATAGGGGTCACAAAACTCGATGGTTTCAAAGATGTACTTAAAGTAATGTTATACAATACATATCAACAAAATGAAACCCAGACATCAAAACATTTCAAGCAAACAAAGTTTTAAATGAACAGGTATATATGCCCCCCAAATAACTGATGCAAAAAAAACAAAACACAGAATTCATTTATTTACCCTCGGCGACCCGAGCCAGATTATCAGAGTTCATTTATTTACCCTCGGTGACCCGAGCCAGATTATCAGAAGCCGTTATTCTCCACCGACGGAACGGTGCGAAACTATAGTTTCTTATCAGAATCAGAAATACGTGTCGACATGGTCAGTGTTTAACCCCCCAATGACAAGGTTGTTGTAAAGTTAGTTGGGGACTATAATTTGCTATGTCAAAATATGTCGGTTCTAAAATCACTGTCAACAATAATTATTCAATAATTGAATAAATACATAATTGAATAAAATATTCAAATCAATTGACTAAATAATAAATAAATAAATAAATACAAAGTGCATAAATAATCAATAAATTTGAATATCATAATATACTTAACATTTTAATCCAAAACAATTAAATATAATGTAGTGAAAATTTATTTCACAATAAAACCCAAATAATTAAATAATTATGTAAATAATTTCAGAAATCAAAAATTTTATATAAATACAAATATGAAGTATATACGTGGTTGACTTACCTGGAAAATAACCCCGAGCTACAGAACCCACTCGGACACAAAATCAAGATTCAGGCACAGGTCCTATAACAAGAACATTGCACTTGCCTTAGATTCCAAACTTAAGTACAAACATGATCCAAGCTCTAATACTCACTATGCAAATTGACACCGGAATACACAACGAATTAATTTCTTACCCTTCAAGCACCCTAAGTTCAAACCCCATAATTAAAATATATATATTAATGGGGGCTTGAACTTTTTAGAGTCCCATCTTATGCCATGACAACCTTGCCTTCAAATCAACATAAATTTTCACGGCACTAACTATTTAATCCCGTGTACCAACAAGGCCACAACAGTAAAATATATTGAAGTTCAAAATTTTCCACCCTAGCCAGAACCTAATCAAATTTCTAAAATGCCACCATATTATTTCCTAATTCAAAATAGAATTATTCTTTAATCTAATCATGAAGCCTTTTTCACCAACATAAAGTCATAAAGAATGTACAGAAAAAGTCATTTTTCCTAATCATGGCCCACAACTCCTCATAATCATATAATTGCCAGGAGATAATCATTTCACCACAAATTATAAGTGCGTAACATGGGCCTTATTAAGTGCTATAAAATACGCATATTATATTGTATTGCTTCTTTTATTTATTATTTTTTTTTATAAGTTTGTCAAGACTCTTTGATTGCATTATCAGATCCTCAACATTTCACTGGCAACAACATTTGATATTCAATGACTCACTAAGCTGCAATGATTGAGTGGACATCAAAACATGTACATCATACTAAATAAATCGCAACAGATAACGAGAGGTTGAAAACGCATGCCCGATTAACATAAGTCATCCATGTTAAAGGCATTGACACAACCATTGATTCACCCTATTAAAACAAGCAATATCCACCACAAACCACATTAATAAAAATTAAACAAAACCTATAAAGAAACACAAAACAAAATACGACCAATAGCTATCGGAAATCAAACCTTAACACACCAAAACACTAAAAGCATCATAATGATGGGATTGGGTTCAATGCTACTATTGGCAAGGCTTTCTTCATACTAATATTGGTCCTATAGGCACTGTTATTGTTAGTATTTTATAGGAATTAAAAAAAAGGGTACTGAGGCATGGTGTAGGTCTTCCTGCCAAGGCAATGATGAGCAAAGCATTAATATTCCGGCACTAAGGCATGGTTCACGTGGCGGTGTAATGCATTGGTGAGGCAATGAACGGGATAAACTCTTTGTTTTGTTGCCAGATGCATGCTGGAGCCCTTTTTGGTGAAAACTATTTCTATATTGGTCGATTCTAATATCTTGCGATTTTTTTTTTTGCATGTAAGTGGGTTTTTGTGTATCTGTTCTATGGCTGGATTAAATTTTGTTCCAAGGTTTTTTTTCTTAAGATGAGAAGGCTGTTTGACCAACTCAATTTTTTTCCCTAAGTATGGCCACTAGCGGGGCAATTGTGGGGGTGTAACCCAACCTCTTGCAGTCAGGAGTCAATGTTTGGGGTAATGTTTTTATGTTTTCCCGATATCTTGTCGTCTTGGGTTTTCTCGACTAAATTGATTTAGCTAAGGTTGGGAGGCATAATTTTTTGTGTATGTTTCCTTAGTCTGTCAGTATTGGAAACCTTGATTTTTTTTTTACGTTTCGATAGTTGTTTCACTCAAGTGGGTGCACTGTTTGATTCTTTATACCGTCGTTGTGTTCAATTTGTTTCTTCGCAAGTGTGTGTATGTCGAGATTTTAAACAGAAATGGTTTCAAGTTGGGCCAATGACGTGTGATTTTGGCAGTAATGTGACCTGAGCCATGTTGCTGATGGGGGAGTGCACTTGTGTTATTGGATGGGTGAATTTTTTCAGCTACAGGGGCCTCATTTCCTTCTGGATTTGGAAGCAACAATTTGTGAATGTACTTGGCCATTTGTGACTCATGTATTATTAGTTAATATAAAAGTTGATATTTTTCCTTGTGGGTGTGTGCAATGACATTCGTATTCTTCCCGTCTTCACTGAATTGTCTATTGTGTGATTTATCATGTTGTCATGTAATAAAGGGTGGCACGTAATCTCTATTGTAATTTAAGGTTCGCAAATTCGGTGCTATTGTGTGTTATGGTGTTGCATGCTTTTTTTTTTTTTTTTTTTTGTTTAACATGTGAATTCCTCCTTGGTTATCGGTTTTTCTTGTTAATTGCGCAGGTTTTTAAACACATAAAGCGGTCATGAGGGTTTGAGATAAACTTTTAATGAAAGTTAAATTGTTTATTCTAATAATGGTATAATATGGTTTATGAAAAACCTATTAATTTTTTGCTTGTACATGCATATAATTATTTTAGTGAAAAACAATTCAACTGGAAAGATATGCCAAGTAGCGATTTCTATATTTACCTCGCTAATTTTTTATTTATAAACTTTATAATACACCTTTTTAACTGTTAGATAAATAATTCAAGCTTGATTTATTCAAGAATATCTTTGACATATTTATGTAAATTAGAATTTCTTTCCTCGTGAGAAAAGGTTTGTAAAATAATTTTAGATATGGTAATAATTAATTATTACCATATCTAAAATTATTTACAAACTTTCAAATAATTAATTATTTTATTAAAATCATTTAAATGGGAACATACATTTCCTTAAAATTTTCCCATTGAAAGTATAACAACGCAACTTTAACTGAATTTTATTTTGAAATTTGGGCCATTACAGAGAAAGTATTTATCATGCTTGTCATGGATATCAAAAAATATAAAAATATCGAACAATATAGCATCACATATTATATGGGCAAGTTATTGATGGTAAGAAAATATTTATTCGTGCTTGTCATAAACCAATTTGCATCACACAAATGCAAATTGGGCTACCAAAAAACACCATAATATCATACATAAAATAATTTTACAAATTTAATAGAAGAATTTAAATTAAATTTGTTAAAGAAAAAAAATAATAAACACGTATTTTTCTAAATTAAAAAGTAATCATGAAAATTAAAAAAAAATAATAAACACGTATTTATTGCAAACCCTTGCAAACGGTCATATTGTAATTATGGTTTAATCTTTAAAACCCTTGCAAACGGTCATATAGCTCTTGTAATTATGGTTTAATCTTTAAAACCCTTTCTTTGCCTCGTCCTTGCAGCGACAATGGAGGACGGCCGCCGGGCGCCCGGGGGGGGGGGGATAAAACCCTTTCTTTGCCTCGTCCTTGCAGGCGACAATGGAGGACGGCCGCCGGGCGCCCGGGGGCGCGGGGGAGCTTGCAGCGACAATGGAGGAGGACGGCCGCCGGGGGGGGAGCTTGCAGCGACAATGGAGGAGGACGGCCGCGGGGGCGCGGGGGAGCTTGCGGCGACAATGGAGGGGGCGCGGGGTGGCTGACAATGGAGGAGGGCGGCCGCGGGGCGCGGGGAGCTTGCGGCGACAATGGAGGAGGGCGGCCGCCGGGGGGCGCGGGGAGCTTGCAGCGACAATGGAGGAGGACGCCCGGGGGGGCGGCGGGAGGTTGCAGCGACAATGGAGGAGGACAAAGTTTTGGAAGCTAGGAATTCCCATTTATATTTTTTATGATATGTACTTTCTCTACGTCTGTTTATTTGTTTCTTGTTCTTGTTTTTGTTCTTGTTATTGTTGTTGTTGTTGTGGCCCCGCTGTTAGCTAGTGGGGGCGGGCTTTTCTCTGGTAGCCCCGCCGTGGCCTCTCTCACGGTCGGCTCGTTTCATCTTTCGTTGGCTATATTTTATATCCTATGATATTCATGCAATCTCAAATTATACATATTTAAAGAACCTAAAGTCAACTTCCGTAAAGAAGAAATAGTTTTGATCTCTTTTTCCCGTTTGTAAATGGTTGGATTTTTTTTAATTAGTATTTAATTAGATTAAATCTGTTTTGATTGAAACTGTGATTTTGTTTTATGAGATCTTTATATTTGTATGGGGAATAAAAACTTGGTTTGTTCGTTTGTCTTAACAAATTTTTTAGTGGTGGTGTTTGTAATTTGATTGACTTCATAATATAAATATTTTTATGTTTAGAGCTTTTTGGTCTTGGTACATGGTTGTTTTCAATTTTTTTTTTACTTTGCACATAGGATGATTTTTCTTTTGAGTCTTGATATAACAGAATTCTTATCTTTTCTCCTGTATTCCCTTTACAAGCATAGTGTATGCACATTCGTCTTGGAATATGTAAGCGTCTGTTTTCTTTCAGTCACAATTGCGTGTTGCTTGTTGCTAGAGAAGATTACGAAGAAGCCGCTAAGCTCAAGGCTGCTATAATGGCTACAACAAAGAAGGATACTGTTGGCACCGCTATTTCTGAACTTAAGGTAAATGCTCGGTGTACTCGTTTCGATGTTCCAGCCTTTTATTTGTCTAAGTTATTTGCTATTGCAGAGAGCTATTATAGAAGAGCGTTATGGTGACACAGCTTTCTTTCGTGACTATGCTGGCTGTGGCTTGGTAAGTTGATCTTGTGCCTTTATAGGTCATTTAATTGCTGTGATGTATTTATGCATATGTATCATGTTTTCACTGAGATGTGAATGCTCAAAGTATCCTGCTAAATGCTTGGATTGTCTATGGGTTCAAATGTTATCTAGACTGAGCACTGAGCGTCCACAAATATTTTGAAGTTGGGTTATTCGGGCGGGGGGTGTGGGGTTAATTAGTTTCGCTATATGAATTTTATTTGCAGAGCACAGAAGGAAATACCTTCTTTTGATGTCGCAAAGTGTACTATTTACTAACCTTTTTTTTTGTATTTATTTGTTGAAAAACCAGGATGTTTGTGTGAAGTTATGGGTATAACTAATGACCGTATTACTTTTTTTCTTTATATGTTGACATCTAATAGTTGTCTTTCTTTTGATGAACACATCCACATGGAAGTGTTGTCGTCTTGGTATTGCTTCATCTGAACAAAGTGTGAGGTTCATTCTTTTGCTATATGTAAAAAAGTTTGCCAAAAAATTGTAAGTGATGAATATTCCCGATAGACACCGTGCCGTGTTTCGTGTAATCGGTGACTTTCCTGGTCGTATAACACCTTTTATGCTTCATTGTTTTTTTTGTTTTGTTAGTGTTGTTATCATTGATTTTTGTTTCATCATGAATTAAAAAGTTAATAACTGTCCATATTTTCTTCAAGAAATTGGAGAACTCTTTACAGTTATGTGGATTCTCTTGCTTAATTAGTAGGGGTTTTCTAATTATTCAGCTGACTGGTCATTTAATGGTGCCCCTCTTTGTGGAGTTAACGTAATTTCAAATGGAAAATCATGTAGGTGGGCTGGTGGTCTGGTATTTCAACCAATGCAGCTGAACCTTCCGGTAGAATCATCCACATCGGTGCGAGAACATGGAAGATATGTTGCCGAAGTTATACTTCCAAGGTTAATTTTGCTTTTAACATGATTTAATTAAAGGGTTGTATCTCGTCTGATTTTCCCATATAGTTTGTTGAGATTCAGTTCACATCTTCTTGTGTGATAGCTCTATTAAATTATTTATTAGTGCAAGACCGTCTCAATTGCCTCGGATGAAAGTTTGCCGCTGTTTTAATGCCGGAGATTTTCGGACTAGATGCTGTTAGAGACTTATCAAATGAGACAAAACTCATGATCCTTCTTGTCAAAGGAAATTATTTCATTGAAAATCTTCTAAACAGAGCGAACATTCTACTTGTCTCGCAAATGTAAGATTGCACATTGTTGCTTAACAACTTAAATATGGAAATAGCATGTATCTCTCTCGGTTCATTTAGCTATAGACGTGCTTTATTTGATTAAATCACATTAGGCTTCTTATTTTGTTTTTAGCTTTTGTTAACAGGCAGTTGTCTACAGCTAGGCCAGGCTCACCTCTGTTTGAAGTTTTTTTCACTTGTGAATGGAGGAGAATACAAACAGCAGGTATGGCTCAAATTCTTTCCGCCGATGTTTAACCACCTTTCAGTTTTTCTCATCACGAAGAATTTAATGCATGCTCTTGTGCACTTATATCTCGCGTGATAACTTTATGGAAAGAAAATTGTTGTCTTCGGGTCACCGATTTGTAAGTGTCACTTACCGGCTCACAAAAGGACTGAATATAGTGGTAGGATATTGTTATGTGGATTGGTTGATATTAAATGATGCGGGAAAGTATCGTTTGTTTTTGGAGGAGATGAAGTAAATGAATAAAGATGAGTTGGAAAATAACGGGAGCACTCTTTTGTGTATTCCTTGGGCATCATATTTCTTGTTGTCTCATAATATATAAGCTGCATCTCGCTGCCATAGATTTTTTTGAATATCATGATCGTTGCAACAAGGAGACTTCTTAGAGTTCTTACTGTTTCCTTATGGATAATGATTCATTACTCGCACAAGTACATAGGCTGCGGCAACTCCTGGTTGTTTGGTGAACATATATCGTTAATGTTATGTTTTCAATATGTTTCCATCATGAAAAGAGGTCTTTTGACATTATCTGTTGAGTTTCGCAAGATAATGAATTTTAGCCTTCATGTTTTTCTGAGTATATAGCATCTTCTATCATTAATAATGAATTTCTTAAATTTCTAAGCATGTTATCTTATCTCTCATTATATAGTATATACTATGATTTTATATCTTCGTTTGAACACTAAAGGCCTTCATGTTCTTCTTAGGCAGTTTATTTGAAGAGAAATGATAGAACTGAAGAATTATTGCTGAAGACATCAAGCCCTTCTGACAGTTCAACTGAGGAACAAGGTGACATATATGCGGAGGATATAACGGCTGTTGAAGAGAAAGATGATGATGCTGACATGGTTGATGGTATAAATGGAATCCAGAATGTCCTGCGAGATATGATTCCTGGTGTGAAAGTTAAGGTTTTAAAAGTTGTATCTCCAGGAAAGGTTGATCGAGATTTAATTGCTAAAGTCATTGAACAAATTATGGAAGAGGAAGGTGAGGAAAATGAAGGACTTGGAAAATATGGATGCGAGATAAAGCTAAAAGTGAGAGTGACAATGAAGAAGTGATTGACTCCGAAGATGCATTGATTGGAACCGACGAACTTCAACCTGGCTTGCTCGTAAAACTTGTGATTGGCACAATCATGAGAAACTTTTCTGCCGATTTGTCACCAATAGAGTTAATTCGTGTGCCTTCTACGCTTGAGAGAAAGGATCGTCGATCATTTTCTTTTTCTATCGGGAAAAATGATACACAACTTGGAACCGGTGGCAAAGAAGAGTCCTTGAGGAGAAAGGCTTCTCTAAAGTCGGACAAACGAAGTTCGGATCTTGTTATGTCCGATCTTGCTAAGGTCTTGCTTAGCAAAGAGAAGATACCTATGAAGGTTTGTATCCCCATCTTTAGTTGGATTTTTTATTCGACTTCATTATTGCGTTTGAATTTAAATGGTAATTTTATGAGTTGGCTTGTTTTCTAGATAAATAATATGCACAATGTGAGGCTTATAGATCTACACATAATCAAGGCCCTTAATGAAGGAATTAAAATTTGCTTGAATATTGAAACACCATTGATAGAGGGAAAGTTATTCTTACATGATCCCATGACATATTCTGATAGCATCTTTGCAGCGTGCCATGCTTTACAACTCTTGGTTATTCTAATACCACATATTATTTGTGTAGGTACTTAAAGATGTTGGTATCATTGTTGTTGTTCCTATTGTTGTTATCATTGTAGTTATTGTTGTTGTTCCTATTGTTGTTATTGTTATTATTTTCTCTTTTTTGGTGCTTGAGTTGCTTAAGGTTGTCCAACTTAAATCTCATGATGTCAATTTGAATGGTTTATACTGCAAGGTTGTAGTAATACCATTTGGAGCTGCTTCCAATCAGAAGTTCTGTCGTTGAAACACCTTCTTTGCATTGGACACTATTTGGATGTTTTTTTTTTTTTTATACTGTCGTGGGACAGAGTTTTTGATGCAAGGAATTCCCATTTATATTTTTTATGATATGGCCTTTCTCTATGTCTGTTTATTTGATTCTTGTTCTTGTTCTTGTTATTATTGTTTTTGTTCCTGATCCTGTTGTTGTTGTTCTTGGTCCTGTTATTGTTCCTGTTGTTGTCGTTGTTGTTGTTGCTGTTGTTATTCTTGTTCTTGTTCTTATTGTTGTTGTTATCATTGTAGTTATTGTTGTTGTTCCTATTGTTGTTATTCCTATTATTTTCCTGTTGTAGTTATTCGTATTCTTGTTCATGTTGTTGTTGTTGTTGTTGTTGTTTTGTGGTGTTGTTATTGTTATTGTTGTTGTTATTATTTTCTCTTTTTCGGTGCTTGAATTGCATAAGGTTGTCCAATTAAATCTCCTGATGTCACATCAAAGTTTTCTCTGCTGATGTCTAAGTTTAAAAATGAAGCCCATTTAACTTTGTTATTCCTAGTGGTTTGATTTTGTTTGTCCACGCTCTTCGGCATGCTCAGTCTCTTTCTTTAAGTTGGAAGGCCTACTAAAAAATCCCGCAACTTCCGCAATTAATGACATCCATTTTTGAGCGTGGGGATAACATGAAGAGCTTTGGCAGGTTTTATGCTATTTGTTTCATTATGTAATATTGTTATATTTTCTGATTGCATGTATAATATATATATTGATGCCCACTTGTTTCTTTCAATGGTTTATTCAAATCTATAATGTTCTCAATCCACAACTGGTCTTTTTTAATGAGATTGAAAAGGGTGAATTAAAAGATCCATCCAGCAGTTGTAGAGATGAGGATGGAGATACAAGAAGAAACTTGAGGAACATGCAGCCCAACATCATATGGTAATTGGGTTGACTCAAATCATGGAGGTAGGTAGTCTTTTTCTAATGATATGTGCGTATTGTTTATTTGATCTGCAAATTGAATCATTGAGACATTAAGCCTTTTTGATTGAGATGCTCCTTTGATATCTCCTTTAATGAGGTTGAAAAGGGTGAATTAAGAGAATCCATTCAGCGCTTGTTGAGATGAGGGTGGAGATACAACAAGAATCTTGAAGGACAAGCAGTCCAACTTCATATGCTAATTGGGTGGACTCGGATCTTGGGGGGTACGTAGTCTTTTCATAATTATATGTGTGTGTTGTCTATTTGATCTGCAGATGGAATTTCCAGGACATTAAGTCTGTTTTGACTAAGATGTTCCTTTGATGTTTCCGATCTCCATATCTAAAAGAACGTCATTTGTTGACAATCATTCTCAATTATTTTTCAAGTGGAAAATTTTGGTTTTCTTTGAAATGAGTCTTTTTAATAAAATCAATTCTTATAATAGGAAAATACGGCAGGTTGCTTGACGCATCTCTTAGTGCCAGCTTGACCTGATTCTTCTTTTCAAATGGCCTTCATAGTCACCCAAGTAAGTGTCAAGTTTTTCTTTTATTGATTTTTTTTTGTTTTACAAATTGTAACTTGTTTAAGAATACTTGGTTTCCATCTGAACTTCTTTAATGAAGCAGTCACATGCATGTCTAAGCTGCAAGATGAAAGATTTTTATGCTCAAGAAATCTGGATTCTGACAACATAAAATGCCTTGATTTTTTCTTACCAAAGCAGCTACCAAATGGATCTTGTCATTCAACATTATTTTAGCGTGTAATGTGTATTATGAAGAGTGAATCATCTGAATCATTACGAAGGCAGTATGGTAATCTATTTCTTTATATATTTACAAGCTGAGACAAGCATAATCTGGATTTAGTTTTAAGGTGTTCTAATATTGGAGTATTTATTTCGTGCAGCTAATATGCATTGCTTTTAAAATTTTTCAGGATCACTGTAGTATTCTTGGTCCAGATGTGCCACCATCAAGGTTGCACTTCATGTTTTATGAGGAACAAGATGGACATGATGATGCCTTAAGTCTTCACAAGGTTTCTATTTCACTTTCTAATTTGTGAATAATGGCTCCTAGGTACGTGTTTCTACATTTTTTCTTTTTTTCCGAGAAATGTTATCGTTTTTTTTTTCTAATTAACCAATTGATAGAGAACATGCTGAATTGTTAAGGGCAAATTTTTCCTTGTTGAGGAAAGAGGCTTACACAATATTTGATGTGGTTGGTTTCTCATCATGCTTTATTATCTTGGACTTGGATAAAGTCTTCTTACTTCTTAAGGTATAGTGTTCTTTTCCTTAATTTATGGTTCCTAAATTTAATCTACATACCTGGGTAGAGTCTCCTTACTTCTTCCATTGAAGTGTCCTTTTCTCCAATTTATGGTTCCTAAGTTCTTAATCGAAATATAGTGGTTTTGATGAGTGCTTGATGTAATTCTGACAAGTATCAATTGTGGTGGTTCTTTAGATTGCCTCAACTGCTTTAAGTTCAATTGGAAACATATTCAGTCTAATGGATGTTCATACAACTTTTATAAGTTTGCATATTAAGTGTGTCCGGTTTATATTTTATAACACTTTGAAGTCTTTGAAATTTGACGATTTTAGGAGTATATTTTATAAGTTTGCATATTAAGTGTGTCGGTCTTCTCAAGTTACCACTATCGGAAGATACTAAGGTTTTTGGTGGCATGGAATTTTTTGTTAATTATCTGGATGTGGTGATGTGCTCTTGAACTAGGTTTTACATCGAAATTTATTTGTATTATCCTGAACTGATGCAGTATTTCATTTGACTACCGTGGATGTTTTTTTTTCTGTGTCATAAATCATGAGGCTTGACAGGATACTAGTTTTCTTCACATTAACTTCAAATTTCTTTATGAGAATTATGAGGATTGGTTGTGGGGAAAGTGGTGTCTCGGCTTCCAGGGATCATCTGGTGTTTGCTTATTATGTCACCGGCCATGGATTGGGCCATGCCACCAGCGTGGTCGAGGTGCATTGAGTCTGTTTTATTTTTTCCTTCTTCTCTTTCATAGCTTCGTTGATGAGAGAAAAATTGGTAATATTTGATTTTGCATATGATTGGGAAGGTATTACTGTGCTTGTTGTTTGGATGTCAAAAAAGTTGATACCTTCGTCTTTTATTTTGTTATGCAGTGAAGTGGGGTATAATGTCTGCATGTTTATATTTATTGAACATATGCTTTTTTTTAAAAAGGATGCTGTACTTAGTACCGAAGTTGTTTTTTACTTTTTCATCTTTGATTTTGAACATGGTCGGAAGAGTACCAATGAGTTTGCTGCAGCACATATATAGTGTTTTTTAAGATAAATCTGGTGCAATTTCCGTTGATGCAAACATTGAGGGTTATTGTCGAAGTAGTCTGATGAATTGTTCCATTGCAGGTTGTTAGGCATCTCTTTGCGGCTGGGCATGATGTCCATATGGTTACTGGTGCTCCTGATTTTGTTTTCACCAGTGATATTCAGTCTCCCAATCTCCACATTCGGAAAGTAAAATTTCGAGCTTGATTTCTAAAGTTCCTTAATTTTTTTTTAGACGCCAATGCTGAATAGTTGTGATGGTAGGTCTTGTTGGACTGTGGAGCTGTGCAAGCAGATGCTTTGACTGTTGATCGCCTTGCATCCCTGGAAAAGGTACCACTCATTGTAACTTTCACTTGCTGAATGTTTTTTGTAGCCACCTATAATTGTTGCGCTCTATTCTCTTTAATACAGTACTCTCAAACAGCTGTGGTACCCCGGGCATCTATTCTGGCAACCGAAGTGGAATGGCTGAATTCAATCAAGGCTGATCTTGTGGTAACTTTCACCTTGTGGTTCCTGTCATTAAATTAAGACATCATTTGAATGAAGGGATTTGCTCAATTTTTTGTTGATGGATTGCTTGTTTTCTTGTGGAGGAGTTGCACAAAATTTCCTGTTGATTCATTTTTTTCCATTGGAAACAGGTCTCAGATGTGGTTCCTGTAGCATGCCGAGCAGCGGCAGATGCTGGAATCCGATCTGTCTCTGTCACAAACTTTAGGTAAGCAGTGTGATTATGTGATTTTACACCCTCAAACCGGAGAATTGAATAACAAAATTGTCTCTCAGCATGCCATCACATACTGACAGAAATATGACTGATTTATGAGTCCTAGATGTGCTTTGATGGTGTTAAAAATGCTGTATTCTTTCGTTTTTTTTTTCCTTCTTTTTGGATGAGTGGTTGAAGAATTCTGCCATTAAGACTTAAATTAGAGGCAGCAATTGCTGCAGCACATGGTTAGTGCTTTGTGCCCGAAAAGACTCCTGATTTAATACCTACTATTAATTATTTACTTGGATTGAAACATCATTTGCAATTCCCATTAACAACTCCTTTAAGTTTTACTTAAGTTGCAATATATGTGGAAGGCCTGAACCTATATATGAGAATAATTTTGCTGACGAATTTTCTGCATGCAGGGCTTAATATTGATCCCAGAAAACTAGCAATTCTGTGTCAAAAGGTACTTATCAATAATTGAAGAGCTTTTTTTTTCTTCCCTGTTTGCTTTACACACAGAATTGCTGCAGAAAATTAGTCATTGCCACCATGTCAGCCATTGCTGCAGCACATGGTTAGTGCTTTGTGCCAGAAAAGACTCCTTATTTAATACCTACTATTAATTATTTACTTGGATTGAAACATCATTTGCAATTCCCATTAACAACTCCTTTTAGTTTTACTTAAGTTGCAATATATGTGGAAGGCCTGAACCTATATATGAGAATAATTTTGCTGACTAATTTTCTGCATGCAGGGCTTAATATTGATCCCAGAAAACTAGCAATTCTGTGTCAAAAGGTACTTATCAATAATTGAAGAACTTTTGTTTTTCTTCCCTGTTTGCTTTACACACAGAATTGCTGCAGAAAATTAGTCATTGCCGCCATGTCAGCCATTGCTGCAGCACATGGTTAGTGCTTTGTGCCAGAAAAGACTCCTGATTTAGTACCTACTATTAATTATTTACTTGGATTGAAACATCATTTGCAATTCCCATTAACAACTCCTTTAAGTTTTACTTAAGTTGCAATATATGTGGAAGGCCTGAACCTATATATGAGAATAATTTTGCTGACTAATTTTCTGCATGCAGGGCTTAATATTGATCCCAGAAAACTAGCAATTCTGTGTCAAAAGGTACTTATCAATAATTGAAGAACTTTTGTTTTTCTTCCCTGTTTGCTTTACACACAGAATTGCTGCAGAAAATTAGTCATTGCCGCCATGTCAGCCATTGCTGCAGCACATGGTTAGTGCTTTGTGCCAGAAAAGACTCCTGATTTAGTACCTACTATTAATTATTTACTTGGATTGAAACATCATTTGCAATTCCCATTAACAACTCCTTTAAGTTTTACTTAAGTTGCAATATATGTGGAAGGCCTGAACCTATATATGAGAATAATTTTGCTGACTAATTTTCTGCATGCAGGGCTTAATATTGATCCCAGAAAACTAGCAATTCTGTGTCAAAAGGTACTTATCAATAATTGAAGAACTTTTGTTTTTCTTCCCTGTTTGCTTTACACACAGAATTGCTGCAGAAAATTAGTCATTGCCGCCATGTCAGCCATTGCTGCAGCACATGGTTAGTGCTTTGTGCCAGAAAAGACTCCTGATTTAGTACCTACTATTAATTATTTACTTGGATTGAAACATCATTTGCAATTCCCATTAACAACTCCTTTAAGTTTTACTTAAGTTGCAATATATGTGGAAGGCCTGAACCTATATATGAGAATAATTTTGCTGACTAATTTTCTGCATGCAGGACTTAATATTGATCCCAGAAAACTAGCAATTCTGTGTCAAAAGGTACTTATCAATAATTGAAGAACTTTTGTTTTTCTTCCCTGTTTGCTTTACACACAGAATTGCTGCAGAAAATTAGTCATTGCCACCATGTCAGCCATTGCTGCAGCGCATGGTTAGTGCTTTGTGCCAGAAAAGGCTCCTGATTTAATACCTACTATTAATTATTTACTTGGATTGATCCTGTGTCTGTGTCATGGGAACTGCTAGTTTCGCAATCGATCAAAGGTTGGGTTATTAAATTTGATCTCAGCAATTCCACATCTTTTAAATGTTTTTTGGTCAACTATTAAATAGTTTATTGATTTTTCTTTGAACTTCAAAATACAGAACATGATTTATGTTTTTTTAATTGGTTGTATGGGCAGGCCAAAGCAAGAAGATGGCACTTCCAAGAGATGCTGGCTGCAATCACCAGATTGAACTTGCAGGTATCCATTAATGAATATCCTCTTTATGTATTTCAACGGTTTCAAGTTTCCTTCTTTGCCTATGGGACAATTTACTTAGTGAACTAGTGATTTAGTAAACACCTTCGCATATGGAATTATGTATCTAAATGGGAGACAAAATGACTGATTCAGTTTTTTCAGGTGACGAAAAGTTTTGCACTGCTGTTCTTCCTCGAAATGGAGAACGGAGAATTTTCCGATTGGAAGATTTTGCTGGATTTAGATTCTATTATTACCTACATCTTATGGATTTAGAATTCTATGCAGGTTGTGGAACAATTATTTGGTTTAGTCAGTACCTTAAGAACAAGATTGAGACGCACGGAAAAGAAGATTAAGAATACTAACATGTAAGGTACTTTTTTTGGTCTCTAATTCTTACAATTTCTGGCCTATATATTCTTTTATTTATCAGAAAAAAATTTCCTTTCTTTGTGGAGTTTGGATTTTCCTGTGTATGGCTCTATGGCTTTATTTATTCGAGTCACTAAATGTGTAAACAGGTTGTTCAGTCCACTGTGTCTGATGATGCACATGACACTATCCTGCCTGGGTTTAATCTTCAAATAAATAACTTTCTTCAACCAGTCATGGAAATAAAATATTTTGATTGTTCATTCTGCACTACATTGAAGGTTTTCTTTATGTTTCCTTTGCTCGTTAACTATTTCATTATTTAATTTGAATTGCTCCTATACAAGATGGATTACCTTGAGCAGGAAAACAATAGATGCAATGCATTTTTAAGTTTGCGACAACTGCAGGTCATATTATATCCATATCCCCTGCCATATTCATTGGGCCTTAACTAAATATATGGAATGACTGAGATTAGCCAGTTACGCAGTGCTTCTTGGAAAAATTCCTTCCGATGATGGGGAGCTTGATTGTGACAAAAATTGAGGTATGGAGAATCTAGGTCACACCCAATTTTTTTTCACTGCCAGATTTTATTTTCTTTTGTCAATATCTTCAGTTTTTGAGGCATATTTTGTATGCTAGTGACACAACACTACTATATTTTTAATGCTTGGGAGTTACTGTCTTCTTTAGGATGATTTTTATTTTTAATCACTAGTGGTCATTGAAAGATGGCACTTGTTATAGGTCTCCCCTTGAATTTAGTGATAGTTTATGATTGAATGCAACTTCTGGTTTCCTCTTCGTCTTTTATCTATCTCATTTCCTGTTAATAACTTTGAGGTACATATAAGGTTTTCCGTGTTTTCATTTGGTTGTATGAGCAGGACATAAGCCAGAAGATAGCACTTCTGGATATGTTTGCGGCATCCAGTAGGTTGAACTCATAGCTGTTCATCAATGAATATGTTCTTTATGGGCTTGAAGAGGTTTAGTGTTTTATTTTTTGCATCTGAAATCATTTACTTGCTGTGATTAATTAGATGCAATAGCTATTTATCGAACACCTTCACATCTGCAATTTCATGCAAGTCGTGGAACAATTCATTGGTCTAGTCAAAACTTTGCTAGAAAACCACCGAGACACCAGGAACGAAGATTATAAATTCCTACATGTAAGGTATGTATATGGTCTCTAAATGTTGGAACTTCTAGTCTTTTCCCTTTTTCTTTTTTTGGGTGAGTTTGGAGTTTTCTATATGCAACTTAATTTATTTGAGCTAATAAATTTGTAGACTCGCTGTTTAATTCATTCCGAGTGTTGGTGTAGATGAACGACTTAATGGCAACCATCCCTAGTGGTGAAATATCTATATCGAAGGTCAGTTAGTACGCCTCTGTTATTAATCTTTGCTATGCAGGTGGAGTTGGATTATGCCAAGACGGCTAGCTTTGCAATTCAAGGCGCAAAAAATCTAAAGCTCGCAGGTTAGATTATGTTATTTAGGTATGACGTTATTGAATTATCGACTTGACTCTTTGTTGCGATTATGTCTTGATGACTTATTTGATGGAAGCAAATAGGATGATATTCTGAGTGAACAAAAAACAAAGAGAACTTTGTGCTAATCGAATTATAGCTGGAAGTGTGAACAATTTCTCCTTATGATGATGAAATATCATCATAGTTCAAAATAAAAGGAATCCTTCTAGGGAGGTTTTCATTTCTGTTTTTTCAACTGGAGCAAGATTTCTGCTCTCGTTCAAATGCTTTTTTTCTTGTCAGAGTGGCAAGTTAGTTGTATCGAAAGGTATTCTTTTTGCTATGTTAGAATCATTTCATCAACATAATGACTGAACATAGATGCATGAATATCAGGTTTTTTGTTCAGTACTCTTGTTTGCCTATCTGGCTATCTTAGCAATTTTTCTCATGCTACTTTGGCTCTCTGTTTGTAATTTTCTTATTTAACTCGCAGGCTTTGAAAAGTGCACTTTTAGAGATTCGTCTATAATCTAAGCTGGAAGCGCTTTTATTGAAGAAACAATCCATCTACTGTGGCGACTCATTGGAGATCCATTCTCAAAAGGCATGTTCATTTAATGATTTCTGAGCGACAAAATCCATGAGTACTTCTATAAGTATTCTTTCATGTTTTTACAACTAATTGGTATCGAATCTTGTACTCTCTATGCTGTTAGTCCATCTGAAAGAAACTATTCTGGAAAGACTTAATTTCTAAAATAAATTGCAGGGGAATTATATGCAAAAGGAAAAGATCTCAACACTTTTTTTTCAACTTCTCAGTAAGGTCATGATGTGGTACATATTGCAATGTATTCTGCTTTTATTCCAATATTTGTTTAATCACAGTTGGTTAATGCAAGTTTTAGTGTGAACACATGCTCTGTTACATATTTCTGCGTGCTATTTTGGAGCTTCACTTTATTAGGTCTTTCATCAGTAGATCAGCTACTCTGGTCAACAGTATTTGTTAATGAAAGTTCAAAGTTTTCTTGTTGATAAATTTTTATTGATTGATATGTGCGCTTATGTAAATATTGGGTTGTTTATGTCATTTACTTTTCTCTGTTCTCCGTGGAAGTATGGCCTCTCAGTTCTGAACTTCTAGTTATTGGTGCATTCTCTTGAAAATTTTCTGCAGCTATGTCTTTTGTTTTTTTGCGGAGTCACACTTTAAGCTATTCATCAGATGATATGCCTGTGTATTATTTCGCATAATGTGAATTGGTGTATTTACCCTTCATAGCATAAGTAGAACTGCTGGACTGGTTTTAAATCAAAATGTGGTTGGTGATATTTTATCTTCAAAATGGCAGGTTGATAAGCTGAAGGGCTTGGCAGAATCTGTGTGCCAACTCCTCCGCAAAGGCTCAAAAGCGCATCGCAGATCACAGGTTTAATAACTAGTGTTTTCTGTCCAGGAATCTTCTTCAGCATTCTGTCATGGTTTAAGGAGTACACATCAGAATTTGTTTTGTCCTTCAAGATAATCTTAATTTACTGGATTTTGTTAATTACTTTGTCCATTTTTTTTCCTTATGGCCTGAAAAGTTTTATATGTATGGCTTAGCTTGGTTATCCTCTTCATTCATTCTATTACCTAAACCTTGATTAGTTGACAGGACTTGGGTGACTTTCTTCTTTAGCAGGTATTGGTTAGGTTTTATATCTTTCATTGATTGGTTCACAAACTATTATGATTTCTAAATGGATGAGCATTTTAAGTTTTTCTTTTTTGACAAATGCAGGCATCAGAAAGAGGAAGCACTCAACTTTCGAGTGGTCAAAGAAAATGAAGTTAGTGAGATTGAGAAGGTTGTTCATGCTCTGGTTAAATTATGACTTGTTTAACTACTTTCGGAAGTGATGACACGTTTGAGAATGTGCTTTCTTTTTTAAGCAAAAGAGACAAAAAGCATTGGAAGTGCCTATGTCAGAGAATATCCTATAAGTATAAATAGTGTGGTAATATATTGAAAAACATTCATGTTGCTTTCCTTTTAGTTCGGTTACCTACTGATTTAATATTTGATTTTTCTGTTTCTTCCTTCTTAGTGGCATTATTTATTTTTCCCTCTTTTTTTCCTTTTCTTTTCTGTTGCATTGTTTATGTCTCATCTTCTCAACGTTCTGATAATCAAGACTTCTGGTTCATTGATTTCAGGAACAGGAAGCTGAGATTGCAGCACTTGAGAAGCAAAGGGATGGACTTGAGGCTAAACTTAAGAAGGTTTTATGTTGCTTCTCATGGAAAATTCTTGTTTGTATTAGAGTTGATTTTTTCTACTTGGTTATGATAGTTCCTACCTACTTAAACCACATCACTATCGTTTCAATTTGATTAGTTGGAGGCATGCTGTAAGCCTCCTTGCCTTTGTCTCCATGTTCTTGCGAACAATTCAGCCTATAGAGTCAGGGGACTAAATTATGTGCTTATTTTAATTAGATCTTTGCCTACCATTTAGATCTTTGCCTGAATGGGTAATTCTACTTTGTTCTCCCATTATGCTTTTTTCAAAGGACCCATCATCCTTGTCAAGTATGTTAGACGGCTGTGTCAGGTTATTTCTTTTCATCTTTTTACATTCTCTGGTTATATTTATAAATCTTTTATTTCTATTGTTTTTCTTTTTTTTTCATCTTCTTTACACCATGGAGTTCCCTCTATTTAAGTTGTAAATACTTGGTGATAATGCTTGGTTAATTATGCATAATGATGTTGTGGATGACGAGCTTGTGGTAATGGCAGGTTGAGTAAGCTTCATCCTTACTATCTATTAGGGGATGCAAATTTAACATCTCAGCATGATATATTTCTTTGCTGATAAAAATTCTTGGATCCAAACTTATTTTTTCTTATTCTATGGATTTAGTGACTTCTGATATCCTGGCTGCAATTTTTCTATATATTCTCACTGTTAATCCCATGAGCCAGGAGTCTTTCTTTACTTCATGAGGGAGAGCGTGATGTTGGTTGTTCCTGGCTAATTTTGCTACTAGCTATTCCATTATCATTAGCATTTACAGTTTTGTTTATAGATGGGTCTTTGAGTATTGATTTACAGATTTTTACTGAATTTTGTAGGTCAATATCTCTTTGGCATCTGCTATGTCATGCCTTAATAAGACGATGGAGGAGAGAGATCAATTTAATGAGGCTAGTAATCAAATTGTTTTGCATTTGGAAGCAATGGTTTGAAGGTTTTTTTTTCCCTTGATTTTTTTGCTTTTCCCCCCATTTCACTAAAAGGATATTTCTCCAGTTTTGAAGATAAAAGATGGTCTGAAGTTGACTATTTTTTACAAAATATAGGGTAATGAGCTTTCTAGATCTGTTGCCTCATGCAAAGTTGAAGCAAATATTGTTCAGACATGGATCAATTTCTTAGATGGTACATGGAATCTCCAGTTCTCAAAATCAGAACTGAAGAAGAAGCTGATCGAGTATGTATGTTCTATTTTGGATCAATAAATATTGCAAGTGTCAATATTGAGGAAAATAATAATAATAAAAGATCACAATTTTCCAAAAAGGAATAGGTGATTGGAGATTGTTGTCCAAGAATTTTGTTTCTGTTTCCTGGTCAATTTATCATGTCTTTGCAATCATTTTAATTCTTCATTTTTTGGTTGTGTTTTCTGATCATGAAGTGATGAGCTAGAGAGAGATGAAGGCCATTTTTCGTATCGACCAAACAAGCACCTTGCTGCATACAATACAAGGTATTCCTCTTGCCTTTTCAACCATCTTGGTGATTTTGAAGATATTGATTTACGAATAGTACCATCCATATTTTTTCATTTGAATTTGCTAAATCTTTGTGATTATGTTATGTTCCTTCATAGGAAGAGTTGGAAGCTTCTATCAGCCGTATCAGGACATTTGTGGATAATCTGAGGACATTGAATGAGAGGTATTGATTCTTTCTTTCAGATATATCTCTACACTTGTACATGTGAGGGGATTGACACTTTCAACTGTTGATTCTGTGTTGTCATGTTTAGGAGGTCTAAGGAGATGCAATCGGTTGCTGGCAGTGAGGTAGATACTAATCCACAGAAGTTTCTTGCGGAAGAATATTTGGAAACTGAGACCAAGGTATATGCTTCTAGATGATCTCCTGTTCTTAGTGATCATAGTTTCTATATCCTAAGTTTAGAAACTAGGATATATCTCTACACTTGTACATGTGAGGGGATTGACACTTTCAACTGTTGATTCTGTGTTGTCATGTTTAGGAGGTCTAAGGAGATGCCATCGGTTGCTGGAAGTGAGGTAGATACTAATCCACAGAAGTTTATTGAGGAAGAATATTTGGAAACTGAGACCAAGGTATATGCTTCTAGATGATCTCCTGTTCTTAGTGATCATAGTTTCTATATCCTAAGTTTATCTTAATAGGAAACTGTTGAGTATAGCAGTATTTTTCGGTCTTGGCTTGTGAAGAAATAGTATGGAAATTTGTAATAATACACATGCATAATGATAAGAAGATTTTAGGATCATGGTCTCACTTTAGCCAAAGTCTAGGATTGCTCAACCTTCCCAGCTCCTTTACGGACATGTGGGAATTAAGATGTCCCAACTTAGAGGTCTAATTGAAGAAATTTAAGGATTACTCTCCAAAGCTCTTCTATGGAATGTGTGGTTTGAAAGAGATATATGTATTTTTGATGCATGTTCTACTCTTCTTTCTACTTTTTTCCTCAAAATTACTATATATATATATTATGGGTTTGTGGTATACCAGAGTCTTAAGTTCCAAAAACTGGAGGAGACAACTAACACTTGAAGTTTATTGATCTCAAAGATAGTCACAGATAGTTTCGTGACAGCACCTCATGGAAACCAAAACATGAACAAAAATATAAAAACATATGCATTTATTTATTTATTTTTTTCTAACTTAAAAATATGATTTATCAGTTTTAACAACAAATTGTATTCTCATATGTGACTTTCCCATGATTAAACTTTTGCATTAGGTTAACTAAATTTTGGATTCATGCTATATAAGTTGGCCCATATGTTTGATGGCTTCAATTTCTATGTCCTATCTCTTGTTGAAAAAATAGGAAATTGATGAATAGGACATAAGGGTTGTTGATTAGTGGTATTTCTCGGTCTTGATTTTCTGAAAATAGTACACCAATGTGTAATACACATATATATCAATGATAATGATAAGATTATAAGATTTGTAAAAGAATGATGATAATGATGAGATTTGTCAAAAAAAAAAAGAAAAAGAAAAAATAATGATAAGTATTAGGATTAGGATTTATCTCAACTGATCTAATGATAAGGATTTTTGTTGACCGACTATTAAATTAGTTATAATATGGATATGATTTATCAAATTGGCTTCATCATATTCCTTTATGCATCTGCCTAGGCTCTTATGTACCCGCTGTTAGTGCTATGTAAATTAATAAGCTTGTTGCGCCGAGCTGCCGCACAGGAATTTCTGGACATAATTCGCCAGCACAGTGGAGCACTTGTCGATCAAGTAAGTCCTTTGCGGTTTGGATATTGACCCATTTAGGCTCCTCTTCTAAGTTTGCATTACTTTATTCTTCTAGGCTCAGCATGTTTCAAAGGAGCTGATCAGGGTTGCAATTCTGTGGCATAAGATGTGGCATGAGGCTTTCAAAGAAGCTAGCTGTTTGTATTTTGGCGAGCAAAACATTGGGGGAATGCTTGCTCCAGGTTACCCTTTGCATTTGTGGCTCAAGGAGGGCCCAGAGACATTGAAAGAGACTGCCTTTATACAGGTAGTTTGCTTCTATTTGCATTTCCAAGCTTTGCACATGTTCATGTGCTATGTTTTTGAGGATGGTTGGTGAACATGCACGTTTTCATTTTAACTACGCTTATCGAAATTAGTGTTTCTGTTACTTAGAACTCTAGTTTTATAAGTTTTTTATGTCAATCTCAAGAAATGATTTTGTTGTAAGCTTGTAACTGCTGTCATTTATCTTTTGAAGCGGCACCATCAGTGTGAAACGGCGAAGAATTATTCATGACTCACATGTTCCTTTTTTGTGTTATACATTATATGTTTTTGGCTTAATAGTACGGAATATGGTCTTCACTATTCACATTTATCCTTGTCTGGCAATCATGCATCATTGTATCTCAATAATGCTTGAGTTAATTTTTAAATTCTTTATGTTTGCAGGCATATGGTCGTGAATTACTGGAAGCCCGTGTATGTTGCTTAAAGTATCGTAGAACTGGGAAGGATGCTGAAGTTACTCAGGTTTTTCATCTCCCTTACTAAATGACTTCAACCTTACTTGTATAGTTTGTAGTTTACATGATTAAGGTAAATTCATGTGGTAAATTCCATTCAAAATTTCAGGCTTGGGATTTGTATGATCATGTTTTCAGAAGAATAGATAAGCAGCTTCCAAGCCTTACTACTTCAGACTTGCAGACAAGATTGTAATATCAAGTTTATTCTTTCCTAATATTTGTTAAATAGTCTATTCAGTTTCTCATATTATGTTGATTTCAGTCTGTTTCAACAGAGTTGCTTAAATATAGAAATCTGGAGCTTGCTGTACCTGGACAATATGGTGCAGGTAACGTTCATCTTCCTTTGTCTATTGTCTTTAATGTATTATCATTTTTTTGTTCTCCAAATATTTGATCTTGTGTATTTCAGCTGCGGAAGGCGAGTAAAGTATAATTGTTGTATTTGTGTGTGAACTGCTTGGTTAGAATGTGTCTAAGGATTTCGAGAGAATGTATCGTGCATACTTGCCTATATCAAACCATGATTGGAATTTTTTGCCTTGGTTCATATTGAGATGCTACTAGTACCATTTGTTATGAACGAAAACCTTTCCTTGGAGACCATTAATTTTAAGTAATTAGTTTACATCTTTTAATGTCATAAGTTTTACGGGTGTTATTAGATGTGCAGATTTTTCTTCTTTAAATTGAGGTATGGACGACCTAGGCTATGCCAAACTTTTTGCACTCTGGATTTTATTTTCATTTGTCAACATCTTCAGTTTTGAGGCATATTGTGGATGCTAATAACACAAAAAAATTGTAGCTGCATCTTTTAGTTTCCCTCCAAGCAGTTGCAGAACCTGCTGTTTTAATCTCTTTTATGTCTCGTCTATTTTGTGGCGATTGTGACCTATTTCCATGGTATGTATTTCTTCGCCTTTTTTCTTCTTGAACTCTATATAACAATTTTTACTTGCCCTATGATGAATTAGATGTGATTATATTTGAATTTAATGCTCCTCTAAGGACATGCTTATTGTTTTCAGTTTATAGTTTTAGTTAATATATTCTCGTTTGCTAACGTAAACCTGGTCTTTTTTTTAATAGCCTACATGTAGGATATATGTTGAATCTTGCCTCACTTAATTTTGTATTTATTTGTCTTGTCAGTTATAACCTGAGAGGTATGCTTCTTTTTTCTTCCGAATTCTATCTCTTCATTGCCTTTGATTTATTTGTTATCTTCTGATTCTTTTCGATGCTTTGTCACTTGTGTTGATGTAGTCCGCGAAGGCGTGAAGCCTCTGAGCAGCTGGTTGGAAGGTGAGAGGATGATTTTTTTTTTCCGTAACTCCTAAGATCAACGTTGACGAGATGCTTCATGGTTATATTCCAATTTTTAATCTCCTTTTATGTCTTACCTATTTTGAAAATATCTGGATTGAAGTAACATATGACCGTTTTCTCAGCGGAAGCATACCCCTTTTCCACTCCCATTGCTTATGAGATGCATAAAACTTCAGATATTATCAAACACGACAATTCAGCCGGAGTTGGATTATTCCAAGACGGGTAGGATTGCAATTCAAGTCGCACAAAATCTAAAGCTTGCAGGTTAAAGTATTTCTACATTCCTGTTGGCTATGGTTCATTTTTTTTTCTCTTTTTTTCTTCTTTGGCCCTGGATGGTGATTTTTACTTGAGCTATGTTGAATTGGATGTGGTTATACTTAGATTTAATGCTCGATGTAGGGACATGATTATTGTTTTCAGATAGGAGGGCTTGTTATAATATTATATTCTCTAACACAATTTAATCTTTTTTTTTATATATCCCTCATGTACTGCATATGCTATCCTGCCTTACCATTTTTTCTTACGGAGCCCTCCAAATGCACTGCGTTGAAAGCTAATGGCATTTTCGTATGCTTGTGAGCTTAGCCATTTGATTTTCTTTGTTATGATTTAACCTTGTTCAGAACAGTAGCCTAAGACTTCCATGACTTTGCAGGAAAAATTCTTTCTGTTCCACAGTGTTAAAGGGTTGTTCAAACAAGATGGCCTTTGCTACCAATCAGCACCGATACCAGATAAGGATGCAAGTTTACTCACTGAGCATCATTCAAATGTTTTTTGGTAGAGTATTTCTGAACTAATAGGTTATGTGTTTTGCATGTTTTTTTGTGTTTTGGATGCAGGTTATTTAATCTTGACATGAATAAGGTGGCAACGTTCATTGGAGTGAAATCAATTGCTCAATATGCATCGAAACTGAAAAACTTATGTTGTCTCCTAATGTTTAATGTTGTCTTGGAAAATCTTCGTGTTGATTTTCGAAACAGCATCAGGGAGTATCTTATTGATGGTTTTTTTGTGAAATTTTGCCCAATTGTATTATTTGTGATTTTCATCTTTTACGGAAGATCACCTAATGGCATAGTGGAGCATATCGCGCGAGCGTACCACTAGTGACGCTAGAGCTAGTTTGTTTAGGGTTTATTGTTTAGGGGTTAGGGTTACGGTTCGGGGTTCAGTGGTTTGGTGTTTCTGGGTGATGGTTTAGGTTGTTTCAGATTTAGGGTTGAGGGTTTTATGGTTTACGGGTGATGGGCTATTGGTTTTGTGGTTAAGGGTTTAGTGGTTTAGTGTTTTAGTGTTATAGGGTTGAAAGTGTGAAACTTTTAGGGTTTAGGGTTTAGGGCTCCACTATACCTTTTGCTGATGCCTCATGATTGTCTCCCTTTTTTAATCTCTTTAGTGTCTCGACTATTTTGAAAATATCTGGATTAAAGTAACATATGACGATTTTCTCTGCAGAAGCATGCATCTTTTCCACTCCCATTGCTTTGAGATGCATAGAACTCCAGATATTCACAAGCAAGACAATGCAGCTGAGGTTGGATTAAGCGAAGATTGCTCTAATTGCAATTCAAGGTGTAGAACTTCTAAAGCTTGCAGGTTAAAGTACTTCTAGATTCCTATTTGCTCTGGTGGGTAGTTTTTCGCCTATTTTCTTCTTGAACTCTGTATAAAAATTTTTATTTGCGCTATGATGAATTAGATGTGATTATATTTGAATTTAATGCTCCTGTAAGGACATGGTTATTGTTTTCAGGTTATAGTGTTGGTAAATATATTATATTCTCTAACAGAACATGGTCTTTTTTTTTTATAGCCTACAGGTAAGATATATGTGGAATCTTGCCTCACTTAATTTTTTATTTATTTGTCTGGCCAGCTATAAGCTGAAAGGTATGCTTTGTTTTTCTTCCTAAATCTATATCTTCATGGCCTTTGATTTATTTGACATTTTCTGATTCTTTTTCATGCTTTATCAGTTGTGTTGATGGAGTCCAGGAAGGCGTGAAGCCTCTGAGCAGCTGGTTGGAAGGTCAGAGGTTGATTTTATTTTGCTGTAACTACTAAGATCAACGCTGGCGAGATACTTTATGGTTATATTCAATTTTTAATCTCCTTTATGTGTTAACTATCTTGAAAATATCTGGATTGAAGTAACATATGACCATTTTCTCAGCAGAAGCATACCTTTTTTCCACCCCATAGCTTATGAGGTTCATAGAACTTCGGAAATTATCAAACATGACTATGCTGGTGGAGTTGGATTATGCCAAGACTGCTAGCTCTGCAATTCAAGGCGCAAAAAATCTAAAGCTCGCAGGTTAAAGTATTCCTACATTCCTATTATCTATGGTTCAAATTTTTTCTTCTTTTTTCTTCTTCGACCTTGGATAACAATTTTTACTTGCGCTATGATGAATTGGATGCGGTTATATTTAGATTTAATGTTGCTGTAAGGACGTTATTATTGTTTTTAGGTAGGAGGGTTATATTATATTCTCTAACACAACTTGGTCTTTTTTCTAATATATCCTGCATGTAGTATATATGCTATCATGCCTTACCATTTTTTCTTATTGAGGCCTCCATATGTATCTCGCATTGAAAGCTAGTGGCAATTCTATATGCTTGTGAGCCTAGCCATTTGATTTTATTTGTTATGATTTAACCTTGTTCAGAACGGTAACCTAAGAGTTCCATGACTTTGCGGGAAAATTCTTTCTTTTCCACATTGTTAAAGTGTTGTTCTATCAAGATGGCCCTATGTGGTCATCTTCTCGCTACGAATGAGCACCACTACCAGATAAGGATGCAAGTTTACTGCAGTGAGCATCATTCAAATGTTTCTTGGTGGACTATTTCTGAACTAATAGGTTATGTGTTTTGCTTGTTTTTTTGTGCATTGGATGCAGGTCATTTAATCTTCACATGAATAAGGTGGCAGCGTTCATTGGAGTGAAATCAATTGCTCAATATGCATCGAAACTGTAAAACTTCTGTTGTGTCCTAATGCTTCATGTTGTCTTGGAAAATCCTCGTGTTCGATTTTCCAAACAGCATCAGGGAGTATCTTATTGATGCTTTTTTTCTGAAATTTTACCCAATTGCGTTATTTTTTATTTTCTTCTTTTACGAAAGATCACATAATGGTATAATGGAGCATATTGCGTGAGCGTACCATTAGTGACATAGAGCTAGTTTGTTTAGAGTTTATTGTTTAGTGGTTAAGGTTTTGGTTCGGGGTTCAGTGGTCTGGGGTCTCTGGCTGATGGTTTAGGTTGTTTCAGGTTGAGGGTTTGGGGTTTGTGTGTTATTGGTTTTTGGTTTAAGGGTTTAGTTCTTTAGAGTTTTAGGGTTTATAGGGTTCAAGGTTTGAAACTTTTAGTGTTTAGGGTTTGGGGCTCCACTATACCATTTGTTGATGCCTTATGATTGTTTTGCTTTTTTAATCACTTTGATGTCTCGACTATTTTGAAAATATCTGGATTAAAGTAACATGTGACCATTTTCTCTGCAGAAGCATAGACTTTTTCCACTCCCATTGCTTATGAGGTTCATTAAACTTCAGATATTCTCAAGCAAGACAATGCAGCTGAGGTTGGATTAAGCGTAGACTGCTAGAATTGCAATTCAAGGAGTAGAACTTCTAAAGCTCTCAGGTTAAACTACTTCTAGATTACTATTTTTGTGTGTGATGGGTTTTATATGTTTATTTTAACTTCTAGGTTTATAGTACATGATTAATATTTTTTTAATAACTATTAAGGCTGGAAGTCTTCCATTGTTTCTTGTATCAATGGAAATAACTTATGGTAATGAGCGTATCCTTATGCTTCTTCAGGGTTAGATCATTCCGCTGAATTTATTCCCGAGTTCCGCATCTTTCCGTTGCTTTGCGGTATGAACTCAACGCTCCGCGATTTAGACTCTACCAAATTCTGCATTCGGAGTTCGGGGAAGTATTGTTTCAATTGTCTACCTTCGCATTGTTGTTGTTTTTTTTTATGCCCCCGATTTCCTGGTGTCATTTTTTTTTTTTTTTTTTTTTTTTTTTGTATGTTCGAATGTATCATGATGTTAATTTCTTCTCGTGCATGTTTATAATTTGATGAACTTAGACGATCTTGCTTTGTCTACAACATCTCATCCTTTAATTGTCTACAACACAATACGATATATTAGGATGATATGTATTTAAATGTTCTAGAAAGTATGCTTTTTGTTATAAATATGCTAAATGTTAGTATTGCTCATTTTAGACGTAAGATAAGAGGTTTCCATTGGTATATTATCTCTAAGAAGGAAGCCAAGGATTACAAGGCTAATAAGGAGGCCCGGCCTAGTTCGGTTACTTCTTTATTCACCTAAAGGGATCCTATTGCACATCTTCCTGGAAGATACGTACCATGGGACATAACTTACTCGAACCTGAATATTCAAGTGAAATCCAATTTTTGATATGTATTTAACTATTTGAATTTCCTTGTTCATGTGAGCTTGTCATTTCAATTGTAAACTATATATTTTTTTTATAAAATGAATTGATCATGAATTTATTAGAAAGTAAAAACAAAGACTAGAGTCACTAGAAATATGTATAATAAAAATAAAAGAACTACGTGGGCTTTGATTCCTCTGAAGGATACGTAGGAAACTTGATATAATTAAGTTCAAGCCCTTTGTGAGGAGTTTCATCTTAACATCTCATCAGTGTGACATGCCTTCTCTTCCAAGTTATTTGAAAGCCCGATCCAGGAAACTAGCAAGATCTCTTTGTTGGTAGTTTTCTAGTATTAGGTAGGACAACCGTAGTTATGCTTGGTGTTTTGTGAGTTAATTGGTACACAAATTTGGTGATTGTTTCAGAAATTGTTCTTATTATTGTGATTGTGATTGTGATTGTGATTGTCGTTGTCATTGTGATTGTAATTGTCATTGTTTTTTTTTTCCTTCTTTAATTGAGTAATGGGTTGGGATTGAGTATATGAAATGACTTGATATAATACAATTGATTTTTATTATTTTTTTCCTTTGCTATGTTCTTTTGTTTTTGTGATTGTGATTGTGATTGTGATTGTTTTTATTTTTGTTTTTTCTCTTAAATTGAGTGGGGGGTGGGATTGCCTATACCAAATAACATGCAATAAGACAGTTGATTTTCATTATTTCTTCCTTCGCTATGTGTTTTTGGTTATTGTTATTGTTATTGTTTATGTTAGTGTTTTTTCTTCATAAATTGAGTGGGTAGTGGGATTTTGTATCCCAAATGATTTAGAATAGCATAATTGATTTTCACTATTTCTTTCCTTTCCTATGTTCTTTTATTATTGATATTGTTATTGTTATTTTTTTTCTCTTAAATTGAGTGAGGGTTTGGATTGGGTATACCAATTGACTTGGAATAAAACTATTGGTTTTCACTATTTTGTTGTTGTTGTTAGTGTTAGTGTTATTGTTAGTGTGTTTGTGTGTGTGTCAGTAATTGTGTTAGTGTGTTTGTGTTTGTGTGTGTGTGTGTGTGTGTGTTTTATGCTTCTGTGTGTGTTTTTGTTTGTGTTTTTTCTACTTAAATTGAGTGGGTGGTGGGATTTGGGTATATCAAATGACTTGGAATGACACAATTGATTTTCATTATTTTTCCTTTGCTATGTTCTTTTGTTATTGTTATTGTTGTTGCTTTTTTCTACTTAAATTAAGTGGGGGATGTTATTAGGTATATCAAATGACTTGGAATAGGACAATTGATTTTCATTATTTTTTCTTTTTGCTATGTTCTTTTTTGTTATTTTTGATTTTGGTGGGTATTTTACTTGTAGTTTTAGGGCTTTCCTGGATTGAGTTTTAGGCATATGTAGCTATTTGTTAAGGATGTCATACCGCGTGAAAAGAACTTGCCAAATAAGATCAAGTTATGGAGATTGGAACTTGTAAACAGGTAAAAAGCGAAACATGATTTATATTTATGTGATTTTGTTTGAGTGTCCAGATCATGACACTGTTATCAAGTGACCTCCAGCTGCTTTAGCTGCGTATTTTATTCTAATGGCATCATTGATGTCGTCATAGCATAGTGGCCTATTACTGCAATTTTAGTGCAATATTGGTTTGGTTAAAGCTCGGGTTTTCTTCATTATGGTATTCTTGTTTCAATTTCTGTTATTGTTTTTGTTTTTGTTTTTGTTAATGCTTTTGTTTCGATTTTGTTGTTAGTGTTATTGTTTCTGTTTCTGTTAATGTTAGTGTTAATGTTTTTGTTATTGTTTCGGTTAATATTTCTTTTTTTGTCATTGTCAGTGTTATTAGTGTTTGTGTTTTTGTTTATGTTTGTTATTCTTATTGTTTATATTAATTTCTCCATTAATGTTATTGTTAACATTTAAATTTATGTTTTATTGTTATTGTTATGGTTATTGTGATTGTCTCGGTTATTGTCATTGTTATTGTTTCCGTTAATGTTATTGTTTTTGTTTATTATTGTTATTGTTATTGTTTCTATTAACATTGCTATTATTGTTTCCGTTTTTTTTTTTTTTTTTGTTATTATTTTTGCTAATTTTCTTTTTTTTTTGTTATTGTTGTTGTTATTGTTTTGTTTATGTTTCTGTTTGTTATTGTTATTATTTTTCGTACTTTTATTGTTTTTGTTTTTGATTGCTATTGCTATTGTCATTGTTTTTGTTTAGGTTTTTGTGGTGGTTGTTTTTATTGTTGTTGTTATTAGTGTGATTTTTGTTTGTTTTTCTTCTTAAATTGAGTGAGGGTTGGATTGGGTATAAAACAATTAATTTTCATTATTTTATTGTTATTGTTGTTGTTTGTTTTTCTTTATTAAATTGAGTGTGGTGGGATTGGGTATAAAACAATTGATTTTCATCAATTTTTGTTATTGTTGTTGTTGGTGTCGTTGTTTTTTATTCTTAAATCGAGTGGGGGTGGGGTGAGGTATAAAAACCAATTGATTTCTTCATTATTTTGTTATTGTTATTGGTTTTGTTTTTGTTATTGCTTTTGCTTTCTTTGTTTTTATTTTTGTTATTAGTGATATTGTTTGTGTTGTTTTGGTTCATAAAATAGTGTTGTTATTATGTTAATGTTTGTAATTCTGTTTCTGTTGTTTATGTTTATGTTTGTTATTGTTTTGGTTAATATTAATGTTAAAGTTAATATTACTGTTTGTGTTTTATTGTTTGTTTGTTACTGTTTCTGTTAATGTTATGGTTTCAGTTTTTGTTAGTGTTTTGTTTCTATTAATGTTTCTGTTTGTTATTGTTATTATTAGTGTTTCTGTTATTGTTATTGTTCTGTTAATGTTTTTGTTTCTGTTTGTTATTGTTAGTGTTAGTGTTAATGTTAATGTTTCTGTTAATGTTTTTGCTTTTGTTTTTGTTGTTGCTAGTGTTAGTGTTAGTGTTATTGTTTTTGTTTGCGTTTGTTATTGTTATTGTTATTATTCTTGTTAATTTCTCCGTTAACGTTATTGTTAACGTTTCTGTTTTATTGTTATTGTTATTGTTTTTGTTTCTATTATTGTTATTTTTTCTATATTTAGTTTTTTGGTTATTGTTTCTGATAATATTTCTGTTATTGTTTAGTGTTCCGCATCATGTGTTTTGGCTTTTTGTTGACTTTTTCTTTTGTTGGAATAAGATGTGATTATATTTGAATGTAATGGTCTTGTAAGGAGATGCTTATTGTTTTCAGGTTATAGTGTCAGTTAATATATTTTGTTTACTAACAGAACTTGGTCTTTTTTTTTTATACCCTGCATGTAGGGTATATGTTGAATCCTGTCTCAGTTAAGTTTTTATTTATTTGTCTTGTCAGCTATAACCTGAGAGGTATGCTTCTTTTTTCTTCCGAATTCTTTCCCTTCATTGGCTTTGATTTATTTGTTATCTTCTGATTCTTTTCCATGCTTTGTCACTTGTGTTGATGTAGTCCGCGAAGGCGTGAAGACTCTGAGCAGCTGGTTGGAAGGTGAGAGGTTGATTTATTTTGCAGTAACTCGTAAGATGAACGCTGACGAGATGCCTCATGGTTATATTCAATTTTTAATCTCCTTTTATGTCTTACCTATTTTGAAAATATGTGGATTGAAGTAACATATGACTGTTTTCTCAGCGGAAGCATACCCCTTTTCCACTCCCATTGCTTATGAGATGCATAAAACTTCAGATATTATCAAACATGACAATGCAGCCTTAGGTGGATTATGCCAAGACGGTTAGCATTGCAGTTCAAGGCGCAGAAAATCTAAAGCTCGCAGGTTAAATTATTTCTACATTCCTGTTGTCTATGGCTCTTATTTTTTCTCTTTTTTTTCTTCTTTGGCCCTGGATGACGATTTTTACTTGCGCTATGTTGAATTGGATGCGGTTATACTTAGATTTAATGCTGACGTAGGGACATGATTATTGTTTTCAGATAGGAGGGTTAGTTATTATATTATATTCTCTAACACAACTTAATCTTTTTTTTTATATATCCTGCGTGTAGTATTGATGCTATCCTGCGTTACCATTTTTTTCTTACGGAGCCCTCCAAATGCACCTGCATTGAAAGCTAATGGCATTTCTATATGCTTGTGAGCTTAGCCATTTGATTTTATTTGTTATGATTTAATCTTGTTCACAACAGTAACCTAAAACTTCCTTGACTTTGCAGGAAAAATTCTTTCTGTTCCACATTGTTAAATTGTTGTTCAAACAAGATGGCCCTTGCTACCAATGAGCACCACCACCAGATAAGGATGCAAGTTTACTGCAGTGAGCATCATTCAAATGTTTTTTGGTAGACTATTTATGAACTAATAGGTTATGTGTTTTGCATGTTTTTTTGTGTTTTGGATGCAGGTCATTCATTCTTGACATGAATAAGGTGGCAGCGTTCATTGGAGTGAAATCAATTGCTCAATATGCATCGAAACTGAAAAACTTCTGTTGTCTCCTAATGTTTCTTTGTTGTCTTGGAAAATCCTCGTGTCGATTTTCGAACCAGCATCAGTTAGTATCTTATTGATGGTTTTTTTGTGAAATTTTGCAAAATTGTCTTATTTGTGATTTTCATCTTTTACGAAAGATCACCTAATGGTATAGTGGATTATATCGCGTGGGCATACCACTAGTGACACTAGAGCTAGTTTGTTTAGGGTTTATTGTTTAGGGGTTAGTGTTACAGTTCAGGGTTCAGTGGTCTGGTGTCTCCGGTTGATGGTTTAGGTTGTTTCAGGTATAGGGTTGAGGGTTTTAGGGTTTAGGGGTGAGGTTTTATTGGTTTTGTGGTTAAGGGTTTAGTGGTTTAGGGTTTTTGGGTTTATAGGGTTGAAAGTTTGAAACTTTTAGGGTTTAGGGTTTAAGGCTCCACTATACCCTTAGCTGATGCCTCATGATTGTCTCGCTTTTTTAATCTCTTTGTTGTCTCCACTATTTTGAAAGTATCTTGATTAAAGTAACATATGACGATTTTCTCTGCAGAAGCATACAACTTTTCCACTCCCATTGCTTATCAGATGCATAAAACTCTAGATATTCTCAAGTAAGACAATGCACCTGAGGTTGGATTAAGCGAAGACTGCTCGAATTGCAATTCAAGGTGTAGAACTTCTAAAGCTCGCATGTTAAAGTACTTCTAGGTTCCTATTTGCTATGGTGGGTATTTTTTCGCTTTTTTTCTTATTCAACTCTGTATAACAATTTTTACGTGTGCTATGATGAATTAGATTGATTATATTTGAATTTAATGCTGCTCTAAGGACATGCTTATTGTTTACAGGTTATAGTTTTAGTTAATATATTATCTTCTCTAACAGAACATGGTCGTTTTTGTTATAGCCTACATATAAGTTATATGTGGAATCTTCCCCCAATTTTTTTTTATTTGCCTTGTCAGCTACGACCTGAAAGGTTTGTTTTTTTTTCTTCCTAATTCTATGTCTTCATGGCCTTTGATATATTTGACATTTTCTGATTCTTTTCCATGCTTTATCAGTTGTGTTGATGGAGTCCAGGAAGGCGGGAAGGTTCTGAGCAGCTGGTTGGAAGGTCAGATGATGATTTTATTTCGCTGTAACTACTAAGATCAACGCTGACGAGATGCCTCATGGTTATATTTAATTTTTAATCTCCTTTATGTGTTAACTATCTTGAAAACATCTGGATTGAAGTAACATATGACCACTTTCTCAGCAGAAGCATAAATTGTTTCCACTCCCATTGCTTATGAGGTTCATAGAAGTTCAGAAATTATCAAACATGGCTATGCAGGTGGAGTTGGATTATGCCAAGACGGCTAGCTTTGCAATTCAAGGCGCAAAAAATCTAAAGCTCGCAGGTTAAAGTATTTCTACATTCCTATTATCTATGGTTCATATTTTTTCTCCTTTTTTCTTGTTTGACCTTGGATAACAATTTTTACTTGCGCTATGATGAATTTAATGTGGTTATATTTAGATTTAGTGTTGCTGTAAGGACGTGATTATTGTTTTCAAGTAGGAGGGTTAGTTATTATATTATATTCTCTAATGCAACTTGGTCTTTTTTTAAAGATATCCTGCATGTAGTATATATGCTATCCTGCCTTACCATTTTTTCTTATTGAGTCCTCCAAATGTATCTGCATTGAAAGCTAGTGGCAATTCTATATGCTTGTGAGCCTAGCTATTTGATTTTATTTGTTATGATTTAACCTTGTTCAGAACAGTAACCTGAGACTTCCATGACTTTGCAGGAAAATTCTTTCTTTTAAACATTGTTAAAGTGTTGTTCTATTAAGATGGCCCTATGTGGTCATCTTCTTGCTACGAATGAGCACCACTACCAAATAAGGATGCAAGTTTACTGCAGTGAGAATCATTCAAATGTTTCTTGGTGGATTATTTCTGAACTAATAGGTATGTGTTTTGCTTGTTTTTTTGTGCTTTGGATGCAGGACATTTAATCTTGACATGAATAAGGTGGCAACGTTCATTGGAGTGAAATCAATTGCTCAATATGCATCGAAACTGTAAAACTTCTGTTGTGTCCTAATGCTTCATGTTGTCTTGGAAAATCCTCGTGTCGATTTTTCAAACAGCATCAGGGAGTATCTTATTGATGCTTTTTTTTTCTGAAATTTTACCCAGTTGCGTTATTTTTTATTTTCTTCTTTTACGAAAGATCACATAATGGTATAATGGAGCATATTGCGTGAGCATTCCATTAGTGACACTAGAGCTAGTTTGTTTAGAGTTTATTGTTTAGTGGTTAAGGTTTTGGTTCGAGGTTCAGTGGTCTGGGGTCTCTGGTTGATGGTTTTGGTTGTTTCAGGTTGAGGGTGTAGGGTTGATGTGTTATTGATTTTTGGTTTAAGGGTTTAGTGGTTTAGGGTTTTAGGTTTTATAGGGTTCAAGGTTTGAAACTTTTAGGGTTTAGGGTTTAGGGCTCCACTATACCATTTGTTGATGCCTTATGATTGTCTTGCTTTTTTAATCACTTTGATGTCTCGACTATTTTGAAAATTATCTGGATTAAAGTAACATGTGACCATTTTCTTTGCAGAAGCATAGACTTTTTCCACTCCCATTGCTTATGAGGTTCATTAAACTTCAGATATTCTCAAGCAAGACAATGCAGCTGAGGTTGGATTAAGCGTAGACTGCTAGAATTGCAATTCAAGGAGTAGAACTTCTAAAGCTCTCAGGTTAAACTACTTCTAGATTACTATTTTTGTGTGTGATGGGTTTTATATGTTTCTTTTAACTTCTAGGTTTATAGTACATGATTAATATTTTTTTAATAACTATTAAGGCTGGAAGTCTTCCATTGTTTCTTGTATCAATGGAAATAACTTATGGTAATGAGCGTATCCTTATGCTTCTTCAGGTTAGATCATTCCCCTGAATTTATTCTGAGTTCTGCATCTTTCCGTTGCTGCAGGTATGAACTCAACGCTCCGCGATTTAGACTCTACCAAATTCTGCATTCGGAGTTCAGGGAAGTATTGTTTCAATTGTCTACCTTCGCATTGTTGTTGTTTTTTTTTATGCCCCCGATTTCCTGGTGTCATTTTATTTTTTTTACTTCTGTTTTTTTTTGTATGTTCGAATGTATCATGATGTTAATTTCTTCTCGTGCATGTTTATAATTTGATGAACTTAGACGATCTTGCTGTCTACAACATCTCATCCTTTAATTGTCTACAACACAATACGATATATTAGGATGATATGTATTTAAATGTTCTAGAAAGTATGCTTGCTCTTATAAATATGCTAAATGTTAGTATTGCTCATTTTAGACGTAAGATAAGAGGTTTCCATTGGTATATTATCTCTAAGAAGGAAGCCAAGGATTACAAGGCTAATAAGGAGGCCCGGCCTAGTTCGGTTACTTCTTTATTCACCTAAAGGGATCCTATTGCACATCTTCCTGGAAGATACGTACCATGGGACATAACTTACTCAGACAGAATATTCAGTGATATCCAATTTTTGATATGTATTTAACTATTTGAATTTCCTTGTTCATGTGAGCTTGTTATTTCAATTGTAAACTATATATTTTTTTTTATAAAATGAATTGATCATGAATTTATTAGAAAGTAAAAACAAAGACTAGAGTCACTAGAAATATGTATAATAAAAATAAAAGAACTACGTGGACTTTGATTCCTCTGAAGGATACGTAGGAAACTTGATATAATTAAGTTCAAGCCCTTTGTGAGGAGTTTCATCTTAACATCTAATCAGTGTGACATGCCTTCTCTTCCAAGTTATTTGAAAGCCCGATCCAGGAAACTAGCAAGATCTCTTTGTTGGTAGTTTTCTAGTATTAGGTAGGACAACCGTAGTTATTCTTGGTGCTTTGTGAGTTGGTACACAAATTTGGTGATTGTTTCAGAAATTGTTCTTATTATTGTGATTGTGATTGTGATTGTGATTGTCGTTGTCATTGTGATTGTAATTGTGATTGTTTTTTTTTCCTTCTTTAATTGAGTAATGGGTTGAGATGGAGTATACGAAATGACTTGAGATAATACAATTGATTTTTATTATTTTTTTCCTTTGCTATGTTCTTTTGTTTTTGTGATTGTGATTGTGATTGTGATTGTTTTTATTTTTGTTTTTTCTCTTAAATGGAGTGGGGGGTGGGATTGCCTATACCAAATAACATGCAATAAGACAGTTGATTTTCATTATTTCTTCCTTCGCTATGTGTTTTTGGTTATTGTTATTGTTATTGTTTATGTTAGTGTTTTTTCTTCATAAATTGAGTGGGTAGTGGGATTTTGTATCCCAAATTATTTGGAATAGCATAATTGGTTTTCACTATTTTTTTCCTTTCCTATGTTCTTTTATTATTGATATTGTTATTGTTATTTTTTTTCTCCTTAAATTGAGTGAGGGTTTGGATTGGGTATACCAATTGACTTGGAATAAAACTATTGGTTTTCACTATTTTTTTGTTGTTGTTAGTGTTAGTGTTATTGTTAGTGTGTTTGTGTGTTTGTCAGTAATTGTGTTAGTGTGTGTGTGTGTGTTTTATGCTTCTTTGTGTGTTTTTGTTTGTGTTTTTTCTACTTAAATTGAGTGGGTGGTGGGATTTGGGTATATCAAATGACTTGGAATGACACAATTGATTTTCATTATTTTTCCTTTGCTATGTTCTTTTGTTATTGTTATTGTTGTTGCTTTTTTCTACTTAAATTAAGTGGGGGATGTTATTAGGTATATCAAATGACTTGGAATAGGACAATTGATTGTCATTATTTTTTCTTTTTGCTATGTTCTTTTTTGTTATTTTTGATTTTGGTGGGTATTTTACTTTTAGTTTTAGGGCTTTCCAGGGACTGAGTTTTAGACATATGTAGCTCTTTGTTAAGGATGTCATACCGCGTGCAAAGAACTTGCCAAATAAGATCAAGTTATGGAGATTGGAACTTGTAAACAGGTAAAAAGCGAAACATGATTTATATTTATGTGATTTCGTTTGAGTGTCCAGATCATGACACTGTTATCAAGTGACCTCCTGCTGCTTTAGCTGCGTATCTTATTCTAATGGCATCATTGATGTCGTCATAACATAGTGACCTATTACTGCAATTTTAGTGCAATTTTGGTTTGGTTAAAGCTCGGGTTTTGTTCATTATGGTATTCGTGTTTCAATTTCTGTTATTGTTTTTGTTTATGTTAATGCTTTTGTTTCTATTTTGTTGTTAGTGTTATTGTTTCTGTTTCTTGTTAATGTTAGTGTTAATGTTTTTGTTATTGTCTCGGTTAATGTTTCTGTTTTTGTCAGTGTCCGTGTTATTAGTGTTAGTGTTTTTGTTTATGTTTGTTATTGTTATTGTTTATATTAATTTCTCTATTAATGTTATTGTTAACATTTAAATTTATGTTTTCTTGTTATTGTCATGGTTATTGTTATTGTCTCTGTTATTGTCATTGTTATTGTTTCCGTTAATGTTATTGTTTTTGTTTATTATTGTTATTGTTATTGTTTCTATTAACATTGCTATTATTGTTTCCCCTTTTTTTTTTGTTATTGTTTTTGTTAATTTTTTTTTTTTTTTGTTATTGTTATTGTTGTTGTTATTGTTTTGTTAATGTTTCGTTTGTTATTGTTATTGTTTTTCTTACTTTTATTGTTTTTGTTTTTGATTGCTATTGTTATTGTCATTGTTTTTGTTTAGGTTTTTGTGGTGGTTGTTTTTATTGTTGTTGTTATTAGTGTGATTTTTGTTTGTTTTTCTTCTTAAATTGAGTGAGGGTTGGATTGGGTATAAAACAATTAATTTTTATTATTTTATTGTTATTGTTGTTGTTTGGTTTTCTTTATTAAATTGAGTGGGGTGGGATTGGGTATAAAACAATTGATTTTCATCAATTTTTGTTATTGTTGTTGTTGCTGTTGTCGTTTTTTCTTCTTAAATTGAGTGGGGGTGGGGTGAGGTATAAAAAACAATTGATTTCTTCATTATTTTGTTATTGTTATTGGTTTTGTTTTTGTTATTGCTTTTGCTTACTTTGTTTTTATTTTTGTGATTAGTGATATTGTTAGTGTTGTTTTGGTTCATAAAATAGTGTTGTTATTGTGTTAATGTTTCTAATTCTGTTTCGTTGTTTATGTTTATGTTTGTTATTGTTTTGGTTAATGTTAATGTTAAAGTTAATATTACTGTTTGTGTTTTATTGTTTGTTTGTTAATGTTTCAGTTAATGTTATTGTTTCAGTTTTTGTTATTGTTTTTGTTTCTATTAATGTTTCTGTTTGTTATTGTTATTATTAGTGTTTCTGTTATTGTTCTTGTTCTGTTAATGTTTTTGTTAATGTTTTTGTTTTTGTTTTATTGTTAGTGTTAGTGTTTCTGTTAATGTTAATGTTTCTGTTAATGTTTTTGCTTTTGTTTTTGTTGTTGCTAGTGTTAGTGTTATTGGTGTTATTGTTTTTGTTTGCGTTTGTTATTGTTATTGTTATTGTTCCTGTTAATTTCTCCGTTAACGTTATTGTTAACGTTTCTGTTTTATTGTTTTTGTTATTGTTTTTGTTTCTATTATTGTTATTGTTTCTATATTTTTTTTGGTTATTGTTTCTGATAATATTTCTGTTATTGTTTAGTGTTCGGCATCATGTGTTTTGGCTTTTTGTTGACTTTTTCTTTTGTTGGAATAAGATTCTTACCAGGGACTTGTTTGTGCAAGTCTAACATAGCAGATGACAATCTTCACATAAGCTTCTTGATCAACTTGTACATTATCATCATTTTGTACAATGATTAACATTATTGAACTTTTTAAGTGTTTCGAGCACATGAAATCACAACCTTGTATCTGGATACAATAGTAGCATGTGGCACCCGAAGTACTTTATGGAAACAATGAAAGCTATGGACTTTGAAATTCCATTAGTTTACAGCAATCCCAAATTGGATCAGAACTTAAAAGTTTAACTAACATGTAAGATACAGATTTCTGGTTTTTTGTATTTAGCATTTCATTACATTAAATTAAGACATCATTTGAATGAAGGGATTTGCTCAATTTTTTGTTGATGGATTGCTTGTTTTCTTGTGGAGGAGTTGCACAAAATTTCCTGTTGATTCATTTTTTTCCATTGGAAACATGTCTCAGATGTGGTTCCTGTAGCATGCCGAGCAAGGCAGATGCTTTGGAATCCGATCTGTCGTGTCACAAACTTTAGGTATGCAGTGTGATTTTGTGATTTTACATCCTTAAACCGGAGAATTAAAGAACAAAATTGTCTCTCGGCATGCCATCACACTCGACGGAAATATGAGTGATTTATGAGTCCTAGATGTGCTTTGATGGTGTTAAAAATATCGTATTCTTTGGTTTTTTTTTTCCTTCTTTTTGGATGATTGGTTGAAGAATTCTGCCATTAAGACTTAAATTAGAGGCAGCAATAGGATAAGTCAAAACACGGTCATTTACAAAAGCATAAGCTTCTTTGCATCTGGTTGCAGTCGTTGTAGCCTGACCCTGGATAATTTGATATTGATTTTGTGAACAAGTAATCCAGAGAATATAAATATGTCCACTTCTCTTAGCAAGAGTTTAGCGCCGAGCAAACAGATCTCATTGTTCTCGTAATGAGTCTTTGATTTGCTATTGGTTTGGTTGTAAATCAATATATTTACTTCCAAAATCATAATGCTCTAATTGCTACCGCACTTTTTGCGCTTGGGATTTTACCTATGCAGAGTATGTGATGGCAAATTGAATTAATCACCGGTCTATTATTTTGGGGGTAATTGTTTCAACCATTATTATTGAATCTATTTATCATAATGTGGTTTCTTTATCATTCTTGTCTTCTTCATTTATTTTTATTTGTATATTTATATTTATTTTTAACTTGTGTATAATCCTTCTAGACCCGACATTGTGGTAGCCATTCCATTGCTCGGCCTATCAGGTATTATTTATTTTAAATGTCTTATAAAGAAGAATCTGCGATTACATTGTATTGTAAATGTGAAGAGCATGGAATTTCAAAAAGCTGTATTTGCTACTCTTCCATTGCTTTTTTTTCAAATTTCATATACTACTGAGTTTTCATTCAAATTTAGCTCATTCTTTTGCTTGTAATTGTTGCGAGATAGGTGAAGATTATTCTCACTGCGAGTTCTTACTTCGACTTCCCGGTTCTTGCCCAAGTATAAAAGAAAACATTCCTTGATCTCTCTCCTTTTTTTTGACTTGTATTATAGGACTTTGTTTTGATAAAACAACTCAAATAATGTTATGGATTTTCCAAGTGCTCGCTATCGGGGACGTTATTGATGTACCTTTGGTGGTCGAAGGATTCATAAACCTCGATCCGAGGTTAAAAATTCTCAATATGACAAAGATTTTGCACAAATGTAATTTTCTTCTTTGGTTCCTTGATTATATTCTTGTTGCTTCAGGTGATGAAGGATCTTGGTATTGCGAGAGGATGTGAAGGTGGTCATTTTTAATTTTGGTGGACGGGTATGTCATATTTACTTTCTTTGGAACTTGTTTCAATGAGTCCAAATTTCTTTTTATCTCTTTCTGGAATCACTTGTGAGCCATTGGCATCCATTGCTTGGCAATTGCAAATTCTTCATTTTTTTCCTGTGTTACCGGATTTATTTAACTATTTGATTTTTCTTTTGCTAAATTGGTTATTATTTTTTCTAAGTGAATTTTGACTTATTTCGATAGTCCAAATTTCTTTTTCTCTCTTTCGGAATCACTTGTGTGCCATTGACATCCATTGCTTGGCAATTGCATATTCTTCATTTATTTCCTGTGTTACAGATTTATTTAACTACTTGATTTTTCTTCTCCTAAAATGGTTATTATTTTTTCTAAGTGAATTTTGCGTTCTTCCTTATTATGTGTAGCCGCCCGGTTGGAAACCGAGGGAAGAATGGTCTGCCGGGCCGGGCCGGCTATGTTCCGGTATGATTTTCTAATTAGTTACATCTTGTCATGTTCTTTCCTTGGAAGCAACGGAGATTGCTGATTGGATTCTGTCTGTCCCACTTGAAGGTCCGTGGGGCATCCGACAACCAAATTCTTCCTCCAAACTTCATCGGACTTCCAAAAGATGCCTCGCACGCCTGATCCGATTGCAACATCTCGACCGTATGCTTGGTAAGGTTTTGCAATGGGTGATATATAATGTTTATCTTCAGCTCTTCTTAACCACTTTTGATTCCGGGAAAGATTGATTATGGGACCGTGAGTGAAACTTTGGCTTACAAATTGCCATTTGTCTTTGTGCGCAGAGATTATTTCAGTGAGGAACCATTCTTAAGAAATATGCTTGAGGTCATATTCGTTTTTAGTTCTATAGTTCATGGAGACAAAATATCATATACTATGGAGTTTGTTTTAGTTGGACTTATTTTTTAAGTTATTCTTTTGTGCAGTATTACCATGGAGGGGTTGAAATGATTAGGAGAGATTTACTTGTTGGGCATTGGAAACCATATCTTAAACGTTCTCTCAAACTTAGTCCATGCCATGAGGGAGGCATCAATGGTGGTGAGGTATTCTCTTTCATCTTCTTATTGCCCTGATTGGAATATTTATTTTTGTAAACGGTGCCCAAGGCTGAGAGAGAAGGGAGAAGGCTTGAGTTGTTCTCAACCTTAACCCTAGACCTTTTCAATAGGGTTTCAAAATGAGAAGGTAACCCGATTATCATCAGATTTTTGGCCTCCGAAAAAGGGATTTGGAGTGCCAAACAATGCAGTTACTTGTCATTTGAAAGGAAAATATTATTCCTACGGTTGACATCTTTTGTCTATCTAATTTTTTTTGCAATGATTGTAACCTCGGTGGCTGCTCTTATACTGCAAGAAACAAACATTGGGAAAAATTATTCATCGGACAAGGTATGTTTGTCTTTCGGAGAAGTGAAGCACAGAATTTAGTATCGCCTCTTGGTTTATTTTGAATGAAGAATTTGCGACCGATGCAACATCTCATTTTAGTTACCCTTTCGGTTTTCCTGTTTTCGCCACAACATATAATCTTTAATGTTTTGGCCTTTGAGAAGGGTTTTCTTTATATGTTTGTCCCTTCGTTATGTTTTTCCCATAGGAACCTATTTGATGGCCAGCTCATTTAACTTGGTGTTTTTGAGAAGACAGTTAAGTGGAGTTAGGAGGTTGCGTGATGCCATAGTACTCGGATATCAACTACAAAGAGCTCCCGGTAGAGATATCGCATTCCCGAATGGTATTCACTTGCTGAAAATGAGGTTGGTCTTCGGCCTGCGATTGAAAATGAGATAACTGGGAACATCTCCCTTGTGGAATCGTGAGTGGCTATGCGCAAAAGTCTATAACTTATTTTTAATGCATCGGTCTTACGTATATTGATGACCTATACAACTTGTCTCTTTAGGCGCATTGAGAATCTTGAGATACTTCATGGTGATCTCCATGGTTTACCTGATACAATGGCATTCTTGAAGGGCTTGTCAGCTCTACATACTGAAACTGACTCAGGGAAGGGCATTGAGAAGCGCCCGATGAGGGAGCGAGCTGCTGCTGCTGCACTTTTTGATTGGGAGGTCTTGATCTAACCCTTTGTTTACTGTTCCCTGCATCTTTAGCTTTTAGCTCTCTTTTTATCCTTGTTTGACATTGTCTTTTTCTTATAGGAGGAAATATATGTTGCGAGAGCTCCTGAGAGATTGGATGTAATGGGAGGGATTGCTGATTATTCAGGAAAGTTGAATTTTTTCTATGTAAATTTTTGATATTTTCGGATGATTAAGTTGTTGTGAAGTTGTGAATTGATCATGAAATCTTGAACGAAGGGAAAACTGTGTGCTTCTTCTTGTGTGGAAACAGTTGTTGTTTGTGGAGGTTTAGTTTTTATTCTTTAACTCTTCGATCGGCGTAGATTGAGGAGAAATTAATGTAAAGGTGGCTAGTTTGATACATAGGATCGAATTTGGGTGTTTAACTACTCTTGGATTAGGCTCTTTACTTGATCAGGGACTGCGGGCTTTTAGCTTGTTTGGTATTGCTGGCGCTTTTTATGTGGGAAAAGAAAGGTTAGGGGAGATTGAGATTATTATTTTATCAATTCAAGAAAGTGAAAGAATATTACTTTTTTTTGCTGAAGGTTTTATAATTAATTTGGTTGGTAATATGGCTTCCACCATTTCTATATGCTACATCTATTCCCTCAAGTAGGGCAGCATCACAATATATATATTTCTTGATATTCATCATTTGTCAGAGAAATATTATCAGACATGTAAAGCTGAACTTCGCCAAGCAATAAGTTTCTAATATGAAATGTATTTTTTTTTTCCATTTTTGTAGCTTCCCTATTTGGAATCCTTTCTGTGTAAGTGCAAATGATTCAACATGCTACTATTCAGCAGATTTATATGAAGTTTTTGTGCAGGTTTTGGAAGATAAACATAGTATAAATAGCATGGATAAGAAGGAAGAGTCTGGGATTGCTTCATTATTTATACAAACAACTGAAGATGTTGCAAAAGCTGTTGCCACCGTTGCTTCGCAAACAGCTGTTCGCTCGCCACGCCCCCTCGTAGTGTTCTCATCATGAGACGACAGCGGTAATAACCAGCTTCAGAAACTGCAACGTCGGGTTATAAGCGTTTTAAAGGGATTTTCACCTCCACCAGAAGTCAAAAAGGCAACTTATAATCCAGAAATACTCACCAGCCAAAAATGGCAGTGGGCAAACTTTCAGTTGCAAACTTTGGTATGCTTATCTCTTTCATGTTTCAGAGGTTTTGGTTGCCCTTTACTCTTCTAGTTTATGCAGGTTTCCGTGTGTGCTTTGCCAACTCCTTTTTCCTTTCATTTTTCATGTTTGTTGTTGTGTACTTGTGAACTCGACTCGCAAAATATGAACAAGTTTGTTCATGTCATATTTTATTAATCACTGGACAAGAAATGGTTAAGAATCAAGATTATTTGATTGGTTGATGTTGGTAGACAGCCATGTGCAACTGCATCAACTCTCTGTGGCTCTTTTCCATCTGTATATTAGAGAATATACCTCTTTGTTTCCTGCATCTGAAAGATTGTTCCTTCCTTTTATGTTGATCATACAAAGATTGTTTTGAGCAGGATCAAAGGTCGGTGAAAGAACCATCAAAGCTTTTTGAGAGCATAGTTGTTGTTGGACTTCATCCAAGAACTGATGTTCGAGCTCTTGAGAAGCATGTATTGGAGAGAAGTAATGAGGATCAAAAGAAATCTAGAAGCATGCTTAATTTTCATCAGCAAGTTCATGTTGAACCAAATTTTGAACCGCAGGTCCTTTTTCATATGCAAATTATTGATATGAGTTTCATTCATATTTGGTTTACTTCCACATTTTGCCAATATATTACTTTCTATATGACATGCCTTTTCAAATTTTGCATTAATGCTTCCAATTTCATGTGGATATACTTATAATGCTTATATTGCTGTTGCCTTCCATTTACCAAATAGACTTGCAGGACAAAATCTTGACTAAGTGATTTTTTTTTTATTTTATTCTTTTCAGATTTTATTCGTGTATCCTCCAGAAAAAGATCTACCTCTCAAGTATAAGGATCTTCTCTCTTTTTGCTTTCGCGGTGGCCTGGAGGTTTGGTACTTTATTTTGTGATGCTAATTTTGATCACAAGTTATAATGATCATCCCTTTGTGCATTCTAACTTGGAAATTTCTTTGCGAAGCCAACTTTTTGGTTCACATTTATCTTGTTTGACAAACTAAATGATTTCATTAAAAAGAAAATTGTATACTTAGTTCTCCTCTATATAAAGGGGCACACCCTGTCTGATGGGATTTCCTGGATTTGATTTAATAAAAAGAACATAGCTTTACTTTTTTAATAGTTGCAGTTTGGAATCATCTAATGGCAGGTGGCATAAAAGTATTTACAATGTGCATTTTCCATCAGTGCATATATGTTCATGAGAAATTTGTGTGTCAGTGTGTTATACGTCCTGTTTATTTGGAGTTCTCTAGCATTTGCTTTTTGCTAGTCTGTAAGATATTCTCCAACTTTGTTTTAGTAATCCCTTTTTTACTGTTCATTATTCTTATGAGTGACCCTTTCTTCTTTTGTGATCATCTCTTCTGCTCACTAAATTATCTAGATTTCAATGCAGTGTTGCCGTTATGTTATTGAAAATGACTGCTCTTATTTCTAGGTTCATGCAGTAGAAAGAACTCCTTCACTGAGTGAGTTGAATGGAATTCTTCTCAACTAGGTAAGTAAGCTTTGAATTAATTTCTTTTTTCTTTTTAATGCCCAATTGCATAGTTAAACTAGGGAAAATGCATCTATGTTTTACTTGATTTGTATCCTAGAGACTGTATTCGACCTCTGATTGTTCTTAATTGCCTTAAGATGTTTTTGCTTCTATTTTATGTTGTGCTATCATGAATATGGTCTCATAAGCAATGCCTTTCTGCAGGACCAAGTCAAGCATAGTGAATTGTCTTCTGTGTTCCGCGTACAGGTGATTTAGTATCTCTGTTGATACTATTTATTGCGCATTTTGTTCTTTATTGCCAAATATTACGATTGTTATGGCTCTATTTTGTTGTTTGCTATTTGGTTTTGTCATTTGATCTCATGAAGGGTTACAGTCTTCTCAAGTTACCACTATCGGAAGATACTAAGGTTTTTGGTGGCATGGAATTTTTTGTTAATTATCTGGATGTGGTGATGTGCTCTTGAACTAGGTTTTACATCTAAATTTATTTGTATTATCCTGAACTGATGCAGTATTTCATTTGACTACTGTGGATGTTGTTTTTCTATGTCATAAATCATGAGGCTTGACAATATACTAGTCTTCTTCACATTAACTTCAAACTATTTCATTCAGCTTGATTTAAAAATTGGTACCGAGACGGATTCGGAAGGTTTGACAAGACACTAGTCCTCCTCCTTTTAACTTCAAACCATTTCATTTCATTTTGATTTAAACATGGGAATCATTACGGACTGGTTCGTACACCTCCCTCCATTGGAACATGGAAGCTCTCATAACGCCTCTATCATGTATGGTAGTTATCTTGAGCTGTCAATGCTTATCTTAGTAGAATGGGGCAGTTATGTATGATGTCTCTGACAATTCCATTACTTTGGGATGCTAAATAATTTGAACTTGTAGTAGTACATCTACTTCATTTTTGCTTCGCCGAGGATTCGTATTGTGAGATACAATAACATGAATGGATGATGATTTATTTCTCTCGTCTTTATGATGTGAAGAGTATGATTTGGCTTCAATTCGGTCTTTTTTTTCTGAATGTGCAGCCTTAACACCCTTGCAATCTACAGATTCTTATCAGATTATTATTCCTCGGGTGGCTGATGATTCATCTTTGTATGGATGTTGTGTTTATATTGAAGAGATGGTACAGAAACCTTCAGAATTAATTTCTATGCTTTCCGAAGAGCAAGGAACCTGTTTTCCTTTGAGACGATACATAATAACCACACCCCGGTGCTACTGCATCCTATCAAGGCTTCCACTCTTTGACTTGCATTTTGGCATATTGCAAAGGTGACATTACATTTTCTTGGATCAGTTTGCTTTCCTTTCTTCCCCCTTATTTCTATTCTTTATTTTTCCAACATTACTTTGAATCTTTGATTGGTTAGTTGACATTTATTTCCAGAGATTTCTTTTTCTTCTTGATGCATATTTTCTTTAGTTTGAAGTAAAACCGTAAGGCCATTTGATGTACTAATTACTCAGATTTTTCTTTCCGCCTTCAAGTCATTGTAGTTAAATTGTTAATATTTATCATTTTCTTTCTTAGAAGGCTAGATCCTGGGCTAGTGTTGGAAGTTGAATTTAAGCGGCAATGAGGGTACTATGCCTAATCCTTTAATTGTTCTGATTATATCTGAAGCAAGTCTATGGTTAATTTTGCGTCCGAGCCCTTCAATTTATTGGGTTAAGTGTAAAAGAAAGTCTTAAAATAATGTGGATTAAGTTCAGAAAACACAGTTGTGACCATAAAAGAGGTATACTGATACATCATCGTGGCCATGGTGTAGTACTTGGGAGGTGAGGGGGAAGATGTGCCGGGACAAGGACCACAAAATTAGCCGATTGAACTATGGATGCTCTTTAATTAAATATGCTTTACCGTGATGCAACTTGCTTGATTTCCTTGGGAGCTTGCGAGAGAATATCAGTCTGGAGTTTTACATTATATTATTTATCATTGCTTTGTTTTGAATATTTGCACAGGAATTTTAAAAATGATGTAGTAGATTGCTATTAATTAAAGCAAGTATACTTTTTCCACAGATTAGAAATTTCTCTCTTTTTCTTGGTGTTGTTTGCATCACACAATAATACTATGAAATTATTGAATAGTTTTTATTGTTTTTTGTGCATGCCATTGTTTTTGGAGCCTTCACTGTGAAGGTTTTTTGGGTGCTTTGATCTCACTTGTATTTGGCCTACTGTAATTCCTAATTTCAGGAGAAATTGTGATACTCTCTTAATGGATAAGCATCTTGATATGCTTCTCTTGTTCCTACAACATTTTCGGTGAAGAAAGGTATGAACGGTTGACAAAAGGTATTGGCATGCTGAACTTGTTATCATTGGAGGAAAATTGTGGCCAAGACAGAATGGATGATGAACGAAAAAGCACCGAACAGGATCAATCTTCGCTAATGATAGAGGTTAGGTGGAGTTCTCAAACATTGATATAGAAGCTTCTCATGAAAAAATATCTGGAAATGGGAATCCACCCGTTTTCTGTGAGCCTCGAAGAAGAATTGGATACACAGGAAACAGTAAAAAGCAACATAGTTCTTGATGTTGATCCAGGAGCAGGTGATGTGGCTGATGGCGTTGCTGAAATTGGTCTTCAAAATGGTCACAAAGAGCCTAGTAGTGAAAATACAAAGAGAAAACACTTCGAAACGCAATTTCCAGCGGCTCTTTTACCACTTCTACAATATCAACAATGTGAAAGACCTGATTTTGATGGAGCTATTTTTTATTAGATTAAATGTTGTTTTTTATAATCTAATTCTACTTCATTCATCAATCCTATGCAGAATGAGGCTGAGGATATATCATACATGGGTACTTGCATAAGTTGATGTGCTTTTTTGCTCACCCCTCACTAAAGACAATATTTTCCTCCACATGCTTTTTGTTCAGATTTTGTTGGAGCTATTCTTTATTAGATTAAATGTTGTTTTTTATCATCTAATTGTTATTCATTCATTCATCTCGTGATCCTCTAACTTTTTTTACCTTTTTTGATGCAGAATGAGGCTGAGCATATATCATACACGGGTACTTGTATAAGTTGATGTGCTTTCTTGCTCACCCCCTTACTAGACATAATATTTTCCTGCACTTGCTATTTTTTCAGATTTTGATGGAGCTATATTTTTTTATTATATTAACTCTTGTTATTTATCATCTAGTTCTACTTCATTCATTCATCCCTTGATCCTCTAACTTTATTTTACCTTTTTCGCTGCAGAATGAGGTTGAGGATATATCATACGTGAGTACTTACATAAGTTGATGTGCTTTCTTGCTCACCCCTTTACTAAAGACAATAATTTCGTGCACATGGTTTTTGTTCAGATTTTGATGGAGCTATTTTTAATTAGATTAATTGTTTTTTATCATCTAATTCTAATTCATTCATCCGTCTCATGATCCTCTAACATTATTTTACCTTTTTTTTTATGCAGAATGAGGTTGAAGATATGTCAGACATGGGTACTTGCATAAGTTGATGTGCTTTCTTGCTCACCCCCCTTACTAAAGACAATTTTTTCCTGTACATGCTTTTTTTCCGATTTGGATGGAGCTATTTTTTATTAGATTAAATGTTGTTTTTATCATCTAATTGTATTTCATTCATCCATCTGGTGATCCTCAAACGTTATTTTACATTTTTTTGATGCAGAATGAGGTTTGGGATATGTCATACATGGGTACTTCCATATGTTGATGTGCTTTCTTCCTCATCCCCATACTAAAGACAATATTTCTCTGCACTTCCTTTTTGTTCAGATTTTGATGGAGCTAGTTTTTTATTAGATTAAATGTTGTTCTTTATGATCTAATCCTACTTCATTCATTTATCTCTTAATAGTCTAACTTTATTTTACATTTTTTGATGCAGAATGTGGCTGAGGATATATCATACGTGAGTACTTACATAAGTTGATGTGCTTTCTTGCTCACCCCCTTGATAAAGACAATATTTTCTTTCACTTGCTTTTTTTTTCAGATTTTGATGGAGCTATATATTTTTATTAGATTTAGTCTTGTTCTTTAGCATGTCATTCTACTTCATTCATCCATCCCTTAATCCTCTAACTTTTTTTTACCTTTTGTGACGCAGAATGAGATTGAAGATATATCATACATGGACACTTGCATAAGTTGATATGCTTTCTTGCTCACCCCCTTACTAAAGACAATATTTTCCTACACTTGTTTTTTTTTTTTCAGATTTTGGTCGAGCCATATTTTTTTATTATATTAATTCTTGTTCATTGTCATCTAAATCTACTTCATTCATCCATCCTTTGATCCTCTAATTTATTTTATCTTTTTTGATGCAGAATGAGGCTGAGGATATATCGTACAAGGGTATTTGCATAAGATGATGTGCTTTCTTGCTCACCCCTCACTGAAGACAATATTTTTTTTTTGCACATGCTTTTTGTTCAGATTTTGATGGAGCTATTCTTTATTAGATTAAATGTTGTTTTTTATCATCTAATTGTACTTCATTCATCCATCTCATGATCCTCTAATTTTATTTTTACCTTTTTTGATGCAGAATGAGGCTGAGAATATCATACACGGGTACTTGTATAAGTTGATGTGCTTTCTTGCTCACCCCCTTACTAAACATAATATTTTCCTGCACTTGCTATTTTTTCAGATCTTGATGGAGCTATTTTTTATTAGATTAAATGTTGTTTTTTAACATCTAATTGTATTTCATGCATCCATCTGATGACCCTCTAACGTTATTTTCCATTTTTGATGCAGAATGAGGTTTGGGATATGTCATACATGGGTACTTCCATATGTTGATGTGCTTTCTTGCTCAACCCCTTACTAACGACAATATTTCACTGCACTTCCTTTTGGTTCAGATTTTGATGGAGCTAGTTTTTTATTAGATTAAATGTTGTTCTTTATCATATAATCCTACTTCATTCATCCATCCCTTTATCCTCTAACTTTATTTTTACCTTTTCCGATGCAGAATGACGTTGAGGATATATCATACGTGGGTACTTACATAAGGTGATGTGCTTTCTTGCTCACCCCTTTTTAAGACAATATTTTCCTGCACATCTTTTTTTTTTTTTTACATTTATGTGGAGCTATTTTTTATAAGATTAAATCTATTTTTTTATCATCTTCATCCGTCTCGTGATCCTCTAACTTTATTTTACCTTTTTTGGTGCAGAAAGAGGTTGAGGATATGTCAGACACGGGTACTTGCATAAGTTGATGTGCTTTCTTGCTTACCCCCCTTACTAAAGACAATATTTCCTCCACATGCTTTTTGTTCCGATTTGGATGTAGCTATTTTTTATTAGATTAAATGTTGTTTTTTATCATCTAATTGTATTTCGCTCATCCATCTGGTGATCCTCTAACATTATTTTACATTTTTTGATGCAGAATGAGATTTGGGATATGTCATACATGGCAACTTCCAAATGTTGATGTGCTTTCTTCCTCATCCCCTTACTAAATAAAGACAATATTTCACTGCACTTCCTTTTTGTTGAGAGTTTGATGGAGCTAGTTTTTTATTAGATTAAATGTTGTTCTTTATCATCTAATCCTACTTCATTCATCCATCCCTTGATCCTCTAATTTATTTTACCTTTTCCGATGCAGAATGACGTTGATGTGCTTTCTTGCTCACCCCCTTATTAAAGACAATATTTTCCTGCACATCTTTTTTTTTTTAGATTTTGATGGAGCTATTTTTTATAAGATTAAATGTTGTTTTTATCATCTTCATCCGTCTCGTGATCCTCTAACTTTATTTTACCTTTTTTGGTGGAGAAAGAGGTTGAGAATATGTCAGACACGGGTACTTGCAGAAGTTGATGTGTTTTCTTGGTTACCCACCTTACTAAAGACAATATTTTCTTGCACATGCTTTTTGTTCCGATTTGGATGGAGCTATTTTTTATTAGATTAAATGTTGTTTTTTATCATCTAATTGTATTTCATTCATCCATCCGGTGATCCTCTAACGTTATTTTACATTTTTTGATGCAGAATGAGGTTTGCGATATGTCATACATGGCTACTTCCATATGTTGATGTGCTTTCTTCCTCATCCTCTTACTAAAGACAATATTTCCCTGCACTTCCTTTTTGTTCAGATTTTGATTGAGCTAGTTCTTTATTAGATTTAAATGTTGTTCTTTATCATCTAATTCTACTTCATTAATCCATCCCTTGATTGTCGAACTTTATTTTTTCCTTTTTTGATTCAGAATGAGATGAGGATATCTCATACATGGGTACTTGCATAAGTTGGTGTGCTTTATTGCTCACCCCTTTACTAAAGACAATATTTTCCTGCACTTGCTTTTTTTTTTCATATTTTGGTGCAGCCATATTTTTTTATGATAGGAATTGTTGTTCCTTATCATCTAAATCTACTTCATTCATCCATCCTTTGATCCTCTAATTTATTTTATCTTTTTTGATGCAGAATGAGTCTGAGGATATATCGTACAAGGGTATTTGCATAAGATGATGTGCTTTCTTGCTCACCCATCACTGAAGACAATATTTTTTTTCTGCACATGTTTTTTGTTCAGATTTTGTTGAAGCTATTCTTTATTAGAGTAAATGTTATTTTTTATCATCTAATTGTACTTCATTCATCCATCTCATGATCCTCTAATTTTTTTTTACCTTTTTTGATGCAGAATGAGGCTGAGGATATATCATACACGGGTACATGTATAAGTTGATGTGCTTTCTTGCTCACCCCCTTACTAAACATAATATTTTCCTGCACTTGCTATTTTTTCAGATCTTGATGGTGCTATTTTTTATTAGATTAAATGTTGTTTTTTAACATCTAATTGTGTTTCATTCAGCCATGTGGTGATCCTCTAACGTTATTTTACATTTTTTGATGCAGAATGAGGTTTGGGATATGTCATACATGGCTATTTCCATATGTTGATGTGCCTTCTTTCTCATCCCCTTACTAAAGACAATATTTCACTGCACTTCCTTTTTGTTCTGATTTTGATTGAGCTAGTTTTTTATTAGATTAAACGTTGTTTTTTATAATCTAATTCTACTTCATTCATCCATCCCTTAATCCTCTAACTTTTTTTTACCTTTTGTGACACAGAATGAGATTGAAGATATATCATACATGGACACTTGCATAAGTTGATATGCTTTCTTGCTCACCCCCTTACTAAAGACAATATTTTCCTACACTTGTTTTTTTTTTTTCAGATTTTGGTCGAGCCATATTTTTTTATTATATTAATTCTTGTTCATTATCATCTAAATCTACTTCATTCATCCATCCTTTGATCCTCTAATTTATTTTATCTTTTTTGATGCAGAATGAGGCTGAGGATATATCGTAAGGGTATTTGCATAAGATGATGTGCTTTCTTGCTCACCCCTCACTGAAGACAATATTTTTTTTTTGCACATGCTTTTTGTTCAGATTTTGATGGAGCTATTCTTTATTAGATTAAATGTTGTTTTTTATCATCTAATTGTGCTTCATTCATCCATCTCATGATCCTCTAATTTTATTTTTACCTTTTTTGATGCAGAATGAGGCTGAGAATATCATACACGGGTACTTGTATAAGTTGATGTGCTTTCTTGCTCACCCCCTTACTAAACATAATATTTTCCTGCACTTGCTATTTTTTCAGATCTTGATGGACCTATTTTTTTTTAGATTAAATGTTGTTTTTTAAGATCTAATTGTATTTCATTCATCCATCTGGTGATCCTCTAACGTTATTTTCCATTTTTGATGCAGAATGAGGTTTGGGATATGTCATACATGGGTACTTCCATATGTTGATGTGCTTTCTTGCTCAACCCCTTACTAACGACAATATTTCACTGCATTTCCTTTTGGTTCAGATTTTGATGGAGCTAGTTTTTTATTAGATTAAATGTTGTTCTTTATCATATAATCCTACTTCATTCATCCATCCCTTTATCCTCTAACTTTATTTTACCTTTTTTGGTGCAGAATGAGGCTGAGGATATATCATACGTGGGTACTTACATAACTTGATGTGTTTTCCTGCTCACCCCTTATTAAAGACAATATTTTCCTGCACATCTTTTTTTTTTTCAGATTTTGATGGAGCTATTTTTTATAAGATTAAATGTTGTTTTTTATCATCTTCATCCGTTTCGTGATCCTCAAACTTTATTTTACCTTTTTTGGTGCACAATGAGGTTAGGATATGTCAGACATGAGTACTTGCATAAGTTGAAGTGCTTTCTTGCTCACCTCCCTTACTAAAGACAATATTTTCCTGCACATGTTTTTTGTTCCGATTTGGATGGAGCTATTTTTTTACTAGATTAAATGTTGTTTTTTATCATCTAAGTGTATTTCATTCATCCATCTGGTGATTCTCTAACGTTATTTTACATTTTTTGATGCAAAATGAGGTTTCTGAGATGTCATACATGGGTACTTCCATATGTTGATGTGCTTTCTACCTCATCCCCTTACAAAAGACAATATTTCACTGCACTTACTTTTTGTTCAGATTTTGATTGAGCTAGTTTTTTATTAGATTAAACGTTGTTCTTTATCATCTAATTCTACTTCATTCATTCATCCCTTGATCGTCTAACTTTATTTTACCTTTTTTGATGCAGAATGAGGCTGAGCATATCTCATACATGGGTACTTACATAAGTTGGTGTGCTTTGTTGCTCACACCCTTACTAAAGACAATATTTTCCTGCACTTCTTTTTTTTCAGATTTTGGTTGAGCCATATTTTTTTATTATATTAATTGTTGTTCATTATCATCTAAATCTACTTCATTCATCCATGTTTTGATCCTCTAATTTATTTTATCTTTTTTGATGCAGAATGAGGCTGAGGATATATCGTATAAGGGTATTTGCATAAGATGATGTGTTTTCTTGCTCACCCCTCAATCAAGACAATATTTTTTTTCTGCACATGCTTTTTGTTCAGATTTTGATGGAGCTATTCTTTATTAGATTAAATGTTATTTTTTATCATCTAATTGTACTTCATTCATCCATCTCATGATCCTCTAATTTTTTTTACCTTTTTTGATGCGAGAATGAGGCTGAGGATATATCATACACGGGTACTTGTATAAGTTGATGTGCTTTCTTGCTCACCCCCTTACAAAACATAATATTCTCCCGCACTTGCTATTTTTTCAGATCTTGATGGCGCTATTTTTTATTAGATTAAATGTTGTTTTTTAACATCTAATTGTATTTCATTCATCCATCTCGGTGATCCTCTAACGTTATGTTCCATTTTTGATGCGAAGGAGGTTTGGGATATGTCATAGATGGGTACTTCCATATGTTGATGTGCTTTCTTGCTCAACCCCTTACTAAAGACAATATTTCACTGCACTTCCTTTTTGTTCAGATTTTGATGGAGCTAGTTTTTTATTAGATTAAATGTTGTTCTTTATCATCTAATCCTACTTCATTCATCCATCCCTTGATCCTCTAATTTATTTTACCTATTCCGATGCAGAATGACGTTGATGTGCTTTCTTGCTCACACCCTTATTAAAGACAATATTTTCCTGCACATCTTTTTTGTTTAGATTTTGATGGAGCTATTTTTTATAAGATTAAATGTTGTTTTTATCATCTTCATCCGTCTCGTGATCCTCTAACTTTATTTTACCTTTTTTGGTGGACAAAGAGGTTGAGAATATGTCAGACACGGGTACTTGCATAAGTTGATGTGCTTTCTTGGTTACCCACCTTACTAAAGACAATATTTTCTTGCACATGCTTTTGTTTCCGATTTGGATGGAGCTATTTTTTTACTAGATTAAATGTTGTTTTTTATCATCCAAGTGTATTTCATTCATCCATCTGGTGATTCTCTAACGTTATTTTACATTTTTTGATGCAAAATGAGGTTTCTGAGATGTCATACATGGGTACTTCCATATGTTGATGTGCTTTCTTCCTCATCCCCTTACTAAAGACAATATTTCACTGCACTGCCTTTTTGTTCACATTTTGATTGAGCTAGTTTTTTATTAGATTAAATGTTGTTCTTTATCATCTAGTTATACTTCATTCATTCATCCATTGATCGTCGAACTTTATTTTACCTTTTTTTGATGCAGAATGAGGCTGAGCATATCTCACACATGGGTATTTACATAAGTTGGTGTGCTTTGTTGCCCACCCCCTTACTAAAGACAATATTTTCCTGCACTTCTTTTTTTTCAGATTTTGGTGGAGCCATATTTTTTTATTATATTAATTGTTGTTCATTATCATATAAATCTACTTCATTCATCCATCCTTTGATCCTCTAATTTATTTTATCTTTTTTGATGCAGAATGAGGCGGAGGATATATCGTACAAGGGTATTTGCATAAGATGATGTGCTTTCTTGCTCACCCCTCACTAAAGACAATATTTTTTTTCTGCACATGTTTTTTGTTCAGATTTTGATGGAGCTATTCTTTATTAGATTAAATGTTATTTTTTATCATCTAATTGTACTTCATTCATCCATCTCATGATCTTCTAATTTTTTTTTTACCTTTTTTGATGCAGAATGAGGCTGAGTATATATCATACACGGGTACTTGTATAAATTGATGTGCTTTCTTGCTCACCCCCTTACTCAACATAATATTTTCCTGCACTTGCTATTTTTTCAGATCTTGATGGAGCTAGTTTTTATTAGATTAAATGTTGTTTTTTAACATCTAATTGTATTTCATTCATCCATCTGGTGATCCTCTAACGTTATTTTCCATTTTTGATGCAGAATGAGGTTTGGGATATGTCATGCATGGGTACTTCCATATGTTGATGTGTTTTTTTGATCATCCCCTTACTAAAGACAATATTTCACTGCACTTCCTTTTTGTTCAGATTTTGATGGAGCTAGTTTTTTATTAGATTAAATGTTGTTCTTTATCATCTAATCCTATTTCATTCATCCATCCCTTGATCTTCTAACTTTATTTTACCTTTTCCGGTGCAGAATGAGGCTGAGGATATATCATACGTGGGTACTTGCATAAGTTGGTGTGCTTTGTTGCTCACCCCATACTAAAGATAATATTTTCCTGCACTTGCTTTTTTTTCAGATTTTGGTCGGGCCATATTTTTTTATTATATTAATTGTTGTTCGTGATCATCTAAATCTACTTCATTCATCCATCCTTCGATCCTCTAATTTATTTTATCTTTTTTTATGCGAGAATGAGGCCGAGGATATATCGTACAAGGGTATTTGCATAAGATGATGTGCTTTCTTGCTCACTCCTCACTGAAGACAATATTTTTTTTCTGCACATGTTTTTTGTTCAGATTTTGATGGAGCTATTTTTTATTAGATTAAATGTTATTTTTTATCATCTAATTGTACTTCATTCATCCATCTCATGATGCTCTAATTTTTTTTTTTACCTTTTTTGATGCAGAATGAGGCTGAGCATATATCATACACGGGTACTTGTATAAGTTGATGTGCTTTCTTGCTCACCCCCTTACAAAACATAATATTCTCCTGCACTTGCTATTTTTTCAGATCTTGATGGCGCTATTTTTTATTACATTAAATGTTGTTTTTTAACATCTAATTGTATCTCATTCATCCATCTGGTGATCCTCTAACGTTATGTTCCATTTTTGATGCAGAATGAGGTTTGGGATATGTCATAAATGGGTACTTCCATATGTTGATGTGTTTTCTTGCTCAACCCCTTACTAAAGACAATATTTCACTGCACTTCCTTTTTGTTCAGATTTTGATGGAGCTAGTTTTTTATTAGATTAAATGTTGTTCTTTATCATCTAATCCTACTTCATTCATCCATCCCTTGATCCTCTAATTTATTTTACCTTTTCCGATGCAGAATGACGTTGATGTGCTTTCTTGCTCACCCCCTTATTAAATATAATATTTTCCTGCACATCTTTTTTGTTTAGATTTTGATGGAGCTATTTTTTATAAGATTAAATTTTGTTTTGATCATCTTCATCCGTCTCGTGATCCTCTAACTTTATTTTACCTTTTTTGGTGGAGAAAGAGGTTGAGAATATGTCAGACACGGGTACTTGCATAAGTTGATGTGCTTTCTTGGTTACCCACCTTACTAAAGACAATCTTTTCTTGCACATGCTTTTTGTTCCGATTTGGATGGAGCTATTTTTTTACTAGATTAAATGTTGTTTTTTATCATCCAAGTGTATTTCATTCATCCATCTGGTGATTCTCTAACGTTATTTTACATTTTTTGATGCAAAATGAGGTTTCTGAGATGTCATACATGGGTACTTCCATATGTTGATGTGCTTTCTTCCTCATCCCCTTACTAAAGACAATATTTCACTGCATTGCCTTTTTGTTCAGATTTTGATTGAGCTAGTTTTTTATTAGATTAAATGTTCTTTATCATCTAATTATACTTCATTCATTCATCCATTGATCGTCGAACTTTATTTTACCTTTTTTATGCGAGAATGAGGCTGAGGATATATCGTAAAAGGGTATTTGGATAAGATGATGTCCTTTCTTGGTCACTCCTCACGGAAGACAATATTTTTTTTTTCGCACATGTTTTTGGTTCAGATTTTGATGGAGCTATTCTTTATTAGAGTAAATGTTATTTTTTATCATCTAATTGTACTTCATTCATCCATCTCATGATCCTCTAATTTTTTTTACCTTTTTTGATGCAGAATGAGGCTGAGGATATATCATACACGGGTACTTGTATAAGTTGATGTGCTTTGTTGCTCACCCCCTTACTAAATATAATATTTTCCTACACTTGCTATTTTTTCAGATCTTGATGGAGCTATTTTTTATTAGATTAAATATTGTTTTTTAACATCTAATTGTGTTTCATTCAGCTATCTGGTGATCCTCTAACGTTATTTTACATTTTTCGATGCATAATGAGGTTTGGGATATGTCATACATGGCTACTTCCATATGTTGATGTGCTTTCTTTCTCATCCCCTTACTAAAGACAATATTTCACTGCACTTCCTTTTTGTTCAGATTTTGATTGAGCTAGTTTTTTATTAGATTAAACGTTGTTCTTTATCATCTAATTCTACTTCATTCATTCATCCCTTGATCGTCTAACTTTATTTTACCTTTTTGATGCAGAATGAGGCTGAGCATATCTCATACATGGGTACTTACATAAGTTGGTGTGCTTTGTTGCTCACCCCCTTACTAAAGACAATATTTTCCTGCATTTGCTTTTTTTTTTCAGATTTTGGTGGAGCCATATTTTTTTATTATATTAATTGTTGTTCATTATCATCTAAATCTACTTCATTCATCCATGCTTTGATCCTCTAATTTATTTTATCTTTTTTGATGCAGAATGACGCTGAGGAAATATCGTACAAGGGTATTTGCATAAGATGATGTGCTTTCTTGCTCACCCATAACCGAAGACAATATTTTTTTTCGCACTTTGCTTTTTGTTCGGATTTTGATGGAGCTATTCTTTATTAGATTAAATGTTATTTTTTATCATCTAATTGTACTTCATTCATCCATCTCATGATCTTCTAATTTTTTTTTACCTTTTTTGATGCGGAATGAGGCTGAGTATATATCATACACGGGTACTTGTATAAATTGATGTGCTTTCTTGCTCACCCCCTTACTCAACATAATATTTTCCTGCACTTGCTATTTTTTCAGATCTTGATGGAGCTAGTTTTTATTAGATTAAATGTTGTTTTTTAACATCTAATTGTATTTCATTCATCCATCTGGTGATCCTCTAACGTTATTTTCCATTTTTGATGCGAGAATGAGGTTTGGGATATGTCATGCATGGGTACTTCCATATGTTGATGTGTTTTCTTGATCATCCCCTTACTAAAGACAATATTTCACCGCACTTCCTTTTTGTTCAGATTTTGATGGAGCTAGTTTTTTATTAGATTAAATGTTGTTCTTTATCATCTAATCCTACTTCATTCATCCATCCCTTGATCCTCTAATTTATTTTACCTTTTCCGATGCAGAATGACGTTGATGTGCTTTCTTGCTCACCCCCTTATTAAAGATAATATTTTCCTGCACATCTTTTTTGTTTAGATTTTGATGGAGCTATTTTTTATAAGATTAAATTTTGTTTTGATCATCTTCATCCGTCTAGTGATCCTCTAACTTTATTTTACCTTTTTTGGTGGAGAAAGAGGTTGAGAATATGTCAGACACGGGTACTTGCATAAGTTGATGTGCTTTCTTGGTTACCCACCTTACTAAAGACAATCTTTTCTTGCACATGCTTTTTGTTCCGATGTGGATGGAGCTATTTTTTTACTAGATTAAATGTTGTTTTTTATCATCCAAGTGTATTTCATTCATCCATCTGGTGATTCTCTAACGTTATTTTACATTTTTTGATGCAAAATGAGGTTTCTGAGATGTCATACATGGGTACTTCCATATGTTGATGTGCTTTCTTCCTCATCCCCTTACTAAAGACAATATTTCACTGCATTGCCTTTTTGTTCAGATTTTGATTGAGCTAGTTTTTTATTAGATTAAATGTTCTTTATCATCTAATTATACTTCATTCATTCATCCATTGATCGTCGAACTTTATTTTACCTTTTTTATAAGAAAAATGAGGCTGAGGATATATCGTAAAAGGGTATTTGGATAAGATGATGTCCTTTCTTGGTCACTCCTCACGGGAAGACAATATTTTTTTTCGCACATGTTTTTGGTTCAGATTTTGATGGAGCTATTCTTTATTAGAGTAAATGTTATTTTTTATCATCTAATTGTACTTCATTCATCCATCTCATGATCCTCTAATTTTTTTTACCTTTTTTGATGCGAGAATGAGGCCGAGGATATATCATACACGGGTACTTGTATAAGTTGATGTGCTTTGTTGCTCACCCCCTTACTAAATATAATATTTTCCTACACTTGCTATTTTTTCAGATCTTGATGGAGCTATTTTTTATTAGATTAAATATTGTTTTTTAACATCTAATTGTGTTTCATTCAGCTATCTGGTGATCCTCTAACGTTATTTTACATTTTTCGATGCATAATGAGGTTTGGGATATGTCATACATGGCTACTTCCATATGTTGATGTGCTTTCTTTCTCATCCCCTTACTAAAGACAATATTTCACTGCACTTCCTTTTTGTTCAGATTTTGATTGAGCTAGTTTTTTATTAGATTAAACGTTGTTCTTTATCATCTAATTCTACTTCATTCATTCATCCCTTGATCGTCTAACTTTATTTTACCTTTTTTGATGCAGAATGAGGCTGAGCATATCTCATACATGGGTACTTACATAAGTTGGTGTGCTTTGTTGCTCACCCCCTTACTAAAGACAATATTTTCCTGCATTTGCTTTTTTTTTCAGATTTTGGTGGAGCCATATTTTTTTATTATATTAATTGTTGTTCATTATCATCTAAATCTACTTCATTCATCCATGCTTTGATCCTCTAATTTATTTTATCTTTTTTGATGCAGAATGACGCTGAGGAAATATCGTACAAGGGTATTTGCATAAGATGATGTGCTTTCTTGCTCACCCATAACTGAAGACAATATTTTTTTTCTGCACCTGCTTTTTGTTCAGATTTTGATGGAGCTATTCTTTATTAGATTAAATGTTATTTTTTATCATCTAATTGTACTTCATTCATCCATCTCATGATCTTCTAATTTTTTTTTTACCTTTTTTGATGCAGAATGAGGCTGAGTATATATCATACACGGGTACTTGTATAAATTGATGTGCTTTCTTGCTCACCCCCTTACTCAACATAATATTTTCCTGCACTTGCTATTTTTTCAGATCTTGATGGAGCTAGTTTTTATTAGATTAAATGTTGTTTTTTAACATCTAATTGTATTTCATTCATCCATCTGGTGATCCTCTAACGTTATTTTCCATTTTTGATGCAGAATGAGGTTTGGGATATGTCATGCATGGGTACTTCCATATGTTGATGTGTTTTCTTGATCATCCCCTTACTAAAGACAATATTTCACTGCACTTCCTTTTTGTTCAGATTTTGATGGAGCTAGTTTTTTATTAGATTAAATGTTGTTCTTTATCATCTAATCCTATTTCATTCATCCATCCCTTGATCTTCTAACTTTATTTTACCTTTTCCGGTGCAGAATGAGGCTGAGGATATATCATACGTGGGTACTTGCATAAGTTGGTGTGCTTTGTTGCTCACCCCATACTAAAGATAATATTTTCCCGCACTTGCTTTTTTTTCAGATTTTGGTCGGGCCATATTTTTTTATTATATTAATTGTTGTTCGTGATCATCTAAATCTACTTCATTCATCCATCCTTCGATCCTCTAATTTATTTTATCTTTTTTTATGCGGAATGAGGCTGAGGATATATCGTACAAGGGTATTTGCATAAGATGATGTGCTTTCTTGCTCACTCCTCACTGAAGACAATATTTTTTTTCGCACATGTTTTTTGTTCAGATTTTGATGGAGCTATTTTTTATTAGATTAAATATTATTTTTTATCATCTAATTGTACTTCATTCATCCATCTCATGATGCTCTAATTTTTTTTTTACCTTTTTTGATGCGAGAATGAGGCTGAGCATATATCATACACGGGTACTTGTATAAGTTGATGTGCTTTCTTGCTCACCCCCTTACAAAACATAATATTCTCCCTGCACTTGCTATTTTTTCAGATCTTGATGGCGCTATTTTTTATTAGATTAAATGTTGTTTTTTAACATCTAATTGTATCTCATTCATCCATCTGGTGATCCTCTAACGTTATGTTCCATTTTTGATGCAGAATGAGGTTTGGGATATGTCATAAATGGGTACTTCCATATGTTGATGTGTTTTCTTGCTCAACCCCTTACTAAAGACAATATTTCACTGCACTTCCTTTTTGTTCAGATTTTGATGGAGCTAGTTTTTTATTAGATTAAATGTTGTTCTTTATCATCTAATCCTATTTCATTCATCCATCCCTTGATCTTCTAACTTTATTTTACCTTTTCCGGTGCAGAATGAGGCTGAGGATATATCATACGTGGGTACTTGCATAAGTTGGTGTGCTTTGTTGCTCACCCCATACTAAAGATAATATTTTCCTGCACTTGCTTTTTTTTCAGATTTTGGTCGGGCCATATTTTTTTATTATATTAATTGTTGTTCGTGATCATCTAAATCTACTTCATTCATCCATCCTTCGATCCTCTAATTTATTTTATCTTTTTTTATGCAGAATGAGGCTGAGGATATATCGTACAAGGGTATTTGCATAAGATGATGTGCTTTCTTGCTCACTCCTCACTGAAGACAATATTTTTTTTCTGCACATGTTTTTTGTTCAGATTTTGATGGAGCTATTTTTTATTAGATTAAATGTTATTTTTTATCATCTAATTGTACTTCATTCATCCATCTCATGATGCTCTAATTTTTTTTTTTACCTTTTTTGATGCGAGAATGAGGCCGAGCATATATCATACACGGGTACTTGTATAAGTTGATGTGCTTTCTTGCTCACCCCCTTACAAAACATAATATTCTCCCGCACTTGCTTTTTTTTCAGATCTTGATGGCGCTATTTTTTATTACATTAAATGTTGTTTTTTAACATCTAATTGTATCTCATTCATCCATCTGGTGATCCTCTAACGTTATGTTCCATTTTTGATGCGAGAATGAGGTTTGGGATATGTCATAAATGGGTACTTCCATATGTTGATGTGTTTTCTTGCTCAACCCCTTACTAAAGACAATATTTCACTGCACTTCCTTTTTGTTCAGATTTTGATGGAGCTAGTTTTTTATTAGATTAAATGTTGTTCTTTATCATCTAATCCTACTTCATTCATCCATCCCTTGATCCTCTAATTTATTTTACCTTTTCCGATGCAGAATGACGTTGATGTGCTTTCTTGCTCACCCCCTTATTAAATATAATATTTTCCTGCACATCTTTTTTGTTTAGATTTTGATGGAGCTATTTTTTATAAGATTAAATTTTGTTTTGATCATCTTCATCCGTCTCGTGATCCTCTAACTTTATTTTACCTTTTTTGGTGGAGAAAGAGGTTGAGAATATGTCAGACACGGGTACTTGCATAAGTTGATGTGCTTTCTTGGTTACCCACCTTACTAAAGACAATCTTTTCTTGCACATGCTTTTTGTTCCGATTTGGATGGAGCTATTTTTTTACTAGATTAAATGTTGTTTTTTATCATCCAAGTGTATTTCATTCATCCATCTGGTGATTCTCTAACGTTATTTTACATTTTTTGATGCAAAATGAGGTTTCTGAGATGTCATACATGGGTACTTCCATATGTTGATGTGCTTTCTTCCTCATCCCCTTACTAAAGACAATATTTCACTGCATTGCCTTTTTGTTCAGATTTTGATTGAGCTAGTTTTTTATTAGATTAAATGTTCTTTATCATCTAATTATACTTCATTCATTCATCCATTGATCGTCGAACTTTATTTTACCTTTTTTTATGCAGAATGAGGCTGAGGATATATCGTAAAAGGGTATTTGGATAAGATGATGTCCTTTCTTGGTCACTCCTCACAGAAGACAATATTTTTTTCTCGCACATGTTTTTGGTTCAGATTTTGATGGAGCTATTCTTTATTAGAGTAAATGTTATTTTTTATCATCTAATTGTACTTCATTCATCCATCTCATGATCCTCTAATTTTTTTTTACCTTTTTTGATGCGAGAATGAGGCTGAGGATATATCATACACGGGTACTTGTATAAGTTGATGTGCTTTGTTGCTCACCCCCTTACTAAATATAATATTTTCCTACACTTGCTATTTTTTCGGATCTTGATGGAGCTATTTTTTATTAGATTAAATATTGTTTTTTAACATCTAATTGTGTTTCATTCAGCTATCTGGTGATCCTCTAACGTTATTTTACATTTTTCGATGCATAATGAGGTTTGGGATATGTCATACATGGCTACTTCCATATGTTGATGTGCTTTCTTTCTCATCCCCTTACTAAAGACAATATTTCACTGCACTTCCTTTTTGTTCAGATTTTGATTGAGCTAGTTTTTTATTAGATTAAACGTTGTTCTTTATCATCTAATTCTACTTCATTCATTCATCCCTTGATCGTCTAACTTTATTTTACCTTTTTTGATGCAGAATGAGGCTGAGCATATCTCATACATGGGTACTTACATAAGTTGGTGTGCTTTGTTGCTCACCCCCTTACTAAAGACAATATTTTCCTGCATTTGCTTTTTTTTTCAGATTTTGGTGGAGCCATATTTTTTTATTATATTAATTGTTGTTCATTATCATCTAAATCTACTTCATTCATCCATGCTTTGATCCTCTAATTTATTTTATCTTTTTTGATGCAGAATGACGCTGAGGAAATATCGTACAAGGGTATTTGCATAAGATGATGTGCTTTCTTGCTCACCCATAACTGAAGACAATATTTTTTTTCTGCACCTGCTTTTTGTTCAGATTTTGATGGAGCTATTCTTTATTAGATTAAATGTTATTTTTTATCATCTAATTGTACTTCATTCATCCATCTCATGATCTTCTAATTTTTTTTTTACCTTTTTTGATGCAGAATGAGGCTGAGTATATATCATACACGGGTACTTGTATAAATTGATGTGCTTTCTTGCTCACCCCCTTACTCAACATAATATTTTCCTGCACTTGCTATTTTTTCAGATCTTGATGGAGCTAGTTTTTATTAGATTAAATGTTGTTTTTTAACATCTAATTGTATTTCATTCATCCATCTGGTGATCCTCTAACGTTATTTTCCATTTTTGATGCAGAATGAGGTTTGGGATATGTCATGCATGGGTACTTCCATATGTTGATGTGTTTTCTTGATCATCCCCTTACTAAAGACAATATTTCACTGCACTTCCTTTTTGTTCAGATTTTGATGGAGCTAGTTTTTTATTAGATTAAATGTTGTTCTTTATCATCTAATCCTATTTCATTCATCCATCCCTTGATCTTCTAACTTTATTTTACCTTTTCCGGTGCAGAATGAGGCTGAGGATATATCATACGTGGGTACTTGCATAAGTTGGTGTGCTTTGTTGCTCACCCCATACTAAAGATAATATTTTCCTGCACTTGCTTTTTTTTCAGATTTTGGTCGGGCCATATTTTTTTATTATATTAATTGTTGTTCGTGATCATCTAAATCTACTTCATTCATCCATCCTTCGATCCTCTAATTTATTTTATCTTTTTTTATGCAGAATGAGGCTGAGGATATATCGTACAAGGGTATTTGCATAAGATGATGTGCTTTCTTGCTCACTCCTCACTGAAGACAATATTTTTTTTCTGCACATGTTTTTTGTTCAGATTTTGATGGAGCTATTTTTTATTAGATTAAATGTTATTTTTTATCATCTAATTGTACTTCATTCATCCATCTCATGATGCTCTAATTTTTTTTTTACCTTTTTTGATGCAGAATGAGGCTGAGCATATATCATACACGGGTACTTGTATAAGTTGATGTGCTTTCTTGCTCACCCCCTTACAAAACATAATATTCTCCTGCACTTGCTATTTTTTCAGATCTTGATGGCGCTATTTTTTATTAGATTAAATGTTGTTTTTTAACATCTAATTGTATCTCATTCATCCATCTGGTGATCCTCTAACGTTATGTTCCATTTTTGATGCAGAATGAGGTTTGGGATATGTCATAAATGGGTACTTCCATATGTTGATGTGTTTTCTTGCTCAACCCCTTACTAAAGACAATATTTCACTGCACTTCCTTTTTGTTCAGATTTTGATGGAGCTAGTTTTTTATTAGATTAAATGTTGTTCTTTATCATCTAATCCTACTTCATTCATCCATCCCTTGATCCTCTAATTTATTTTACCTTTTCCGATGCAGAATGACGTTGATGTGCTTTCTTGCTCACCCCCTTATTAAAGATAATATTTTCCTGCACATCTTTTTTGTTTAGATTTTGATGGAGCTATTTTTTATAAGATTAAATTTTGTTTTGATCATCTTCATCCGTCTAGTGATCCTCTAACTTTATTTTACCTTTTTTGGTGGAGAAAGAGGTTGAGAATATGTCAGACACGGGTACTTGCATAAGTTGATGTGCTTTCTTGGTTACCCACCTTACTAAAGACAATCTTTTCTTGCACATGCTTTTTGTTCCGATGTGGATGGAGCTATTTTTTTACTAGATTAAATGTTGTTTTTTATCATCCAAGTGTATTTCATTCATCCATCTGGTGATTCTCTAACGTTATTTTACATTTTTTGATGCAAAATGAGGTTTCTGAGATGTCATACATGGGTACTTCCATATGTTGATGTGCTTTCTTCCTCATCCCCTTACTAAAGACAATATTTCACTGCATTGCCTTTTTGTTCAGATTTTGATTGAGCTAGTTTTTTATTAGATTAAATGTTCTTTATCATCTAATTATACTTCATTCATTCATCCATTGATCGTCGAACTTTATTTTACCTTTTTTTATGCAGAATGAGGCTGAGGATATATCGTAAAAGGGTATTTGGATAAGATGATGTCCTTTCTTGGTCACTCCTCACAGAAGACAATATTTTTTTTCTGCACATGTTTTTGGTTCAGATTTTGATGGAGCTATTCTTTATTAGAGTAAATGTTATTTTTTATCATCTAATTGTACTTCATTCATCCATCTCATGATCCTCTAATTTTTTTTTACCTTTTTTGATGCAGAATGAGGCTGAGGATATATCATACACGGGTACTTGTATAAGTTGATGTGCTTTGTTGCTCACCCCCTTACTAAATATAATATTTTCCTACACTTGCTATTTTTTCAGATCTTGATGGAGCTATTTTTTATTAGATTAAATATTGTTTTTTAACATCTAATTGTGTTTCATTCAGCTATCTGGTGATCCTCTAACGTTATTTTACATTTTTCGATGCATAATGAGGTTTGGGATATGTCATACATGGCTACTTCCATATGTTGATGTGCTTTCTTTCTCATCCCCTTACTAAAGACAATATTTCACTGCACTTCCTTTTTGTTCAGATTTTGATTGAGCTAGTTTTTTATTAGATTAAACGTTGTTCTTTATCATCTAATTCTACTTCATTCATTCATCCCTTGATCGTCTAACTTTATTTTACCTTTTTTGATGCAGAATGAGGCTGAGCATATCTCATACATGGGTACTTACATAAGTTGGTGTGCTTTGTTGCTCACCCCCTTACTAAAGACAATATTTTCCTGCATTTGCTTTTTTTTTCAGATTTTGGTGGAGCCATATTTTTTTATTATATTAATTGTTGTTCATTATCATCTAAATCTACTTCATTCATCCATGCTTTGATCCTCTAATTTATTTTATCTTTTTTGATGCGAGAATGACGTCGAGGAAATATCGTACAAGGGTATTTGCATAAGATGATGTGCTTTCTTGCTCACCCATAACTGAAGACAATATTTTTTTTCGCACTCGTTTTTTGTTCAGATTTTGATGGAGCTATTCTTTATTAGATTAAATGTTATTTTTTATCATCTAATTGTACTTCATTCATCCATCTCATGATCTTCTAATTTTTTTTTACCTTTTTTGATGCGAGAATGAGGTTGAGTATATATCATACACGGGTACTTGTATAAATTGATGTGCTTTCTTGCTCACCCCCTTACTCAACATAATATTTTCCTGCACTTGCTATTTTTTCAGATCTTGATGGAGCTAGTTTTTATTAGATTAAATGTTGTTTTTTAACATCTAATTGTATTTCATTCATCCATCCGGTGATCCTCTAACGTTATTTTCCATTTTTGATGCAGAATGAGGTTTGGGATATGTCATGCATGGGTACTTCCATATGTTGATGTGTTTTCTTGATCATCCCCTTACTAAAGACAATATTTCATTGCACTTCCTTTTTGTTCGGATTTTGATGGAGCTAGTTTTTTATTAGATTAAATGTTGTTCTTTATCATCTAATCCTATTTCATTCATCCATCCCTTGATCTTCTAACTTTATTTTACCTTTTCCGGTGCGAGAATGAGGCTGAGGATATATCATACGTGGGTACTTGCATAAGTTGGTGTGCTTTGTTGCTCACCCCATACTAAAGATAATATTTTCCCGCACTTGCTTTTTTTTTCAGATTTTGGTCGGGCCATATTTTTTTATTATATTAATTGTTGTTCGTGATCATCTAAATCTACTTCATTCATCCATCCTTCGATCCTCTAATTTATTTTATCTTTTTTTATGCAGAATGAGGCTGAGGATATATCGTACAAGGGTATTTGCATAAGATGATGTGCTTTCTTGCTCACTCCTCACTGAAGACAATATTTTTTTTCGCACATGTTTTTTGTTCAGATTTTGATGGAGCTATTTTTTATTAGATTAAATATTATTTTTTATCATCTAATTGTACTTCATTCATCCATCTCATGATGCTCTATTTTTTTTTTACCTTTTTTGATGCGAGAATGAGGTTGAGCATATATCATACACGGGTACTTGTATAAGTTGATGTGCTTTCTTGCTCACCCCCTTACAAAACATAATATTCTCCCTGCACTTGCTATTTTTTCAGATCTTGATGGCGCTATTTTTTATTAGATTAAATGTTGTTTTTTAACATCTAATTGTATCTCATTCATCCATCCGGTGATCCTCTAACGTTATGTTCCATTTTTGATGCAGAATGAGGTTTGGGATATGTCATAAATGGGTACTTCCATATGTTGATGTGTTTTCTTGCTCAACCCCTTACTAAAGACAATATTTCACCTGCACTTCCTTTTTGTTCAGATTTTGATGGAGCTAGTTTTTTATTAGATTAAATGTTGTTCTTTATCATCTAATCCTACTTCATTCATCCATCCCTTGATCCTCTAATTTATTTTACCTTTTCCGATGCGAGAATGACGTTGATGTGCTTTCTTGCTCACCCCCTTATTAAAGATAATATTTTCCTGCACATCTTTTTTGTTTAGATTTTGATGGAGCTATTTTTTATAAGATTAAATTTTGTTTTGATCATCTTCATCCGTCTCGTGATCCTCTAACTTTATTTTACCTTTTTTGGTGGAGAAAGAGGTTGAGAATATGTCGACACGGGTACTTGCATAAGTTGATGTGCTTTCTTGGTTACCCACCTTACTAAAGACAATCTTTTCTTGCACATGCTTTTTGTTCCGATTTGGATGGAGCTATTTTTTTACTAGATTAAATGTTGTTTTTTATCATCCAAGTGTATTTCATTCATCCATCTGGTGATTCTCTAACGTTATTTTACATTTTTTGATGCAAAATGAGGTTTCGAGATGTCATACATGGGTACTTCCATATGTTGATGTGCTTTCTTCCTCATCCCCTTACTAAAGACAATATTTCACTGCATTGCCTTTTTGTTCAGATTTTGATTGAGCTAGTTTTTTATTAGATTAAATGTTCTTTATCATCTAATTATACTTCATTCATTCATCCATTGATCGTCGAACTTTATTTTACCTTTTTTTATGCGAGAATGAGGCTGAGGATATATCGTAAAAGGGTATTTGGATAAGATGATGTCCTTTCTTGGTCACTCCTCACTGAAGACAATATTTTTTTTTCGCACATGTTTTTGGTTCAGATTTTGATGGAGCTATTCTTTATTAGAGTAAATGTTATTTTTTATCATCTAATTGTACTTCATTCATCCATCTCATGATCCTCTAATTTTTTTTTACCTTTTTTGATGCGAGAATGAGGCTGAGGATATATCATACACGGGTACTTGTATAAGTTGATGTGCTTTGTTGCTCACCCCCTTACTAAATATAATATTTTCCTACACTTGCTATTTTTTCAGATCTTGATGGAGCTATTTTTTATTAGATTAAATATTGTTTTTTAACATCTAATTGTGTTTCATTCAGCTATCTGGTGATCCTCTAACGTTATTTTACATTTTTCGATGCATAATGAGGTTTGGGATATGTCATACATGGCTACTTCCATATGTTGATGTGCTTTCTTTCTCATCCCCTTACTAAAGACAATATTTCACTGCACTTCCTTTTTGTTCAGATTTTGATTGAGCTAGTTTTTTATTAGATTAAACGTTGTTCTTTATCATCTAATTCTACTTCATTCATTCATCCCTTGATCGTCTAACTTTATTTTACCTTTTTTGATGCAGAATGAGGCTGAGCATATCTCATACATGGGTACTTACATAAGTTGGTGTGCTTTGTTGCTCACCCCCTTACTAAAGACAATATTTTCCTGCATTTGCTTTTTTTTTCAGATTTTGGTGGAGCCATATTTTTTTATTATATTAATTGTTGTTCATTATCATCTAAATCTACTTCATTCATCCATGCTTTGATCCTCTAATTTATTTTATCTTTTTTGATGCAGAATGACGCTGAGGAAATATCGTACAAGGGTATTTGCATAAGATGATGTGCTTTCTTGCTCACCCATAACTGAAGACAATATTTTTTTTCTGCACCTGCTTTTTGTTCAGATTTTGATGGAGCTATTCTTTATTAGATTAAATGTTATTTTTTATCATCTAATTGTACTTCATTCATCCATCTCATGATCTTCTAATTTTTTTTTTACCATTTTTGATGCAGAATGAGGCTGAGGATATATCATACACGGGTACTTGTATAAATTGATGTGCTTTCTTGCTCACCCCCTTACTCAACAAAATATTTTCCTGCACTTGCTATTTTTTCAGATCTTGATGGAGCTAGTTTTTATTAGATTAAATGTTGTTTTTTAACATCTAATTGTATTTCATTCATCCATCTGGTGATCCTCTAACTTTATTTTCCATTTTTGATGCAGAATGAGGTTTGGGATATGTCATGCATGGGTACTTCCATATGTTGATGTGCTTTCTTGCTCAACCCCGTACTAAAGACAATATTTCACTGCACTTCCTTTTGGTTCAGATTTTGATGGAGCTAGTTTTTTATTAGATTAAATGTTGTTCTTTATCATTTAATCCTACTTCATTCATCCATCCCTTTATCCTCTAACTTTATTTTACCTTTTTTGGTGCAGAATGAGGCTGAGGATATATCATACGTGGGTACTTACATAACTTGTTGTGCTTTCCTGCTCAACCCTTATTAAAGGCAATATTTTCCTGCACATCTTTTTTTTTTCAGATTTTGATGGAGCTATTTTTTATAATATTAAATGTTGTTTTTTATCATCTTCATCCGTCTCGTGATCCTCTGACTTTATTTTACCTTTTTTGGTGCACAATGAGGTTAGGATATGTCAGACATGAGTACTTGCATAAGTTGAAGTGCTTTCTTGCTCACCCCCCTTACTAAAGACAATATTTTCCTGCACATGTTTTTTGTTCCTATTTGGATGGAGCTATTTTTTTACTAGATTAAATGTTGTTTTTTATCATCTAAGTGTATTTCATTCTTCCATCTCGTGATTCTCTAACGTTATTTTACATTTTTTGATGCAAAATGAGGTTTCTGAGATGTCATACATGGGTACTTCCATATGTTGACGTGCTTTCTACCTCATCCCCTTACTAAAGACAATATTTCACTGCACTTAGTTTTTGTTCAGATTTTGATTGAGCTAGTTTTTTATTAGATTAAACGTTGTTCTTTATCATCTAATTCTACTTCATATATTCATCCCTTGATCGTCTAACTTTATTTTACCTTTTTTGATGCAGAATGAGGCTGAGCATATCTCATACATGGGTACTTACATAAGTTGGTGTGCTTTGTTGCTCACCCCCTTACTAAAGACAATATTTTCCTGCACTTGTTTTTTTTTTCAGATTTTGGTTGAGCCATATTTTTTTATTATATTAATTGTTGTTCATTATCATCTAAATCTACTTCATTCATCCATCCTTTGATCCTCTAATTTATTTTATCTTTTTTGATGCAGAATGAGGCTGAGGATATATCGTATAAGGGTATTTGCATAAGATGATGTGTTTTCTTGCTCACCCATCACTCAAGACAATATTTTTTTTCTGCACATGCTTTTTGTTCAGATTTTGATGGAGCTATTCTTTATTAGATTAAATGTTATTTTTTATCATCTAATTGTACTTCATTCATCCATCTCATGATCCTCTAATTTTTTTTTACCTTTTTTGATGCGAGAATGAGGTCGAGGATATATCATACACGGGTACTTGTATAAGTTGATGTGCTTTCTTGCTCACCTCCTTACAAAACATAATATTCTCCCGCACTTGCTATTTTTTCAGATCTTGATGGCGCTATTTTTTATTAGATTAAATGTTGTTTTTTAACATCTAATTGTATTTCATTCATCCATCTGGTGATCCTCTAACGTTATGTTCCATTTTTGATGCAGAAGGAGGTTTGGGATATGTCATAGATGGGTACTTCCATATGTTGATGTGCTTTCTTGCTCAACCCCTTACTAAAGACAATATTTCACTGCACTTCCTTTTTGTTCAGATTTTGATGGAGCTAGTTTTTTATTAGATTAAATGTTGTTCTTTATCATCTAATCCTACTTCATTCATCCATCCCTTGATCCTCTAATTTATTTTACCTTTTCCGATGCGAGAATGACGTTGATGTGCTTTCTTGCTCACACCCTTATTAAAGACAATATTTTCCTGCACATCTTTTTTGTTTAGATTTTGATGGAGCTATTTTTTATAAGATTAAATGTTGTTTTTATCATCTTCATCCGTCTTGTGATCCTCTAACTTTATTTTACCTTTTTTGGTGGACAAAGAGGTTGAGAATATGTCAGACACGGGTACTTGCATAAGTTGATGTGCTTTCTTGGTTACCCACCTTACTAAAGACAATATTTTCTTGCACATGCTTTTTGTTCCGATTTGGATGGAGCTATTTTTTTACTAGATTAAATGTTGTTTTTTATCATCCAAGTGTATTTCATTCATCCATCTGGTGATTCTCTAACGTTATTTTACATTTTTTGATGCAAAATGAGGTTTCTGAGATGTCATACATGGGTACTTCCATATGTTGATGTGCTTTCTTCCTCATCCCCTTACTAAAGACAATATTTCACTGCACTGCCTTTTTGTTCACATTTTGATTGAGCTAGTTTTTTATTAGATTAAATGTTGTTCTTTATCATCTAGTTATACTTCATTCATTCATCCATTGATCGTCGAACTTTATTTTACCTTTTTTTGATGCAGAATGAGGCTGAGCATATCTCACACATGGGTATTTACATAAGTTGGTGTGCTTTGTTGCTCACCCCCTTACTAAAGACAATATTTTCCTGCACTTCTTTTTTTTCAGATTTTGGTGGAGCCATATTTTTTTATTATATTAATTGTTGTTCATTATCATATAAATCTACTTCATTCATCCATCCTTTGATCCTCTAATTTATTTTATCTTTTTTGATGCAGAATGAGCTGAGGATATATCGTACAAGGGTATTTGCATAAGATGATGTGCTTTCTTGCTCACCCCTCACTAAAGACAATATTTTTTTTCTGCACATGTTTTTTGTTCAGATTTTGATGGAGCTATTCTTTATTAGATTAAATGTTATTTTTTATCATCTAATTGTACTTCATTCATCCATCTCATGATCTTCTAATTTTTTTTTTACCTTTTTTGATGCAGAATGAGGCTGAGTATATATCATACACGGGTACTTGTATAAATTGATGTGCTTTCTTGCTCACCCCCTTACTCAACATAATATTTTCCTGCACTTGCTATTTTTTCAGATCTTGATGGAGCTAGTTTTTATTCGATTAAATGTTGTTTTTTAACATCTAATTGTATTTCATTCATCCATCTGGTGATCCTCTAACGTTATTTTCCATTTTTGATGCAGAATGAGGTTTGGGATATGTCATGCATGGGTACTTCCATATGTTGATGTGTTTTCTTGCTCATCCCCTTACTAAAGACAATATTTCACTGCACTTCCTTTTTGTTCAGATTTTGATGGAGCTAGTTTTTTATTAGATTAAATGTTGTTCTTTATCATCTAATCCTATTTCATTCATCCATCCCTTGATCTTCTAACTTTATTTTACCTTTTCCGGTGCAGAATGAGGCTGAGGATATATCATACGTGGGTACTTGCATAAGTTGGTGTGCTTTGTTGCTCACCCCATACTAAAGATAATATTTTCCTGCACTTGCTTTTTTTTCAGATTTTGGTCGGGCCATATTTTTTTATTATATTAATTGTTGTTCGTGATCATCTAAATCTACTTCATTCATCCATCCTTCGATCCTCTAATTTATTTTATCTTTTTTTATGCAGAATGAGGCTGAGGATATATCGTACAAGGGTATTTGGATAAGATGATGTGCTTTCTTGCTCACCCCTCACTGAAGACAATATTTTTTTTCTGCACATGTTTTCTGTTCAGTTTTTGATGGAGCTATTTTTTATTAGATTAAATGTTATTTTTTATCTTCTAAGTGTATTTCATTCATCCATCTCATGATCGTCTAATTTTTTTTTACCTTTTTTGATGCAGAATGAGGCTGAGGATATATCATACACGGGTACTTGTATAAGTTGATGTGCTTTCTTGCTCACCCCCTTACAAAACATAATATTCTCCTGCACTTGCTATTTTTTCAGATCTTGATGGTGCTATTTTTTATTAGATTAAATGTTGTTTTTTAACATCTAATTGTATTTCATTCATCCATCTGGTGATCCTCTAACGTTATTTTCCATTTTTGATGCAGAATGAGGTTTGGGATATGTCATGCATGGGTACTTCCATATGTTGATGTGCTTTCTTGCTCATCCCCTTACTAAAGACAATATTTCACTGCACTTCCTTTTTGTTCAGATTTTGATGGAGCTAGTTTTTTATTAGATTAAATGTTGTTTTTTATCATCTAATCCTATTTCATTCATACATCCCTTGATCTTCTAACTTTATTTTACCTTTTCCGGTGCAGAATGAGGCTGAGGATATATCATACGTGGGTACTTGCATAAGTTGGTGTGCTTTGTTGCTCACCCATACTAAAAATAATATTTTCCTGCACTTGCTTTTTTTTTCAGATTTTGGTCGAGCCATTTTTTTTTATTATATTAATTGTTGTTCGTTATCATCTAAATCTACTTCATTCATCTATCCTTCGATCCTCTAATTTATTTTATCTTTTTTTATGCAGAATGAGGCTGAGGATATATCGTACAAGGGTATTTGGATAAGATGATGTGCTTTCTTGCTCACCCCTCACTGAAGACAATATTTTTTTTCTGCACATGTTTTTTGTTCAGATTTTGATGGAGCTATTTTTTATTAGATTAAATGGTATTTTTTATCTTCTAAGTGTATTTCATTCATCCATCTCATGATCTTCTAATTTGTTTTTACCTTTTTTGATGCAGAATGAGGCTGAGGATATATTATACACGGGTACTTGTATAAGTTGATGTGCTTTCTTGCTCACCCCCTTACAAAACATAATATTCTCCTGCACTTGCTATTTTTTCAGATCTTGGTGGCGCTATTTTTTATTAGATTAAATGTTGTTTTTTAACATCTAATTGTATTTCATTCATCCATCTGGTGATCCTCTAACGTTATTTTCCATTTTTGATGCAGAATGAGGTTTGGGATATGTCATGCATGGGTACTTCCATATGTTGATGTGCTTTCTTGCTCAACCCCTTACTAAAGACAATATTTCACTGCACTTCCTTTTTGTTCAGATTTTGCTGGAGCTAGTTTTTTATTAGATTAAATGTTGTTCTTTATCATCTAATCCTATTTCATTCATCCATCCCTTGATCTTCTAACTTTATTTTACCTTTTCCGGTGTAGAATAAGGCTGAGGATATATCATACGTGGGTACTTGCATAAGTTGGTGTGCTTTGTTGCTCACCACATACTAAAGATAATATTTTCCTGCACTTGCTTTTTTTTTCAGATTTTGGTCGGGCCATATTTTTTTATTTTATTAATTGTTGTTCGTTATCATCTAAATCTACTTCATTCATCCATCATTCGATCCTCTAATTTATTTTATCTTTTTTTATGCAGAATGAGGCTGAGGATATATCGTACAAGGGTATTTGGATAAGATGATGTGCTTTCTTGCTCACTCCTCACTGAAGACAATATTTTTTTTCTGCACATGTTTTTTGTTCAGATTTTGATGGAGCTATTTTTTATTAGATTAAATGTTATTTTTTATCATCTAATTGTACTTCATTCATCCATCTCATGATGCTGTAATTTTTTTTTACCTTTTTTGATGCAGAATGAGGCTGAGGATATATCATACACGGGTACTTGTATAAGTTGATGTGCTTTCTTGCTCACCCCCTTACAAAACATAATATTCTCCTGCACTTGCTATTTTTTCAGATCTTGATGGCGCTATTTTTTATTAGATTAAATGTTGTTTTTTAACATCTAATTGTATCTCATTCATCCATCTGATGATCCTCTAACGTTATGTTCCATTTTTGATGCAGAATGAGGTTTGGGATATGTCATAAATGGGTACTTCCATATGTTGATGTGTTTTCTTGCTCAACCCCTTACTAAAAACAATATTTCACTGCACTTCCTTTTTGTTCAGATTTTGATGGAGCTAGTTTTTTATTAGATTAAATGTTGTTCTTTATCATCTAATCCTACTTCATTCATCCATCCCTTGATCCTCTAATTTATTTTACCTTTTCCGATGCAGAATGACGTTGATGTGCTTTCTTGCTCACCCCCTTATTAAAGATAATATTTTCCTGCACATCTTTTTTGTTTAGATTTTGATGGAGCTATTTTTTATAAGATTAAATTTTGTTTTGATCATCTTCATCCGTCTCGTGATCCTCTAACTTTATTTTACCTTTTTTGGTGGAGAAAGAGGTTGAGAATATGTCAGACACGGGTACTTGCATAAGTTGATGTGCTTTCTTGGTTACCCACCTTACTAAAGACAATATTTTCTTGCACATGCTTTTTGTTCCGATTTGGATGGAGCTATTTTTTTACTAGATTAAATGTTGTTTTTTATCATCCAAGTGTATTTCATTCATCCATCTGGTGATTCTCTAACGTTATTTTACATTTTTTGATGCAAAATGAGGTTTCTGAGATGTCATACATGGGTACTTCCATATGTTGATGTGCTTTCTTCCTCATCCCCTTACTAAAGACAATATTTCACTGCATTGCCTTTTTGTTCAGATTTTGATTGAGCTAGTTTTTTATTAGATTAAATGTTCTTTATCATCTAATTATACTTCATTCATTCATCCATTGATCGTCGAACTTTATTTTACCTTTTTTGATGCAGAATGAGGCTGAGGATATATCATACACGGGTACTTGTATAAGTTGATGTGCTTTGTTGCTCACCCCCTTACTAAATATAATATTTTCCTACACTTGCTATTTTTTCAGATCTTGATGGAGCTATTTTTTATTAGATTAAATATTGTTTTTTAACATCTAATTGTGTTTCATTCAGCTATCTGGTGATCCTCTAACGTTATTTTACATTTTTTGATGCATAATGAGGTTTGGGATATGTCATACATGGCTACTTCCATATGTTGATGTGCTTTCTTTCTCATCCCCTTACTAAAGACAATATTTCACTGCACTTCCTTTTTGTTCAGATTTTGATTGAGCTAGTTTTTTATTAGATTAAACGTTGTTCTTTATCATCTAATTCTACTTCATTCATTCATCCCTTGATCGTCTAACTTTATTTTACCTTTTTTGATGCAGAATGAGGCTGAGCATATCTCATACATGGGTACTTACATAAGTTGGTGTGCTTTGTTGCTCACCCCCTTACTAAAGACAATATTTTCCTGCACTTGCTTTTTTTTCAGATTTTGATGGAGCTATATATTTTATTAGATTTACTCTTGTTTTTTAGCATCTCATTCTACTTCATTCATCCATCTCTTGATCCTCTAACTTTATTTTACCTTTTGTGACGCAGAATGAGATTGAAGATATATCATACATGGGTACTTGCATAAGTTGATATGATTTCTTGCTCACCCCTTACTAAAGACGATATTTTCCTGCACTTGCTTTTTTTTTTTTCAGATTTTGGTGGAGCCATAGTTTTTTAATATATTAATTGTTGTTCATTATTATCTAAATCTACTTCATTCATCCATCCTTTGATCCTCTAATTTATTTTATCTTTTTTTGATGCAGAATGAGGCTGAGGATATATCGTACAAGGGTATTTGCATAAGATGATGTGCTTTCTTGCTCACCTCTCACTGAAGACAATTTTTTTTTCTGCACATGCTTTTTGTTCAGATTTTGCTGGAGATATTCTTTATTAGATTAAATGTTGTTTTTTATCATCTAATTGTACTTCATTCATCCATCTCATGATCCTCTAATTTTTTTTTACCTTTTTTGATGCAGAATGAGGCTGAGGATATATCATACACGGGTACGTGTATAAGTTGATGTGCTTTCTTGCTCACCCTCTTACTAAACATAATATTTTCCTGCACTTGCTATTTTTTCAGATCTTGATGGAGCTATTTTTTATTAGATTAAATGTTGTTTTTTAACATCTAATTGTATTTCATTCATCCATCTGGTGATCCTCTAACGTTATTTTCCATTTTTGATGCAGAATGATGTTTCGGATACGTCATACATGGGTACTTCCATATGTTGATGTGCTTTCTTCCTCATTCCCTTACTAAAGACAATATTTCACTGCACTTCCTTTTTGTTCAGATTTTGATGCAGCTAGTTTTTTATTAGATTAAATGTTGTTCTTTATCATCTAATCCTACTTCATTCATCCATCCCTTGGTCCTCTAACTTTATTTTTCCATTTCCGATGCATAATGACGTTGAGGAAATATCATACGTGGGTACTTACATAAGTTGATGTGCTTTCTTGCTCACCCCCTTATTGAAGACAATATTTTCCTGCGCATCGTTTTTTTTTAGATTTTGATGGAGCTATTTTTTATAAGATTAAATGTTGTTTTTTATCATCTTCATCCATCTCGTGATCCTCTAACTTTATTTTACCTTTTTTGGTACAGAATGAGGTTGAGGATATCTCAGACATGAGTACTTGCATAAGTTGATGTGCTTTCTTGCTCACCCCCTTACTAAAGACAATATTTTCCCGCACATGCTTTTTGTTCCGATTTGGATGGAGCAATTTTTTATTAGATTAAATGTTGTTTTTTATCATCTAATTGTATTTCATTCATCCATCTGGTGATCTTGTAACGTTATTTTACAATTTTTGATGCAGAATGAGGTTTGGGATATGTCATACATGGGTACTTCCATATGTAGATGTGCTGCCTTGCTTATCCCCTTACTAAAGCCAATATTTCACTGCACTTCCTTTTTGTTCAGATTTTCATGGAGCTAGATTTTTATTCGATTAAGTGTTGTTCCTTATCATCTAATCCTACTTCAGTCATCCATCACTTGATCCTCTAACTTTATTTTACTTTTTTTGATGTAGAATGAGGTTGAGGATATGTCATACATGGGTACTCGCATAAGTTGATGAGCTTTTTTGCTCACCCGCTTACTAAAGATAATATTTTCCTTAACTGGCTTTTTGTTCAGATTTTGATTGAGCTATATTTTTTTATTATATTAACTCTTGTTTTTTATCAACTAATTATACTTAATTCATCCATCCCTTGATATTCTAACTTTATTTTACTTTTTTTGGTGCAGCATGAGTCTAAGGATATATCATACTTGGGTACTTGCATAAGTTGATGTGCTTTCTTACTCACCGTCTTACTTAAGATTATATTTTCCTACACTTGGTTTTTCTTTAGATTTTGATGAAGCTAATTTTTTTTATTAGATTAACTCTTGTTCTTTATCATCTAATTCTACTTCATTCATCCATCCCTTGATCTTCTAACTTTTTTTTAACTTTTTTGGTGCAGCATGTGGTTGCGGATATATCATACATTGGTACTTGCATAAGTTGATGCGCTTTCTTGCTCACCCTCTTACTCAACATAATATTTTCCTGCACTTGCTATTTTTTCAGATCCTGATGGAGCTAGTTTTTATTAGATCAAATGTTGTTTTTTAACATCTAATTGTATTTCATTCATCCATCTGGTGATCCTCTAACGTTATTTTCCATTTTTGATGCAGAATGAGGTTTGGGATATGTCGTGCATGGGTACTTCCATATGTTGATGTGCTTTCTTGCTCAACCCCTTATTAAAGACAATATTTTCCTGCACATCTTTTTGTTTTCAGATTTTGATGGAGCTAGTTTTTTATTAGATTAAATGTTGTTCTTTATCATCTTCATCCGTCTCGTGATCCTCTAACTTTAGTTTACATTTTTTGGTGCACAATGAGGTTAGGATATGTCAGACATGAGTACTTGCATAAGTTGAAGTGCTTTCTTGCTCACCCCCCTTACTAAAAACAATATTTTCCTGCACATGTTTTTTGTTCCGATTTGGATGGAGCTATTTTTTTACTAGATTAAATGTTGTTTTTTATCATCTAAGTGTATTTCATTCATCCATCTAGTGATTCTCTAACGTTATTTTACATTTTTTAATGCAAAATGAGGTTTCTGAGATGTCATATATGGGTACTTCCATATGGTGGTGTGCTTTCTTCCTCATCCCCTTACTAAAGACAATATTTCACTGCACTGCCTTTTTGTTCAGGTTTTGATTGAGCTAGTTTTTTATTAGATTAAATGGTGTTCTTTATCATCTAATTATAATTCATTCATTCATCCATTGATCGTCTAACTTTATTTTACCTATTTTGAAGCAAAATGATGCTGAGCATATCTCACACATGGGTACTTACATAAGTTGGTGTGCTTTGTTGCTCACCCCCTTACTAAAGACAGTATTTTCCTGCACTTCTTTTTTTTTCAGATTTTGGTGGAGCCATATTTTTTTATTATATTAATTGTTGTTCATTATCATCTAAATCTACTTCATTCATCCATGCTTTGATCCTTAATTTATTTTATCTGTTTTGATGCGGAATGAGGTTTGGGATATGTCATACATGGGTACTTCCATATGTTGATGTGCTTTCTTGCTCATCCCCTAACTAAAGACAATATTTCACTGCACTTCCGTCTTGTTCAGATTTTGATGGAGCTATTCTGTATTAGATTAAATGTTATTTTTTATCATCTAATTGTACCTCATTCATCCATCTCATGATCTTCAAATTTTTTTTACCTTTTTTGTCGCAGAATGAGAAAGAGGATATATCATACACGGGTACTTGTATAAATTGATGTGCTTTCTTGCTCACCCCCTTACTAAACATAATATTTTCCTGCACTTGCTATTTTTTCAGATCTTGATGGAGGTATTTTTTATTAGATTAAATGTTGTTTTTTAACATCTAATTCTAATTCATTCATTCATCTGGTGATCCTCTAACGTTATTTTCCATTTTTGATGCAGAATGAGGTTTGGAATATGTCATATATGGGTACTTCCATATGTTGATGTGCTTTCTTGCTCATCCCCTTACTAAAAACAATATTTCACTGCACTTCCTTTTTGTTCAGATTTTGATGGAGCTAGTTTTTTATTAGATTAAATGTTGTTCTTTATCATCTAATCCTACTTCATTCATCCATCCCTTGAGCGTCTAACTTTATTTTACTTTTTCCGATGCAGAATGAGGCTGAATATATATCATACGTGGGTACTTACATAACTTGATGTGCTTTCTTGCTCCACCAATTAGTAAAGACAATCTTTTCCTGCACATCTTTTTTTTTTTCAGATTTTGATGGTGCTATTTTTTATAAGATTAAATATTGTTTTTTATCATCTTCATCCGTCTCGTGAACCTCTAACTTTATTTTACCTTTCTTGGTACAGAATGAGGTTGAGGATATGTCGGACATGAGTACTTGCATAAGTTGATGTGCTTCTTGCTCACCCCCCTTACTAAAGACACTATTTTCCTGCACATGCTTTTTGTTCCGATTTGGATGGAGTTATTTTTTACTAGATTAAATGTTGTTTTTTATCATCTAATTGTATTTCATTCATCCATCTGGTGATTCTCTAACGTTATTTTACATTTTTTGATGCAGAATGAGGTTTGGGATATGTCATACATGGGTACTTCCATATGTTGATGTGCTTTCTTCCTCATCCCCTTACTAAAGACAATATTTCACTGCACTTCCTTTTTGTTCAGATTTTGATTGAGCTAGTTTTTTATTACATTAAATGTGGTTCTTTATCATCGAATTCTACTTCCTTCATTCTTCCCTTGATTGTCTAACTTTATTTTACCTTTTTTGATGCAGAATAAGCCTGAGGATATCTCATACATGGGTACTTGCATAAGTTGGTGTGCTTTGTTGCTCACCCGCTTACCAAAGATAATATTTTCATGCACTTGCTTTTTTTTCAGATTTTGATGGAGCTATATATTTTTATTAGATTTACTCTTGTTTTTTAGCATCTCATTCTACTTCATTCATCCATCTCTTGATCCTCTAACTTTATTTTACCTTTTGTGACGCAGAATGAGATTGAAGATATATCATACATGGGTACTTGCATAAGTTGATATGATTTCTTGCTCACCCCCTTACTAAAGACAATATTTTCCTGCACTTGCTTTTTTTTTTTCAGATTTTGGTGGAGCCATAGTTTTTTAATATATTAATTGTTGTTCATTATCATCTAAATCTACTTCATTCATCCATCCTTTGATCCTTTAATTTATTTTATCTTTTTTTGATGCAGAATGAGGCTGAGGATATATCGTACAAAGGTATTTGCATAAGATGATGTGCTTTCTTGCTCACCCCTCACTGAAGACAATTTTTTTTTTTCTGCACATGCTTTTTGTTCAGATTTTGCTGGAGATATTCTTTATTAGATTAAATGTTGTTTTTTATCATCTAAGTGTACTTCATTCATCCATCTCATGATCCTCTAATTTTTTTTTACCTTTTTTGATGCAGAATGAGGCTGAGGATATATCATACACGGGTACGTGTATAAGTTGATGTGCTTTCTTGCTCAATCCCTTACTAAACATAATATTTTCCTGCACTTGCTATTTTTTCAGATCTTGATGGAGCTATTTTATATTAGATTAAATGTTGTTTTTTAACATCTAATTGTATTTCATTCATCCATCTGGTGATCCTCTAACGTTATTTTCCATTTTTGATGCAGAATGAGGTTCCGGATACGTCATACATGGGTACTTCCATATGTTGATGTGCTTTCTTCCTCATTCCCTTACTAAAGACAATATTTCACTGCACTTCCTTTTTGTTCAGATTTTGATGGAGCTAGTTTTTTATTAGATTAAATGTTGTTCTTTATCATCTAATCCTACTTCATTCATCCATCCCTTGATCCTCTAACTTTATTTTACCTTTTCCGATGCATAATGACGTTGAGGACATACCATACGTGGGTACTTACATAAGTTGATGTGCTTTCTTGCTCACCCCCTTATTAAAGACAATATTTTCCTGCGCATCGTTTTTTTTTAGATTTTGATGGAGCTATTTTTTATAAGATTAAATGTTGTTTTTTATCATCTTCATCCGTCTCGTGATCCTCTAACTTTATTTTACCTTTTTTGGTACAGAATGAGGTTGAGGATATCTCAGACATGGGTACTCGCATAAGTTGATGTGCTTTTTTGCTCACCCGCTTACTAAAGATAATATTTTCCTACACTGGCTTTTTGTTCAGATTTTGATTGAGCTATATTTTTTTATTATATTAACTCTTGTTTTTTATCAACTAATTATACTTAATTCATCAATCCCTTGATATTCTAACTTTATTTTACTTTTTTTGGTGCAGCGTGAGTTTAAGGATATATCATACTTGGGTACTTGCATAAGTTGATGTGCTTTCTTACTCACCGTCTTACTTAAGATTATATTTTCCTACACTTGGTTTTTGTTCAGATTTTGATGGAGCTAATTTTTTTTATTAGATTAACTCTTGTTCTTTATCATCTAATTCTACTTCATTCATCCATCCCTTGATCTTCTAACTTTTTTTTAACTTTTTTGGTGCAGCATGTGGTTGCGGGTATATCATACATTGGTACTTGCATAAGTTGATGGGCTTTCTTGCTCACCCTCTTACTACTGACAATATTTTCCTGCGCTTGTTTTTTGTTCAGATTTTGATGGAGCTATTTTTTATTATATTAAATGTTATTCTTTATGCTCTGATTCTACTTCATTCATCCATCCCTTAATCCTCTAATTTATTTTATCTTTTTTGATGCAGAATGAGGTTGATAATATATCATACATGGGTACTTGCATAAATTGATGTGTTTTCTTGCTCACTCCCTTACTAATGACAATATTTTCCTTCAGATGCTTTTTTTTTCTGATTTTGATGAAGCTATTTTTTAATATATTAAATGTTGTTTTTTTCATCTAATTCTACATCATTCAGCCCTCTCGTGATCCTCTAACTTTATTATACCTTTTTTGATGCAGATTGTTGCTGAGGATATATCTTACACGGGTACTTGTTTAAGTTGGTGTGCTTTCTTGCTCAACCCCTTACTAAAGATAATATTTTCCTGCACTTGCTTTTTGTTCAGATTGATGAGAGAATTGTACTATTATACAAACTCTTGTGACTTTGTTGAGGATGCATGGTACTTTGGTAAGTGAATGCCTTAATAATGCTTTAGATATGATTTTTGTTGTCGGCTTGCTTTGAGATTATATTAGTTCTTTCATGCTTCTAACGAGAAAGGTGCTTCAAAAGGTTTTGAGTTACTTTAGACTGAAATGTGCCGCACAGTAGGCTGGGGTACCTTGGTTGAGTGTTTATCTATCTATGAGGAAAGATTCAAGCTGTCACACCGTGCTTCTAGAATCTCGTTGCTTGATTTTTCAGGACGGGGATGTACAAGCACTTATTGCCTACTTCAATGTTCTTCAAACGTTTTGTGCTCATACTTTTTCATGCTGGAATACAACTCTTTCTTTCTTTTTGCTGATGTCTTGCATTATGCTTCCATGTTAAGTTTCTTGCTTGTAGCTACCCCTTATATAATTTTTTAATTGATTTTTTTGATGTGATAAATGAATTTTATATGCGAGTTCAATCTTTCTCTCTGATAAGAAATGAAAAGCTTGCAATTGATAGTGCTAAGGACTTCATTAGGAAAAAATAGTAGATATCGCAGCGAATCATGTTGCAATCACCTGCGAGGAGTTCTAGCAGGTTTTCTAGTAATATATTCCAAGCATATTTTATCCAGTTATGTACTTTACGTATGTCACCTGCCACACTATGTGACACCATTAAAATAAAAAATGTTTGTGATAATTAGCCGATATTTATCTCGAACTTAGGAAATGTGCTGAACTTGCTTTCCTTTCATGAGTCAATCAGAATATTTTCTCTTCACAATAGCCTCTTGATTGGCAATGGCAAATCTCCAAGCCTGCTTGCCCTACAGTTGAAGCTCTTGGTGTTTTGTTTCTTAACCTTGTTTATGAGTAGATGCAAAGAGTGAATTTGATGGTTACATAACGGTGGTCTGTTGAATTAAGATTCAATTATTTCTTAACTCATCGAATCAGCTGATTACATAACCGTATTACAGTCCACAAACAATATTTTCATATTTCGTAATATTTATGGCCAAAACCACACTGTTTTTATAGCTTAGAAATTTAGTGGAATACTTTTTCATCTTTCCCTTGGCTCTTTTCTCGCTCACATTCTCGAATCATCTCTGCTTATATTTGCTGCATAAGCGTTGGTTCCTTCTAGTTCCCGTAAAGCAGCTAGTTCTTTAATTCCTTTCACATCAAACTCATCTTGGCTTGACTTGCTTTTGTTTTAACTTGACTTACATTTGCATCATTTTCAAAAATCCCACACTTCTTTTGATGGTAAGTTCTGAATTTCCATGATTGCAAGTTTCATGTGTCTGCCTGCTTTGTATAATTTGGTGTTGCAACTAATGGTGTGTTCTATTTTTTTTATATGACTTCATGGTTGATTTTGTTACATTTTGAGGACTAATTTGCACATGGAGATTTGATTCGTAGGTTGTTGTAGAAAACGGAGATCCTATTGAAAGGAAGAAGTGCTTTCCAGATATTTATCCATTGTTGAAGCTTCTTGGTTTTGAAAGTGTACCTCCATATTTGAAGGTTAGCTGTTAAGTGTAGGGGCTGACTACTGATTAATTAGGTTGTGCAAAGTCAATACAATCTGGACCGTTGATAAAAAAAAGAGGTTTATCTTTAGGCCTTGCAGTGCTATTTGCTGGTGAGTTGATATTTTTTGGCAGTGAACTGGAACAAAGAAGCTGGTTTACTGGATTTTTCCTTTTACATCTAGATCTGTTTACTATACAAAATGTTAATCTTTAAATTTGAATATTATTTAGTTGTGGCCAGTATATCAGGCAATCTTCAACGGGTTTATGTTTTTATTTTTTTATTTTTTTATTTTTTATCAGTCCTTATCAATATTTCATGCATTAACTATCTATGTTTCTTGCTTGTTCTAATTACCATTTAAGTTTCTTATTCCTTTTTCTTTGACGTTTTGCAGGATGTGGGAGATATTTAGGTTTGTCTAACATATATTGCCCTTTTCCTCAAAGAGCATACGCAAATCCATGTGAACAGTCGCAATTACTTATCGCTTGCCTCCAGCAGTTCAAGATGTAAGCTTCTATTTATAGTAGTTTAGAAGATCCTCTAACGTTATTTTACCTTTTTTGATGCAGAATGAGGTTTGGGATATGTCATACATCGGTACTTCCATATGTTGATGTGCTTTCTTGCTCATCCCCTTACTAAAGACAATATTTCACTGCACTTCCTTTTTGTTCAAATTTTGATGGACCTAGTTTTTTATTAGATTAAATGTTGTTCTTTGTCATCTAATCCTACTTCATTCATCCATCCCTTGATCCTCTAACTTTATTTTACCTTTTTTGATGCAGAATGAGGTTGAGGATATGTCATACATGGGTACTTGCATAAGTTGATGTGCTTTCTTGCTTTCCCGCTTACTAAAGATAAAATTTTCCTACACATGCTTTTTGTTCAGATTTTGATGGAGCTATATTTTTTTATTAGATTAACTCTTGTTCTTAATCTACTAATTCTACTTCATTCATCCATCCCTTGATCTTTTAACTTTATTTCACCTTTTTTGGTGCAGCATGAGGTTGAGGATATATCATATATGGGTACTTGCATAAGTTGATGTGCTTTCTTGCTCACCCGCTTACTAAAGATAATATTTTCCTACACTTGCTTTTTGTTCAGATTTTGATGGAGCTATTTTTTATTAGATTAAATGTTGTTTTTTATCATCTAACTCTACTCCATTCATCTGTCTCGTGATCCTCTAACTTTATTTTACCTTTTTTGGTGCAGAATGAGGTAGAGGATATGTCAGAAATGGGTACTTACATAAGTTGATATGCTTTCGTGCTTACCCACCTTACTTACGATAATATCTTCCTGCACAGGCGTTTTGTTCTGATTTTGATGGAGCTATTCTTTATTCGATTAAATGTTGTTTTTTACCATCTAATTCCATTTCATTCATCCATCTGGTGATCCTGTAACGTTACTTTACCTTTTGTGATGCAGAATGAGGTTTGGTATATGTCATACATGGGTACTTGCATAAGTTGATGTGCTTTCTTGCTCATCCCCTTACTAATGATAATATTTCACTGTACGTACTTTTTGTTCAGATTATGATGAAGCTAGTTTTTTATTAGATTAAATGTTGTTCTTTATCATCTAATCCTACTTCATTCATCCTTCCCTTGATCATCTAACTTTATTTTACCTTTTTTGATGTAGAATGAGGTTGAGGATATGTCATACATGGGTACTCGCATAAGTTGATGTGCTTTCTTGCTCACCCGTTTACTAAAGGTAATATTTTCCTGCACTCGCTTTTTGTTCGGATTTTGATTGAGCTATATTTTTTTATTAGATTAACTCTTGTTCTTTATCAACTAATTCTACTTCATTCATCCATCCCTTTAATTTCTAACTTTATTTTACATTTTTTGGTGCAGCATGAGCTTGAGGATATATCATAATTGGGTACTTGCATAAGTTGATGTGCTTTCTTCCTCACCCGCTTACTAAAGATAATATTTTCCTACACTTGCTTTTTGTTCAGATTTTAATGGATCTATATTTTTTTATTAAATTAACTCTTGTTCTTTATCATCTAATTCTATTTCATTCATCCATCCTTTGATCTTCTAACTTTATTTTACCTTTTTTGGTGCAGCATGAGGTTAAGGATATATCATACTTGAGTACTTGCATAAATTGATGTGATTTCTTGCTCACCTGCTTACTAAAGATAATATTTTCCTACACTTGCTTTTTTTTTTTTCAGATTTTGATGGAGCTAAATTTTTTTAGTAGATTAACTCTTGTTCTTTATCATTTAATTCTACTTCATTCATCCATCCCTTGATCTTCTAACTTTATTTTACCTTTTTTGGTGCAGCATGTGGAAGAGGATATATCAACATTGGTACTTCCATAAGTTGATGCTCTTTCTTGCTTAACCACTTACTACAGACAATATTTTCCTGCACTTGCTTTTTGTTCCGATTTTGATGGAGCTATTTTTTATTGGATTAAATGTTGTTCTTTATGATCTGATTCTACTTCATTCATCCATCCCTTAATCCTCTAATTTATTTTATCTTTTTTGATGCAGAATTAGGTTGAGAATATATCATACATAGGTACTTGCATAAATTGATGTGCTTTCTTGCTCATCCCTTACTAAGGACAATATTTTCCTGCAGATGCTTTTTATTCAGATTTTGATGGAGCTATTTTTAATTATATTAAATGTTGTTTTTTATCATGTAATTCTACTAAATTCAGCCCTCTCGTGATCCTCTAACTTTGTTATACCTTTTTTGATGCAGAATGTGGCTGAGGATATATCTTACACGGGTACTTGCAAAGTTGATGTGCTTTCTTGCTCACCCATTACTAAAAGTAATATTTGCATGCACTTGCTTTTTGTTCAGATTTTGATGGAGTTATATTTTTTTATTAGATTAACTCTTGTTCTTTATGATCTAATTCTACTTCATTCATCCATCCCTTGCTCCTCTAACTTTATTTTGGCTTTTTTGTTGCAGAACGAGGTTGAGGATATATCATACATGGGTACTTGCATAAGTTGATGCGCTTTCTTGCTCACCCCCTTTCTAAAGACTATTTCCCTACACTTGCTTTTTGTTCGGATTTTGATGGAGCTAGTTTTTTATTAGTTTAAATGTTGTTCTTTATCATCGAATTCTACTTCATTCATCCATCCCTTGATACTCTAACTTTTTTTTACCTTTTTTTGATGCAGAATGTGGTTGGGGATATGTCGAACATGGGTACTTCCATAACTTGATGTGTGCTTTCTTGCTCACCCCCTTACTAAAGACAATATTTTACCGCACTTACTTTTTGTTCAGATTTTGATGGACCTAGTTTTTTATTAGACTAAATGTTGTTCTTTTTCATTTGATTCAACTTTATTCATCCATCCCGGGATCTTCTAATATATTTTACTTTTTTTGATGCAGAATGAGGTTGAGGATATGTCATACGTTTGTACTTGATTAAGTTGATGTGCTTTTTTGCCCACCCCGTTTCCGAGGACAAGGCTGTTTGTGCTCTAGTCCTTATGCTGACGTTCTTTCATATAGCATGTCAGCGTCAATAAGAATCAAATGGCCCGTGGTAAAATATTTTATTATTGTGTTATCTTGGCTTGAATTTTCCATAATAAAATGCAGTAGTATGTCTCTTCAACTTTTTGGAAAGGTCATCAATTGGACATTTTGAAATTTGGTCCTTCTTTACTTTCAGATTACCATGGTGCAATCAAATTTCGCCTTGGTTCAGTTTTGATCAATTTTGTGTAAATATCATTATGCTTTTGCCTCATGTAACGTCTCACCATGCACCAACCTTTTCCTTCGTATTCCTTATGCAATTAATTTACTTTGGTCGGCCAATATTGATCTTGTAGTGGGAATTCTATGGTCATCGACAAAAGGGGAATTCTCTCTACTGTTTAAATTCCTACAAATCCGTAGGCTGGCTTAACAAGCTAGGGATTCATGTTGAAATTGCTAAAGGTTCTTTTCCTAATGATAATTTCATTTACTTCAACCATTTTCTCAATAGGTGAAAGAAATGAACGAGAACGCTATGCATGGCCTTCACCCATCCATCTTTTTGGGACCCGATGACTACATGGATGGCAATGGTTTTGGTTCACAGCAGCAAGCTCAGATGAATAATCAGCCTTTTGCATCTCTTTTTGAACTTGTTAGTGAAATTTATCATGTCAGTTTGTTCTCCTTTGGTTCCAATTTTATTTTTTTTTCTCATCTAGTACAATTGATGAAAACTGACTAGACAGTGTCTACTTTTTAGGTATTTCATTGAGTGCTATGTGCATCACTTGTACCTTGTTGTAGCACGGATAATTCAGCAACTATGATGCCGTCGATTGTTGCAAGGGCAGTGAGTTTATCTTTTTCTTTTTTCATTGCCTAGTTATTGTTATTATTATTGTTATTGTTGTTGTTATTGCTCTTGCTCTTGCTCTTGTTCTTCTTGTTCTTGTTCTTGTTCTTGTTGTGATTTTCGCTGTTCTTCGTGTTGTTGTTTATGTTGTTGTTCTTGTTCTTGTTCTTGTTATTACTTTCTCTTTTCTGGTGCTTGAATTGCTTGAGGTTGTCCAATTTAAACCTCCTGATGTCATTTTGAATGGTTTATACTGCACGGTTCTAGTAATACCAAATGGAGCGGCTTCCAATCAGAGGTTTTGTCGCTGAAACATCTTCTTTGCATTGGACATTGTTTGGATGCTTTTGTTTTGTTTTGCTGTCGTGGGATAGGATTTTTGAAGCTAGAAATTCCCATTTATATTTTTTATGATATGCCCTTTCTATATGCCTGTTTATTCGGTTCTTGTTCTTGTTATTGTTGTTGTTGTTGTTGTTCTTGTTATTGTTATTGTTGTTGTTGTTGTTATTCTTGTTCTTGCTATTGTTGTTGTTGTTCTTGTTCCTATTTTTGTTCTTGCTGCTGTTGTTGTTATTCTTGTTCTTGTTATTGTTCTTGTTCTTGTTATTGTTGTTGTTATTGTTCTTGTTCTTGTTGTTATTCTTGTTCTTGTTGTTATTGTTGTTACTATTGTTATTGTTATCATTGTTGTTATTGTTGTTGTTCCTATTGTTGTTATTGTTATTATTTTCTCTTTTCTAGTGCTTGAATTGCTAGAGGTTGTCCAATTTAAATCTCCTGATGTCAATTTGAATGGTTTATACTGCATGGTTCTAATAATACCATTTGGAGCTGCTTCCAATCAAAAGTTTTGTCGCTGAAACATGTTCTTTGCATTGGACATTGTTTGAATGTTTTTTTTTTACTGTCGTGGGACAGAGTTTTTGAAGCTAGGAACTACCATTTATATTTTTATGATATGCCATTTCTCTATGTCTGTTTATTTGGTTCTTGTTCTTGTTGTTGTTGTTGTTCTTGTTCCTATTCTTGTTGTTGTTGTTCTTGTTGTCACTCTTGTTATTGTTATTGTAATTGTTCTTGTCATTGTTGTTGTTATTGCTATTATTTTCTCTTTTCTGGTGCTTGAATTGCTTGAGGTTGCCCTATTTAAATCTCCTGATGTCTCATCAAAGTTTTCTCTGCTGATGTCGAAGTTTAAAAATGAAGCCCATTGAACTTTGTTATTCCTGGTGGTTTTATTAGGTTTGTTCACGCTCTTCGGCATGCTCAGTTTCTTTCTTTTAGGTGGAAGATCTACTTAAAAATCCCGCAACTTCCGCAATTAATGATATCCATTTTTGAGCGTGGGGATAACTTGATTGACCTATATGCTTCCATGAAGTGTTTTTGCAGGTTTTATGTTATTTGTTTCATTATGTAATGTTGTTATATCTTCTTATTGCATGTCTAATATATATATTGATGCCCACTTGTTTCTTTCAATGGTTTATTCAAATCTATAATGTTCTCAATCCACAACTGGTCTTCTTTAATGAGACTGAAAAGGGTGAATTAAGAGATCCATCCAGCAGTTGTGGAGATGGGGATGGAGATACAACAAGAAACTTGATGAACATGCAGCCCAACATCATATGCTAATTGGGTTGACTCAGATGGTAAAGGTAGGTAGTCTTTTCCTTGTTGTTATTCTTGTTCTTGTTGTCATTAAACTAGAAATCAAAATTGAATAAAACCTCGCCGAAATGTCCCATCGTTTGAACCCGATTTGTGTCTTGAAGGTATTTGCACAAAAGAGCTCCACTTGGCACCATTATGACCAAATCTTGCCTTTATTCACGTACCATGTCTTCACAACCCTAAATGCATGAAAGAACACCAAAGCACACGAAATTAGCGATAAAACCTGAGAAATGTGATGCTCATGCGTGGAAAACATTTCCAAAAATATATACATGCAAGCAGTTATCACAGTGCTAACAAAGGAACGTTCTGACCCACAATCAATCTAAACATTAGCGTCATGCTAAAAGATAGAAAGTATAACTGGTGTAATCTACACGGCTTCAACACGCTCGTGCTCACATCGGGAAAAAACATTAAAACCCTAAAAACTTAGGTTTTTGGGGGACTTTTTGGTGGCGAACTAAGTGAGGAAGAAGGGAAGAGTTTTGGGGCGCCGTCCTCATCTTCACCAAGGGAATGTTGCGTGTATGGTGGGCCGATCACGAGGAGATTCCACGACATCATAGAGCCTCTGACAACCGCAAGGATGCAAGAAATTAGGGAGTTTTCAACTTCTTGTATTTTAATTTCTTTGGCAATTACCTTGTTGTTTAATGTCATGAGGGGCTAAACTCTTAAAGGAGCCCCGGGGTGGTTTGTCTGACGTTGTATGTTGAACTTGTTGTCTTTACTTGCAGCATTTATGAATGTCTTGTTCTTTGCAATAAATCTTGGTTATTGGCTATCTTGATTGTTGTTTAGTGGTTGAATGATTGGAAGTTTGGTTTTGTTATCTTGGCTTGTGAATAAATTTTGATAGTTGCAAGCAGTAAGATTTCAACTTAGGTTTCAACAGCACTGTAAGCATCATTCATATAGCATATTTAGATTTAGAACTGAAAATATCTCTGATAAATACTGAGAAAAACCAAGGTAGTGAACGTCAGGAATCCAACCCCGGGGCCTCATCTCCTCCATTGAGTTAATCCTGACATTACCTTAGAGCAATTCCGTTTCTCAACCTCCGTCATTTCAACCTAGAGTCAAATCCATCCTTCTTTATTTGATTAGATATTAAGCAGAACGTTAGTATTAGAAGCTATACCAGTCCCAGTGGATACGACTACCCGACCCTAAGGGTACATTTTACTACTTATACGACCCGTGCACTTGCGGTTACGCAAGGGGCATATCAAGTTTTTGGCGCCGTTGCAGGGTACTGGCAACTTCTAAGAATTCGGACAGTCTTTGTACTTTAATCGTTTGGCTCGTTTTCTTTTATTAGTTTTCGTTAGTATTTGTGTTCTGTTTAAATTGTTTAATATTTTCTTTGCTTCAAACTTAAAAGTTCATATGTCATTTTCTATTTTGGTTATTGCGCTGGCATAGTGTATGACCCGGGGGAATTCTTCCCAGCTAGCATCTCCAAATCCCGACATCGAACGGACATTTCATCGGAGACAGCGGCAGATTAATCTAAGAAAACCGGGTCATTGGAAGTGAGTATAAAGCTGGACCAAGAGGAAATTATAACTGGAAATCAGAGAAGTATTTCAGACTATGTCCGGCCTAATCTGGAGGGGTCGGGGTCTAGTATTGTGCCAATTTGATGGTTTTCAAGATGAGGACCCATGTGCTCATCTTGCAACTTTTCTGGAGATTTGTGATACTTTCCAAGCGAACCATGTGTCCGAGGATGCGGTTTGTCTTCGATTGTTCCCATTCTCGGTGCGAGGAAGGGCCAAACAGTGGCTAAGTTCCTTGCCGACGGGTTCTATTACAAATTGGGAACAGCAAGCCGAGAAGTTCTTGACCCGCTACTTTCCACCAGCAAAAATCACCAAGCTCAGAAGTGATATTTCCTCCTTCCGACAAGCAGAATCTGAGACCTTGCATGACACTTGGGAACGGTACAAGGACTTGTTGAGGAAGTGCCCGCAACATGGAATAGTAGAGTGGATGCAAATCCAAATATTTTACAATGGGTTGAATGTGGCCACCAAGCAGATGTTGGACGCAGCAGTAGGAGGCTCCTTGTGTAGTAAGAGACCCGATGAGGCACAGACTCTGATTGAAGACATGGCCTCCAATGGGTATCAGTGGAGCCCTGAAAAGAATAAGCCCGTGAAAATAGCCGAGCTTTATGAGGTTGATGTGCTCACCACCTTAGCGGCACAGGTCGAAGCTATTTCCAAGAGATTGGATACAATGCAAATTCAGTCTTCGATACAAGGTGGTATTCATGACAGTTGGGCAGGTCAAGAAGGGCCCAGTAACTCATCAGAAGGGGTTCAGGTGACCGAACAAGTAGAGTTCATTGGTCAACATCAGCGGTATGCGAACAACCCCTACAGCAGCACATACAATCCTGGGTGGTGGAATCACCCAAAGTTTTTTTGGAAGGATCAGAATCAGGGGCAACAGCGCCCTCCTCAGCAACAGCAACAGCAACAGTCACAGCCTCAGTTTTCGAGGCCCCACCACCAGAAGAGAAGGGACCTTCTCTTGAGGCCCTACTGGTTCAATATATTCAGTCCAATAATGCCCGAATCACAGGGCATGAAGAGGTCACGAGAAACCAACAGGCCTCTCTACAGAAGCTTGAGCGTCAAGTTGCACAGATTGCCAAGACGCTTGCTGAATGACCCCCGGGTGCTCTACCTAGCAATACTGAAGTTAACCCTCGGGAGTCCCTCAAGGCAGTCAGTTTGAGAAGTAGCAAGGAACTTGAATCCCCACCTCCACTAGCACAACAAGAGTCTCAATGTGAATCAGAGGTGGAAGTGCTGGAGAGAGATCGAGGATCAAGCTCGAGCACAAAGGAAAAATCGAAGGGTAAAGAGAAAGACCCGGTGGCAGAATACAAGCCTACTTTGCCCTATCCTGCAAAGCTCAAGAAGGACCAACAAGAGGCACAGTTCAAGAAGTTTTTGGAAATGTTCAAGACATTACACATTAATGTTCCTTTTGTCGAAGCTCTCTCCTAGATGCCGAAGTATGCCAAGTTCCTCAAGGAATTGTTGACCAATAAGAGGAAGTTGGAAGCAGTGTCGACGGTCACTTTGAGTGAAGAATGTTTTGCCATCATCTCAAATAAAATTCCCAAGAAGGAGAAAGATATGGGAGGAATCGTCATTCCCTGCACAATTGGGGGAATGATGGATGAAAAAGCATTGGCCGATTTAGGAGCGAGTATAAATTTGATGCCATTGAAAATTTTTCAGAAGTTGGGACTAGGGGAGCTTAAGCCGACTCAAATGATGCTCCAACTTGCTGATTGCTCTACTCGTGAATCCTTGGGAATTGTGGAAGACATTTTGGTGAAGGTGGACAAGTTCATATTCCTTGTAGATTTTGTTATCCTGGATTTGGATGACAGGGCTGAGGTAGCTCTAATTTTTGGGCGACCATTCCTGGCCACTTCACAAGCTATTATCAACATGAAGGACGGTCGCCTGACGCTAAGAGTGGTGGATGAAGAAGTGGTGTTTCGACTGAAAAAAGCAATGCGACACCCCATGGCATTTGATGATTCTTGTTATTTTCTTAATGCTACTGACGATGTGATTTGTGATTGTGTGCAGGAAATTTGGCAAAAGGATTATCTTACTGATATGTTAGAGGAGGAACCTCCAGACGAAGAACTTATAGACCAAGAGGAAGATATCGCTATTACACCATCAAGCGCAGGTAAACCAGTAGTGAATGCCAAGAAAAAGAAAAAGAAAGTATCTAAGGCCCAGACATGGTGGCAGAAGGTAGAGGAGAGGAAGAAACAACAATCCTCTACCCCCGAAGCATAACCCTGCTAATGTCCTCAGTGTTGGTGAGGCATTTTTGATTAATTCATTATCTCCTTTCATGGAATGCTGTTCTGCAGGGTGCCAAGAGAGAAGGTATGTTTTTGAGCCTTCATGAGGTGAGACTAGACCCGTCAAGCTAGTGACTTTAAACAAGCGCTTAACGGGAGGCAACCCGATTGGTTTCATGTCTTTTGTTATTTCTTTGTTGTGGTTATTTTGTTTTGTGTTTTTGTGTTTTTGTCGTGTTTTGAATCGAGTCCGGCGTGTTTTCTTTTGTGTTGGAAGGTTTCAGGCTCAATACGGGAATAACACCCCCGTGCTGATGGGGGTGCAATTCACGGAGTTTTCAAGGTTTTATAATTTTTGAGCAACACGGGAAAAACACGGCTGTGCTGTGGCCGTGGGGAATCCTCTAGCACCCTGCCCATACACGCGGCACGGACATGCCGCGTTCTTCATTTCTGTTGAATTTTATTAGAACGGGCACAACACGGCCGTGTTAAGGGCTTGTTCGGCGCGACGGTTTGTCTCCGTGCGAGTTTTTCCTTTCAAACACGGCCGTTTGCCCCTTTGTTTCTCTTCATCGGCGATTTTTCTCTCTTGCACTCTCATTTTTCTTGCGTTTTGCACAAGTTTTGATTGGTTGTCATGGTTTCTTGGCGTTTCCACGCTTATATTTCTTCTTGTCCAAAGATTTGGTGAGTCGACGAACCCTTGATTCGTGTTTCGTTTCAAAATCTTTGATTTTATGCCTTTATTCATTTGTAAACCCCTAACTTAGGCTTTAGAGGCATCTAGGGTGACTTTTGATTAGTTTAAACATCTTTGTACCGTCGATTTTTGGGTTAGAAGCCGTCGGAGACGACGCAGGACTTCATCAACACGGGGGTGCTCACGTAAGCACTTACCGGGAGATATCTTTAGAGGTCCTCGCAATCTTCGAGATGCCCCAAGGGCCCGTCAGCTATCACCGCGCCGACACAGTCTAGTTCCAGGCGTTTGGTGAGCTCCACCGCATGAGTCTGACGGAGTTCTCCGTCAGACTGGGCTTGTACGATGAGGAGTTGACCAGGACTCTGGGGTACGACGCCCTCCTCGTCACCCGACCACCCGGCGAGTCCCAGGAGGTTTGTTGGCAGCGTTTCAGCACGGACCGGGCGTACGACCCTCGCCGGTCCAAGGCCTCTTCCCTTCTTCTCCCATCCCTCAAGTACATTTATTTTATACTCAGTCATTCGATCACAGGGCGGGGAGACAGCACAGGAGTCGTTAGTCGCCTCGACTTCGACTTCCTGTTGAGCATGATGGATGGGTTCCAGCTGCACCTCGGCTACGAGGTGGCCTTCAACATCCAACATCAGGGACAGGATTCGCGAGTGGGCGTCCAGGCAGGCGCTCGTGCGATGAGGATGGTGGGTGGAGTGCTGCCTGTCTCTGTGGACACGCTCCGAGTGATGGGGATGCTGCGCTCGACCCACACCTCTCATGGCACCGAGTATCGTGCCACCAGCGCTGCTAGTGTACCTGACTCCCCACCAGAGGCAGATGGCCCTTCCTCTCCGCAGACACCACGAGTACGCACCTCCACGCATATCCCAGACTCTCCTCCAGTTGGGTCCTCTTCCTTCTGCCGTTGGATGGTTTGGAGCTTGCAGTGTCTCTCCAGCCGTCTCGAAGTCACGCTCTCTTCCCCTCCTCCATATGCTGTTGGCCCATGTACTTCCAGGAGTGTGGGAGTCGACACTGCTGACCTTCCCTCTGAGTCTGACTCCGATTCTGAGAGCGACGGGTTTTGATTTTCCGTGTCTTTGTTCTGTTTTTCTTTTCTGTCATTGTACTTTGATTTTATTTTTGTTATCTTTTGTTCTCTTTGAGTCAGTTAGCAAGGGGAGTCCCCTACTAAACTGATATCTTTTTAGTGAGTTTCTTTTATTTATCTTTTTGTCTCTGTAATGGTTGCATATGTACCTCAGGACGTATGCAAGTCTGTCTTGCTGGTTGTATAAAACGGCATCTCCCTAGATGGTGATCAATACACGCCCTTATGTAACATGGAATTATTCTTGGGCACCTCTCCTTTAACTGGGTGAACTTTCCCCAACTCTCACTTCACTTTTACTTGAAAAATTTTTCTTTGCTTTGCATGTTATATTTTTAAACATTGAGGACAATGTTTCCTTCAAGTGTCGGGGAGGGTTGTGTACTTGTGTATCAATATGTTTAGATGTTGTGCATGACTTAGGACGATCTATGAAATTTTTGATTGAGAATTGCTAAGCTAGGAGTTTTTGAGCATACTAGTGCACTTTTGTTGAACTTAAAGTTTTATTTTGCTCTTACTTTGGAAACCCAAATCTGAACACTTAGCCTTTGTTGTATTGTCACTCTGTTAGAGGAACGGCTAGTTGTAAAGCTTGTGAAGCAATTAGTTTTTGCCTCCAAACGCAAAAAATAAAAAGAAATATGAAAAGAAATTTAACAATGAGAAAAAGAAAAGAATTGTGACAAGTCAGATTCCTCTTTGGATGCCCTGTCAAATTTTGTGTGAAAGATGGTAAAAAGAGCTATCACTTTTGAAAAAGCGAAAGCCGCACTTGCGTAGGCGGATTTTAGGCATCACAAATGTCATTTTTGATGACCTACCAAGTGAAATGGCTGCCTCTAGGGTGTCTGAAGCTATTACCCAGTCTAGGAGTCAACGTTGAAAAAAGTGAAAAGTAATAGCTTGTACTAGAACCCCTCAAAAACAGTTTTGACATACTTCATGAGGCAACACACACACACGGCAGTACGGAGTAAAAGTAAAATTTTTCATAAGCTTTCAATTGACTAAGACACTAGTTCTTAGAGGCTCCTTAAGCTTCAGTGACTCTAAATTTGTTGATATCAGAGGTCATGCACTTATCATTTTATTATGGAATTAAGGTTGCTTAAGGACAAGCAACAATTCAAGTTTGGGGGTATTTGATGTGTGCATTTCATATATATATATTTTATATCTTACTCTCATAATTGTTGAATTTATCTGCTTTAATTCTCCAAGTGTAGTGCTATTTGAGGTATTCTTAGTTTTTCATGCAGATATCAAAGTCCTCGAGCAAGAAGAAGTGATTTGGAATGATTTTAGGAGCTAAAAGACTTGGAAGAAACCTCATAAAGATCAACACAGCCTAAGCACGCCCGTGTTGTACTCCGTGTAGATTGCAGGAGAATTCAACCAAAGTCAGCACGGTCTGAGTTCGCTGAGCACGGTCGTGCAACCCATCAGCACGGCCACGAACGTGTTGTACCCCGTGCAGATTACAGAAATTTGGGTTTCAGGAGTTTTATTTTGCCGTAATCTGCATGGCTTCAACACACCGGTGCTCATATCGGGAAAACATTAAAACCCTAAAACTTAGGGTTTTGGGGGACTTTTTGTGGCGAACTAAGGGAGAAAGAAGGGAAGCGCTTTGGGGTGCCGTCCTCATCTTCACCAAGGGAATGTCGCACGTATGGTGGGTCGATCAGGAGGAGATTCCACGACATCATAGAGCCTCTGACAACCGCAAGGATGCAAGAAAATAGAGAGTTTTCAACTTCTTGTATTTTAATTTCTTTGGGAATTACCTTATTGTTTAATGTCATGAGGGCCTAAACTCTTTAAGGAGCCCCGGGGTGGTTTGTCTAACGTTGTAACTTGAACTTGTTGTCTTTACTTGCAGCATTTATGAATATCTTGTTCTTTGCAATAAATCTTGGTTATTATCTATCTTGATTGTTGTTTAGTGGTTGAATGCTTGGAAGTTTGGTTTTCTTATCTTGGCTTGTGAATCAATTTTGATAGTTGCAAGCAGTAAGATTTCAACTTAGGTTTCAACAGCACTGTAAGCATCATTCATATAGCATAACTAGATTTAGAACTGAAGATATCTCTGATAAATACTGAGAGAGACCAAGTTAGTGAACTTCAGGAATCCAACTCCGGGGTCCCATCTTCTCCATCGAGTTAATCTTCACATAACCCTTAGTGCAATTCCTTTTCTCAACCTCCGTCATTTCAACCTAGAGTCAAATCCATCCTTCTTTATTTGATTAGATATTAAGCAGAACGTTAGTATTAGAAGCTATACCAGTTCTAGTGGATACGACTAACCTACCGTATGGGTACATTTTACTACTTATATGACCCGTGCACTTGCGGTTACGCAAGGGGCGTATTGGTAGTTTCCTATAGTACTGCTACAGCTGCTACAGTAAATGCTACAGTGGTCCCCCCCCCTAAATCCTTCTTCGAGTCCACACTTTTGGGCACACGCCCATGTGGTAGGGTGTGTGCCTTTTTGTCATCTGAAATCTTCAAAACCTTCTCCTATTTGTTAGTGGAAACAGGGATATAGACGTACTACTGCCTTCGTGCCGTTCTCGTTCATGTGATGACTTGAACTTCTCTGAAAGTTGACAACACCTCCATACATGTGAGAACAGCTTCTATTTTTGGTCTTGAAATGTGCCATCACTCCTTATCTTTGCTTCCTTTCCTGTATTTCACACTTCTAAAGCCCTGTTTGGACAAAAGAACACAAAATAGACCTTATTAGTGATACGACTTCATAAAAGTGATGCTGAATTCATACAAAATAATGTTATGAAATATATGTATACAAGCACTTATCACCACAGTAGGAGGTACCTTAAGAAGCAAGACCCCCGAGGCTACCCGCCAATTCATAGAGGAAATGGTCATGAATAGCTATCAGTGGAATGCTCGAGACAAGAGGAAAGTGGTGGGTATTCATGAAGTTGATGCAGTTACATCTCTTGCAGCCCAAGTTGAAGCATTGAGCAAGAAATTGGATCCTTGGGCAACTTCTTCTATGGTGGCTGTAGTGATAAGCTGTGATGGTTGTGGAGGTGGGCATCCCACATTTGATTGCCCCCATCTCCGTTGTTGGAGCAGCACCTTTTGAGCAAATGGATTTTATGGGGAAAGCAAGACGGGGCCAAGGGAACCTGTACAGCAACATGTTCAATCCGGGGTGGCGAAATCAGCCGAACTTCTCATGGGGTAACCAAGGTCAGCAAAGACCTTCTGCAACACCACGATTTCAGCAACCCCAGCAACTAAACATGGATAGCCGAGTTTCAGGGCTAGAGAACCGGATGATGGACTTGGAGAAAGCATTTACCAAGTTCATTCAGTCGTCAGACACGCGTTTCCAAGGAATGGAGACTACACTTCGCAACCACACAGCATCCTTGCATAATCTGAAAAATCAAGTGGGTCAAATTGCGAAGTCGTTATCGGAGAGACCCCAAGGAAGCTTACCGGGAAACACCGAGACAAATCCAAGAGATCAACTGAAAGAAATCACTTTGGGGAGTGGTCGGAAATTGGAAGTAAGCTTCTAACTGAGAAGGTTGCGGACATTCCACCCAAAGAGAAAAAAGTTGAAGAGAAGGGTAAGGAGAAGGTGGTAACACCCACTCCTTATAAGCCAAGAATTTCTTACCCATCGAGGCTGAAGAATAACCAGAATGATGAGCAATACAAGAAATTTCTGGGCCTATTTAAGCAGCTGCACTACAACATCTCATTCGTGGAAGCATTGTCACAAATCCCTCACTACGCGAAGTTCTTGAAAGACCACTTGACGAACAAGAGGAAGTCGGAGGAGAGTGCAGTGGTAATTTTAGATGCATCATATTCAGCGGTATTGCAGAAAAATTTGCTGAACACGATGAAGGATCCCGGGAGCTTCATCATCCTGTGTAACATTAGGGATTTGGGCGAAGAAAAAGCAGTTGCAGACTCAGGGGCCAGCATCAATGTCATGCCTTATGCCTTCTTTAAGAAACTAAGATTAGGAGAGCCATGGCGCACTCGGATGACTCTATAGTTAGCTGACTGTTCAGTTCGTCACCTGAGAGGCATCATTGAAGACATTTTGGTGAAAGTGGATAAGTACATATTTGCTGCAGATTTTATGGTGCTCGATGTAGATGACAATGTCGACGTCCCACTGATATTTGGAAGGCCTTTTTTGCAGCGGAGAGTGCAGCAGTAATTTTAGATGCATCATATTTAGCTGTATTGTAGAAAAATTTGCCGAACAAGATGAAGGATCCCGGGAGCTTCATCATCGCGTGCAACATTAGGAATTTTGGCGAAGAAAAAGCATTGGCAGACTCAGGGGCCAGCATCAATGTCATGCCTTATGCCTTCTTCAAGAAACTGGGATTAGGAGAGCCAAGGCCCCCTCGGATGACTCTACACTTAGGTGACTGTTCAGTTCGTCAACTGAGAGGCATCATTGAAGGCATTTTGGTGAAAGTGGACAAGTACATATTTGCTGCAGATTTTATGGTGCAAGATGTAGATGAGAATGTCGACGTCCCACTGATACTTGGAAGGCCTTTTCTGTGCACCTCCAAGGCTCTTATAGATATAGACGGCGGAGAGATGACATTGAGAATTGGAGATGAGAAGCTAACCTATCGCCTTGCTCGAGTCATGCGACATTCCCTTGACTTTGACGATACTTAATATTTTCTGGAAACGACTGATGGGTTAATTGATGATTATGTGCGGGAATCGCTATGTCTGGACCCATCACCAGAATTGCTAGACCAAGAGATGGAGAATGAAGAGATTTGACCATTTGATCCAGTGTACAAGGAGGAACCCACCCAAGGAATAGTTAAGAAGTTGATCAAAAAACTGAAGAGGTCATCACAGCGCCATAAGAAACACCCGAACACTTCTGCAGATGAGAACTGAAAAACTAATAATGATGTCCCTTCATTTGGTAACAAATTCTACCACTCGTCCTCTAAGTTAGAAAATATATGCTCATCATGCTTAAAAATTGCAGGCAACAGAGTACCCCTGCTTCATGACCCCCTTTGATTTGAGAAACAAGTACGTCACTAGCTTGACGTACCTGCTACGAAGACCTTGCCATTGATGAAGCTCCACTCCTAATCAAGCCAATCCATTGCTCTAACTCCCATCTCGATGGTGGTGAAAGATCCATCTCAAATCGCGTCCAGAAACCCTAGTCGTCGTCCAGCTGAAGTCTCTTTCCAACCCAGACTTAGGGGCTTAAACAGGTGTTTCCGACGCAAGCATGGGTGTGCTTGGGCCTGGTACGCCCCTTGCGTATCCGCAAGTGCACGGGTCGTACAAGTAGTAAAATGTACCCGTAGGGTCGGGTAGTCAAATCCACAGGGATTGGTGTAGCTTCTAATACTAACGTTCTGCTTAATATCTAACCAATAGAAAAGGATGGCTTTGACTCTGGGTTGAATTCAAGGACATTGAGGAAGGGGAAATTTCACTAAGGGAAAGTTTGAGGATTGATTCGATGGAGGAGATGGGGCCCCGGGGCTAGACTTCTGACGTTCACTAACTCAGTCTTTCTCAGTATTTATCAGAGATGTCTTCAGTTCTAAACCTAGTTATGCTATAAGGGTGTTGCTTCCATGCTGCTTGAGCTCTAAGTTGAAATCTTACTGCTTGCAACTATCAATCATGATTCACAAGCCTCGATAAGAAAACCTAACTTCCAAGTATTCAAGCACTAAACAACACGCAAGATAGCCAATAACCCAGATTTATTGTAAGGAACAAGACACTCATAAATGCTGCAAGTAAAGATAAAGAGTTCAAGCTACAACGTCATACAAACAACCCCGAGGCTCCCTTAAGAGTTTAGCCCCTCATGACAATAAACAACAAGTACAATGCCAAAGAAATTGAAATACAAGAAGTTGAAAACTCCCTAATTTCTTGCATCCTTGTGGTTGTCCGAGGATCTACAATGTTGTAAAATCTCCTCCTGATTGGCCTACCATAGGCGTGACATTCCCTTGATGAAGAGGAGGATGAACCCCCAAAGCTCTCTCCTTTTTCCTCCCTTCGTTCGCCCACCAAAAGTCCCCAAAAACCTAAGTTTCTGAGGTTTTAAAACATTTCCCGATGTGAGCACGGGCGTGTTGAAGCAGTGCTCCAAGCCGTGCAGATTACGGCCAAATAAAACTCCTGAAACTCAAATTCCAGTAATCTTCACAGGGTACAACACGAGCGTACTTAGGCCGTGCTGATGGGTTACTGAGTTCTCAATGTTACAGTACTTGTGCTACAGTACTCGTGCTACAGTATTTCTGCTGCAGTGAATTCCCCCGAAAATTCGCCAGCCTGTAATTTGCACACGGTGGAACACGCCCGTGTCGAGGCCGTGTTGGCATTTGGACGACCGTGCTTAGGGCATTCTTACCGTGCTTCCTCATGGTTTTCAATTCCTGGGAACTACACGGCCAAGAGCACGCCCGTGTTGAGACCGTGCTTGGCTTGACGAACTTCCTTTTAGGTCCTTTTTATGTGAATTCTCCTCTAAATCTCTTCTACTTGGTCCAGGACCTAAATATCTGCACAATAAACTCCAAATACCTTAAATAGCACCGAACTAAACAAGTAATAGTAAAAGGACAAGTAAATATTGTGTGTAATGCATATGAAATATATATATAAAACACTATAGCAGTCGAAAAATACAGAAACCTGCAATCTGCATGGCTTGCAACACGGTCTCACTGCCCTGAGCACTAAGCACGGGCGTGTTGAGCTTGTTTTCTAAATTTTGAAGCTCAAAACCTCCCCCTTTTGAGTACAATCGTTTGGATCTAATTGACACAATACAAATGTCAAAAAATAACAAGCAAGTCACACGATTTAGCGTTGAAAACCCGTTCAAATCGAGGGCTGAAAAACCACGGGACTCCTTAGAGCCACTTAGAATTGTTTCCACTATGTTAACAAAGGGATAACAACAAGTTTCTCTCTAGCTAACTAGAGGCATACAATGCAAGAGATTTAGGAAGAGAATTTCACAAACACATCATCATCATACAAGATGGAATACGACTATTTCAAGGAGAATTGGAAGAAATCAAACCAATGTATTGTAGATCTTCTTCCAAAGATGATCTTCCCTGAAACGTGGGCGAAATAGGCTTCAATCCTCTCAAGAAATCAAAACCCTAGCCCTTCTCGTCTTCTTCCTCTCTTCTTGCTTTCAGATCGGTTCTCCTCTCAATCACTCACCTAATGATCAATAGTAATCCCCCTTTGTTAACATAGCTGATAAGTGTCTAAATACACCGTTTTGTAACGGTGAATTACTTATACTTTCATGCATTAATTGAATAAAACAGGTGCCTTTGATGTGTTTTTCTTGTTTTTGTTACTTCAGGGCATCCACAGACCATTTGCGTTGAGAGGAACGTTTACAACGAGAAAATCAAGGCCGAGGAGCGAAGAAACGAAGGATAAACGAGCTCCGAAGGGCACCCAAGCGTTCCTACACAACCAGGCCCATTTTTGGGCCTGTGTGCGGGCTGTACACAGCCCGCACACCCTTGGCAGAAGGGTGTGCGGCCTGGTGTGCGGCCGCACACAAGGCCGCACACCAGTGTGCGGCCACGTGTGCGGCCTGTGGAAGTTCGACCTTTTTCGCTTCTCTTGTGCTTTGTTTCTTGTGTAGAAGTTGTGTGTTTAAGTTTTTGTCGAGTTTTATTTTTGTTGGGATCTTAGTTAAGGTCTTTTTGAGAGGTTAAAAGATGGGGGAAAAGTGTTTTAAAAGGCGTAAGCAAGGAAGGGACCTTGCGGGCACTTAGTGTGCCCGCAAGGAGCAAAATTAGGGGCCTTGCGGCCTCCCATGCGGGCGCATGGGAGCCCGCAAGGACCCCCGGCCAGAAGTGCATGCGGGCTCCCAAGCGGGCGCATGGGAGGCCGCATGGCTTCTGGTTGAGGCCTCGCGGCCTCCCTTGCGCCCGCAAGGGAGCCCGCGAGCCCTCCCGCGCTTTGGGTCTATAAATACCCGTTTTCAAACTTAAAGGGCCTTTATAAGACCCCATTTCCCTATCTTTTTCTCCCCATCTTGAATCCTCTATCTCCCCTCCATTAGATCTTCATTCTTGAGCTCCAAGAAAGAAGAAAGGTGTTCATCTTCCCCTCTTCTCTATTGGTGGTGATTCTCCTCTAGTTCTAGCAAAGCTTGAGGTGGGTTTTATTCTCTTCTTCAACTCCTTGTTCTTTTATTCATTTCTCTTTAGATCCATGGAGAATTAGTGTGGATTTAGTATGGATCTATTATTTAATTGAAATTTAGCCATGGATCTAATGTTTGAATGGTATAGGAGTCTTGATTTCATGTTTTGGTGAAGAATGAAGGAGATCCTTCATCTCTAAACCTTTGATTCTTTTAGATCCGAACCCAATTAGGATATTCTTGATTTCATTTTGATTTTATGGGTTTAAGGATTATATTATTGTTAATTCTTGAATCTAGAACACTTAGTAAACCCTAGAAGCCTTGAGATCTAATTTTAGATCATTCTTTCCTCTCTTGTTTATTGTTTGGGTTATGTGATTGATTCTTGTTTTTCTTGGATGGTTAATGGCTTCAAGAAGGTGGATCTAAAGGCAAGGGTAAAGATCAAGTAGGCGAGTGATCCAAGTATTCGATCTCGCCAAGTTTGTTAGTGGGAAATTGTTTAATTCTTGAGCTATGGTCATGCTTGGTTAAATACTTAATTATATACATTTTTGGATGGTGAATTTCATGTTTTAAAGGTTTCTTGAGATGTTTTCATGGAACTTTGAATAATGCATGCTTTGAGATGAGAATGCCTTGATTTCAATGGATTCTTGAAGTGTTTCTTGAAAACTGAAATTATGATGCTATATGATCTTCTTAATTCTTGATTTCATTTTAATGGACTCATGAGATGATTTCCTTGAGATCTAGAAACCATAATGGTTTATGATCTTGTTAAATTCTTGATTATTTATATTTCATGAGTATTGGAAAATCCTATGGTTTGAACTACATGTTTCCAAGATTGGTGAATTTGAGAATTCGATGTTCTTGACCGAATACTGGTCTATGTAGACAAAATTGAGATTCTCCACGATGTTATCGTATTTGAAATGTGTTTTCAAAGAATACTCTTGTGTCGATATTCTTGATGAAAATGACATTATTGTCGATGCTTTCGCAAAAGGATTTACTCTTGGATTTAGAGTTGTATTTTATGTGAATTTGTGATCTCTTGATGAGATATATGATTTTATAATGATACGTTTATGATGAGCCTACGGGCGAAGTATTTGTGATCTTTTGATGAGATTATGATATTATATCGATGTCTTCATATTATTATCATGATGCGTTCATGATAAGCCTGCGGGCGGGATGGTGACATTGGGGAATCCCCATCTTCTGCAGAAGCGAGTCTCCACGATCGACCTAGTTGGGGTGGCGTGGAGTTCTCGGCTGACTAGCCCTTACAGGAGGCGCGTAGGAGAACCTGAAGGTGCTGTGTTGGGTTCCCGGAGTCACCATACGGGATTCCCAACGGCCAACACCAAGATACGCGCATCTTGGTGGCTCCTGACCTAGCCACGGCCATGGTTAGTGATGGAGAGTTTTCATAGGCTATTGATGATGCTATCGATAAAGGATTTCTGCATGCGTTGCACTATAAATTCTTGATTCGATGGGTTTGAGCTTTTAACGAGTTTCCATAACTTGAAGTTTTAAATCTTGAACCTTTACAAAAGAATTTCAGTGTTTTATTGATGCCTTTCTTTGAGAAAGTTGGAAAGCTTGTTATATTGAAATGTGTATTTAAAGAATTTTGTAAGTTGTGGTTGTTAAAGATTTACATATGTTTTCGGCATACCATTCTTTACACCTGTATGAGTTATAGCTCCATGTTCAACCCCTCACTGAGTAACTTAGTTACTCACCCATTCTTCTTCTCTCCTTTTCAGGTGTTAGCACGGCAGCAGGGCGTAAGAAGTGATAGTGCTTGGCATCTATTCTTGCATTTACCTTTGAGTAGTGTATGATTCATAAACATTGTCGTCATGCATAAGATGGATCCATTAGGACCTATGTTTTCGTATTTCCATTTGATCTTGTATAATCTTGATTGGTTCAGTCAGGACCTTAGGTTGTATGAGTTTTACATCCAGTGTTTGGGAGAGACTATGGTTGTGTCCATGATCATTGATTTTGTGGTTCTTAGGGATATATACCTGGTGTAAGTATATTGATCTTGTGCAGGGATGTGGTTGAATACCTTAGATTTAGAATATTACTGTTGTGATGTTAATATTGTACAGGTAACAGGTTAGCCTTACGGCGACCTGGGGTTGAGGCAGGTGCTTGACCTCCCTTGGGTTGTCGTGGCAGTAGTGCCACGGGCCGGGACCCGAGGGTCGGGGCGTGACACTACTTTAGTGGTATCAGAGCCCAGGTTATCATGATTGGGTCAGTAGATGGTTTAGCGATTGGGTCAGTATAAAGTTACATGATTGGGTCGGTACGAGATTTCATGATTGGGTTAGTATAAGTGTTCAGGCTTGGGTAAGTAACCACTTTAGAGTTTTTGTCAGTATAATTTGGATTTAAAGTTAGCCTTATGATTGGGTCAGGAAGTTGATCTTCTATTATTTACCACTGTCTTCTGATTGGGTCGGAAAGTAAATTTTTGTTTTCTGCAACTGTCCCCTGATTGAGTCGAAAAGTTGATCTTTTGATTCTTGTATCCAATGGATCCAAATAGAGTCTGACTTATTGCATTTGATGCATATAGAACCATTCCTAAGAATTGTCTTATGTTCCTGTCTCAGTAAAATGCCAGCACTACGCTCACGCGCTCGCCAAGGGAGAGCTACTTCCCCTGCTGATGCTACACCAAGAGTTTTGAGAGATGGGAGGCAAGGAGAACCAACTCCTCGCCCATCTCCATCGCCACATGGGCAGGAGGGTAGTTCAGGGCATGATCCTGAGGTGGCAGCTTCCGTTCATGCTCCGGATGTTCAGGGTACTGGTCCAACTCCTAAGGCACTTGAAGCTTTTAGGGCTCATTGGGCTACCAAGGGGAGGCAGCCTACCTATCAGGAGCACCAGGACTTTCTCGGGTTTTGGAGGGCTTTTGGGGGTCAGGCTCAGGCAGACCCAAGGCCTGCCCCAGCACCTCCAGTGCCAGTAGTTCAGCATGTGCCAGTAGAGGCCGGTGGATCTAGTCAAGCCTTGGTATTGTCTAAATTTCTGAAGGAAGCCCGACAGCTTGGTTGTAGTTCTTTTGATGGCACAAGTGATGCCATGATTGCTAAGGAGTGGGTCAAGAGGGTAGTTGCTACCTTTGATGACATGAGTTTAGGTGCTGAGATGAGACTCAGGGTGGCTACCAGACTACTGGAGAGTCGTGCTCGGATTTGGTGGGAGAGTCTGAGGAGCCGATCTTTTGGGCAGGTTACATGGTCGACTTCCCGAGAGAGTTTGATGAGGAGTACTATACCCGGTTCCATCGGGATCGGAAGAGGCTTGAGTTTATGAGGCTTGTTCGGGGAGGTAAGACAGGTGACGAGTATGAGACGGAATTGAAGGATTTGGCTAGTTTCGTTCCCGAGTTGGCACCTACTGAGGAGGTTCTTTGTTCCAAATTTGAAGTTGGGTTGAATCTGGGCATTAGGGAAAGGATGGCGGTCTCCAGTAAGCAGAGTTTCCAGGAATTAGTGCAGTCAGCTTTGAGGGCAGAGCAGTTGGTTAGAGAAGGCAAGAGAGTTCGGGAGAGCATTGCTAAGAGAAGGTGTTTGGAGTCGGGTCAGCCCTTAAAGAAGAGTAGAAGTGAAGGTTCTTTTAGAGGCACTTCTGTGTCAGGCCCTGCTAGACCTCCACCATCTCAGAGTGGTTACCAGCAGAGGCACTTGATGAGCGCATTTCATATATATATATTGCATGCTATACCTTCATCATTATTGAATGTTTTGGCTATAATTCTCCAAGTACGGTGCTATTTGAGGTATTCGTTGTTCGTCATGCAGATATCAAAGTCCTGAAGTAAAAAGAAGCGCTTTTGGAACAATTTTAGAAGCTAAAGGACTTAGAAGAAACCTCATCAAGCTCAAGCACGGTTTGAGCACGCCCGTGCTTGTTCCCCGTGCAAAATGCGTAAGAATTCAAGCTGCGATTCAAGCACGGCTGAGTCCGCCGAGCACGGGTGTGAAAACCTCATCACCGTCGAAGCACGCCCGTGCTGCTTCCCGTGAAAATTACAGGAGAATGCGGCCATAGATCAGCACAGCCAGAGTTCGCTGAGCACGGTCGTGCAAAGCCTCAGCACGGTTGAAGCACGCCCGTGCTGTTCCCCGTGGAGATTACAGGTTTGTGAGTTTTCTGAAGAGTTATTTGGCCGTAATCTGCACGGCTTGAAGCACGGTTTCATCACGCCCGTGCTCACATCGGGAAAACTTTAAAACCCTAAAAACTTAGGCTTTTGGGGGACTTTTGGTGGGCGATCTTTGGGAGAAAGAAAAGGAGAGCTTTGGGGATTCATCCTCAGCTTCATCAAGGGAATGCCAAGCGTATGGTAGGCCGATCGGAAGGGGATTACACGACATCATAGCTCCTTCGACAACCTCAAGGATGCAAGAAATTAGGGAGTTTTCAATTCCTTGTTTTGTAATTTCTTTGGCATTGTGTTTGTTGGTTGTTATCATGAGGGGCTAAACTCTTAAGGGAGCCCCGGGGGTGGTTGTATGACGTTGTAGCTCGAACTCGTAGTCTTTACTTGCAGTTCTTATGATTGTCTTGTTCATTTCAATAAATCAAGGTTATTGGCTTTCTTGTATGTTGTTTAGTGCTTGATGCTTGGTAGTTTGGTTCTCCTATCTAGGTTTGTGAATCTTTATTGATCGTTGCAAGCAGTGGGAGTTCAACTTAGGGCTCGGCAGCACTAGAATCCACGTGCTTATAGCATAACTAGGTTTAGAACTGAAGACATCCCTGATAATTACTGAGAAAGACTGAGTTAGTGAACGTCAGAAACCCAACCCCGGGGCCCCATCTCCTCCATCAAGTCAATCCTAAATCTTCAATTGGTGAACTTTCCATTCCCTCAACTTCCTCGGAGTCAGTCCAAAGTCAACTCCTTCATTCTCGATTTGGTTAGATATTGAGTAGGACGTTAGTATTAGAAGCTATACCAGTCCCTGTGGATTCGACTACCCGACCCAAAAGGTACATTATACTACTTGTGCGACCCGTGCACTTGCGGTTACGCAAGGGGCGTACCAGCACTCTCGTGCTGACAGTGCTCCCAGTGTTAGAGGTCCAGATTTCGGTGCCAAGTGTAGGAACTGTGGGAAGTTACATAGAGGGCCGTGTCATTTACTTCGCAAGTGCTTTCAGTGTGGTCAGACTGGACACATGAGATCTGTTTGTCCAGAGCTAGGACAGGGTGGTTTTGCACCATCAGCTCAGGGTCGTCCTTTTTAGTCCAGGGGTGCTCAGCCGGTTGTTTCTACTCCAGCTACTGCGAAGTCTGGAGCTGGTAGTAGTGTCCCTCAGCCAGGTTCTCAGCGACCTCAGCCTAGAGCCCAGACCCGAGTGTTTGCCATGACTGAGGAAGAGGCCGAGTGTAGGCCTAATGTGATCACAGGTATACTTTCTATCTTTCAGCATGACGCTTATGTTTTGATTGATTCTGGGTCAAAACGTTCCTTTGTTAGCACTATTTTTGCATGCCATGCCGATAGACAGCCTTCCTTCTTAGGGTATGAGTTGGTGATTCAAACCCCTCTTGGTGAGGAGGTAGTTCGGAGTTTGGTGTTTAGAGAATGTCCTGTGATAGTTTGTGGAGAAGTATTGGAGGCAGATTTGATTCCTTTAGAGATGAAGGATTTTGATGCCATTCTTGGTATGGATTGGTTGGATAGGCATCATGCTTCCATTGATTGTTTCTTGAAGGAAGTAACTTTTCCTAGGTCCTCAGGACCTGCAGTAGTGTTGAAGGGGAAGAGAAGGGCTTTACCTTCATGTTTGATTTCGTCCTTGGAAGCTAGAAGATTGGTGGGTAAGGGTTGTTCTGTGTTTTTGGCTCATGTGGTGGACACAAGAGTTAAGGAGCCACAGTTGGAGGAGATGGCTGTGGTGAGGGAGTTCCAGGATGTCTTCCCTGAGGAATTACCGGGTTTACCACCAGACAGAGACATGGAGTTTGTTATAGATTTGTTGCCTGGTACAGCTCCCATTTCTATACCACCTTACAGGATGGCGCCTGCGGAGTTAAAGGAGTTGAAAACTCAATTGCAAGATCTGGTAGACAAGGGTTTTATACGACCAAGTATATCACCCTGGGGCGCACCTGTCCTTTTTGTGAAGAAGAAGGATGGATCTCTGAGATTGTGTATTGATTATCGACAACTGAATAAGGTGACAATTAAGAACAAGTACCCATTGCCGAGGATTGATGATTTGTTTGATCAATTAAAAGGGGCAAAGGTGTTCTCCAAGATTGATTTGAGGTCTGGGTATCATCAGTTGAAGATTAGGTCAGAAGATGTACCGAAGACGGCATTTCGGACACGATATGGACATTATGAGTTTTTGGTGATGCCATTTGGTTTGACTAATGCTCCTGCAGCTTTTATGGATTTGATGAACAGGGTGTTTAGGCCTTATCTGGACAAATTTGTCATTGTGTTTATTGATGATATTTTGGTGTACTCACCTTCCAATGAGGAGCATGCTCAACATTTGAGGATTGTACTGCAAACTCTCCGGGAGAGGCGGTTGTTTGCTAAGTTTGCTAAGTGTGAGTTTTGGCTTTATGAAGTGGAATTTCTTGGGCATGTGGTGTCAGGAGAAGGGATCTCGGTGGATCCAAAGAAGTTGGAAGCCATTGTTGATTGGGAAAGGCCGAAGAATGTTACTGAAGTTCGAAGTTTTCTTGGTCTTGCGGGTTATTATAGGAGGTTTGTGGAAGGGTTTTCTGCGATTGCATTACCTTTGTCAAAATTAACTCGTAAGGAAGTGAAGTTCTCTTGGAATGATGAGTGTGAGAAGAGTTTTCAGACTTTGAAGGATCGATTGACATCAGCTCCTGTGCTTACTTTGCCAGAAAATGAGAAAGAGTTTGTGGTTTTCAGTGATGCCTCTCGGCAGGGTTTAGGTTGTGTATTGATGCAAGAAGGAAAGGTAGTTGCCTATGCTTCTAGACAGTTGAAACAACATGAGTTGAATTATCCTACTCATGATTTGGAGTTGGCTGCGGTAGTGTTTGCTTTGAAGATTTGGAGGCATTATCTTTATGGGGAAAGATGTCGGATTTTCACAGACCATAAAAGTTTGAAGTATCTTTTCACTCAGAAGGACTTGAATTTGAGGCAAAGGCGATGGTTGGAATTGATAAAAGATTATGATTTGATAATCGATTATCACCCAGGAAAGGCCAATGTGGTAGCTGATGCTTTGAGTAGGAAATATAGTTCGGTGGCTGTTTTGAGGGTGTCCTATTTGCAAATTTTGTCAGCAATGAAAAGCTTGAAGTTGGAACTAGAGACTGAGGATAGTGGAGCCTTAGTGGCCAGTTTTGTGGTGAGACCTTCGCTGTTGGAACGTATTAAGGAGCTTCAGAGTGTTAGTGAAGAGTTGGTGCAAGAGGTGAAGAAGTTGCAAGCCGGGGAGACTAGTTAATTTAGATTGAGAGATGATGGGACCTTGGAGTTTCGAGGACGTGTTTGTGTTCCATCGGATTCTGAGTTGAGGAAAGCTATTTTGGAGGAAGCTCATTCTTCAGCTTATGCGGTTCATCCTGGGAGTACCAAGATGTATAGAACCATTAAGGAGAGTTATTGGTGGCCTGGAATGAAGAAGGAGATTGCAGAGTTTGTGGCTAAGTGTTTGGTGTGTCAGCAAGTTAAGGCAGAACACCAAAGGCCATCTGGGTTCTTACAACCTCTTCCTATCCCAGAATGGAAGTGGGATCATGTGACGATGGATTTTGTGGTTGGTTTACCACGAACGCCTCGAGGTTGTGATGCAGTGTGGGTGATAGTGGATAGACTAACAAAGTCGGCACATTTCTTAGCAGTGCATACTAAGTACTCTTTGGAGAAATTGGCAAAGTTGTACATTGATGAGATAGTAAGGTTGCATGGGGTGCCAACTTCGATAGTTTCAGATCGAGACCCCAGATTTACTTCCCGTTTTTGGCCTAGGTTTCAGGAGGCCTTGGGTACGACTTTGAAGTTCAGTACTGCTTATCATCCTCAAACAGATGGTCAGTCTGAGAGGACCATTCAGACCCTCGAGGACATGTTGAGGGCTTGTGTGATAGATTTCCAAGGGAGTTGGGAGCAACATTTGTCATTAGTGGAGTTTGCCTATAATAATAGCTTCCAAGCAAGCATTGGTATGGCTCCGTATGAAGCTTTGTATGGAAGAAAGTGCAGAACTCCTCTTTGTTGGGATGACGTGGGAGAAAGGAAACTTCAAAGTGTGGAGTTGATTGATCGAACGGTTGAGAAAGTAGCAGTGATTAGAGGTAGATGGAAAACAGCTCAAGACAGGCAAAAGAGTTATGCCGATAACCGTAGAAGATTTTTGGAGTTTCAGGTTGGGGATAGAGTATTCTTGAAGATCTCTCCTTGGAAAGGGGTAATTCGGTTTCGAGGTAGGGGAAAGTTGAATCCCCGATATATAGGTCCATTTGTGATCCTAGAGCGGATCGGGCAGGTGGCTTACCGATTAGAATTACCGCCTGAGTTGGAGAAGATTCATAATGTGTTCCATGTTTCCATGTTGAAGAAGTATATCCCTGACCCTTCTCATTGTCTTGAAGCTCCGCCGGTAGAGTTAAGAGAAGATTTTAAATTTGAAGTGCAACCGGTAGAGATCCTTGATTCTCAAGTGAAAATCCTTCGGTGAAAGATTATTCCTATGGTTAAAGTGCTTTGGAGAAATGATGTGGTAGAAGAGGTAACTTGGGAACCTGAGGAAGTGATGAAGAGCAAGTATCCCCTTTTGTTTGAATCTTGAGGTATGCCAAAAATTTCGAGGCCGAAATTTCTTTAAGGGCGGTAGGTTGTGGAAGTTCGACCTTTTTCGCTTCTCTTGTGCTTTGTTTCTTGTGTAGAAGTTGTGTGTTTAAGTTTTTGTCGAGTTTTATTTTTGTTGGGATCTTAGTTAAGGTCTTTTTGAGAGGTTAAAAGATGGGGGAAAAGTGTTTTAAAAGGCGTAAGCAAGGAAGGGACCTTGCGGGCACTTAGTGTGCCCGCAAGGAGCAAAATTAGGGGCCTTGCGGCCTCCCATGCGGGCGCATGGGAGCCCGCAAGGACCCCCGGCCAGAAGTGCATGCGGGCTCCCATGCGGGCGCATGGGAGGCCGCATGGCTTCCTGGTTGAGGCCTCGCGGCCTCCCTTGCGCCCGCAAGGGAGCCCGCGAGCCCTCCCGCGCTTTGGGTCTATAAATACCCGTTTTCAAACTTAAAGGGCCTTTATAAGACCCCATTTCCCTATCTTTTTCTCCCCATCTTGAATCCTCATTCTCCCCTCCATTAGATCTTCATTCTTGAGCTCCAAGAAAGAAGAAAGGTGTTCATCTTCCCCTCTTCTCTATTGGTGGTGATTCTCCTCTAGTTCTAGCAAAGCTTGAGGTGGGTTTTATTCTCTTCTTCAACTCCTTGTTCTTTTATTCATTTCTCTTTAGATCCATGGAGAATTAGTGTGGATTTAGTATGGATCTATTATTTAATTGGAATTTAGCCATGGATCTAATGTTTGAATGGTATAGGAGCCTTGATTTCATGTTTTGGTGAAGAATGAAGGAGATCCTTCATCTCTAAACCTTTGATTCTTTTAGATCCGAACCCAATTAGGATATTCTTGATTTCATTTTGATTTTATGGGTTTAAGGATTATATTATTGTTAATTCTTGAATCTAGAACACTTAGTAAACCCTAGAAGCCTTGAGATCTAATTTTAGATCATTCTTTCCTCTCTTGTTTATTGTTTGGGTTATGTGATTGATTCTTGTTTTTCTTGGATGGTTAATGGCTTCAAGAAGGTGGATCTAAAGGCAAGGGTAAAGATCAAGTAGGCGAGTGATCCAAGTATTCGATCTCGCCAAGTTTGTTAGTGGGAAATTGTTTAATTCTTGAGCTATGGTCATGCTTGGTTAAATACTTAATTATATACATTTTTGGATGGTGAATTTCATGTTTTAAAGGTTTCTTGAGATGTTTTCATGGAACTTTGAATAATGCATGCTTTGAGATGAGAATGCCTTGATTTCAATGGATTCTTGAAGTGTTTCTTGAAAACTGAAATTATGATGCTATATGATCTTCTTAATTCTTGATTTCATTTTAATGGACTCATGAGATGATTTCCTTGAGATCTAGAAACCATAATGGTTTATGATCTTGTTAAATTCTTGATTATTTATATTTCATGAGTATTGGAAAATCCTATGGTTTGAACTACATGTTTCCAAGATTGGTGAATTTGAGAATTCGATGTTCTTGACCGAATAAGGGTCTATGTAGACCAAATTGAGATTCTCCACGATGTTATCGTATTTGAAATGTGTTTTCAAAGAATACTCTTGTGTCGATATTCTTGATGAAAATGACATTATTGTCGATGCTTTCGCAAAAGGATTTACTCTTGGATTTAGAGTTGTATTTTATGCGAATTTGTGATCTCTTGATGAGATATATGATTTTATAATGATACGTTTATGATGAGCCTACGGGCGAAGTATTTGTGATCTTTTGATGAGATTATGATATTATATCGATGTCTTCATATTATTATCATGATGCGTTCATGATAAGCCTGCGGGCGGGATGGTGACATTGGGGGAATCCCCATCTTCTGCAGAAGCGAGTCTCCACGGATCGACCTAGTTGGGGTGGCGTGGAGTTCTCGGCTGACTAGCCCTTACAGGAGGCGCGTAGGAGAACCTGAAGGTACTGTGTTGGGTTCCCGGAGTCACCATACGGGATTCCCAACGGCCAACACCAAGATACGCACATCTTGGTGGCTCCTGACCTAGCCACGGCCATGGTTAGTGATGGAGAGTTTTCATAGGCTATTGATGATGCTATCGATAAAGGATTTCTGCATGCGTTGCACTATAAATTCTTGATTCGATGGGTTTGAGCTTTTAACGAGTTTCCATAACTTGAAGTTTTAAATCTTGAACCTTTACAAAAGAATTTCAGTGTTTTATTGATGCCTTTCTTTGAGAAAGTTGGAAAGCTTGTTATATTGAAATGTGTATTTAAAGCATTTTGTAAGTTGTGGTTGTTAAAGATTTACATATGTTTTCGGCATACCATTCTTTACACCTGTATGAGTTATAGCTCCATGTTCAACCCCTCACCGAGTAACTTAGTTACTCACCCATTCTTCTTCTCTCCTTTTCGGGTGTTAGCACGACAGCGGGCGTAAGAAGTGATAGTGCTTGGCATCTATTCTTGCATTTACCTTTGAGTAGTGTATGATTCATAAACATTGTCGTCATGCATAAGATGGATCCATTAGGACCTATGTTTTCGTATTTCCATTTGATCTTGTATAATCTTGATTGGTTCGATCGGGACCTTAGGTTGTATGAGTTTTACATCCGGTGTTTGGGAGAGACTATGGTTGTGTCCATGATCATTGATTTTGTGGTTCTTAGGGATATATACCTGGTGTAAGTATATTGATCTTGTGCAGGGATGTGGTTGAATACCTTAGATTTAGAATATTACTGTTGTGATGTTAATATTGTACAGGTAACAGGTTAGCCTTACGGCGACCTGGGGTTGAGGCAGGTGCTTGACCTCCCCTGGGTTGTCGTGGCGGTAGTTCAATGAATGGATGGTGTGGATTTTGGTTTCATACTTTGTGCACTTAATATTGTACGAGTAAGTGAGGTTAGCCTTACGGTGACCTGTTGTGATGTTAATATTACGTGTGCGGGTATTTAAGCCCGGTTAGGGCTTTTTCTTGGAGAACTTTTGCCACCGACGCCTCCGAACACCCCCACGCTCAAAGCTTCATCAAAGGAGGTCGTTTTGGAGTGAAATCAAGGGAGAGAAGGCGGAGGGACTTGAGGATCATCATCCTAGAGCTTGCCGACACGGATTCGGCAAGTGTCTTCATCAACCCTAGTCGACACGGTCAAGAGAGAGTTTTGAGTTCTCTTATTGATGTATTCTTATTTGTGCAAACTTCCCTTGTTATTCATGTCGAACTAAACCTCCCAAGGCCACCGGGCAACCGGTGAACCTTGGGAGGAATACTTGTATTGGATGCTTTGCTTTTAATTCAATGAATGGATGGTGTGGATTTTGGTTTCATACTTTGTGCACTTAATAGTAGTGATTTGCATGAGAACTCTGCATTTTATTTTATTGATTGTGCTTGGTTGTGCGAGGTGCGCTCTTGCATTAGATCCACTTAGTATGAAGAGGGATTCATTGTACCGGTACACCGGAGGTTCTGGGTGCCGGTAGCCTCCCGTTGGTTGTAGAGTTTATCTTAGCGAAATTGCTTATAGATAACTCCAACCAAGGCTCCTTAATCCCAATGACATCGTGTGAGTATCCTTTGGATAAAGGAACTTGTACTGGATTAGGGCTACACTACGGAGGTTCCGGGGTAGTCGACTTCCGAGCCTAGACGGACCAAAATATTATACTCCATGTATGCATTACCTGTTTCTACAACGTCCTTGCTTGTGTTTCTCATGGGGCAATCCTTGCCTGGGGCCTTATCGTTGATACTTGTTTTCCCTCTACATGCTTATTGTTTGTTTGTGGCTTGATCACTTTTATTGCTTTGTTTTCATACTTAGTTTTATTATAACAAAACCCATGTTTTGACTTCACTAAACAGCTAATCTAAGAAGAAGTAATAGTAGATCTCGGGACCCTAGGGAATACGACCCTCTCGTGCTCGCACAAGAGGTATTACTTGACGACCCGTGCACTTGCGGCCGGGGAGCCGTGTGCCCGCTTTTTTAGCGACGCGCGGCGACCATCAATAGCTTCTTTTTTTTTTCATTTACTGTGGAGGCGGACCCCACTTATTTGGAGAGGCCCCACTTAATGGGGCTGACTCAACAATCCTCCCCCTCGGCACCATTTGGGGGGTTCAACCAGGACCGCCCTTTGCCTACGAGGCTTCAACCTTCTCTCTAGGCAAAGTCTTGGTCAACATATCTGCCCATTCTCACTAGTATGAACCTTCTCCAAGTATAACTGCTTGGACTCCAGGACATCTCGAATCCAGTGATACCTTACATCAATGTGCTTGGACTTTGAATGAAAACTTGAATTCTTCGAGAGATGGATGGCACTCTGACTGTTGATGGTCGCTGCGCGCGTCGCTAAAAGGCGGGCACACGGCTCCCCGGCCGCAAGTGCACGGGTCGTCAAGAAATACCTCTTGTGCGGGCACAAGAGGGTCGTATTCCCTTGGGTCCCGAGATCCACTATTACTTCCTCTTCGACAATTGTTTAGCCGAATCAAAACAGAGGTTGTTGTAATAAAATGAAATTTAAACTAACGACAGAAACTTTAATCAATGACAAGTTGCGTACAATGACGAAAAATCAGATAGAGAAGACAAGGCTCCGGGCGAGGATTCCCCCGGGAGAAATACAAGTAAGGATGCTATAAAAACAGGTAATGAATGCATGGAGTATTGTTTTGGTCCGTCTAGGCTCGGAAGTCGACTACCCCGGAACCTCCGTAGTGTAGCCTAATCCAGTACAAGTTCCTTTATCCAAAGGATACTCACACGATGTCATTGGGACTAAGGAGCCTTGGTTGGAGTTATCTATAAGAAATTTCGCTAAGATGAACTCTACAACCTACGGGAGGCTACCGGCACACGGAACCTCCGGTGTACTTTTACAATGAGTCCCTCTTCATACTATGTGGATCTAATGCAAGAGCGCACCTCGCATAACCAAGCACATTAGATAAAATGAAATGCAGAGTTCTCATGCAAATCACTACAATTAAGCACACAATGTATGAAACCAAATTCCACACCATCCATTCATTGAATTAAAAGCATAGCATCCAATACAAGTATTCCTCCCAAGGTTCACCGGTTGCACGGCGGCCTTGGGAGGTTTAGTTCGACATGAATAACAAGGGAAGTTTGCACAAATAAGAATACATCAACAAGAAAACTCAAAACTCCCTCTTGACCGTGTCGACTAGGGTTGATGAAGACACTTGCCGAATCCACGTCGGCAAGCTCAAGGATGATGATCCTCAAGTCCCACCATCTTCTCTCCCTTGATTTCACTCCAAAACGACCTCCTTTGATGAAGCTTTGAGCGTAGGGGTGTTAGGAGGAGTCGGTGGCAAAAGTCCCCCAAGAAAAAGCCCTATCCGGGCTTAAATACCCGACCGGTGTGCGGCTTGTGTGCGGGCCGCACACATGGCCGCACACCAGGCTGCACACCCTTCTGCCAAGGGTGTGCGGGCTATGTACAGCCCGCACACAGGCCCAAAAATGGGCTTGGTTGTGTAGGAACGCTTCGGTGCCCTTCGGAGCTCGTTTAACCTTCGTTTCTTCGCTCCTCGGCCTTGATTTTCTCGTTGTAAACGTTCCTCTCAACGTAAATGGTCCGTGGATGCCCTGAAGTAAGAAAAACAAGAAAAACACATCAAAGGCACATGTTTTATTCAATTAATGCATGAAAGTGTAAGTAGTTCACCGTTATAAAACGGTGTATTTAGACACTTATCAAATCACCCCCCACTTAAGGGTTTGCTTGTCCCCAAGCAAACAAACATTGAGAACAAGAGGAATTGATAAGTGGCTAAATACACAACCTCTGGCTCAAGTGTAAGCATACAGCAGTACACGTAGAACTCTAGATGCTAAGCTACAACCAATAACAAAATTTCAAACCATTCGTTCGGCAAGATGATGCTGTGTGTGTGCAACCTTCGTCACCTGGATCCTTGTAACCTAGATAGGAGAAAACAATACCCCGAGGACCATTTCTTAAAGCACATCATACCACTTTTAGCGATAACAGACCTTGAAACGGTAGGGAACCCCCTAACGAATTCCTAAGGTACCTCTGTTTCTCCTATGTACGAGTTGGCGTTATTCTTTTTTTTTTTTTTTTTTTTTTTTGACTAACATGACCTGTAATCGACTTTTTAGAAGGATAACTGTGCTGATAAGGCACCAAGATGACCCAGCTTACTTGGAAGATTACAGGCTCACATGAACATGCTCGTGCTTTCCTAGCTTTTGGCTTAGAGAACACTCTTTTTAGGAGCCCGTACCCTAAGTTAATTTGCTATTCAAGAAGAGGAGCATTGTCATTCTTATTGCTATAAAAAACTCTTTTAAAAAGCCTAAAATATTTTCTGTTTTGCCAATTTTCAAGAGAAAAAGAAGCCCTCAAATAACTCATTAGAGAGAAGCCTAACACATCAAGGTATGTATCGCTAAAAATAGGTTAGCTACTAAGAGGGTCACGAAGGTTATCATTTAATCCAACCTAGGTGTCCAAGGTCCAGGCTAAAAAGGTATGTGATGGTGTGCCGTGAATGATCGAAATTCATTAAGTGCAGGGTTGTGTGCAAGGCTTAGCATCCATCATTATCCTACTCTACTGTCTACTTAAGTATCATTGCCATCAATGGTTCCAATCATTCATCAATGTTATTAAATTTCATCCACAAAACGGGCATGCACAGCAAATAACAAAGATTTTTACTCTAAAGAACACAAGTGTATGCATGCCACCCCCCACTTAAAGTCGTACATTGCCCCCAATGTACAAAGTCAGCAGCCCAAAGAATAGAATATACATATAAAGCATAGATAGAGGGTGAGGGAGAACTTCCTTGAATCATAGTGGCGGAGTGTGTCAAGATAAGCTGAGTGGTCGCAACGCTCCCTATGATAGTGGAGAGAAGAGAATAAGATGTCCGTGTCTACCCCTGGGATGTAGAACAGGACATTAAATCGAAACATCCATCATCATCACAGAAAATTTATTAAAGAAAGTTACAGAAGGACAACGATAAATCGGAAAGGAGCTTGGAAGAGTTAAGCTCTTTCCCGCTACTACTAACACAAATACAGAGAAGACAATAGAAATAAACTATGACAAACAACAAGAAACTCAAAACCAGGAGTTGGTCGATTGCCGGTGGTGCTGAGGTGTGTGGATGTGGAGTCGATGAACTTTGGCGTGGAAAACTAGAGATAGTCATTTTAAGAGCTCAGATCGGCCATTTTTCAAACCCCAAAATGTGGAAGAAGATGGAGGGGAAGGAGGAGGAAAAAGGGAAGGTAGTGAAGGAGCCATGAGGAGGGGCATGGGCCGCCCAAAAGAGAAAACGGGTTGCGTCCGGATCCGTGCGCACAGGCCTGTGCGGCCTGTGCACAGGCCGCACAGGTCTGTGCGGCTTGGCGTGCGGGCCGCACGCCAAACAAAGACAGCCTTCCGGCCGTGCCGTGTGCGGCCGTGTGTGCGGCCGCACACCCAGGCCGCACGGGCTGCTAGAGCCTGTGCGGGGCCGTGCGGCCGCACACGGGCTGCATGACCTTTCGGCGGTGTCCGTGCGGGCTGTAGCATGCCCGCACAGCCTCCAGAAGTGCCGAAGTAAGATTTTTCTCTTTAGTTTTTCATCCAAAAATGATTACACCAATCGATGAGTAGATTTTCAAAACATGTAACCTTCGTCGATAACAGTGAAAATGGCACAAAATCAACTGACCATACACTGACAATTTAAAATGAGATTCAAGTCGTCTAATCACAAAAATTAAATAAGACAAGCACGTACATAGAAAAAGAAAACATAACCAATAACACCAAAAAGTACACAAAGCAAAGCAAATGAGAATACGAGAAAGGTAAACTTAGGTTGCCTCCCAAGAGCGCTTGTTTAGAGTCACGAGCCTGACATTCCTGTTCACATTCTTAGGGTGGTTCAAAGGAGAGGTTCATACCTTTCTTCAAGAAGAATGAGGGAGATGAGCTAGGGAGGTTTAGTGAGATCATTGATAAAAGTCTAAATATACGTATTTTATACGTATTCATTTGTATTATTTTATTATCTTTTTGATGAGTCGATGCCCTTTTTATAGTCTAAATCCCTTTATTTTGTGTTGCAGACCCTAAATAAGCCGACATGAGCTCAAGAACGTATTTAGGAAGAATTCGACACCAAATACGACGTTTTTCGGGCTTCTTTACTGTAGCCCGTGAGGAGACACGAATTTCACCTTTTTAAAGGGTTCTAGGGCATCATGTTGGGGAACTTTTGATCTATTCTTCTAGGGCCGGCGATCCCACCTTCTTTGCCGGCCATTTCCGGCGATCTACGGCGCAATCATCACCAAGAGGGAGGCACACATCGAAGGAGAAGGTTTGGAGGGAAGATCGAAGACATCAAGGTGTATTTTGAAGGTGTTCATCCATTCAAGGGTTTCCAAAGCTAGAGGGAGTGTTTCTTCCTTCTTTTCTGTTTATTTGCCCTTGAACTTGTATAAGTGTTCCTCTTCCATGAGGAACTAACTTATTTGTGGTTTGGACATGATGAACTCTAGGGGTGTTTGTTTGTAATTTGGATGATCATCCTTGTGATGCATTGTTGGATGTTGTATTTCTTTTATGGAATCTTATAGTTTGTGGTTCATGTTTGGTGTATTTTAATGCCTTGGTATGCATGAGAACTCGGTGTGCCATTTCTAGGAAATGCTAGGTGGTCGATTTGTCCGCAAGCGCACGGGTCGTCAAGTAATACCTCTCACGCACGCGTGAGAGGGTCGTATTCCCTGGTTTCCCTAGAGCTGCTATTACTTCCCCCTAGACGGCACTGTCTAGTCTAACTAAGATAGAGAATTAGAACAAGATAAGAAAACTAACAAAGATAACTATAAACAGGTTGGACTAAGGCACACCAAATAAGCATATCAAGGAGATAATTATCAATGAAAGTACGAGGTCCCGAGCTAGGATCCCCTCGGGATTACTAAAGCTAGTAGGATACTAGAATTACACAGGCACTGGTGGTTCTTGGCCAGGAGAATCCTAAGGTAGGCCAACCCGATGGTCACGGCAGTTGGCCCCTAATCCGGTACGAGTATTGATACGGGAATTCCTTCCGCCCAAATCCTCTTACGATTGCATTAAAGGCACGAGATTCTCAAATTAGGGTTGAAGCGCAAACTAGGCACAACCCTAATACCGGAGGGGTACAAAATACCCGATGGTCAAGGCGTATTTGTACATGTTTCCCTTCCAAGCTTGGGAGTCTAAAAGTAGGGCGATGGTCACGCAACCTACTAAAACCTAGAAATCGATACACAGAGTTCTCATGCATACCAATACATCAAAGTACACCAAGCATGAACCACAAAACAAACCAAATACCATGAATGTAAATCTAAGCATCCATACAAAGCAAGTTCATCCCAAGGTTCACCGGATGCCCGGCAACCTTGGGAGTCTAGTTCATCATCAACAAAGGAGAAAGCAAGAAATACAAAGAATACAAGATAAAACTCAAAGCAAACTCCCCTAAGATGAAGACTAGAAGGTGGTGATGAGAACTTGTCGGATCCGCGAAGGCAAGCTCCTAGATCTTCTCCTTGATAGCAAAACCCCTTCTCCCCTTGATTTCCATCTCAGATCTGCCCTCTCCACTTGCCTTGAAACCCTAGAAGATGATGGTGGAGAATGGTGACCAAAGTCCCCTCAAAAGATGCCCTAGAGAGCCTTTTAAACACCCAAATCCCGATGGGTAAACGGGTCAGCATACAGCCGGTATGCTGACCCCTCGGGATTTTTACTTTTCTGCCGAGAAACCCGTGATGAGCTACAGTAACTGCTACAGTAAAGCTACAGTGCTGTGCTACAGTATCCCGTCTCGAAAACGCTATTTTGATGTTGAATCCGTTCCCCATCTCGTCGTCGAGTCCCTAGGGCTTCTGACAGGCCTGAAATAGAAAGATAAAGAGATTTAGACCAAAAAAGGCCATCAGCTCATTAAAAAGATAATAAAATAATTTACACAATTACGTAAAAAATACGTATATTTAGACGTTTATCACTAGGTTGAATGACCATTGCCCTAGTATTAGACTCACCAAACTTGAAAGGGATTCATGTATGAATACACCGTGACCATCGGGTATTTCGTACCCCTCCAACCATTAGGGATGAACATAGATATTGAGTTTGACCCTAATTAAAGATTTCCCTAAGTTTAATGCAATCATAGGAGGATTTGGGCGGATGTGATTCCGATCCAATACTTCTACCGGATTAGGGGTTGATCGCCGTGACCATCGGGGTTAACCTACTTTAGGAGTCTCTTGGCCCAGCTACCATCTCAACATTTCATCCTAAATTCAGGACCTAATGACAACCCTAGGAGAATTCATTGTCCAAATCACCTCTTCGTGTGTTTGATTCTTCCTTGTTCGCTAAATGTGTGTAGTAGTAGCCCGGATTTCATATTAGTAGTTTTTTATCTTTTTGCAATCACTATTTATCTTTTGAAGTGTTAGGCTAGGAAATAGACGAAAGGGAAGTAATAGTAGCTCCTTGGGCCCTTGGGAATACGACCCACTCGTGCGTGCGCGAGTAGTTTATTACTTGACGACCCCGTGCGCTTGCGGGATCATCACCAATCATAGTTTCCACATTATGGGCTCCCAAGTCAATAGTGAAGGTGGGTTTCAGGTCTTTCTCTTCAGTTGACGAACTCGGTTTGGTCACTTTCTTCCAAGCTTTTTTCCAAGGTGGCTCATCATCGCTCCCGTCCCCTTTGGCTTTCGTTTTCTTCTTTTTGGGACTGAGTGGTTGCTGATAGTTCTGTTCTCCAATGCCCTCAGCTTTGATTTACTCATGCACTTCGCGTAAGTACTCGTCAAGAGGATTAATCGACAGAACCTCCTGCACACAATCAGAAACGATTAGCTCAACTTCATCAAAAACATAAGATGTGTCATCTGATGGCCGCCGCACGTGCACGGGTCGTCAAGTAATACCTCTTGTGCGGGCACAAGAGGGTCGTATTCCCTGGGGTCCTGTGATCCACTATTACTTCCTCTTCGACAATTGTTTAGCCGAATCAAAACAGAGGTTGTTGTAATGAAATGAAATTTAAACTAACGATAGAAATTTTAATAAATGACAAGTTGCGTACAACAACGAGAAATCAAATAGAGAAGAAAAGCTCCGGGCGAGGATTCCCCAGGGAGAAATACAAGCAAGGATGCTATAAAAACAGGTAATGCATACATGGAGTATTGTTTTGGTCCATCAAGGCTCGGAAGTCGACTACCCCGGAACCTCCGTAGTGTAGCCCTAATCCAGTACAAGTTCCTTTATCCAAAGGATACTCACACGATGTCATTGGGATTAAGGAGCCTTGGTTAGAGTTATCTATAAGCAATTTCGCTAAGATAAACTCTATAACCAACGGGAGGCTACCGGCACCCGGAACCTCCGGTGTACCGGTACAATGAATCCCTCTTCATACTAAGTGGATCTAATGCAAGAGCGCACATCGCACAACCAAGCATAATCAATAAGATGAAATGCAGAGTTCTCATGCAAATCACTACAATTAGGTACACAAAGTATGAAACCAAATGACAAACCATGCATTCATTGAATTAAAAGTATAACATCCAATACAAGTATTCCTCCCAAGGTTCACCGGTTGCCCGGCGGCCTTGGGAGGTTTAGTTCGACATGAATAACAAGGGAATTTTGCACAAATAAGAATACATCAACAAGAAAACTCAAAACTCCCTCTTGAACGTGTCGACTAGGGTTGATGAAGACACTTGCCGAATCTGCGTCGGCAAGCTCTAGGATGAAGATCCTCAAGTCCCACCTTCTTCTCTCCCTTGATTTCACTCCAAAATGACTTCCGTTGATGAAGCTTTGAGCATAGGGGTGTTCGGAGGCGTCGGTGGCAAAAGTCCTCTCAGAAAAAGCCCTAACCCGGCTTAAATACCCGACCGGTGTGCGGCTTGTGGCGGGCCGCATATGTGGCCGCACACCGGTGTGCGGCCTTGTGTGCGGCCGCACACCAGGCTGCACTCCCTTCGCCAAGGGTGTGCCGGCTGTGCACAGCCCGCACACAGGCCCAAAAATGGGCCTGGTTGTGTAGGAACGCTTGAGTGCCCTTCGGAGCTCGTTTAACCTTCGTTTCTTCGCTCCTCGGCCTTGATTTTCTCGTTGTAAACGTTCCTCTCAACGTAAATGGTCCGTGGATGCCCTGAAGTAAGAAAAACAAGAAAAACACATCAAACGCACCTGTTTTATTCAATTAATGCATGAAAGTGTAAGTAGTTCACCGTTATAAATGAGTGTATTTAGACACTTATCATCATCCCACTCCATAGGGTGTTTCATTGCCTCCGGGAGTTTGAATACTGCTTCTTTGTTCCCAGCTCTAGGAGTCATCTTGCCATCTTGGATATCAAGTAAAGCTCGTGAAGTTGCCAAGAATGGTCTTCCGAGAATGATCGGCACCTCCGCATTCTCATGGACATCCAAAATAACAAAATCTGCCGGGAAAACAAGTCCTCCCATGTTCACTAGGACATCGCTCACCACACCCCTAGGCCGACGCAGTGACCGATCCGCAATTGCAATGTCATCCTCGTAGGTTCGAGCTCATGCATTCCTAATTTCAGAAATAGGTTGTAGGGCATAACATTAATACTTGCCCCCGAATCAGCTAGGGCCTTCTCCACTACTGACTCTCCGAGTTTGCACTCGATCACCAGACCCCCAGGATCTCGAACCTTCGGTGGAAGTGCGCTTTGCAGGATGGCGGAGCAACTCTCATTCAAGGCTACACTGGATGCTTCTTCCAATTTCCGCCTCTTTGTCAATAAATCTTTCATAAACTTTGCGTACTTGGGCATTTGAGAAAATGCCTCAACGAGTGGGAGATTTATGTGAAGTTGCTTTATCAGACTCAGAAACTTCTTGAATTGGTCATCCTCCTTGCTCTTGTTCAGTCTTGCCGGGTAAGGGACTCTGGGTTGATACTCCGGCTCGGATGAAGCCTGTTTCGGTTCAGGTTCGGAGGTGGGATTGTTGTTGTCCTCAATGTCAACCCTCGCTCTTGGTGTTGCATCTCTCACAATATTCTTCCCTTTCCCACTCCCATTCCCACTTGGGGGTCGAACCTCGATCTCTCGGCCACTCTTGAGAGTGATAACTTTCAGCTGTTCACGAGGGTTCTCTTCAGTGTTACTCGGCAAACTACCTTGCTGCCGATCTGACCCTGCTTTTGCTATCTTCCCAATCTGTTTCTCCAAATTATGAATTGAAGCATGGACATTTCTGAAATTTGACTCTGTGGCAATCATGAATTTTGCCAATGCTTCTTCAACTGATACTCTATTTTCCCTCTGTTGGGGTGGAGCATGCTGGAATCCTGGCGGGTGTTGAGGCCTCTGTTGGTTCTGATTGCCCCACTGGAAATTTGGGTGATTTCGCCACCCGGGATTATAAGTTATGGGTTCCCTTGGGGTCTTGAATTTTGGTTTACAAAATCAACTTGTTCTGTGGTTGTGCCCATCGTAACTGCAATAAGACAAAGGGTAGCAGCATGTCCATCTCCACAAACCTCACAGGACATGACGGGCGCGGAACTGGAGCTCGCCCGTTCAGCCATCAATAGGTCAAATCTTCTTGTCAGAGCGTCCATCTTGGCCTCAAGTGTAGTGTGGCTACTCACCTCATGAACACCGGCCGCTCGTCGTACCTTGGTTCTTGAGCCCCAGTGAGACTCATTCCTCGCCATGTCTTCTATTAATTTCTCAGCCTCTTCAGGGTACTTTTTACTGAGAGAGCCCCCTGATGCTGCATCAATAAGTTGGAGAGTCTGGTAATTCAGACCATTATAAAAAATTTCTATCCTCATCCATGACTGATACCCGTGATGCGGACATCGCCTCAACAGATCCTTGAAACGCTCATGCGTCTCAAACAGTGTTTCAGCGTCTCTTTGGCTAAATGCTGAGATCGCTTGTCGTAGTCGGGCAGCCTTGCTGGGGGGAAAGTACCTCCCCAAGAATTTCTCCACCATATCCTCCCAGGCCTTAATGGAGCCTAGTGCCAATCCCTGAAACCATCTGTAGGCTGCACCTCGAAGACTGAAACGAAACAACCTCAACTTTGCTGCACCTCGAAGACTGAAAGGAAACAACCTCAACTTGGCTGCATCCTCTGATAGACCATTGATCTTGAAGGTCGAGCAAATCTGCAAGAAGCGTGATAGATGTTCATTCGGATCTTCATCTGCCAACCCATCGAACTGCACAGAATTCTGTATCATGCCGATGGGTCTTGCTAAGTCAAAGTATTTTGCAGCTGCAGCGGGCATCTGTATACATGATTCCTCCCCCGTAAATTGTGGTCGCTCATAATCCGAAAGTGTCCTCCTCTGTTCTGCCATACTGTTCGATGTTCCTTCTTCAGTAGGCAGAGGATCAACTGATGCGTCCACGGGGCAGTTGGAGGAGCTCAATGCTTCCCTCAACCTCCTGCGTAAAGTTCTCTGGATCTCTTCATCAACTTCGATATAATCGGTGGGGTTGCCTCGGGTCATAAAATCCCCCAAAGCTGCAAAGAGATAACAATATTGAGTGGGAACGTTAAGTAAATAAATATCTAATGCAAGCCCAAATTCCACTGAGAAAACAAATAAAGAACAAGAAAGTGAAGAAAAACTAAAAATAAACGCAAACAAAATAGTAGAGGCGCAAAAGAAAAAGAAATTGACTAAGCCAATGTCTATGAGTTTTCCTAATGTTCTCGGAAGTCCCCGGCAACGGCGCCAAAAACTTGATGGTCGCTGCGCGCGTCGCTAAAAAGCTGGCACACGGCTCCCCGGCCGCAAGTGCACGGGTCGTCAAGTAATACCTCTTGTGCGGGCACAAGAGGGTCGTATTCCCTGGGGTCCCGAGATCCACTATTACTTCCTCTTCGACAATTGTTTAGCCGAATCAAAACAGAGGTTGTTGTAATGAAATGAAATTTAAACTAACGATAGAAACTTTAATCAATGACAAGTTGCGCACAATGACGAAAAATCAGATAGAGAAGACAAGGCTCCGGGGCTGGCATGACTAAGTATACACACACACACGCTTTCAGATCTTTATTTTCTCCGTAATTTGAGTTTTTGCTAGAGTTTTGGTTTTTATCTATCTATGTTTAGATTTTCCCTTTTTGAGAATACTATCTTTGTACACTTTTGGTGAACTCAAGGCCAAGCATTTTCATCACTCAACCTTTAATTCTCATGGTATGAACTTTGCTTGAGGACAAGCAAAAGCTTAAGTGTGGGGGAGTTTGATAAGTGCTTGCATGTATATATTTCTTGGAAATATTTTCCATGCATGAGCATCACACTTATCAGGCTTTAACGCTAATTTCGTGTGTTTTGGTGTTCTTTCATGCAATTAGGGTTGTGGAGACATGGTACGTGAATAAAGGCGAGATTAGGTCAGAATGGTGCCAAGTGGAGATCTTTTGTGCAATTACGAAGTTCAAGACACAAATCGGGTTCCAACGAGGGGGTATGTGCCAACTTCTAAAGACTTCAAGACAACTCTTGTAGAAGGACACGAAGGCAGTCATGCTCGCTTGTTCCGATTGGTTCAAAGATTTCAAAAGCTCTCCAAGGTTTTCCCATCATCAAGAAATGCCACTTGACCTTTCACATGGGCGTGTGTCCGTCCATGTGACCTCAGGAGAAGAAACGGGCGAAATCGGGGACTAGTATGAAGATTCCACAAGGCAGAAAATCCACATGGGCGTGTGGAATTTCCACACGGCCTTGGGGAATTTCCACACGGCCGTGTGGCTTATCCACACGCCCGTGTGGATCCTCGAGATGGCCAATTATAAAGCCGTTCTGAAGCGTTATTGGGGGGATCATCTTCCAACTTTGGGAGGAGGTGACGGCTAGGGTTCAGGAGGTTCTTGCTACACTTTGGGGGCGCTTCTTCACCGATTTCATCATCATTCCCTTCCAAGGAGAGCTATTGGGGGAGCCTTCGACGACTCGATTCGACGAGGTGTGCCTTAGGCTTGGAGGAAGGGATTCTTTGAAGAAGAAGGAGAAGTTCCCATAGTCTATCAACACGAAGCTTAAGGGGGTTTTCTTTATGGATTTCTTGCACTTATCTTCATTTATTTTGATGAACTTGCATTGCTCCATGGAGAGCTAAACCCCTAGTGGGTACTTGGACTTGTAAACCCTAGATTTCCTTTGTTTCATTGACTTTAATGCTTTTATTCAATTTGAGTTTGAATTTGAGTTTCAATCTTGTATGCTTATTTGTTTCTCCCTTAGAGTGACACTAGGGTTGAGGGCTAATCCAATCATCCTTTTGACGAGTGACCATCACCATTAGGATTAGATTAACCAAGATTGAAGAGGGTTGAGAGGGTGAGTTGAGAGGTAGTGACACGTCCCCTTTCCCCGCCGGTGTGGTTTTCCCTACCTTCCTATTCCAAGTTTTACCTTCGATCTCAAAGAGAGTTAGGCGTTGAGAGAGGTCTTTTCGCGGGACTTATTTGTGATTAGGGATCTTTCACCTAGACCAAAGGGATCGATCTAGAGTTGGGAATAGGGTTTACCACTTGGAATCCCTAGAGAATAGCTGATAAACGTCTAAATATACGTATTTTATACGTATTTTATTGTATTATTTTATTATCTTTTTGATAAGTCGATGCCCTTTTTATAGTCTAAATCTCTTTATTTTGTGTTGCAGACCCTAATTGAGCTCAAGAACGTATTTAGGAAGAATTCGACACCAAATACGACGTTTTTTGGGTTTTCACTATAGCAGAATTACTGTAGCATGGTACTGTAGCACCGAGGTGAAATTTCCTGTAAAACTTTCTGGATGCCTCACGGGCAACCTCACGGCCGTGAGGCAGCCCGTGAGGAGTCGCGATTTCACCTTTTTAAAGGCTCCTAGGGCATCATGTTTGGGGACTCTTGGCCACCATTCTCCACCATCTTCACCTTGGGCTTCAAGGCAAGAGGAGAAGGCAGATCTGAGGAGGAAATCAAGGGGAGAAGAGGTTGTGCTATCAAGGAGAGGATCTAGGAGCTTGCCGGCGCGGATCCGACAAGTTCTCATCACCACCTTCTAGTCTTCATCTTAAGGGAGTTTGTTATGAGCTTTGTCTTGTACTTGTTATATTTCTTGCTTTCTCCTTTGTTGATGACGAACTAGACTCCCAAGGTCACCGGGCATCCAAGTGAACCTTGGGATGAACTTGCTTTGTATGGATGTTTTATATTTACATTTATGGTATGTGGTTTGGTTTGTGGTTCATGTTTTGTGTTCTTTGATGTGTTGTTTGGCATGAGAACTCTGCGATTCAACTTCTAGATTGTACTTGGTGCGTGACCATCGCCCTTGTACTAGACTCACATAGCATGGAAGGAATTCATGTATGAATACACCGTGACCATCGGGTATTTCATGCCCCTCCAACCATTAGGGCTGGACCTAGGTTGAGTATCGACCCTAATTAGAGGTTTTCCTAAGCGTAGTGCAATCGTAGGAGGATTTGGTCGGAAGAAATTCCGAGCCAATACTCGTACCGGATTAGGGGTCATCACCGTGACCATCGGGGTGATCTACTGTTGGATATCTCTTGGCCCATCCACCATTGCCTGTGTAATTATAGCATCCATCTAGCTTTAGTAGTCCTGAGGGGATCCTAGCCCGGGACCTCGCGCTTTCATTATTATTTGCTTCCTTAAATATGCTCATGTGGTGTGCCTGAGTCCATGTGTTTATAGTTATCTTTGTTAGTTTTCTTTTCTTGTTTTATTTCTCTATCTTTGGTAGACTAGACAGTGCCGTCTAGGGGGAAGTAATAGCAGCTCTTGGGACCCCAGGGAATACTACCCTCTCACGCGTGCGTGAGAGGTATTACTTGACGACCCGTGCACTTGCGGATCTCATCAATAGCGCAGTCATACGTGGTGTGAGGTGTCGAGAGTTTTCTCTCCGCCGGGACCTCGTAGGGGACTAGTCAGGGTTGACCTTAAATTTGGGACCTTGTATATTTGGATTCCACGACTCTTGAAATCTCTATTGAATAAGAGTAATTGAAGTCTTGCACTTGAAACAAGGATTCTAGGGGGAGCATCGTCTGAGTACCCCATCCTATTATTGATCTATTTCTACACCCTAACCTTTATTTTCAGCACCTTATTTTTACTTCCTTCCTATTTTATTTTCTTTCACAACAACAATTGGTTTATCTTTGATTACTTAACAAAGTGTGATTGTTCTCACGTCTACTCCCTGTGGATTCGACTACCCACCCGTTTGGGTACTTTATTACTTCGACACCCGTGCACTTGCGGCGCACACACGCAAGGGTGTGTCACAAAGGTATAACGGCCCCTGCCTCCAGGTCGCCGATAACTAGTCCCCTACGAGGTCCCGGCGGAGAATTCTCTCGACGCCTCACACCACATATGACTGCTTAAAACTCTAGGGATCCCAAAGATATAACCAATTCCTAAAAGTAGATCTAACCCTGCCTCCAGGTGAAAGATGCCTAATGGTGATCGTCCCGCAAGCGCACGGGGTCGTCAAGTAATAAACCACTCGCGCAAGCACGAGTGGGTCGTATTCCCAAGGGCCCGAGAATCTATCCTTACTTCCTTTTGCTATGTTGTCTAGCCGATCAGACTTGAGATTTGGAAAGTGAAAGTAAAGAAGTAAAAATAAAGCAATTAAAATGCTAAATACCAAGGGCGATAAACGGGAGGAAAATCAGGGTAAGAAGATGGTCACGGATGAGGATCCCCTCGGGGTTACTAAAGTGCGAAGGATGTTGGATTAACATGCAAGTGGCTTGAAGGACCGAGAAAACCCTAGATTAGGTCAACCCGATGGTCACGGCAATTGACCCCTAATCCGGTACGAGTATTGAATACGGGTTATACCCGTACAATTCCTCCTACGATTGCAAAGGGCAAGATGGTTTTCTCAAGCTAAGGTTGAATCACACATGAGTAATTAACCTTAGAATTGGAGGGGTACAAATACCCGATGGTCACGGCGTATTTGTACGTATTTCCCTTCCAAGCTTGGTGAGTCTAATACTAGGGCAATGGTCATGCAACCTAGTATTGGCTAAGTATGGATACACAGAGTTCTCATGCATACCCAAGCATTCAAAAACACCAAACATGAATCACAAACAAGCTAACAAGCATGAATTAAACCAAAACATCCAAACATCACAAGTTCACCCCAAGGTTCACCCACATCCGGTGACCTTGGGGTTTTAGTTGCTCATAGTCTCCAAATACATGAATAAAAGCATGAAAATAACTAAACCCAACATAAAAGACCTCCCTCCAAAGATTAGAGTCGAAGAAGCTTCCAAAGACGCCACTCGAAGGGGTGGCTTCCCGTCGTCTTCAACCTCAAGATTTGAAGCCCTAGAGGTAGATCCCGCACAAGAACGCGCTCTCCTCGCCGATTCTACCGTGGAAATGCCCTCCAAGCTCTCCTTCTTGGTCGGATTTGGAAGAGGTGGTGTCAAGCTTCAAGAAGAGCCAAAGTCCCTTTCTTTCATGCCCTAAAAGCCCTTAAAAGGGTGAAAATCGCGACTTCTCACGGGCTGCCTCACGGCCGTGAGGTTGCCCGTGAGGCATCCAGAAAGTTCTGCACGAAATTTCACCACGGTGCTACAGTAACCTTGCTACAGTACTGCTACAGTATTCCGCTACAGTATTCTTGCTACATGATCGCTACAGTGAAGAACCCAAAAACGTCGTATTTGGTGTCGAATTCTTCCTAAATACGTTCTTGAGCTCATTTAGGGTCTGCAACACAAAATAAAGGGGTTTAGACTATAAAAAGGGCATCGACTTATCAAAAAGATAATAAAATAATACAAATAAATACGTATAAAATACGTATATTTAGACGTTTATCAAACATCCCCACACCTAAGCGTTTGCTTGTCCCCAAGCAAACAAACATGAAGAACAGGGGCAAGAAGATAAATGGCTAAATATACGACCTCAAGCTCAACTGTACAGGACTCCACAAGCACAAATGGACAGAAATCAAGAAGTGAGTTGTTCAATTTATAGTCAAGTAATATTAGCTCTGTTTCATCCAAAGTGTTCTGTGTGTGTGTGTGCCGACTCCCACCTTGACCTCCACACACCCGGATTACCCGGGATGCTTGTTCACCTCACTCAAATTGAAATTAGTGCTAGGAGTGCCAAACAAAAATCCTCTCAATAGCTAGTTAAAAATCTTTTGGTCCCCAAACGAAACTTTAACATCAAGTGAAGATAAGACGGGTTTCGGGCGCCCAAAGGTTTTTTTTTTTTTTTTTTTTTTTTTTTTTTTTTTTTTTGGAGTCCGCCTAACGTAGACTCGCACAAAAATCTTTCAGTTGGATGCACATGCGGCCGGGCACAAGAGCCACCCGACTTACTTGATTACAGATCTACATATACGCATTCATGCTTTTAGAAGCGAGAGGAATACCGACATAGACTCAATTTTTCACTTTTTTTTTTTTTTTTTTTTTTTTTTTTTTTTTTTTTTATCTACACAACCTAACTCGGGACGCCCGATCAACCACCTGCTAAAAACCTCACTTAAAAACCTTACTTAGGGTTAAAGCAAAAATAGGGGACTCAAAAGTTTTTTAAAGGACTATTGAAAGAGAAATTTGACATCCTAACACAAAATCAAAAAGATGGGTTAGAGTGTCGAAGTGGAAGTTAGAGTGAGCGGTATCAATGTACACTAAAGATGAAACAGAACTACATTCAAGTACATGTAAAGTACAACTCACTACTATCATTCTACCAAGCTAGGAAGTCCTTAACAATAAAATCATAGCTATCATAGGTGAGTCAAGCATGCATTAAAATAAAATACTCCATCCCTACACCTAAAGTCGTACATTGTCCCCAATGTACATAAGTCGACAGACACGGGGTGGGAAATAAATATAAACCAAAAATTGAGAGATGGAGTAAGAAACTTCCCCAATCCGTTGATGAAGTGTGGAACATGTGCATGTGGACTTGGGGTAAACTAAGTGGTGAGGGCCTGGAGTGTGGAATAGCTATATCATCATCCTGAAACCACAACAAAAGCTGATCACAACTCCAGAGGCAAAAAATAATAAAGGAGGAGTGCGCACAAAAATAGTTCACAAAAAACCAACAAAAAGTTTAGCGAGAGCAGAGCCCCGACTAACTTAAAAGTACAACAGACAACAAAAGAAAAGAAAAACAAACAGGTTCGAAGAAAAGAATAAAAGACACAAGGTGGTGGTAATGTTAGGCCCAAGCTCTTGAGCACAACCCAAACTATCCTTCTAATGATGCCGAAGCCCTTTTGTGAAAGAAGCGCGACACGAGATTCGTGATGTTCAATTTTAAACTTTGGTTCGTCGCGGGGTGGAGTACGGTGATTTCGGGCTCTCTTGTGTGCTACTTTCTTTACCGGCATCCTACAAAACCAAAGGGTCATCAATTCAACTAGTTACAAGAAAAGCACTAGCAAAATAATGAAGATTTCATGGAAAATGCTCATTGCTACAGTAAATCCGAGAAAATTTTGCAAGAGTTTTTCTTGAAAAAGTAGCCAAAAAATTTTTACAATCATGCCAAATCATACTTAATATACTCTTGCAACAAAGGAGAGCAAAATCCAAACAATAAACTTCCCACAAATCCAAAAGAAATCAAACCCTTGAGTGAAAGAGCCTTTACCTAACCCTAGAATATGTGGGGCAAACCCTTTGCAAAATCCGGCCAAAGGAGTGTTTTTTTCTTTAAAATCTCTTCACCAAATTAGTTGAGGGGAGGAGGAGAGGGATTTAGAGCAACAAAAATGAAGAAAATCGGTGGAGAATGGAGGGGGAAATGAGAGAAAGTTTGGATGGGAAAAATGGACCAAAGAGCTTGAAAAGATGCTCTTTAAAGCTCCAACCCGTGAAGCCTCACGGGTGGGCTCACGGCCGTGAGCCTACCCGTGAGAAATCCCTGGATGGCTCACGGGTGAGCTCACGCCCGTGAGCTCACCCGTGAGCTTTCCCTGAGTTTCTTAAGGGCAAGTTCACGGGCCATAAACGGCCAAAATCTGAAATTTTCTCAACTTAACCTCTTCCAAACCCTCAAAAACGTTTAAAACAATGACAAATTAAGCATGGAAACACTCAAAACATGATTTTCATGGCATCTAATTTACAAATCATTCAAGGAGACACAAGATCATGCAAAGGGATTTGGACAAAAATGATGAACAAAACCACCACAAAATGAAAAGCAACTTGAAAACTAACACACCGAAAATACGGAAAAAGAACACACTAAGCAAACAAACAACAAGAAAGAAGAAATGCAACAAATTTAAGAGCTTGGGTTGCCTCCCAAGGAGCGCTTGTTTAAAGTCGTTAGCTCGACTCTTCTTACCTCGAATCAGGGTGGGACAAAGGGTGGAGAATTACCTCCATTTCTTGACGCGATGTTGTGACCTGGAATGTTCATGGAAAGACAAGAGAAGATGCAAAATTTACCTTGATTATCAAAATAAAGGCGGTCTACCTCACTCGGTGGTAATGAGGAGATACTCATGCTTTTCTTCATTTTTGCATTCACCTTTCGCCATGCCTTCTTCAAAGTTCCTTTTTTCTTATAATGCGGAGATGATACAGCTTCTACTTGGGCTATTTGTGGTGTTGGCGAAGGCGAGGGGTCTTTTACCTCCGGTTCTTCATCCTCGGTTCCTTCTAGGTACTCGTTTAAGGGATTCAACGAAAGAACTTCCTGCACACAATCAGAAATTATTACGTCAGTTACATCCGTGAAATATAAAGCATCATCATGATCCAAAGTGTGCTTCATAGCCTCTGGAAGAGTGAAGATAACTTGTTCATCCCCCACTCGTAATGTCATCTTCCCTCCCTTAACATCAATTAGGGCTCCTGCGGTGTTGAGGAAAGGGCGGCCAAGGATCAACGGGACCTCTACATCATCATCCACGTCTAATATCACAAAGTCCACCGGAATGATGAGTTTATCAACCCTCACAAGAACGTCCTCGACAACTCCTCTTGGTCTTCTCACCGAGCGATCCGCAAGTTGGAGGGTCATTCGCGTGGGTCTCAAGTCCTCTAGCCCCAACTTCAGGAATAGATTGTATGGCATCACGTTTATACTCGGCTCCCGAGTCGGCCAAAGCATTTTCTTGCATCCCCTCACCTAGTACACGGGGTATGATGAAGCTTCCCGGGTCTGTCAATTTCTTTGGCAATTTCTTTTGAATTACAACTGAACGAGGTTCCCGTAAGTGTCACCGTGTCTAGATCCTCCAACTTCCTCTTGTTAGTGAGGAGGTCCTTCATGAATTTGGCATATTTAGGCATCTGCGATAAAGCTTCGACCAAGGGGATATTAATATGAAGTTGCTTGAACATGTTGAGGAACTTTTTGAATTGGGCTTCATCCTTGTCTTGCTTGAGTCTTGAGGGATATGGCACCACGAGGCTTGTATTCAGGGCTCTTATGAGTGGGCGGTTTTGGAACATCCTCCTTCGTTTCTTCGCAGTATCTACACTTGCATTTTTACTTGTATTGGGGTCTTCCCGAATGGCTACCCCGTCATTGGAAGCACTTGGGCTCTCCTCGGCCCTTGCCTCCAACTGTTTCCCACTTCTCGGTGTCACGGCTTTTAAGTGTTCCCTCGGGTTGCTTTCGGTGTTACTTGGTAAATTACCCGAGGGACGCTCTCGCTTGTGCTCTAGCGAGTTGCCCAACTTGATTTTCCGTGAGACTGAATAGATGCTTGAACATTTCTCAACACAAGTACCGATTTCATCAAACCTTTTATCTTGAGCAACAAATCTGGATTCAGTATTAATCATGAATCTTGCCAAGACGTCTTCAGTTGTGTATTTTCTTTCTTGTTGTTGAGGAGGTTGATAAGAAGGACCTTGAGGTGGAGGTGGCCTTTGTTGTGATTGGCCTTGGTTCCAAGAGAAGTTTGAATTGTTTTTCCACCCCGGGTTATATGTATTGCCATATTGATTACCCGGTCCCCTCTGACCTCCACTAACATAGTCAACTGACTCCATTTGTGCAGAGGGAGTAACAAGAATAGGGCATTGGGTTGTTGCATGCCCGGCACCACATGTTTCACATGACATCACGGCCTTTGAGCTCGAACTGGAGCCTAACATGAATTGATCAAGTTTCTGAGTCAAAGCTTCCACCTTAGCATTGTTATCAATAACGTTCTTGTTCAGGGCTTCAACTCTTGCCGCCAAAGCAGTAGTCTCATTCACCTCATACAGTCCAGCTGCTCTAACGGCTTCGCCTAGTGCTCCAGTGACATTCATTACTAGCCATGTTCTCAATTAATGCTTCGGCTTCTTCAGGGGAGTTTGTTACTTAAGGAGCCACCCTGCCGCTGCGTCGATGAGCTGCCTTGTAGCATAATTCAGACCATTACAAAATGTCTGCACCCTCATCCATGCAGGGAACCCATGATGAGGGCATCTTCTTAGAAGGTCCTTAAATCTTTCATGCGCTTCAAATAGGGTCTCAGAATCTCCTTGTCGAAATGCTGAAATTTCTTGCCTCAGCCTCGCTGCCTTGCTTGGTGGAAAATATCGGGCAAGAAACTTCTCCACCATTTCCTTCCATGAAGTAATAGATCCCGGAGCCAAAGAAGTAAGCCATCTATAGGCTGCTCCCCTTAAACTGAAAGGAAATAGTCTCAACCTGATTGCATCATCTGAAACAGAATTGATCTTGAAGGTTGAGCATACTTGAAGGAACTTGGACAAGTGGGCATGCGGGTCTTCATCTGCTAGACCATCAAACTGTACTGAGTTTTGCACCATCCCAATTGTGCTGGCTTTTATTTCGAAATTATTCGCGGGCACGGTGGGAACCAACACACTGAATTCATCCCCGGTGAATTGCGGCCTTTCATAATCAGATAGAGTTCTTCTTGGCTCGGCCATAACTGTGGGCTCACTCGATTCTACCCGAACTTCTCGTTGACTTGAACAGTCAATACCTTCTCTCAAACGACGGCGCAGTGTTCTTTCTATCTCGTCGTCGGGTTCAACTAAATTTTCTTGACTTGCTCGGGTCATAAGATGGGTACCTTGCAAGAAAATTCAAGTCAAGCGTTAAAACTTGCGGACGAACAAGTAAGAAAATGTAAAGAAAATAAAATGATGGAATATATACAAGAATGGCAAAAACGTCAAAACAAAAGCCAAATCAACACGCTCAAAGTTTTCCGAATATTTCTCGTGGGTCCCCGGCAACGGCGCCAAAAACTTGGTGATCGTCCCGCAAGCGCACGGGGTCGTCAAGTAATAAACCACTCGCGCAAGCACGAGTGGGTCGTATTCCCAAGGGCCCGAGAATCTATCCTTACTTCCTTTTGCTATGTTGTCTAGCCGATCAGACTTGAGATTTGGAAAGTGAAAGTAAAGAAGTAAAAATAAAGCAATTAAAATGCTAAATACCAAGGGCGATAAACGGGAGGAAAATCAGGGTAAGAAGATGGTCACGGATGAGGATCCCCTCGGGGTTACTAAAGTGCGAAGGATGTTGGATTAACATGCAAGTGGCTTGAAGGACCGAGAAAACCCTAGATTAGGTCAACCCGATGGTCACGGCAATTGACCCCTAATCCGGTACGAGTATTGAATACGGGTTATACCCGTACAATTCCTCCTACGATTGCAAAGGGCAAGATGGTTTTCTCAAGCTAAGGTTGAATCACACATGAGTAATTAACCTTAGAATTGGAGGGGTACAAATACCCGATGGTCACGGCGTATTTGTACGTATTTCCCTTCCAAGCTTGGTGAGTCTAATACTAGGGCAATGGTCATGCAACCTAGTATTGGCTAAGTATGGATACACAGAGTTCTCATGCATACCCAAGCATTCAAAAACACCAAACATGAATCACAAACAAGCTAACAAGCATGAATTAAACCAAAACATCCAAACATCACAAGTTCACCCCAAGGTTCACCCACATCCGGTGACCTTGGGGTTTTAGTTGCTCATAGTCTCCAAATACATGAATAAAAGCATGAAAATAACTAAACCCAACATAAAAGACCTCCCTCCAAAGATTAGAGTCGAAGAAGCTTCCAAAGACGCCACTCGAAGGGGTGGCTTCCCGTCGTCTTCAACCTCAAGATTTGAAGCCCTAGAGGTAGATCCCGCACAAGAACGCGCTCTCCTCGCCGATTCTACCGTGGAAATGCCCTCCAAGCTCTCCTTCTTGGTCGGATTTGGAAGAGGTGGTGTCAAGCTTCAAGAAGAGCCAAAGTCCCTTTCTTTCATGCCCTAAAAGCCCTTAAAAGGGTGAAAATCGCGACTTCTCACGGGCTGCCTCACGGCCGTGAGGTTGCCCGTGAGGCATCCAGAAAGTTCTGCACGAAATTTCACCACGGTGCTACAGTAACCTTGCTACAGTACTGCTACAGTATTCCGCTACAGTATTCTTGCTACAGTACTGCTACAGTGAAGAACCCAAAAACGTCGTATTTGGTGTCGAATTCTTCCTAAATACGTTCTTGAGCTCATTTAGGGTCTGCAACACAAAATAAAGGGGTTTAGACTATAAAAAGGGCATCGACTTATCAAAAAGATAATAAAATAATACAAATAAATACGTATAAAATACGTATATTTAGACGTTTATCACCTAACCCCCTACGAGGTCTCGGCAGAGAATTCTCTCGACGCCTCACACCACATATGGTTGCTTGACACTTAGGGAATATGAAGATAGGAAATATCTGTCGAAAGGGAAAGGGGACACTCCGCTATCTCACGGCTCACCCTCTCGACCCTCTTTACTCTTGGTAATTCTAAACCTAGCGGTGATCTCTCTCTTCACTAGATTGAATAAAACATTCAAGGCAATTAATAATGAAATCAAAAGCACAAACAAGCATTAAGAACTCAAGAGTAAAACTCAAACTGATAAATTCGAATAGAAACACAATGTAAATCTAATGAAAATAAGAATCCTAGGGTTTACATGTCCAAATACCCTCTAGGGGTTTAGTTCTCCATGGAGCGAGTCACAAAACGAATAATAATTTGAGAATAAAGTTCCAAAGACATAAAGAATAACCCCTTAAATCCGTGATGATATTCTTGATGGGTAGTTTCCACGTCTGGATTGAATCCACTCCGAAGCTAGGTCGCCGATGGCTTCCTTGATGCTATGACGGAGGAGGAATCGATCCAAGTTGGTGAGGAAAGCTTCCCAAAGCCGCAAAGAACTCCTTCCAAGCCCTAGCTACAGTGATTTTTTTCCCGAAGTCTTCCTTGGAGTCCATACGGTCGGGCACACGCTCGTGTGGTAGGGTGTGTGGCTTTCTATGCTTTGAAATCCTCAAGAACCTTCTTCTGCTTTGTACGGAAGCTGGGACATGGGCGTACTACTGCCTTTGTACCCTTTCGGTTTGTGTAATGACTTGTACTCCTCCGAAAGTTGGCAACACTCCCATGCATATGAACACAGCTTCTGATTGTGGCCTTGAAACGTGTCATCACACCCTATCTTTGCTTCTTCCTGTACGTCATGTCTCCAAAGCCCTGTTTGCACAAAAGAACACAAAACACACCTTGTTAATGCTAAAACCTGATAAAAGTGATGCTCAATGCATATAAACTGATATTATAAAATATATATAATCAAGCACTTATCAGGGGCAGAGCCCCTTGCGGGCAGCCCTGCAGGCTGCTTGCGGGTGCCCATGCGCCCGCATGGGCACCCGCAAGCCTGGGCAGCCACTTAAGTGGCTGCCCTCCCTTCTCTCCCCTCTTGTTTCCCTTCTTCTCCCCTTTCTCCCTCTCGATTTCCCCACTTTTCTTCTTGGTTTTTTCGCCGTTTTTCTTCGTTTTTCCTCCTCTAATCCCCTCTCCTACCTCTAGCAACTTCAATTTTGTAATTTTTTCGAACTTTCACCGTCTTTTTCGCCGGATTTCTTGGACTTGGACTTTGAAGCCCTAGCTTAAGGTTTGCTCTAAACTTCATTTTTCTTCTTGATTCTTCATGCTTATGAGATGCAAACTTCATGGTTGAATGAATGGATGTGTGTTATGTGAATATTATGAGCTTTGAGCTATTTTTGTAAAATTTTTAAAGCTCCAAATACAAGGGGAACTCTTGCAAAATCTTTTTTTGGGGCCTCTAATTTTCTTTGGTTTTATGACATAATGAGAGCCCCCAAAGCCCTTGTTTTCATTTTGTTCGGATTAATCTTGTGTTTTGTGCTTGTAGACATGCCGAACAAGAGCCTTAGTGCCCACCACATCCATGACACCGACAAGGCGTACAAACGGATAGATTCTTCATTGTCTTCAAGACTTGCATGGACTTTTGTTTTCGTATTTTTGTTTAGTTTGTTTCTTTTAGTGAATTCTCCCTCTTTTATTTAAATTTTGTGATGTGATGAGCCCTATTATCCTTGCAGGGATTCTAGGGCATGATATGCACCCCCATCAACCTCCTCGAGGCCGGCCACAACACATAGTACCGGCCACACCTTGAGTTCAAGTTATGAGCTAGGGAAGTTTCTTTATCCCTTCCCATGCATTTCTTGTTTATCTATTCACCATGGGCTGCTGATTTATGTGCATTGAGGACAATGCACGACTTTAGGTGTGGGGATGGGTATTTCATACATTTGCATGCAAAATTTACCTATGATAGCTATGATCATCTTGTTGAGAATCTCCTAGCATGAAAGAATGATAGATATGAGTAGTGACATATTTTTGTATTTAATTGGAAGTCTTGTTGTATCTCTAGTGTAACCCACACATTTTGTCACTAGACTTCTTTCTCGCACACTCTTACCAACCCATCTTGTTGATACCAGTCTTAGTTTGTTAAGGGCTACTTTCAATGGGCCTTTAAGAACTTTTGATTCTTATGAGACTAGTCTTAGTAGCATCTTGACATGTAGACTAGACCAGGAGACATGATATAGGCTGTAAATAGAAATAAGTTAAAAGACAATATTCCGCTGCACTCATTGGCTAAGTAGCTCAGGGTACATGCTCCTAACCAGAGTGCACCTTAAGCCAACGGCTAATGAAGCATGAATGCGTTTATCTAGATATATAATAAATCGAGTAGATGGGTGTTCTGGTGCCTAAACAGCATGTGCACTCAGTCGAAAGATAATGTACAGTCTATGTTAGTCTTGAAAAAAAAAATCCTATTGATCTCCAGGATTATCTACAACAATTAAAATGAGGCTAGAGTTGAATATAGGAATCAAAAGGATCTTAGTTGACCATTGAGGATGTTCTTAGCAGTTCTAAGACCGGTAATCATTGTGTGTGGGGTGAATGGACCCCTAGACTGATCTAGGGTAAAGAGGGCGAGATAGGAGGTTCACACACTCACGGGAACACTATAGATGGGACAGAACTATCTTTATTTGGTTTCTTTTAATACAACTCATTGTCTTGAATTCTTTTCACTCTATGCTTGTGAGATTCTCTACACTCTAAGCTTGAGGTTTTACATTTAGCCACTTATCATCTTTCCCTTGTTCTTTATGTTTTTGTTTGCTTGAGGACAAGCAAACGCTTAGGTTTGGGGATGTTATGATAAGTGTCTAAATGTACGTATTTATATGTTTTATTCCAGTACTATTTTGCATGTATTCTGATGAGTTGATGCCCGTTTCGCGTATAAATTGGTTTATTTGTGTTACAGGCCTTGAAGAAGCCAAAATGAGCTCAACAACGTATTTGGGAAGAAATCCATATCAAATACGATGTTTCCGAGATTCCATCACTGTAGCAGTCACTGTAGCACGAAACGGGATTTCTGGAAAAAAGGCTGGGAGCCTTGCGGGCAAGCATGCGCCCGCAAGGTCGCCCGTATGGATGCCCGAAAAAGGGTTTTAAAAGCCAAAATTAAGGCATTTCAAACGAGGGAGAACATCTTCTTCTTCTCCTCTTCTTGGGCCGCCGCCCCACCTTCGCCGGTGGCATTTTCCGGCGATCCACCGCGCCATTCTTCACCAAGAGGGAGGCAAACTTTGGAGGAGGAAATAGGGGGAAGATCTTGAGCTTCAAAGCATCGTTTGAGAAGAAATCTCGGCGACTCCGGCGATCTTCATCCATCCAAGGCGATCCAAAGCTTGAGAGAGTTTTTATTACTTCTCTTTATGTTATTTGCTCCTTGGAATTGTATGAGTGTTCCTCTTTCATGAGGAACTAACTTGTATGTGATTTGGGCATGATGAACCCTAGGGTAGGTTTGTTGTAATTAAGGATGATAATCATTTGTGATTTAGTGTTGGATGTTGAATTTCTTGTATAAGAATTTCTATGGTTTGTGATTCTCTCTATGTGTGCTTTACTGTCTTGGACCGCATGAGAACTCTGCTGTTCAATTTCTAGGTTGTACTTAGAGCGTGACCATGGCCCTTGTACTAAACCCACATAGACTGAAAGGGATTCATGTACCAATACGCCGAGGGATTCGGGTATTAGGTACCCCTCTGAATGTTAGGCTTAGACCCAGACGAGTGTCTATTCCTGATAAGGGATTCCCTGAGTGCATTGCAATCGTAGGAGGAATTGACCGGAAGGGATTCCGGTCAATACTTGTATGGGATTAGCTTAATTTAGGAATCTCTCAGTCCAAACCACCATCACAACACATCATCCTTAATTTGGGCCTTAATGACAACCCTGGGGGGATTCTCTGTCCAAATCACACCCTCTCCTGATTGTCCGTCCCTTGAATGCTTATTAGGCGTGTAGTGGTAGCTTTATATCCTTTTATTTATAGATTTTAGTAGATGTACTATTCCCTCGTATTGTTAGGCTAGGAAATAGATGAAGGGGAAGTAATAGTAGCTCCTTGGCCCCGTGGAATACGACCCCTGTGTCACACACAGGGTATTACTTGACGACCCCGTGCACTTGCAGGACGCTCATCATGTATTTTGGATGACTAATTTATAATTCATTGCTTGGGTTGTTTGAGATTTAATCCATTGTTCTTCATGCTTAGAACTACTCTAGGCAGAAATCCATGGTTCTTTTATGAGTTGTACATGTAGATGTGACTTACTCACATGTATTAAGATCATGAATCGATTAATATTGGATTCTTATATCAATGGACCGAGAGATTGGGTGTTGGTAGCCCTCTGTATCTCAAAAGTAAACTTAGGATGAGTTTACTCTTGTTTTGGGATTTCCTTGTATGCAATGCAATCGTATGAATGTTGGTTTGGGAGACATCCCTATTAGCGTTGATTAGGGTTCAATTGCCGAGAAATTTGGGTTGTTTTAATTTAGAAATCCTTCGGTCTCAACTACCCTAGCATCCTTTGTTCTTTATCCATATACCATGATAACCCCCACAAAAGGGATCCACATCTATAGGCCTTAGCATTACACTGATTTGCTCATTGTCTCACTATTTACTTTCTTGCACTTGTTTTTGTTTTCGTATTTAGTTTCAAGTCTTTCCAGTAGAATACATTTTCTCACTCGAGATTTCAGGTTAGATAATAGGCAGCGAAGGAGTAATAGGAGATCCTTAGCCCGTGTAATAGGATCCTTGTGGTTCTACACGAGGTATTACTTGACGATCACGTACGCTTATGGGAATCAATCATTTAATTATAAACAAAATGAAGAAAACAGAGAGAGTAATCACCACAAGAACTAAAATGATAAAGATATACAAAAGATAAAGAAGGCCTCGGGCGAAGATTCCCTCGAGAGAATAACAAGTGCGGATGAAATATTAATAAGGTAGGATGTTGGCTAGACTTTGATTCGCAAGACTTTAAGGTCGACTACCCCGGCAGCGTCCGGTGATAGCCTTAATCCCATACGGGTTCTAATCCCCTAAGTCTCTACCTAGGGTTAAACCCCGACGCGAGAGACTATTGACATCCGGACCCTCCGGTGTGTCGAGTACACTAGATCCCTCTCTGATCTATGTGTTGTCTAATAAATGCAAGCATCCCGCTATACAAACATCATTCAATATCAAATCTACGTAATCCATCCATTGAAGATTGAGCATTAAAAAAAATATAATAAAATCAAAGATAATTTCGAGCCAATCATCAATATGAAATAAAATAATTATCCATACAAATCATCCTCCCAAAATTCACCGGAGGCTAGTGGCCTTGAGAGGTTAGCTCGACATCAAGTAGAGGAAGAATATAATAGACGAAGTAAAACAATTCAAAAACATTGCAAACTCCCTATTTGTTGACTAATGGTGGTTCTGAGTACTCATCGGATCCGTACCGTTTAGTTCTTGGATTTTCCCTACCTCTTCTCCCATTGATTCTAGCCTGAATTCCTCTTCACCAAACGTATTGTGTGTTATAGGTGCTTGGAGTTGTATCTTGGCTCTTTCCCCTCTCAAAACCCCTAAGTTCGGATTTTATAATCGCCCAAGTGTACGGTTACGTATGCGGCCGCACGCGCTCGAAATCCCCCTTAGAAAGCTCAAACTGGCAGCATAATAAGTGCATTTTATATACATATTTTGCATACCTCTTATCCATATTTTTTGTCTTTTAGCATTCATTTTGTACATCTTAGAAGTACGTTGGAAATCTTTGCATTTTTGTACAGATCAGCATGTCTTGGGTGTGTAGAAGAAGGATTGGAACAGAATCAGCATCAAAAGAGCTAAGATTGCATGTAGCCAAAATAAACACAGACTAAGCACGGGCGTGCTTTCCAGCCATGCAGATTATAAAATTTCAAGGGAGATTGAAGAAGTACAAAGCCTAGGTACTGTCCTCAGAGCACGAGCGTGCATATGGAAGCATGACCTAAGCACAGGAGTGTTGGGGGCCGTGTACTTCACTGTCTAGTGAGAAATATTCTGATGCTGAGCCTAGGATCTGGCCACAAAGAGCATGGCCCTGATGAGTGCATTACATATATATATATATATATATATATTTCATATGCATTACACCCAATATTTACTTGTCCTTTTACTATTACTTGTTTAGTTCGATGCTATTTAAGGTATTTTGAGTTTATTGTGCAGATATTTAGGTCCTGGACCAAGTAGAAGGGATTTAGAGGAGAATTCACATAAAAAGGACTTAAAAGGAAGTTCGTCAAGCCAAGCACGACCTCGACACGGGCGTGCTCTTGGCCGTGTAGTTCCCAGGAATTGTAAACCACGAGGAAGCACGGTCAGAATGCCCTAAGCACGGTCGTCCAAATGCCAACACGGCCTCGACACGGGCGTGTTCCACCCCGTGCAAATTACAGGCTGGCGAATTTTCGAGGGAAAATCGCTGCAAAGACAAGACTCGTAGCACAAGTGCATGTAGCACCGAGAACTCAGCAACCCATCAGCACAGCCTAAGCACGCCCGTGTTGTACCCCGTGCAGATTACTGGAATTTGAGTTTCAGGAGTTTTATTTGGCCGTAATCTGCACGGCTTGGAGCACGGCTTCAACACGCCCGTGCTCACATCGGGAAATGTTTTAAAACCTCATAAACTTAGGTTTTTGGGGACTTTTGTGTTGAGTCAGCCCCATTAAGTGGGGCCTCTCCACATAAGTGGGGCCCGCCTCCACGGTAAATGAAAAAAAAAAGAAGCTATGTTAACAAGGGAGATTACTGTTGATCATTAAGTGAGTGATTGAGAGGAGAACTGATCGAAAGCAAGAAGAGAGGAAGAAGAGGAGAAGGGGCTAGGGTTTTGATTTCTTGAGAGGATTGAAGCCGATTTCGCCCACGTTTCAGGGAAGATCATCTTTGGAAGAAGATCTACAATACATTGGTTTGATTTCTTCCAATTCTCCTTGAAATAGTCGTAATCCATCTTGTATGATGAAGATGTGTTTGTGAAATTCTCTTCCTAAATCTCTTGCATTGTATGCCTCTAGTTAGCTAGAGAGAAACTTGTTGTTATCCCTTTGTTAACATAGTGGAAACAATTCTAAGTGGCTCTAAGGAGTCCCGTGGTTTTTCATCCCTCGATTTGAAGGGGTTTTAAACGCTAAATCGTGTGACTTGCTTGCTATTTTTTGACATTTTTATTGTGTCAATTAGATCCAAAAGATTGTACTCAAAAGGGAAAGGTTTTGAGCTTCAAAATTCAGAAAACAAGCTCAACACGCCCGTGCTTAATTTTGCACGCCCGTGCTCAGGGCATTGAGACCGTGTTGCAAGCCGTGCAGATTGCAGGTTTCTGAATTTTTCGACTTCTACAGTGTTTTGCTACAGTAGCGGACGAACCCAGTAAAGTAGCACGCCCGTGCTTCAAGCCGTGCAGATTCTAGGTTTTGCAGTTTTTGGGTGCTACATTGCAAGTGCTACATTACTGCTACAGTACTTTCGGGGAAAATTATCGTTTGGTCCCCGGTTCCTCCCCAACAGAGTGGTATCAGAGCCTGGTTGGCTAGAATTATCTTGAGTACAAAAATGGAAGGTGAAAGCTCAAGTGGCATGATGAAACTGAACCCCTCAAACTATTCCATTTGGAAGCGCAAGATGCAAGACTTGTTGATTGTGAAAGATCTGTTCCTACCTCTTATGGGAAAACCAAAGCCAGAGAAGATGATTGATGATGAGTGGGAGATACTACATCTAAAAGCAACTGCTACAATCAGGCAATGGGTAGATGTAAACATTTTCCACCATATCTCTGAAGATGTAAAGGCTAATGAACTCTGGAAGAAGTTAGAAGCCATGTATGAGAAGAACACATTCAGAAACAAGGCCACAATTATCAGAAGACTTGTAAATTTGAAGTACAAGGATAGCAGAAGTATGACAGAACACACAAGTGATTTCCAAGGCTTAGTGAACCAATTGGCGGCTATGAAAATGCCACTTGAAGATGAGTGGTCGTGTGCGTAACACATAGACTCCGCAAGTGCACGGGTCGCCAAGTAATACCCTGTGCGTGACACAGGGGTCGTATACCTTGTTGTTTAACTAATCATGTTAAGTTTAAGCAAGCAATTTAATGCAAAGCAATTTAAAACTCTAAATAAAAAAATAGCAAGAAACTCACAACGGGATCGAATCAAGGTAGGCTGAGGTTATCATGCTTTTGGCAATTTGGACCGATAGAAAACCCTAAGCTAGGTCAACCCGATGGTCTCGGTGTTGACCCCAAATGCAATAGAAGTAGTTGATGAAGAACTCCTTCCACCCCACATCCTTCCATGATTGCAAAAAGAGTAGTGGCTTTCACAAATTACGGTTAAAACTCCACAAAGAAGCCAACCCTAAAACGGAGGGGTACAAGTACCCGATGATCACAGTATACTTATACGACTTCCCTTCCAAGCTTGAATGTGTCTACAACTAGGGCAATGTCCATGCAATCCTAGTAGAAACAAGGAAATGATAAACAAGATTCTCATGCATATCAAGGCAATAATTCTCATCAAGCAAGGATTCACAAACCAACCAAAAGCATAAATAAATCAAAGCATCTTAGAAAACACAAGTTCACCCCCAAGGTTCACCCACATCCGGTGACCTTGGGGGTTTAAGTGTTCATCTCAAGTCTACAAACAAGGTTCTTCTTGAAAACAACCAACAAAGACATAGAAAAACTCCCTCAAAGTCCGGAGGCCGAATGACGTTTGGAATTCCTCAAGAAGTGGCTTCCGAAGACGCCACTCAAGGGGTGGCTTCCCTTGTCTTCTACCTCCTCAATCGATGAAATTTGGAGTAGATCTTGCCTAAATCTCGTTCTCCCCGTCGTTTTCCACCTTAGAATCGCTCCCCTCGTTGTCCCTAAGGTCTGATCAAAAGTTAGAAGAAGAAGCTCTCCAAAACCCTAGGCCTCTCCCCAAAAAACTCTTGTTTCTCTTTTTAAAAGTCCCAGTCGGGGGGTTATGCGGCCAGGTATGCGGGCCGTATACATGCCCGTATAGAACCATTGAAAGGTTGCCGATTTTTCCCGTAAGTTCTACGGTGATTGCTACAAAGCATCTCTACAGTGCTCGAGGCCTTAAAACACCTTTTTCCATGTCGATTTCTTCTCAAATCGCGTTGTCGAGCTCCCCTAAACTTCTTTGTGCCTGAAACAAGAAAAATCGCCGATTAAACCATCAAAGGGCATCGATTCATTAACAAAACACATCAATAAAACCCAATACATACGTATAAAATACGTACATTTAGACGTTTATCAATAGTACATCTACTAAAATCCATAAATAAAAGGATATAAAGCTACCACTACACGCCAAATAAGCATTCAAGGGACGGACAATAAAGAGAGGGCATGATTTGGACAGAGAATCCCCCCAGGGTTGTCATTAAGGCCCGAATTAAGGATGATGTGTTGTGATGGTGGTTTGGACTGAGAGATTCCTAAATTAAGCTAATCCCGAATCCCTCGGTGATTAGCCCTAATCCCATACAAGTATTGACCGGAATCCCTTCCGGTCAAATCCTCCTACGATTGCAATGCACTCAGGGAATCCCTTATGAGGAATAGACACTCTTCTTAGTCTAAGCCTAACATTCAGAGGGGTACCTAATACCCGAATCCCTCGGCGTATTGGTACATGAATCCCTTTCAGTCTATGTGAGTCTAGTACAAGGGCCATGGTCACGCTCTAAGTACAACCTAGAAATTGAACAGCAGAGTTCTCATGCGGTCCAAGACAGTAAAGCACACATAGAGAGAATCACAAACCATAGAAATTCTTATACAAGAAATTCAACATCCAACACTAAATCACAAATGATTATCATCCTTAATTACAACAAACCTACCCTAGGGTTCATCATGCCCAAATCACATACAAGTTAGTTCCTCATGAAAGAGGAAAACTCATACAATTCCAAGGAGCAAATAACATAAAGAGAAGTAATAAAAAGTACCTCAAGCTTTGGATTGCCTTGGATGGATGAAGATCGCCAGAGTCGCCGAGATTTCTTCTCAAACGATGCTTTAAAGCTCAAGATCTTCCCCCTATTTCCTCCTCCAAAGTTTGCCTCCCTCTTGGTGAAGAATGGCGCGGTGGATTGCCGGAAAATACCGCCGGCGAAGGTGGGGCGGCGGCCCAAGAAGAGGAGAAGAAGAAGAAGATGTTCTCCCTCGTTTGAAATGCTCTAATTTTGGCTTTTAAAACCCTTTTTCGGGCATCCATACGGGCGACCTTGCGGGCGCATGCTTGCCCGCAAGGCTCCCGACCTTTTTCCAGAAATCCCATTTCGGTGCTACAGTGCTCGCTACAGTAATTATGCTACATTAATCCTTCTACAAGATCGCTACGGTGATGGAAGCTCGAAAACGTCGTATTTGATATGGATTTCTTCCCAAATACGTTGTTGAGCTCATTTTGGCTTCTTCAAGGCTCCGTAACCCAAATAAACCAATTTAAACGCGAAACGGGCATCAACTCATCAGAATACACACAAAATAGTACTGGAATAAAACATATAAATACGTACATTTAGACACTTATCAATACATGATAAATCCCCCCCCCTCCCCAAGGTTCACCAACACCCGGTGGCCTTGGGGGTCTAGTGTGCCATCAACATGAACTAAATAACAAGATTAAACAAAGCATAAATCAAACTCATGATTAATAACTCCCTAGATAATGTGATGAGGAAGAAGATGAAGTCTAGCTGAAGGATGCATTCACTTCCTCGGATTTCCTCTCACAAGGATGATATCTTCAATCCATGAGAGCTCAACCTCCTCGTCTCCTCGATCTATTTCCTGGTGATGGTTGCTCTTCCCCTTCCCCCCCGGAGTGCTCGCCAATGGCCTTGATAAGTGTCTAAATACACCGTTTTATAACGGTGAACTACTTACACTTTCATGCATTAATTGAATAAAACAGGTGCCTTTGATGTGTTTTTCTTGTTTTTCTTACTTCAGGGCATCCACGGACCATTTACGTTGAGCGGAACATTTACAATGAGAAAATCAAGGCCGAGGAGTGAAGAAACGAAGGTTAAACGAGCTCCGAAGGGCACCCAAGCGTTCCTACACAACCAGGCCCATTTTTGGGCCTGTGTGCGGGCTGTACACAGCCCGCACACCCTTGGTAGAAGGATGTGCGGCCGCACACCAGTGTGCGGCCACGTGTGCGGCCCGCACACAAGCCGCACACCGGTCGGGTATTTAAGCCCGGATAGGGCTTTTTCTTGGGGGACTTTTGCCACCGACGCCTCCGAACACCCCTACGCTCAAAGCTTCATCAAAAGAGGTCGTTTTGGAGTGAAATCAAGGGAGAGAAGACGGTGGGACTTGAGCATCATCATTCTAGAGCTTGCCGACGCGGATTCGGCAAGTGTCTTCATCAACCCTAGTCGACACGGTCAAGAGTGAGTTTTGGGTTTTCTTGTTGATGTATTCTTATTTGTGCAAACTTCCCTTGTTATTCATGTCGAACTAAACCTCCCAAGGCCGCCGAGCAACCGGTGAACCTTGAGAGGAATACTTGTATTGGATGCTATGCTTTTAATTCAATGAATGGATGGGGTGGAATTTGGTTTCATACATTGTGTGCTTAATTGTAGTGATTTGCATGAGAACTCTGCATTTCATTTTATCGAATGTGCTTGGTTGTGCGAGGTGCGTGGTCGATTGTCCGCAAGCGCACGGGTCGTCAAGTAATACCTCTCACGCACGCGTGAGAGGGTCGTATTCCCCGGGGTCCCAAGAGCTGCTATTACTTCCCCCTAGACGGCCTCGCCTAGTCTAACTAAGATAGAGAATTAGAACAAGATAAGAAAACTAACAAAGATAACTATAAACAAGGTTGGACTAAGGCACACCAAATAAGCATATCAAGGAGGCAATTAGCAATGAAAGTACGAGGTCCCGAGCTAGGATCCCGTCGGGATTACTAAAGCTAGTAGGATGCTAGAATTACACAGGCACTGGTGGTTCTTGGCCAGGAGAATCCTAAGGTAGGCCAACCCGATGGTCACGGCAGTTGGCCCCTAATCCGGTACAAGTATTGATACGGGAATTCCTTCCGCCCAAATCCTCTTACGATTGCATTAAGGCACGAGATTCTCAAATTAGGGTTGAAGCACAAACTAGGCACAACCCTAATACTGGAGGGGTACAAAATACCCGATGGTCACGGCGTATTTGTACATGTATCCCTTCCAAGCTTGGGAGTCTAAAAGTAGGGTGATGGTCACGCAACCTACTAAAACCTAGAAATCAATACACAGAGTTCTCATGCATACCAATACATCAAAGTACACCAAGGATGAACCACAAAACAAACCAAATACCATGAATGTAAATCTAAGCATCCATACAAAGCAAGTTCATCCCAAGGTTCACCGGATGCCCTGCGACCTTGGGAGTCTAGTTCATCATCAACAAAGGAGAAAGCAAGAAATACAAAGAATACAAGATAAAACTCAAAGCAAACTCCCCTAAGATGAAGACTAGAAGGTGGTGATTAGAACTTGTCGGATCCGCGCCGGCAAGCTCCTAGATCTTCTCCTTGATAGCAAAACCTCTTCTCCCCTTGATTTCAACCTCAGATTCACCCTCTCCACTTGCCTTGAAACCCTAGAAGATGATGGTGGAGAATCGTAGCCAAAAGTCCTCTTTCAAGATGCCCTAATGCCCCTTTTAAACACCCAAATGCCGATGGGTAAACGGGTCAGCATACAGCCGGTATGCTGACCCCTCGGGATTTTTACTTTTCTGCCGAGAAACCCGTGATGAGCTACAGTAACTGCTACAGTAAAGCTGCAGTGTTGTGCTACAGTATCCCGTCTCGAAAACGCTGTTTTGATGTTGAATTCGTTCCCCATCTCGTCGTCGAGTCCCCAGGGCTTCTGACAGGCCTGAAATAGAAAGATAAAGAGATTTAGACCGAAAAAGGGCATCAGCTCATTAAAAAGATAATAAAATAATTTACACAATTACGTATAAAATACGTATATTTAGACGTTTATCAAACATCCCCACACCTAAGCGTTTGCTTGTCCCCAAGCAAACAAACATGAAGAACAGGGGCAAGAAGATAAACGGCTAAATATACGACCTCAAGCTCAAATGTACAGGACTTCACTAGCACAGATGGTTAGAAATCAGGAAGTGAGTTGTTCAGTGTATAGACAAGCAATATCAGCTCTGTTTCATCCAAAGTGTTCTTGTGAGTGTGTGCTGTCTCCCACACTGACCTCCACACCCTGGATTACCCCAGGATGTCCATTCACCTCATACAAATTGAAGTTAGTGTTAGAGTGCTAAAGACCCTCTCAATAGTTAGTTAAAAATCTTCTGGTCTCCAAAACGAAACTTTAACAACAAGTGAAGATAGAACAGGTTTCAGGCGCCCGAAAGGTCAAATTTTTTTTTTTTTTTTTTCGAGTCCGTCTAACGTAGACTGTACAAAAATCTTTCAGCAGGATGCACATGCTGGCCAGGCACGAGAGCCACCCGACTTACTTGACTACAGATTTACATATACGCATTCATGCTTTTACAAGCAGAGGAATACTGACATAGACTCATTTTTCACTTATATATATATATATATATATATATATTTTATGAAGCCTGATCAAAAGCCTTCTAAAAACCCCACTTAAAAACCTCACTTAGGGTTAAAGCAAAAACAGGAGACTCAAAAGTTTTTAAAGGACTATTGAAAGAAGAATTTAGCATCCTAACACTAAATCAATAAGATGGGTTAGAGTGTCAGAAGTGGAAGTTAAAGTGAGCAGACATAAATACACTAAAGATGAAACAAAACTACATTCAAGCAAATGTAGAGTACAACTCACGACTATCATTCTACCAAGCTAGGAAATCCTTAACAATAAGATCATAGCTATCATAGGTGAGTCAAGCATGCAATTTAAAACAATTCCAAAGTTCATGAAAATCCACCCCCCCACTCAAAGATGCACATTGTCCTCAATGTGTCTAAATCAGCAGTGCATAAAAAATATAGGCAAGAAAAGCATAATAAGAGGGTTTCATGAACTTCCCCGAGTCTCAAAACATGAGGCTTGAAGTCCAAGAGATCGGGGTAGCCACCAATGATGCGAGTAGATGATCGAGAGAGAAGGCGAGCTTGATGCCCTACTTCCATCCTACAAGATAGAAAGGAACATCATATCAAGGCATCTAACACACAAAAAGAAAAAACACAAACAAAATCAAACAAAACAAACAACTAACACAACACAACAATCAAGCAAAACAAAATCAAAGCAAATTCTTTGTTCATCATTATCATGGTGTCCAAAGCTCAATAATGCAAGCATGGCTAAGGGTTTACAAATATGATTCAAGATTAAGTCACATACAAGATAAGCAATGGTTCAACATGATGGGAATGTGAAAGAATTCAAGAATTGCTACAGTAATTCCCAAACGATTTTGCAAGAGCTTCTCTTGTAAATGGAGCATAAAAATTTTTACAAAGCTTTGAAATTGCTCCCAAAACCCACAAAAACAACAAACAACAAAACTCCATGAAATTTCATCCACAAAAATAAGAAAAATTCAAGGTTTTGAGTGAGAGATCAAACCCTTGCCCTAGAGTAAGATGAGTGAATCTAAGGGCTAGATCCGGCCAAAAGCTTGCTCAAACTCCAAATTTTTGTCACCAAGATAGAAAAGAGGAGGAGAGCAAACTAGAGCAAAAAGAATGAGGAAAAACGGTGGAGAAATGAGGGAGAACCGGTTAGAAGAATGGGGAAGAAGAATGAATAGTTTAAGCCCCCAAAACATGTGTTTTAAGCCCTCTATCGGGTGGTCTTGCCGACCATCCTTACGGCCGCAAGGATGGTCGGCAAGAAGCACGGGAAAAATCGCGAGGGGCATCCTTGCGGCCGCAAGGATGGTTGATCGACACAGAGTGTCAACACCCGCAAGCGCACGGGGTCGTCAAGTAATAAACCACTCGTGCACGCACGAGTGGGTCATATTCCCAAAGGGCCCGAGGAGCTACCTTACTCACTTTTCACTTGTTGTTTAGCTCACCGATTCCATTTTCAAGAGAATAGATAAGAAAGAAAACAAATAGTAACAAGAGAAATTTTCTTAATAAATACGATTGAATCAAAACTCGGGAGATGCTCAGGGATGGAAAACGGTCACGGATGAGGATCCCCAAGGGGGCTACTCAAGTGAGTAGGATATTTGAGAAATTAAGTATGTGGCTAGTTGGACCGAGAAAACCTAAGCTTAGGTCAACCCGATGGTCACGGCAATTGACCCCTAACCCGGTACAAGTGTTGAATAAGGAATTTCTTCCACTCAACCTCTCACACGGTTGCAAGGAGAATAATGGTTTTCTCAAGTTAGGGTGGAAACACTAATTAGTTTTCAATCCTAGAAATGGAGGGGTACAAATACCCGATGATCACGGCGTATCTATACAATAATCCCTTCCAAGTTTGGTAGAGTCTAGCACTAAGGCAATGGTCATGCTACAAAGTGCTTCCAAGCATTTGATACAACAATTAAGCACATGTACCAAAATAATTAAGAATACCAAACAAGGATCACAACAAGCCAATCATACAATAAATAACTCAAATAATCCAAAACATCACAAGTTTTGCCCCCAAGGTTCACCTACATCCGGTGACCTTGGGGTTTAGTTGTTCATGTTCAACAAATCCACCACACAAACCATGCAAATAACTAAAATAAAAATGAGGAACACTCCCTAAAATGGTGGAGGCCGAATGCCGCTTGAATCCCCGGAGAAAACCTTCCGAAGACGCCACTCGAATGGGTGGCTTCCCGTTGTCTTCAACCTCCAAACAATGAAGCTTTTGAAGTAGATCCTCCTAGATCTTGCTCTCCTCTCCTTTGAAAACACGAATTTCCTCTCCTTTTCCCTCCAAAATGGTGTAGAAATGATGCCCAAACCCTAGCCTTCTTTTCCCCCAAAAGCTCTCTCCAAGAAGATGCAAAAGTCTCTTTCAAAATGCCCTAAATCGTCCTTAAAACCCCAAATCCCGATGGGTAAACGGGTCACCATACTGCCGGTATGCTGATGGTTGTCCCGCAAGCGCACGGGTCGTCAAGTAATACCTCTCACGCACGCGTGAGAGGGTCGTATTCCCTGGGGTCCGAGAATCTATCCTTACTTCCTTCTCGCAATATTGTCTAGCCGATCAAACTCGAGAGTAAAAGATGAAAATGCAAATACACGAAATTAATGCAAATCAGAAAGCTAAATAACCAGGGCAAGAGAAAGTGTGAAATCAGGGTGAGAAAGCGGTCCCGGATAAGGATCCCCTCAGGGGCTACTGAAGTGTACAGGATGCTGGATTAACATGTAAATGGCTTGTTGGACCGAGAAAACCCTAGATTAGGTCAACCCGATGGTCACGGCAGTTGACCCCTAATCCGGTACGAGTATTGAATACGGGCTCTACCCGTATAAATCCTCATACGATTGCAAAGGGTGAGGTGGTTTTCTCAAACTAAGGTTGAATCACAAATAAGCAATTATCCCTAGAATTGGAGGGGTACAAATACCCGATGGTCACGGCGTATTTATACGTATTTCCCTTCCAAGCTTGGTGAGTCTAACACTAGGGCAATGGTCATGCAACCTAGTATTGGCTAAGTATGGATACACAGAGTTCTCATGCATACCCTAACATTCAAAAGCACCAAACAAGGATCACAAACAAGTCTACAAACATTAATTGAAACCAAGCATCCAAAATACACAAGTTCACCCCCAAGGTTCACCTACATCCGGTGACCTTGGGGTTTAGTTATTCATAATATCAAAATACATACTCAAAAGCATGAAAACAACTAAAGAAAGCATAATCACTCCCTCAAATACGAAAATGGAGTTCGAAGACGCCACTCAAGAGGTGGCTTCTCTTGTCTTCAACCCTCCTTCAATGATGCCCTAGAGTAGGATCTTGCTCCCAAACGCACTCTCCTCCAAGATCTCGCCGTGAAAACGCCCTCAAAGCCCTCCTCCAAGCCGGATTTTTAGATGGTTGTGTGGAGCTCCAAGGAAGAAGACTTTCCTCTTCCCAAATGCCCTAGAAAAGACCTTTAAATCAAGACATCGCGATGCCTTGCGGGTGGCCTTGCGGGCGCAAGGTTGCCCGCAAGGCATCCAGAGAGTTTCTCGGGAATTTTTCCATTCGAGCTACGGTACCCTCCGCTACGGTAATTATGCTACAGTAATTCCGTTACGATCTTGCTACGGTGATGAATCCCAAAAACGCCGTATTTGGTGTCGATTTCTTCATGAATACGTTCTTGAGCTTATTTCGGGCCTGTAACACAAGTAAAACTACATTAAACAAGAAAATAGAAAACAACTTAACATAAAGAGAGAATAAACTATACACAAGTACGTAAAAAATACGTATATTTAGACGTTTATCAAACATCCCCACACCTAAGCGTTTGCTTGTCCCCAAGCAAACAAACATGAAGAAACAGGGGCAAGAAGATAAATGGCTAAATATACGACCTCAAGCTCAAATGTACGGGACTTCACTAGCACGGGTGGTTAGAAATCGGGAAGTGAGTTGTTCGGTGTATAGACAAGCAATATCGGCTCTGTTTCGTCCAAAGTGTCATCGTGAGTGTGTGCCGACTCCCACACTGATCTCCACACCCTGGATTACCCCAGGATGCCCATTCACCTCACACAGATTGAAGTTAGTGTTAGGAATGCTAAAGACCCTCTCAATAGTCAATTAAAAATCTTCTGGTCTCCAAAAAGGAACTTTAACATCAAGTGAAGATAGAACAGGTTTCGGGTTTTTTTTTTTTTTTTTTTTTTTTTTTTCCGAGTCCGTCTAACGTAGACTGCACAAAAATCTTTCAGCAGGATGCACATGCTGGCCAGGCACAAGAGCCACCCAACTTACTTGACTACAGATCTACATATACGCATTCATGCTTTTATAAGCAGAGGAATACTGACATAGGCTCTTTTTTTTTTTTTTTTTTTTTTTTCACAACGCCCGATCAAACCTCGCTAAAAACTTCACTTAAAAACCTCACCGAGGGTTAAAGCAAAAACAGGAGACTCAAAAGTTTTTAAAGGACTATTGAAAGAAAAATTTAACATCCTAACACAAAAATCAATAAGATGGGTTAGAGCGTCAGAATTGGGAGTTATAGTGAGCAGGTATAAATATGCACTAAGGATGAAACAGAACTACATTCATGCACATGTAAAGTACAACTCACTACTGTCATTCTACCAAGCTAGGAAATCCTTAACAAAAAGATCATAACTATCATAGGTAAAATACAAGCATGCAATACAATATAAATACTCCATCCCCACACCTAAAGCTGTACATTGTCCCCAATGTACATAAATCAAAGATACTGGGGTGGGAAATAAATATAACAAGAATTAAAAGATGGAGTAAGAAACTTCCCCAATCCGTCGATGAAATGCATGTGGACTGGGGGGTCCATTTGGTGAGGGTGGGAGTGTGAAGCATTCCTAAAGAAATTCCTGGAAAAAGACAGAACACCGATCACAACTCCGGAATGAAAATGATAGAGAAGTGTGCAAAAACAGAAAGTGCAAAATAAACGAGAGAAAGTTTAGTAGGGTCGGAACCCTAACTAACTTAAAAAGTAACACTAAAGCAAACAACAAAAAGAGCAGCAAAATAAATAAAAAGAACAACAACAAGTGCCGTGATCTTTGGGAGTCTAAGAGTCAGATGGCCGTGATGATGCAGCACGAGGTGGTTGCTTGCGGAGGTGGTGCCCGCTGAAGATGAAGAGCTGCGTAGGAATGTCAGGATCTCAGTGGTGGCACTCTCAATGTGACTCATTGATGCGGCTAACTCTCTATGTCCTCTCTCAAGTGTCTGCAACTGTTGGTAGACCTCGGCACGAAATTCCGCAAACCGTGCCTCAAGTGATGGTCTCGCTCTCTAGACTCGGCTCGGACTCGGACTACGAACCGGTGTCCGTCTCGTGCGAAGAATGAGGGTCTTCTGCGTGTGTTCCTTGGTGTTGTGCAAGCCCGTGTATGGTACCCCGCTTCTCAACTATACCAATGCAAGTCGAGTCCGCATGCTAAGTGGCGCCATAGAACCAACAACTGTCATGCCTTGGGTGTGCTCAAGAAGGCCCATGCCTTTGATCATTCTTGTGATATATGGCCCGGCGAAAATTGCTCCAAGGCGAACAAACTGGCCCCGGTGTGCTAAGACTTCCGCAAGAAGATGCACCATGTGTAGTGGATAGCGCTCGATAATCTTTGTACAAAGATCGGTAGGTCCGTGCGCGAGACAACCCCTCGTCGAGTCCAGTCTACCCCCAATGCCTCTAGTCGGCAGTGCATGGATGTATCGATGGGCGGGGTTCAGTAGTTGGGATGCCTTCCTTGTCCCCGAGCGATTTGCTATAGAACACCAATAGGACTCATTTGTAACGGGGTGCGGTAAGTCATAGCCTAGGGCTTTAAACTCAGGAGTGTGGGTGTATGCTTCTGTATAGAATCCCATGTATACGCCCAGTTCATCTTGAGAGATTCGGTGTTTCTCCCCAAATGCTTGAAATGTAATCACACTCGGTCGGCCGGCACACCATTGCTTTGCAACTTCAATGGAGCTTAACACTTCTAATGTGAGCTCTTTGTAGGTGGGTTCTTCAATGGAGAACAATTTGTCCCACCCACCATGAGAGATAAGCTCCAAGATGACTTCATCTAAACCCAAGGCTCTCAAAACATTCCAATCAATTTTTCGTATGATGCCGAATTGTTTCCTTGACAAAAGGGCGAATCGGGTCTTGTGATCGTCCTTTCGAAATCGTGGTCCGTCGCCGGGCGGAGAACGGTCTCTCCGTGTCCTCTTATGAGCCACTTTCTTGGTCCTCATACCTACAAGACCAAGGGGACACCATTAAACCAAATTTTAAAGAAATTGAGGCTTCATGGAATGAAAATTAAGGAGAATGGTTCATTGCTACAGTAAATCCGAGAAATTTTGGCAAGAGTTTTGCTTGAAAAAGTAGCCAAAAATTTCTACAATCATGCAAAACCAATCTCACAATGCTATATTAAACAAAGAGAACCAAAAACACAAAGATTACATCCCCACAATTCATTAAAACATAAAGTAAAAGAATGAAAACCAAACCTTAACCCTAGAGTATGTGGGATGAATCAAAAGCTTGAAACGGCTTGAAAAGGTTGTAATCTTCCGAAATCTTTCCACAAAAGAGTTTAGAGGAGGAGGAGAGTGATTTTAGAGCAAAAAAAAATGAGGTGATTTGGTGGAGAAATGAGTGAGAAATGAGAGGAAGAAGATGGGAGTGTGAAGATGAGAGAAAGAGTTTGGAAGAAGCCTTTTTAGGGCAAGTGTCGGGCATCCTTGCGGGTAGCCTTGCGGGCGCAAGGTTGCCCGCAAGGAGCCTCGGGAAGCCTTGCGGTTGGGCTTGCGGGCGCAAGCCCACCCGCAAGGCCCCTCTGGATGGTTCACGGGCAAGCTTGCGGGCGCAAGCTTGCCCGCAAGCTTGCCATATGCGACCAAAACCCTCTCTAACGGTCATAAAACGGCTCCAAACTTGTTTAGCATCAACATAACCTCCTTTAAACCCTAAAAACAATGAAAACAAAGCCGATATAATCCTATAAACACACAAGAAGCAAGCTTCATGGCATCAACACATCAAACAACTCAAAGAATCCCAACATCAAGCAACAAAGAAATGACAAAGAAGAAGAACAAAAATACTAAAACAAACACAAAATCTAACTACTACAGAATTAAAGAATACAAAAACTAGAGTGCAAGGAATTTAAAGAGCTTGGGTTGCCTCCCAAGAAGCGCTTGTTTAAAGTCGTTAGCTCGACTTATCATACCTCGAGTCATGGTGGGTCAAAGGGTGGAGAATTACCTCCATTTCTTGGCGGGGGGTTGTTACCTGGAAAGTTCATGGAAAGACACGAGAAAATGCAAAATTTACCTTCATTTTCAAAATATAGGCGGTCTACCTCACTCGGTGGTAACGTGGAGATACTCATGTTTTTCTTCATTTTTGCATTCACCTTTCGCCATGCCTTCTTCAAATTTCCCTTTTTCTTATGATGCGGAGGTGATACAACTTCTACTTGGGCTATTTGTGGTGTTGGCGAAGGCGAGGGGTCCTTTACTTCCAGTTCTTCATCCTCGGTTCCTTCTAGGTACTCATCTAAGGGGTTCACAGCGAGGACTTCCTGCACACAATCAGAAATTATTACGTCAGTTATATCCGTGAAATATAAAGTATCATCATGGTCTAGTGTGTGCTTCATAGCCTCTGGAAGAGTGAAAACAACTTGTTCATCCCCCACTCGCAATGTCATCTTCCCTCCCTTAACATCAATTAGGGCTCCTGCGGTGTTGAGGAAAGGGCGGCCAAGGATCAACGGGACCTCTACATCATCATCCACATCTAGTATCACAAAATCTACCGGGATGATGAGTTTATCAACTCTCACAAGAACATCCTCGACAACTCCTCTAGGTTTTCTCACTGAGCGGTCTGCGAGCTGTAAGGTCATCCTTGTAGGTCTCAATTCCTCCAGCCCTAGCTTCAGAAATAATTTATAGGGCATCACGTTAATACTTGCCCCCGAGTCAGCTAAAGCACTTTCTTCCATCCCTTCTCCAAGTACACAAGGGATAATAAAGCTGCCCGGATCAGTCAGTTTCTTTGGTAGCTTCTTTTGGATTACAATGAGAACAATTCCCCGATAGAGTTACAAGTGCCCAAGTCTTCTAATTTCCTCTTGTTAGTAAGAAGGTCTTTCATGAATTTCGCATACTTGGGCATTTGAGATAGAGCTTCGACCAAGGGGATGTTAATATGAAGCCGCTTGAACATGTGGAGGAACTTTGTAAATTGGGCTTCATCCTTGTCTTGCTTGAGCCTTGAGGGATATGGTACCACGAGGCTTGTATTCAAGGCAATTATGAGTGGAGGATTTTGCAGCATCATCATTAATTTTCTTCCCTTTTTCTTCACTTGTTTTTTTTAATCACATCGGGGTCTTCCCGAATGGCTACCCCTGTCATTGGAAGCACTTGGGCTCTCCTCGGCCCTTGCTTCCAATTGTTTCCCACTCCTCGGTGTTACGACTTTTAAGTGTTCCCTCGGGTTGCTTTCGGTGTTACTTGGTAAACTACCCGAGGGGCGTTCGCTTGTGCTCTAGCGAGTTGCCCAACTTGATTTTCTAAAGACTGAATAGAAGCCCGCACATTTCTCGGAAACAGCACCAAATTCATCAAATTTCTTATCTTGGGCCACAAATCTTGATTCGGTGTTAATCATGAATCTAGCCAGGACATCTTCAGTTGTGTATTTTCTCTCCCGTTGTTGAGGAGGTTGATACTCGAGGACCTTGAGGTTGGGGTGGCCTTTGTTGTGATTGGCCTTGGTTCCACGAGAAGTTTGAATTGCTCTTCCACCCCGGGTTATATGTATTGCCATATTGATTACCCGGTCCTCTCGACCTCCACCGACATAGTCAAGCGACTCCATTTGTGCAGGGGGAGTAACAAGAATGGGGCATTGGCTTGTTGCATGCCCGGCTCCACATGTTTCACATGACATCACGCCTTTGAGCTTGAACCGGAACCCAACATGAATTGATCAAGTTTCGTGTTAAAGCTTCAACCTTAGCATTGTTGTCAATAACATTCTTGTTCGGGGCTTCCACTCTTGCCGCTAAGGCGGTAGTCTCACTCACCTCATACGAGTCCTCGTTGCTCGAACCGGCTTCGTCTAGTACTCCGGTGACATTCGTTACTAGCCATGTTCTCAATCAAAGCTTCGACTTCTTCGGGAAGTTTGTTACTCAAAGATCCTCCCTGCCGCCGCATCAATGAGCTGCCTTGTAGCGTAATTCAGTCCATTACGAGAATGTCCGCACCCTCATCCAAGCGGGGAACCCATGATGAGGACATCTTCTTAGGAGATCCTTAAATCTTTCATGAGCTTCAAATAGGGTCTCGGAATCTCCTTGTCGAAATGCCGATATTTCCCGCCTCAACCTAGCTGCCTTGCTTGGTGGAAAATATCGGGCAAGAAACTTCTCCACCATTTCCTTCCATGAAGTGATCGATCCGAGAGCCAAAGAAGTAAGCCATCTATATCTTGCTCCCCTTAAACCGAAAGGAAATAATCTCGGCCTTATTGCATCATCGAAACCGAATTGATCTTGAAGGTTGAGCATATCTGAAGGAACTTGGACAAGTGGGCATGCGGGTCTTCATCGCCCGGACCATCAAACCGAACCGAGTTTTGCACCATCCCAATTGTGCTTGCTTTTATTTCGAAGTTATTTGCGAGCACGGTAGGAACCAACACACCGAACTCGTCCCCGGTGAACTGTGGCCTTTCATAATCAGATAGGGTTCTTCTTGGCTCGGCCATGACAGTAGGCTCACTAGATTCGACACGAATTTCTTGTTGCCGTGAGCTTTCAGTAACTTCTCTCAAACGTTGATGCAAAGTTCGTTCAATCTCGTTGTCAGGATCAACCAAATTTGTGTGACTCGCTCGTGTCATAAGATAGGTACCTCGCAAGAAAATTCAAGGCGAGAGTCAAAACTTAAAGAAAAACAAACAGGAAAAATGCAGGAAATAAAATAACGGAAAATAAACAAGAATGGCAAAAACAACAAAACAATAGCTAAATCAACACGCTAAAAGTTTTCCGAATATTTCTCGAAGTCCCCGGCAACGGCGCCAAAAACTTGATGGTTGTCCCGCAAGCGCACGGGTCGTCAAGTAATACCTCTCACGCACGCGTGAGAGGGTCGTATTCCCTGGGGTCCGAGAATCTATCCTTACTTCCTTCTCGCAATATTGTCTAGCCGATCAAACTCGAGAGTAAAAGATGAAAATGCAAATACACGAAATTAATGCAAATCAGAAAGCTAAATAACCGGGGCAATAGAAAGTGTGAAATCGGGGTGAGAAAGCGGTCCCGGATAAGGATCCCCTCGGGGGCTACTCGAAGTGTACGGGATGCTTGGATTAACATGTAAATGGCTTGTTGGACCGAGAAAACCCTAGATTAGGTCAACCCGATGGTCACGGCAGTTGACCCCTAATCCGGTACGAGTATTGAATACGGGCTCTACCCGTATAAATCCTCATACGATTGCAAAGGGTGAGGTGGTTTTCTCAAACTAAGGTTGAATCACAAATAAGCAATTATCCCTAGAATTGGAGGGGTACAAATACCCGATGGTCACGGCGTATTTATACGTATTTCCCTTCCAAGCTTGGTGAGTCTAACACTAGGGCAATGGTCATGCAACCTAGTATTGGCTAAGTATGGATACACAGAGTTCTCATGCATACCCTAACATTCAAAAGCACCAAACAAGGATCACAAACAAGTCTACAAACATTAATTGAAACCAAGCATCCAAAATACACAAGTTCACCCCCAAGGTTCACCTACATCCGGTGACCTTGGGGTTTAGTTGTTCATAATATCAAAATACATACTCAAAAGCATGAAAACAACTAAAGAAAGCATAATCACTCCCTCAAATACGAAAATGGAGTTCCGAAGACGCCACTCAAGAGGTGGCTTCTCTTGTCTTCAACCCTCCTTCAATGATGCCCTAGAGTAGGATCTTGCTCCCAAACGCACTCTCCTCCAAGATCTCGCCGTGAAAACGCCCTCAAAGCCCTCCTCCAAGCCGGATTTTTAGATGGTTGTGTGGAGCTCCAAGGAAGAAGACTTTCCTCTTCCCAAATGCCCTAGAAAAGACCTTTAAATCAAGACATCGCGATGCCTTGCGGGTGGCCTTGCGGGCGCAAGGTTGCCCGCAAGGCATCCAGAGAGTTTCTCAGGAATTTTTCCATTCAGAGCTACAGTACCCTGCTACAGTAATTATGTTACAGTAATTCCGCTACAGTACTGCTACAGTGATGAATCCCAAAAACGCCGTATTTGGTGTCGATTTTTTCATGAATACGTTCTTGAGCTTATTTCGGGCCTGTAACACAAGTAAAACCACATTAAACAAGAAAATAGAAAACAACTTAACATAAAGAGAGAATAAACTATACACAAGTACGTAAAAAATACGTATATTTAGACATTTATCATATGCTGACCGCTCGGGATTTCTACTTTTCTGCCAAGAAGTCCGCGATGAGCTACAGTAACTGCTACAGTGAATGCTACAGTACCGTGCTACATTGCCCGTCTCGAAAACGCTGTTTTGGTGTCGAATTCGCTCCCCATCTCGTCGTCGAGTCCCCAGGGCTTCTGGCTGGCCTGAAATATAAAAATAAAGCAATTTAGACCTAAAAGGGCATAGATTCAACAAAAAAATATGAAAATAATACACAACACATACATATAAAATACGTACTTTTAGACGTTTATCAAACATCCCCACACCTAAGCGTTTGCTTGTCCCCAAGAAAACAAACATGAAGAACAAGGGAAAGACGATAAACGGCTAAAAATACGACCTCAAGCTCAAAATTAAAGAACTCCACAAGCACAAATGGACAGGAATCAAGAAGTGAGCTGTTCAATGAATAATCAGGTGATAATAGATCTGCTTCATCCACAGTGCCCCATGTGTGTGTGTGCTGACTCTCACCTTGACCTCCACACCCCGGATTACCCCAGGATGACCATTCACCCCACACAAAATGAAGATGGCATTAGAGTGCTAAAGACTTCCTCAATGCCCAGTTAAAGTCCTTTGGTTCCTAAATACAACTCCAACTCTTAAGTGACCATAAAACAGGCTCTAGGGATCAAAATGGAAACTTTATTTATTTCACTCACAAAAATACACAAATTCTTTCTTTTCTGGGTCCGCCTAACATAGACTGCACAAAAATCTTTCAGATGGATGCACATGCTGGCCAGGCACAAGAGCCACCCTCTTAATCGATTACAATCTACATATACGCATTCATGCTTATAAAGCAGAGGAATACTGACATAGACCCTTTTTTTTTTTTTTTTTTTAAATCCCTGATAAACTACCTGCTAAAAACTTCACTTAGGTTGGAGAAAACAATAAAGGAACTTAAAGGCTTTTAAAAGTGCATTGAAGAAAGAATTTAACAAATTAATGCCAAAATCATCAAGATGGGTTGGATAGAGTGTACAAGGTGAGAGTGATCGTGAGCATGTATACAGGTGCACTAAAGATGAAACAGAGCTACATTAAAGTACAGGTACTGTACAGCTCACTACTATCATTTTACCAAGCTAGGAAGTCCTTTAACAAAACAATCATAGCCATCATAGGTAACAAGCATGCATAAATACAAAATACCCTAAGTAAATAACCATCCCCACACCTAAAGTTGTACATTGTCCTCAATGTACCTAAGTCAGCAGAATAATGTGGGGGATGAAAATGATAACCAAAAAATGGGGGTGAAAGAACTTTCTGATTCCTTGGTGTGATACTCAGTTGTTCCACTTGGCTCAGGAGTATATCACCTAAGGAGGGCGACACAAGTAAAGCTCCCAAAATTAATAATCCTGAAAAGAACAAGGAGCTTATCATCATTCAAAATTTTTCGAGAGGAAAAAAAAATAAAGTAAGGAAAAGAGAGCTCCAACAAAAATAACACAAGAGTTTAGTAGGGAATGAGCCCTAGCTAACTCAAAAGTATAAGTTTTAACAACAAAAACAAACAAGGAAGAACAAAAGAAAGAAAAGAAACAAGGTTGTGTCATGGGTCTAAGAGCCTGGATGAAGTGGTGACGCGGCGCAAGTAGTGAACGGGCATTCCTTGACCATCTCTATGGAGCTAAGGACTTCAAGGTGACTTCTTCAATCGAAAGTAATTTATCTCAACTATGATGTGAAATGAGCTCCAACACCGTACCATCTAATCCCAAAGTTCTCAAACCTTCCCAATCGATCTTCCTCACCGTGCCGAACCCCTTTCATGATAGGAGTGTAAAACGCGTCGTATGTTCTTCCTTGAAAAACTTGGGCTCTTGGACGGGAGGGAAAGGTTCCCTCCTAGCTCTCTTGGAAGCTAATTTCTTGATTGGCATCCTATAGAAACAAAGTAGAGATTAACCAACTAACTTACAAGCAAAATAAGCACCAAAAAATGAAGAAATCAAAGAAAAAGTGCATTGCTACAGTAATTTCGGAAAACGTTTTCAAGAACTTTGCTTGTGGAAGTAGCCAAAAAATTTTACAAACTAAGAACAATAACTTGATAAACCTTAAACATTCACCCATCAACAAAATTCCAACAAATTTCAGCCAATTTCAGCCATGAAAAACAAGAAAAAATCAAAGGTTGAGTGAAGTGCCATACTTGTGCCCTAGGGTAAGATGAGTAGATCCAAATGGTAAATCCGGCCAAAAGCTTGCTCAAACTCCAAATTTTTGTCACCAAGATGGAAAAGAGAGGGAGGAGAGCAAACTAGAGCAAAAAAAAATGAGTAAAAACGATGGAGAAATGAGGGAGAAAAGGTTGGAAGAATGGGGAAGAAGGATGAATAGTGTGAAGAACCCCAAAATCTCTCTTTAAAGCTCTCTATCGGGTGGTCTTGCCGACCATCCTTACGACCGTAAGGATGGTCGGCAAGAACCTCGGGATGGTTCTTGCCGGCCATCCTTACGGCCGTAAGGATGGTCGGCAAGACCCTCTTTTTGCACCACTTCAATCTTCACACTTTGAACACTCAAAATATCGATGAAACCTTGAAAAATATGGCCGGAAACAACATTTAATCACTCAAAACATCAACATGCATGCATCTAGAACAAGAATTTTTCAAAAACCACATGACAAACAAGTTAACAAAAAGGCGAAAAATCAAGAAAAACGACGAAAAGCACAACTACACACAAACTACTACTAAAAACAAAAGCAAAATAAGAGAACACGAATAAGAAAAAGAATACGGGAAATGAAAGGAACTTGGGTTGCCTCTCAAGGAGCGCTTCTTTAACGTCATTAGCTTGACGTGCATTACCTCAAAAAATTCTTAGGGTGGGACAAATGGAGGGAAGTTACCTCCAACCTTTGGAACTGGGTTGCCACTCGGAAAATAATGTTTCAAATGATAGCCATTGACTTTAAAAGTACCTTTTGTTGGATGGTGAACCTCAACGGCCCCATGAGGAAACACTTGTGAGACTGAAAATGGCCCATACCATCTTGATTTCAGTTTTCCCGGAAAAAGTTTCAATCGAGAGTTGAAAAGTAGCACTTGGTCTCCGACTTGAAAATGTTTAGCTTGTTTAATGTGTCGGTCATGGTATTCCTTTGTCTTCTCTTTATACCGTATTGAACTCTCATATGCCACCGACCGCCATTCATCTAATTCATTTAACTGGAATTTTCTCTTGTGGCCTATTAGACGGGGATCAAAATTCAATTGCTTTATGGCCCAATAAGCTTTGTGCTCCAATTCGAGGGGCAAGTGACAAGCCTTCCCATAGACCAACCTATGCGGAGTTGATCCAATAGGGGTCTTAAATGCCGTTCTGTATGCCCAAAGTGCATCATCAAGTTGATCCGCCCCATCCTTCCTGTGATGACTCACCGTTTTCTCCAAGATTCTTTTCAATTCCCTATTAGATAACTCGACTTGACCACTCGTTTGGGGATGGTATGCGGTTGAGATTCTATGTGATACCCCATATCGTTTCAAAACTTTTTCAAATTGTGAATTGCAAAAATGAGTGCCCCGGTCACCGATGATCGCCCTTGGAGTGCCGAATCTAGCGAACAATTTTTTTAAGAATTTTACTACCACTCTTGCATCACAAGGTTGGGAATGCTTGCGCTTCTACCCACTTGGAGACGTAATCTACGGCCACGAGAATAAACTTATTGCCATGAGAACTAGGAAACGGTCCCATGAAGTCGATCCCCCAAACATCAAAAATTTCACAAGCTTGATACCAAGTTTGCGGCATCTCGTCCATTTTTGATATGTTACCTACGCGTTGACACCTATCACGGTCTTTGCACAAGCATCTGAGCGTCATGGAATATCGTGGGCCAATAAAATCCGGCATCAAGTACCTTCCTCGCTGTCCTGTTTCCACTGTAGTGCCCCCCTGCTGGCCCCGAGTGGCAATACAACAAGGATGTCATGTCCTTCTCTTGTTGAGACACATCTCCGGATAATTGGATCGGAACAAGTCTTGAAAAGTATGAATCCTCCCAAGTATAATGCTTCAGGTCGGCAAAGAACTTCTTTCTTTGTTGATAGGTAAGCCACTTTGGGAAAACCCCCCGTTGCCAAGTAATTTGCGATATCAGCAAACCATGGTGTCTCATCCTCTTCCACTACTTGAATCTTTGCATAACCGCTCCACGGGGAATGTGTCATTTATCCCCTCTCTCTTCAACTCCTCATCATGAGGCCCTTCAAGGCGTGATAAATGATCAGCGGCCAAGTTTTCTGCCCCCTTTTTATCCCTTATCTCTAGATCAAACTCTTGTAGTAGAAGCACCCAACGAATCAATCGAGGCTTGGCATCTGATTTATTCAGTAGGTATTTGAGTGCAGAGTGATCAGTATAAACAATTACCTTAGATAGCACCAAATATGATCGAAATTTATCAAAAGCAAAGACCACCGCTAGCAATTCTTTCTCCGTGGTAGTGTAGTTCTCCTGTGCGTCATTCAAAGTCTTGCTTGCGTAATAAATAGGATGAAAGTGTTTATCCCGTCTTTGTCCTAATACTGCACCCACTGCATAGTCACTTGCATCACACATCACCTCGAAAGGTAAATTCCAGTCCGGAGAAGCCACTATGGGTGCTTCAACTAGTTTCTTTTTCAAGCAGAGGAAGGCATTCATGCAATCTTCATTAAACTCAAAACGAGCATCTTTCTCCAAGAGCTTTGTCAGTGGTCGGGCGGTTGCAGAAAAGTCTTTGATGAATCTTCTATAAAACCCTGCATGTCCCAGAAAACTTCTGATTGCCTTCACTGAACTTGGAGGGGGTAGTTTTTCGATGGTGGAGACTTTCGCTCTGTCTACATCAATTCCCCTCCTTGAAATCTTATGCCCGAGTACTATGCCCTCCTTCACCATAAAGTGGCATTTCTCCCAACTGAGGACTAAATTAGTCTCCTCACACCTTTTTAGGACCCGTTCAAGACTTTTAAGGCATAACTCGAATGAATCCCCGAAGACCGAAAAATCATCCATAAACACCTCCATGATATCTTCCACCATATCTTCGAAGATTGCTAACATACATCTTTGGAATGTAGCCGGTGCATTACAGAGTCCAAAGGGCATTCGACGATACGCAAATGTCCCGTAGGGGCATGTGAAAGTAGTCTTCTCCTGATCTTCTGGTGCAATAGGAATCTGAAAGTATCCAGAAAGACCATCCAAGAAACAGTAGTAAGAATGTCCCGCAAGTCTGTCAAGCATCTAGTCAATGAAAGGTAAAGGGAAATGATCCTTCCTTGTAGCATCATTGAGTTTCCTATAATCAATACAGACTCTCCAACCTGTGACTGTTCTTGTGGGAACAAGCTCATTTTTTTCATTAGTGATGACTGTCATTCCTCCTTTCTTTGGCACCACTTGCACTGGGCTCACCCAAGCACTGTCGGAGATAGGGTAGATAATGCCCGCATCAAGCAACTTTATGACTTCATTCTTCACAACCTCCTTTATGTTGGGATTGATTCTTTGTTGGGGAATTGTTGAGGGTTTGTGATTATCCTCCATAAGTATTTTGTGTGTACAAAAAGATGGGCTGATTCCTCGAATGTCAGAAATCTTCCACGCAATTGCCTTTTTGTGCTTCCTCAGCATGTTCAAGAGTTGGTCCTTCTGTTCCCTTGTTAAATCCGAGGCAATGATAACAGGGAGTGTAGATTCTTCCCCCAGGAAAGCGTATTCTAGATGATCAGGGAGGGGCTTCAATTCTAGCTCTGGAGGTTCTTCAATTGATGACTTTACCCTTCCATAATTTCTAAGGTCACGCTCCTCAATCTCCTCCATTTCTTCTGAGTCACCATCACTGTTCAAGCTGCAATTCTCGGCTCGAAATTCTGCCTCTAATGTACTCAAATCATCCCTCTGGATGTAATTCATCTCTTCTACTCTTTCAACTGTTGACTGAATTACCTCCTCCTTATCTGAACGGGTTAATTCGGGAGGACTCTTCAAACTAATGTCTAGTTCCTCATGAATATAGTTGGACTGACTACTGGATGAGAGAATTTCTGTTGCCAACTTTCCCCAGTCTGATTCCAAATATTTATTGAAAATTGACTGAGCTCCTTGATTCTGCACAGATTGCATAACTGTATCCTGGCACAATTCTTCCTTCCAAAGATTATCATTGAAAACCATGCTGCCACCCTGAACAGGACTCATAATGTTAGCTAACAACAAGAAATACAAAAGAGCTACAATAAAATACAAAGCTAGAATAATTACAAAAGCTCAACAACCAAAAACAAGAAAATGCAAAAACAAAACAAAACACACAACAAAAACAAAGAAAAACAAAAGAAAAAGAAAAGGCTAAATCAACAAGCTTAAAGCTTTCCAAATATCCCTCGGTGAATTCCCCGGCAACGGCGCCAAAAACTTGATCGACACAGAGTGTTAACACCCGCAAGCGCACGGGGTCGTCAAGTAATAAACCACTCGTGCACGCACGAGTGGGTTGTATTCCCAAGGGGCCCGAGGAGCTACCTTACTCGCTTTTCACTTGTTGTTTAGCTCACCGATTCCATTTTCAAGAGAATAGATAAGAAAGAAAACAAATAGTAACAAGAGAAATTTTCTTAATAAATACGATTGAATCAAAACTCGGGAGATGCTCAAGGATGGAAAACGGTCACGGATGAGGATCCCCAAGGGGGCTACTCAAGTGAGTAGGATATTTGAGAAATTAAGTATGTGGCTAGTTGGACCGAGAAAACCTAAGCTTAGGTCAACCCGATGGTCACGGCAATTGACCCCTAACCCGGTACAAGTGTTGAATAAGGAATTTCTTCCACTCACCTCTCACACGGTTGCAAGGAGAATAATGGTTTTCTCAAGTTAGGGTGGAAACACTAATTAGTTTTCAACCCTAGAAATGGAGGGGTACAAATACCCGATGATCACGGCGTATCTATACAATAATCCCTTCCAAGTTTGGTAGAGTCTAGCACTAAGGCAATGGTCATGCTACAAAGTGCTACCAAGCATTTGATACAACAATTAAGCACATGTACCAAAACAATTAAGAATACCAAACAAGGATCACAACAAGCCAATCATACAATAAATAACTCAAATAATCCAAAACATCACAAGTTTTGCCCCCAAGGTTCACCTACATCCGGTGACCTTGGGGTTTAGTTGTTCATGTTCAACAAATCCACCACACAAACCATGCAAATAACTAAAATAAACATGAGGAACACTCCCTCAAATGGCGGAGGCCGAATGCCGCTTGAATCCCCGGAGAAAACCTTCCGAAGACGCCACTCGAAGGGGTGGCTTCCCCGTTGTCTTCAACCTCCAAACAATGAAGCTTTTGAAGTAGATCCTCCTAGATCTTGCTCTCCTCTCCTTTGAAAACCCGAATTTCCTCTCCTTTTGCCCTCCAAAATGGTGTAGAAATGATGCCCAAACCCTAGCCTTCTTTTCCCCCAAAAGCTCTCTCCAAGAAGATGCAAAAGTCTCTTTCAAAATGCCCTAGATCGTCCTTAAAACCCCAAATCCCGATGGGTAAACGGGTCAGCATACTGCCGGTATGCTGACCCCTCGGGATTTCTACTTTTCTGCCAAGAAGTCCGCGATGAGCTACAGTAACTGCTATAGTGAATGCTACAGTGTCCGTCTCGAAAACGCTGTTTTGGTGTCGAATTCGCTCCCCATCTCGTCGTCGAGTCCCCAGGGCTTCTGGCTGGCCTGAAATATAAAAATAAAGCAATTTAGACCTAAAAGGGCATAGATTCAACAAAAAATATGAAAATAATATACAACACATACATATAAAATACGTACTTTTAGACGTTTAGCAATGGTCCTCGGGATTTTTCTGGTTGCACACTTTGATCTCCACACTTTGTACACATAAACCATCGATGAAACCTTGAAAAATATGGCCGGAAACATCATTTAAACACTCAAAACATCAACATGCATGCATCTAGAACAAGAATTCTTCAAAAACCACATGACAAACAAGTTAACACTCAAGCGTTTTCGAGACGGGGATCGCGCAGCAAAGCCTTGCAGCTTTCATTGTAGCGATTCATGTAGCTCATCACGGGTTTCTCGGCGAGAAAAGTAAAAATCCCGAGGGGTCAGCATACCGCTGTATGCTGATCCGTTTACCCATCGGGATTTGGGTGTTTAAAAGGGGCATTAGGGCATCTTGAAAGGAGACTTTTGGCCACCATTCTCCACCATCATCTTCTAGGGTTTCAAGGCAAGTGGAGAGGGCAGATCTGAGGTAAAAATCAAGGGGAGAAGAGGTTTTGCTATCAAGGAGAAGATCTAGAAGCTTGCCGGCGCGGATCCGACAAGTTCTCATCACCACCTTCTAGTCTTCATCTTACGGGAGTTTGCTTTGAGTTTTATCTTGTATTCTTTGTATTTCTTGCTTTCTCCTTTGTTGATGATGAACTAGACTCCCAAGATCGCCGGGCATCCGGTGAACCTTGGGATGAACTTGCTTTGTATGGATGCTTAGATTTACATTCATGGTATTTGGTTTGTTTTGTGGTTCATGCTTGGTGTACTTTGATGTATTGGTATGCATGAGAACTCTGTGTATCGATTTCTAGGTTTTAGTAGGTTGCGTGACCATCGCCCTACTTTTAGACTCCCAAGCTTGGAATGGATACATGTACAAATACGCCGTGACCATCGGGTATTTTGTACCCCTCCAGTATTAGGGTTGTGCCTAGTTTGTGCTTCAACCCTAATTTGAGAATCTCGTGCCTTTAATGCAATCGTAAGAGGATTTGGGCAGAAGGAATTCCCGTATCAATACTCGTACCGGATTAGGGGCCAACTGCTGTGACCATCGGGTTGGCCTACCTGAGGATTCTCACGGCCAAGAACCGCCAGTGCCTGTGTAATTCTAGCATCCTACTAGCTTTAGTAATCCCGAGGGGATCCTAGCCCTGGACCTCACGCTTTCATTATTATTTGCTTCCTTGAATATGCTTATTTGGTGTGCCTTAGTCCAACCTGTTTATAGTTATCTTTGTTAGCTTTCTTATCTTATTCTAATCCTCTATCTTAGTTAGACTAGAAAGTGCCGTCTAGGGGGAAGTAATAGCAGCTCTTGGGACCCCCGGGAATACGACCCTCTCACGCGTGCGTGAGAGGTATTACTTGACAACCCGTGCGCTTGCGGACAAACCACCAAGTTTTTGGCGCCGTTGCCGGGGACTCCAAGAATGCTAGGAAAACCTTTAGCTCACTGCTTTAGTCATTTATCTTTCTTTTTGTGAATATTTGTTTTTGTTTGTGTCTTTCACCATTTTGTTCATATTTGTTTATTTTCCTTCTTTCTTGTTTACTTTGTTAGCTTATTATTTTTAGTCTAATTATTTATACAGGGCCATGGATTTTCAGGAAAATATGTTGGCCGCCAAAATCTATGCACTTGAAGAACAAAATAACCGGTTTTCCACAAAAGTATCTTATCTTGAGAAGAAGTTGGAATGTCTCTTTGCCATGAAAGCAAGCCAAGGCATTTTACATAACAACCAAGACCTCAACAATCCAAGTTCCCCAATTTCGGCCGCAACATCGGCAAGAGAGGAAATACACCACTGAAGATGTTCTAGCAAGGTTTATGCTCGCTACAGATGCAAGGTTTGCAATAATGGACAGATGACACACCCTTGCGTGTGTACTCCGCAAGTGCACGGGTGTCGAAGTAATAAAGTACCCAAACGGGTGGGTAGTCGAATCCACAGGGAGTAGACGTAAGAACAATCACACGTTGTCAAGTAATCAAAGATAAACCAATTGTTGTTGAAAGAAAGTAAAATCAGAAAATAGTAGAAATAAAGTGCTGAAAATGAAAGCTAGGTTGGGGAAATAGATCAATAAGAAGATGGGGTACTCGGACAATGCTCCCCCTAGAATCCTTGTTTCACGTGCAAGACTTCAAGTACTCTTATTCAATAGAGATTTCAAGAGTCGTGGAATCCAGAGATACAAGGTCCCAAATCTAAGGTCAACCTTGACTAGTCCCCTACGAGGTCCCGGCGGAGAGAAGACTCTCAACGCCTCACACCACGTATGACTGCGCTATGCTCTAGGGATTCCGAGTGGTAAACCCTATTCCCAACTATAGATCAATCCCTTTGGTCCAGGCGAAAGATCCCTAATCACAAATAAGTCCCGGCGGAAAGGCCTCTCTCAACGCCTAACTCTCTTTGAGATCGAAGGTAATACTTGGAATAAGAAGGTAGGGAGAACCACACCGGAGGGGAAAGGGGACGTGTCGCTACCTCTCAACTCACCCTCTCAACCCCCTCCAATCTTGATTAATCTAATCCTAATGGTGATGGTCACTCGTCAAAAGGATGATTGTATTAGCCCTCAACCCTAGTGTCACTCTAAGGGAGAAACAATTAAGCAAGCAAGATTGAAACTCAAATTCAAACTCCAATTGAATAAAAGCATTTAAGTCAATGAAACATAGGAAATCTAGGGTTTACAAGTCCAAGTACCCACTAGGGGTTTAGCTCTCCATGGAGCAATACAAGTTCATCAAAATAAATGAAGATAAGTGCAAGAAATCCATAAAGAAAACCCCCTTAGGCTTCGTGTTGATAGACTATGGGAACTCCTCCTTCTTCTTCAAAGAGTCCCTTCCTCCAAGCCTAAGGCCCACCTCGCCGAATCGAGTCGTCGAAGGCTCCCCCAATGGCTCTCCTTGGAAGGGAATGATGATGAAACCGGTGAAGAAGCGCCCCCAAAGTGTGGCAAGAACCTCCTGAACCCTAGCCGTCGCCTCCTCCCAAAGTTAGAAGCAGCTTTTTTTTGATAACGCTTCAGAACGGCTTTATAATTGGCCATCTCGAGGATCCACACGGGCGTGTGGATAGTCCACACGGCCGTGTGGAAATCCCACACGGCCGTGTGGAAATTCCACACGCCCATGTGGATTTTCTGCCATGTGAAATCTTCATACCAATCCTCGATTTCGCCCGTTTCTTCTCCTGAGGTCACATGGACGGACACACGCCCATGTGAAAGGTCAAGTGGCATTTCTTGATGATGGGAAACCTTGGAGAGCTTTTAAAATCTTTGAACCAATCGGAACGAGCGAGCATGACTGCCTTCGTGTCCTTCTACAAGAATTGTCTTGAAGCCTTTAGAAGTTGGCACATACCCCCTCATTTGAACCCGATTTGTGTCTTGACTTCGTATTTGCACAAAAGAGCTCCACATAGCACCATTATGTCCTAATCGTTCTTTTCTTCGCATAAACCTTCTTCACAACCCTAATTGCACGAAAGAACACAAAAACACACGAAATGAGAAATATAACCTGAAAAATGTGATGCTCATGCATGGAAAAACATCTCAAGTAATATGTACATGCGAGGCACTTATCAAACTCCCCCACACTTAAGCTTTTGCTTGTCCTCAAGCAAAATTTATACAATGAAAACCACAAGTAGAGTGATATAAGTGCTTAGCCTTAAGTTCACCAAAAAGTATGTAAGAAGAGCATTCTTAAACAAAGGAACAATTTGCAACATAGAAAGATAAAAACCAATGCTCTAGCAAAAACTCGGAGCACAAAGAAAATAGAATCGATTGCGTGTGTGTGTGTATTGCTTACTCATGCCAACCCTAAATTTACTCTTAAAAGTTCTTATTGAAAAGGATTTATTTGAGGACAAAGAATAGGCAGTAGCCGCACACAACCTCGAAGGTAGCCATTTCCTAAGATGCCTCCTAGGCGGCTTTCACGCTTTGAGGAGGTAGCTCTTTCCACCGGGGAGTGTTAGCTTTCACACGGCCTATTAGATAGCTCTTTCTCTCATTAGGGCATAGCTAGTATCCGACTTATGAGAGTAGTTGCATACAACATAGGTGGTAGCTCTTTCCACTCCGGAAACAAGTAAACAAATAAGGCATTCTTCCCTTTTTTTTTTTTTTTTTTTTTTTTTTTTTTTTTTAAATAAAGAAAACTAAGGTCCTTTTGGCACTGAACTAGAGTTGTCGGGGTTAACGAGCAAGAAAGGTGTAAGTAATGCAATCGGACAAAAAATTTCTAAGTTTCTCGAGTAAACTAGAGCATGAGTACAAACGATGTTTAAAATTCTCCTAAATTCAAGACTGCAATCCTTGCCTTTTAAGGTGAACTATCATTGGCTTGATAAGCATATGAGTGATGAGCATACATACATAGAGAACGTGTGCAACGTGAACTCCCCCCCACACTTAAGATGTACAATGCCCTCATTGTACGCATGCAAGCATACAAAACAGAATATAAATAAAACATGAGGGCGTGGGGATTAAAAACAACACTCCCCGATCTCCGAGTGTGGTAGTTGAATGGAGCGTGAAGGTGGGAAGTGGAGTTGCGTAGGGTTGTGAAGCTCACACGGCCGTGTGGAAATTCCACACGGCCGTGCCTATGACCATTTCTCAAAACCAAGTTGACAAGTCTATCGCACATCACAAAAGGGGTTCGGTGGATTTCAACAAAAGCTACGATTAAAAGAGTACAAAAATTAAACAAGCCAAACACAAACTCAACAAAGAACATGAAAAGAAAGCGGTAAGATAACTCTCGGAAGGTGCAACCTTTCGAGTATACAAAGACTCAACACAAAAGAAAGTACAAGGGAATAAAAAGAAGGAATGAAAGACGCATCAAGCGTCGGCATCTGCTGAGTCTTCTTTGGGGATCTTTGGGGAGGCGTAGGGTGCTCGGGGTGTGGACGGCGGAGTGGAATCGCGCCTCTCGCTATCAAGCGGGTGGAGTGAAGTGATGCGCGTCATCATCTCCGAGTGGTACTCGGCCATGCGAGCAAGAACCTCGGTGTGGTTCGCTGCTCGAGTCACCCGCATGGCGGCGAGATCGGTCCGGAGGGTCCCCACGGCAGCCTCAAGTCTGTCTATGCGCTCCTGTGCCGGGGGAGATGCAGGTGCGACACCGGTGGCACCTCCTCGTCTCGCTGGGGTGTCCTCCGCCTCCATGGGTGCGGGTTGGGATGATGGTCCGGCCCGAGTCTCCTCCGAGTCTTCGTCTTCGTCCTCGAGACTCCTCGGACTCATCCGGGAATGGAACAAGCAAGTACATACCTGCCGGGAGCGGCCCTCTTCACCATGCCCATCATACGCGGGGTATCAAGGCCAAGTGGGGGAGGGAACAATAACCTTGTCGGCTCCCGAACAGCATCAATCGGTCCCATTCCTCGGATGAGTCGGGTGATGTAGGGGCCAGAGAAAAGAACTCCTATCCGCGCGTCTTCGTCCCCGGTGCCTCGGAAAATCTGCTACCACGTAACCCGGAGTGCGGGGGCAGGCTTTGGACCATAGAGTACAAATAGAGGAGGTCCAGCCGCCCCAATACGCCGGTCTTTGTCTCCCCGCCCAGTAATAGACCTGCTCGGGATGGCATGAATGTACTGTGGGCGGGGCGGAGGAGCAAAGACGCCTTGGTCAACCCGGGCTCGTCTTGTATGTCTCCACACAGCATCCAGGCAAACCCGGCTTGGAGTGACGCGGAAAGGATAGTCGAATGGCAGCTGCGCGTACTCCTCCGTGTGGATGAAGTCTCGATCGTACGGGCCGAGGGCGACAAGCAAAATCTGTCGGGCTCATGCTTGTGGTATTGCCCAAAGATGCGGAATCGAACCGTGTCCGGCCGGTGGTAGTCGGTGTGGGCGCGATCAAACTCGAATGTCGCGAGGACTTCGAAAGTGAGATCGCGAGTGGCCGGGTCCTTGATGCACAATGGTCGCTCCCACCCGCCCACAAGCAATAAGTTCACGGACCTCATCCGCCAACTCGGCCGCACGCGCATGTTCTATTGCCTCTAAAGCTTGCAAGTCGGGAATACGCGTCGGCCAAACTTCAACTTCGAAAGTCGATCAAACCGTGCTTGATGTTCGGGCACGGCGAACTCGAATGGTGCGGGCGAGAGATCACGGGACTCCCGGACCTCACGAGCCTCACGAGGGCGCTTATGAGCGAGTTTCTTCGTTCTTGGGGCCATTCCTGTGCATAAGAGGGGTAAACAAGTTAATTCGGAGCTCAAAATAGGTTCCCGAGAATTCCACATGGCCGTGTGGAAATTCCACGCGGCCGTGTGTCTCCTCCGGGTTGCCCAAAACAAAGAAACGAGGTAATTCACACGGCCGTGTGGAATTTCCACACGGCCGTGTGTCTCCTCCGGAATTCGGAGGGGGCACCCCGATAATCCACACGGCCGTGTGGAATTTCCACACGGCCGTGTGGATCTTCGACCATGGCCAAAGTGCCATGGTGAATCCACACCAATTCATATAATCATCCACACAATTGAGCACAAGTGCTTTAAGCAATAATCTAAGTATTAATCATGAAAATAGCATGCAAAAACACAAGATTCAACATCCACAACAACGATTGAAGGTTTCATGGCAAGAAGAGGGAAAGAAGGCTTACCGGAGAGGATGAGTCCAATCTAACAATGTAGTAACGAGTAAGGCCCACAAATCCCTTAAATAAGCGAGAGAATGGAAGGAGAGGAGCAACCGTCGCGACCTTTGAAGAGGAAGCGTTTGAAGATGAAAGGTTGCTTGGGGGGGGGAATATAAAGAGATGCCCCCCTTTTTCAGTTTAAATACCCCACACGGCCGTGTGGAAATTACACACGGCCGTGTGGATTCTCTGTATGGCCTTATCAAACTTCCCGAAATTCCACACGGCCGTGGGTAATTTCCACACGGCCGTGTGGATTCTCTGTATTGTGAAGGTTTGTACTAAATAAATCCACATGGCCGTGTGGAATTTCCACACGGCCGTGGGGATTCTCTGGATGCGAAAAATTCCTTCACAATCTCATCCACACGGCCATGTGGAATTTCCACATGGCCGTGTGCTTCCATTCTTCAACTCAAAAATAGTCCAAACTCTGCAGAAATTAATGAAAACACATGGAACGACCGAGAAGTTGAAAACTAAGACGTTTACGATTTAAAATCTCGCACAATTCACAAGAATACCACCTAACTTGCCATAAACGATGAACACATAAAAAAAAAAAAAAAAAAAAATGCACTACCAAGCAATAAATCCACACACTACAAACTAAACAAAAAATGCAGAAATAAAACTAACTACAAGCACAAACAAAGAGTTCTAAAAGAAAAAAATTGGGTTGCCTCCCAATAAGCGCTTGTTTTACGTCACTAGCTTGACGTACCCGCTTCTCTAGACTCAAGGGGGTTGATGCAACAAAAATACCTCTACACCTTCAGCACTAACCTCACCACCAAAATATGGCTTCGAGACGATGCCCGTTTACCTTGAAAGTACCTCTATCTCGGGTGAGTGATTTCAATTGCCCCCTGCGGTGATACTTGAGTTACGGTGTATGGCCCAAACCACCTAGATTTTAACTTTCCGGGGAACAGTTTGAGTCGTGAGTTAAATAACAAAACTTCATCCCCCACCTTGAACTCTTTCGGAGTTTTGATGTGCTTATCATGCCACTTGCGTATCCTTTCCTTGTAGATTTGGGCATTTTCATATGCTCTCAGTCTCCATTCATCAAGCTCATTGATCCGGTGCTTCCGTTGTTCCCCGGCTCGAGAAAGGTCAAAATTCATTGTCTTGAGTGCCCAATAAGCTCGGTGTTCTAATTCAACGGGAAGATGACAAGATTTCCCATAGACCGGATTGTAGGGTGTAGTTCCAATAGGAGTCTTATATGCAGTCCGGTAAGCCCATAACGTGTCATCCAACCGTTCGGACCAATCTCTTTTCCCATGTTCTACCGACTTGGTCAAGATCCTCTTCGACTCCCTGTTAGTAACCTCTACTTGGCCACTTGTCTGCGGATGATAGGGGGTAGCGAGACGATGGTGCACTCCGTATCGCTTTAACACTTTTTTCGAACCGACTATTACAAAAATGTGTTCCTCTATCACTAATAATGATCCTAGGTGTTCCAAATCGGGAGAAAAGCTTCTTGAGAAATTTAACTACAGTCCTCGCATCGTTTGTAGGTAATGCTTGAGCTTCCACCCACTTAGATACATAATCCACCGCTACAAGAATATATTTGTTCCCATTGGAGCCTGGGAATGGTCCCATGAAATCAATTCCCCACACATCAAAAACCTCACAGAATTGAATAGGATTTTGTGGCATCTCATCACGCCGAGAGAGGTTCCCTGTCCGTTGGCAATTGTCACAACGAAGAACATGCGATGAGCGTCCCGAAATAGTGTTGGCCAATAGAATCCTGCAGCAAGCACCTTTTTCGGTTGTTCTACCGAAGCATAGTGACCCCCGGTTGGGCCTTGAATGACGAGTGTGTTAAAATATTCCAGCCTTCTTCCCTAGAGACACGGCGTCGGATTACATGATCTGCACAAGTCCGGAACGAGAAAGGGGTCATCCCAAAAATAGTTCTTTAAGTCACCGAAAAACTTTTTCTTTTGCTTTGAAAAGTAAGACCCCGCTTAAGAACCTTTCCCGACAAATAGTTGGCAAAATCCGCAAACCAAGGTGTTCCCTCTTACGCCGATCCGCCACGAATTGTGTATAAGTGCTCTTCTGGGAATGAGTCGTTAATCTCCGGCCTTGATGCCTTGTAATCCTCACAACCTTCTAACCTAGATAGGTGATCAGCAGCTACATTTTCCACGCCCCTTTTGTCCTTGATTTCCATGTCAAACTCTTGTAGAAGAAGAACCCAACGGATCAACCTCGGTTTGGTATCAGACTTGCTCATGAGATAACGCAAGGCAGAATGATCTGTGAAGACAGTGACTCTGGATAAGATCGGATATGGCTCGAACTTATCAAATGCGTAAACCTTTGCTAGCAACTCTTTTACGTAGTAGTATAATTTTCTTGTGCGCTTGTGAGTGTTTTACTCGCATAATAGATGGGCTGAAAATGTTTGTTCTTCCTCTCGCCCTAGCACTTGCCCCAATTGCATAATCACCGGCGTCGCACATGAGCTCAAAAGAAGCGTTCCAATCTGGTGTAATCAAAATTGGTGCTTGAGTCAACTTCTCCTTCAAGCAGGTTAAATGCGGCTAAACATTCGTCCCCGAACTCAAAAGATGCATCTTTTTCAAGAAGTTTTGTTAAAGGTTGAGAGATTTTTGAAAAATCTTTAATGAACCGCCGATAGAAAACCTGCATGCCCAAGAAAGCTGCGAATTCCCTTCACATTAGTTGGCGGGGGAAGTTTCTCGATCACCTCAATTTTCGCCTTGTCCACCTCCATCCCATCTTTGGAAATTTTATGCCCTAAAACTATTCCTTCTTGGACCATGAAGTGGCATTTCTCCCAGTTCAACGCCAAATTGGTTTCTTCACATCTCTTGAGGACCCTTTCCGATTCTGCAGACAGCTATCAAACGAGTCCCCGAACACCGAAAAATCATCCATAAATACTTCCATGATGTCTTCCAACAGATCGTCAAATATAGCAGTCATGCATCGTTGAAAAGTGGGTGGGGCATTACATAGTCCGAAAGGCATCCTTCGGTATGCGAAAGTCCCGTAGGGACAAGTGAATGTAGTTTTTTCTTGATCCTCGGGTGCAATGGGGATTTGAAAATATCCCGACATACCGTCAAGGAAGCAAGAGAAATTATGCCCGACTAACCTTTCCAACATCTCGGTCAATGAATGGTAACGGAAAATGATCCTTCCGAGTCGCGTCATTTAGCCTTCGTAATCAATGCATACTCTCCACCCTAGTGACGTTCCGGTTGGAATTAACTCATTACGTTCATTCTTCACTACAGTCATTCCTCCTTTTTAGGGACCACCACCGAGTAGGACTCACCCACGCACTGTCGGAGATCGGATAAATGATACCCGCATCCGAAGTTTAACTACCTCTCGCCTTCACCACCTCCTTCATGTTTGGGTTCAAACGACGTTGAGGCTGGATCAACGACTTATAATTATCCTCCATCAATATTTTATGAGTGCGAGAATGACGGATTTATACCTTTAATATCAGAAATTTTCCAAGCAATGGCAGTCTTATGCTTCTTCAACATATTCACTAATTTATCCTTTTGAGACACGGATAATCCCGAAGATATAATGACCGGGAGTTTTGATCCTTCACCTAAGAATGCATATTCCAAGTGTTCTCGGTAGTGTTTTAAGCTCAAGATCGGGTGGGTCTTCAATGGATGGTTGTAACCTTTTCCCCTTCGTCTATCAATTTCCTCAAAATGTTCGGATTCTTCTTCTGAGATTTTCTCTAAGCTCTCTTCTTGGGTGTGTGTGTCTTGTTGGGTTTTGAGATTTTCTATGTCTCCCACCCCACTTTCTTTGTAGGTTTCATTGGTGACACCCAAAGAAAAAATTTCTTGCTCTTCGCCTTTATTAGAAGAATCAAATCGATTAAGGGCTTCTTCTAAACTTTCCTCTACTTCTCCCTTTATACAACCCCGTGTTGCTTCTTCAAATTGAGTGAGTACTCTGAATAAATCGCAATCTTGTCCCTCAGTAACTCTATCGTATCCAGGTTAACCTTTCTCACACAATAGTTTGTTTCATTTGAATCTCGTAAGTAACTATGTGGAGATGATTCCTTGGTGAACCAATTCATTTTTTTCGCTCAACGTCTCTCACCATTCCGGTTATCTTCTCAAACGGTTACGCTTCGTCGATCATGATTCCTACGGGATTGATAAAGAGCAACAACCTTAGAATAGCGGATAATGAAGAAGATTGATTATGTATAAGGAAATTAAGATTAGAATAATGAAAGTAAAAGAAGTGTGAGATCGAATGTGCGAAAAATGACCAGCGAAACAAGGTGTAACAATTCCTAAAACGCCTAACTCCCCGGCAACGGCGCCAAAAACTTGACACACCCTTGCGTGTGTACTCCGCAAGTGCACGGGTGTCGAAGTAATAAAGTACCCAAACGGGTGGGTAGTCGAATCCACAGGGAGTAGACGTAAGAACAATCACACGTTGTCAAGTAATCAAAGATAAACCAATTGTTGTTGAAAGAAAGTAAAATCAGAAAATAGTAGAAATAAAGTGCTGAAAATGAAAGCTAGGTTGGGGAAATAGATCAATAAGAAGATGGGGTACTCGGACAATGCTCCCCCTAGAATCCTTGTTTCACGTGCAAGACTTCAAGTACTCTTATTCAATAGAGATTTCAAGAGTCGTGGAATCCAGAGATACAAGGTCCCAAATCTAAGGTCAACCTTGACTAGTCCCCTACGAGGTCCCGGCGGAGAGAAGACTCTCAACGCCTCACACCACGTATGACTGCGCTATGCTCTAGGGATTCCGAGTGGTAAACCCTATTCCCAACTATAGATCAATCCCTTTGGTCCGAGCGAAAGATCCCTAATCACAAATAAGTCCCGGCGGAAAGGCCTCTCTCAACGCCTAACTCTCTTTGAGATCGAAGGTAATACTTGGAATAAGAAGGTAGGGAGAACCACACCGGAGGGGAAAGGGGACGTGTCGCTACCTCTCAACTCACCCTCTCAACCCCCTCCAATCTTGATTAATCTAATCCTAATGGTGATGGTCACTCGTCAAAAGGATGATTGTATTAGCCCTCAACCCTAGTGTCACTCTAAGGGAGAAACAATTAAGCAAGCAAGATTGAAACTCAAATTCAAACTCCAATTGAATAAAAGCATTTAAGTCAATGAAACATAGGAAATCTAGGGTTTACAAGTCCAAGTACCCACTAGGGGTTTAGCTCTCCATGGAGCAATACAAGTTCATCAAAATAAATGAAGATAAGTGCAAGAAATCCATAAAGAAAACCCCCTTAGGCTTCGTGTTGATAGACTATGGGAACTCCTCCTTCTTCTTCAAAGAGTCCCTTCCTCCAAGCCTAAGGCCCACCTCGCCGAATCGAGTCGTCGAAGGCTCCCCCAATGGCTCTCCTTGGAAGGGAATGATGATGAAACCGGTGAAGAAGCGCCCCCAAAGTGTGGCAAGAACCTCCTGAACCCTAGCCGTCGCCTCCTCCCAAAGTTAGAAGCAGCTTTTTTTGATAACGCTTCGAACGGCTTTATAATTGGCCATCTCGAGGATCCACACGGGCGTGTGGATAGTCCACACGGCCGTGTGGAAATCCCACACGGCCGTGTGGAAATTCCACACGCCCATGTGGATTTTCTGCCATGTGAAATCTTCATACCAATCCTCGATTTCGCCCGTTTCTTCTCCTGAGGTCACATGGACGGACACACGCCCATGTGAAAGGTCAAGTGGCATTTCTTGATGATGGGAAACCTTGGAGAGCTTTTAAAATCTTTGAACCAATCGGAACGAGCGAGCATGACTGCCTTCGTGTCCTTCTACAAGAATTGTCTTGAAGCCTTTAGAAGTTGGCACATACCCCCTCATTTGAACCCGATTTGTGTCTTGACTTCGTATTTGCACAAAAGAGCTCCACATAGCACCATTATGACCTAATCTTGCTTTTCTTCGCATAAACCTTCTTCACAACCCTAATTGCACGAAAGAACACAAAAACACACGAAATGAGAAATATAACCTGAAAAATGTGATGCTCATGCATGGAAAAACATCTCAAGTAATATGTACATGCAGGCACTTATCAACAGACGACTTGATGAATTTGGTACAATACTAAGGAATGTCCTAGCTTCAATCAAAGCACTTGAGAACCAAGTTGAGAAACTTGTTAAGGCAAATTCCGAGCCTTCTTTGGGTAGCCCAATGAGTAATATTGAAAATGACCCAATTGAAAACCGGGCGGTTATCAATCTTATGAGTGGGCAACAATTGGAAGATGGGGTAAAGCAAGACAATGAGGAGGTCATCATGGCTATAGAAGTATGTGAGGAAGTAGAGGAGGCCCCATCTACCACATTTCAAGAAACTACTTGCCTCGATATCGATCATTCAATCAACAAATCGATAACCTTCAAGTGCAGAGAAAAAAATTCTGGAATTGTATTTGAAGATTTGGGGAGGAAAAAAATGTCATCCTTGAACCCACCTATGCCGGGCTTGAACAATTCCCAACCAAAACTTTTTCCATGGCGGCCCAAGCAAATTTTATGGGACACTTTTGATCATTCAAGAAAGGTTGAGAAAAGAAATGTGAAAAGGGTGTTAAAGCGTCAAATTAATCCACCTATGCGAAGCTTGAAAAGTTCTCAACCCAACTTGTTCCCTTGGAAACCCAAACAACACTTATGGGTAATTCAAGGTGATTTGACAATGGCCGAGGAGCAAGATGTGGGTAGGAGGTTGACGCCATTCGAGGACCCACCAATGCCAAGATAGAATAATGCTCGGCCCAAGCTTTTCCCATTGAGGCCAAAAGGTAACTCAAGCATGACCTCCAAACTTGCATCATCCCGGAAGGTAAAGTGCCTGTGTAATTCTAGCATCCTACTAGCTTTAGTAATCCCGAGGGGATCCTAGCCCTGGACCTCACGCTTTCATTATTATTTGCTTCCTTGAATATGCTTATTTGGTGTGCCTTAGTCCAACCTGTTTATAGTTATCTTTGTTAGCTTTCTTATCTTATTCTAATTCTCTATCTTAGTTAGACTAGAAAGTGCCGTCTAGGGGGAAGTAATAGCAGCTCTTGGGACCCCAGGGAATACGACCCTCTCACGCGTGCGTGAGAGGTATTACTTGACGACCCGTGCGCTTGCGGACAAACCACCATGCGCAAATATCCTCAACACGGGTTCCCCGAGTGGATGGTCATCCACACCTTCTACAATGGGCTGAACCCAAGCACAAGACAGCTACTTGATGCCGCAGCAGGAGGTACCTTAGGAAGCAAGACCCCCGAAGCTGCTCGCCAACTGATAGAAGAAATGGCCATGAACAGCTATCAGTGGAATGCTCGAGACAAGAGGAAAGTGGTGGGTATTAATGAAGTTGATGCAGTAACATCTCTAGCAGCTCAAGTTGAAGCATTGAGCAAGAAGTTAGACACTTTGGTAGGCCCATCTAGAATAGCTGCAGTGATGAATTGTGATAGTTGTGGAAGAGGGCATGTTTCTTCTGATTGCCCTATCTCTATGGTCGGAACAGCACCTATTGAGCAGGTTGATTTTGTGGTTAATGCTGGACGAGGTCAAGGAAATCTCTATAGCAAAACCTACAATCCGGGGTGGCGAAACCACCCGAACTTTGCATGGAGCAACCAAGGGCAACAAAGGCCCTATGCACCCCCAGGATTTCAGCAACCCCAATGATAAGTGCTTGCATGTATATATTTTTGGAAATGTTTTCCACGCATGAGCATCACATTTTTCAGGCTTTATCACTAATTTCGTGGGTTTTGGTGTTCTTTCACGCAATTAGGGTTGTGGAGACATGGTACGTGAATAATGGCAAGATTAGGTCAGAATGGTGCCAAGTGGAGATCTTTTGTGCAATTACGAAATTCAAGACACAAATCGGGTTCCAACGAGGGGGTATGTGCCAACTTCTAAAGACTTCAAGACAACTCTTGTAGAAGGACACGAAGGCAGTCATGCTCGCTTGTTCCGATTGGTTCAAAGATTTCAAAAGCTCTCCAAGGTTTTCCCATCATCAAGAAATGCCACTTGACCTATCACATGGGCGTGTGTCCGTCCATGTGACCTCAGGAGAAGAAACGGGTGAAATCGGGGATTAGTATGAAGCTTCCACAGGGCAGAAAATCCACATGGGCGTGTGGAATTTCCACACGGCCGTGTGGAATTTCCACACGGCCGTGTGGCTTATCCACACGCCCTTGTGGATCCTCGAGATGGCCAATTATAAAGCCGTTCTGAAGCGTTATTTAGGGGATCTTCTTCCAACTTTGAGAGGGGGTGACGGCTAGGGTTCAGGAGGTTTTTGCTACACTTTGGGGCGCTTCTTCACCGATTTCATCATCAATCCCTTCCAAGGAGAGCTATTGGGGGAGCCTTCGGCGACTCGATTCGACGAGGTGTGCCTTAGGCTTGGAGGAAGGGGTTCTTTGAAGAAGAAGGAGAAGTTCCCATAGTCTATCAACACGAAGCTTAAGGGGGTTTTCTTTATGGATTTCTTGCACTTATCTTCATTTATTTTGATGAACTTGTATTGCTCCATGGAGAGCTAAACCCCTAGTGGGTACTTGGACTTGTAAACTCTAGATTTCCTATGTTTCATTGACTTTAATGCTTTTATTCAATTTGAGTTTGAATTTGAGTTTCAATCTTGTATGCTTATTTGTTTCTCCCTTAGAGTGACACTAGGGTTGAGGGCTAATTCAATCATCCTTTTGACGAGTGACCATCACCATTAGGATTAGATTAACCAAGATTGAAGAGGGTTGAGAGGGTGAGTTGAGAGGTAGTGACACGTCCCCTTTCCCCTCCGGTGTGGTTTTCCCTACCTTCCTATTCCAAGTTTTACCTTCGATCTCAAAGAGAGTTAGGCGTTGAGAGATGTCTTTCCGCCGGGACTTATTTGTGATTAGGGATCTTTCACCTCGACCAAAGGGATCGATCTAGAGTTGGGAATAGGGTTTACCACTTGGAATCCCTAGAGAATAGCGCAGTCATACGTGGTGTGAAGTGTCGAGAGTTTTCTCTCCGGCGGGACCTCGTAGGGGACTAGTCAGGGTTGACCTTAAATTTGGGACCTTGTATATTTGGATTCCACGACTCTTGAAATCTCTATTGAATAAGAGTAATTGAAGTCTTGCACTTGAAACAAGGATTCTAGGGGGAGCATCGTCCGAGTACCCCATCTTCTTATTGATCTATTTCTACACCCTAACCTTTATTTTCAGCACCTTATTTTTACTTCTTTCCTATTTTATTTTCTTTCACAACAACAATTGGTTTTTCTTTGATTAGTTAACAAAGTGTGATTGTTCTTACGTCTACTCCCTGTGGATTCGACTACCCACCCGTTTGGGTACTTTATTACTTCGATACCCGTGCACCTGCGGAGCACACACGCAAGGGTGTGTCAAGTTTTTGACGCCGTTGCCGGGGAGTTTGGCGTTTTAGGAATTATTACACTTTGTTTCGCTAGTCATTTTTTCTCACAGTCTATCTCACACTTCTTTTACTTCCATTGTTCTGACTTTACTTTCTTTTCCTGATTTCAGCTCCAGGTTATGACCCGTGGACATCCTTCGACATTAGTGGAAGGTGATCCGGAAATAGAGAGGAGATTGCACAGACGGGGAAGACAACCTGAATTAGAACAGTTTGATCAAGCTGAGATAGAAGTTGAAGAGTCCGCAACCATGGCTGGACAAAATGAGCAACAGCGGACACTTTCTGATTTTGCTAGGCCGTCTGTTCGTGGTACACAGTCAAGCATAGTCAGGCCACCAATTTCAGCTCATAACTTTGAGCTTAAGCCGGGGTTCATTCAGATGGTCCAACAGTCCGCACAGTTTAATGGCTTAGCAGATGAAGACCCAAACAATCACATAGAAAATTTCTTGGAAGTGTGCGACATGTTGAAGATCAATAGAGTCACGGACGACGCCATCAGATTGAGAGCCTTCCCATTTTCCTTGAAGGGGAAAGCAAAACAGTGGTTGCAATCTTTACCTAGAGCATCAATTACCACTTGGGAAGAGATGGTTGAGGCCTTCCTTGCCCGATATTTCCCTCCTGGGAAATCGGCCAAGCTGAGAAATGAAATTTCTTCCTACATGCAGTCGGAATTGGAGTCTCTTTTCGAGACATGGGAAAGGTTCAAGGACCTTCTGCGCAAATGTCCTCAACATGGGTTCCCCGAGTGGATGGTCATCCACACCTTCTACAATGGATTGAACCCAAGCACAAGACAGCTACTTGATGCCGCAGCAGGAGGTACCTTAGGAAGCAAGACCCCCGAAGCTGCCCGCCAACTGATAGAAGAAATGGCTATGAATAGCTATCAGTGGAATGCTCGAGACAAGAGGAAAGTGGCGGGTATTCATGAAGTTGATGCAGTAACATCTCTAGCAGCTCAAGTTGAAGCATTGAGCAAGAAGTTGGACACTTTGGCAGGCCCATCTAGAATAGCTGCAGTGATGAATTGTGATAGTTGTGGAGGAGGGCATGTTTCTTCTGATTGCCCTATTTCTATGGTCGGAACAAAGACTGTTGAGCAGGTTGATTTTGTGGGGAATGCTGGACGAGGTCAAGGAAATCCCAATAGCAACACCTACAATCCGGGGTGGCGAAACCACCCGAACTTTGCATGGAGCAACCAAGGGCAACAAAGACCCTCTGCACTCCCCGGATTTCAGCAACCCCAACAACCAAACATGGAGGGCCGAGTTTCAGGGCTTGAGAACCGAATGACAGACTTGGAAAAGGCATTAACCAAGTTCATTCAGTCCTCAGACATGCGCTTCCAAGGTGTGGAGAGTACACTTCGCAATCACACCGCCTCACTACATAACTTGGAAAATCAGGTGGGGCAGATTGCGAAGTCTTTATCTGAGCGACCTCAAGGAAGTCTCCCGGGAAATACAGAGACCAATCCAAGAGAGCAGCTGAAGGCAATCACTCTGAGGAGTGGTCGTGAGGTTGAGGGTAGACTTCCCGCTGAAGAGGTTGTTCAAATTCCTGCTAAGGAGAACGACAGGGAAAAGGTTAAGGAAAAGGAGGTCGCACCCGCACCATACAAACCAAGGATTCCTTATCCTTCAAGGCTGAAGAATGATCAAAATGATGAGCAGTACAAGAAGTTTCTGGGCCTTTTCAAGCAGCTGCACATCAATATCCCATTTGTGGAGGCTTTGTCTCAAATGCCTCGGTATGCAAAGTTCTTGAAGGACCTCTTAACCAACAAGAGGAAATTAGATGAGGGTGCAGCGGTGATTTTGGACGCATCTTGTTCAGCTGTGTTGCAAAAGAATTTACCTAACAAGATGAAAGACCCTGGAAGCTTCATCATCCCATGTAACATTGGGAATTTGGGTGAAGAGAAGGCATTGGCAAACTCAGGAGCCAGTATCAATGTCATGCCTTACTCCTTCTTCAAGAAGCTGGGACTGGGAGAGCCAAGACCCACTCGGATGACCTTACAACTAGCTGACCGTTCCATTCGTCACCCGAGAGGCATCATTGAAGACATCTTGGTGAAAGTGGATAAGTATATATTTCCTGCAGATTTCGTGGTACTGGATGTAGATGAGAATGTCGATGTGCCGCTGATACTTGGAAGACCCTTTCTGCGTACTTCCAAGGCTCTTATAAACATGGATGGCGGGGAGATGACATTGAGGATAGGAGATGAGAAGCTGACCTACCGCCTTGCTGAGGCCATGAGACATTCTCTTAACTTTGATGATGCTTTGTATTTTCTTGACACTACTGATGCATTGATTGATAATTATGTGCAGGAAACCTTTTGCCCGGATCCACTAGCTGATTTGTTGGATCAAGAGATGGATGATGATCACATTTCATCAGTTGACTTGGAGAACAAGGATACACCTACCACGGGTACAGTTAACAAACTAATGAAAAAGCTAAGGAGGGTAAGACATCGCCGCAAGAAGCAAACGAATGAACCTGCGGACGTTCCTTCAAGGTCTAAGGATGATATCCCTCCATCTGGTAACAAATTCGATCACTCATCTTTTAAATTCCAGAACTTATGCTCTTCATGTTTCACATTTCCAAGCAGCGAAGTGCTTTCGACCCATGACCCCCATTGAGTCTAGAGAGGCAGGTACGTCAAGCTAGTGACGTAAAACAAGCGCTTATTGGGAGGCAACCCAATTTTTTTTAAAACTCTTTGCTTGTGTTGTAGTTAGTTTTATTTCTGCATTTTTGTTTTGTTTAGTTTGTAGTGTGTGGACTCATTGCTGGTAGTGCATTTTTATGTTTTCACCGATTCTGGCAAGTTAGGTGATAGTCTTGTGAAATTTTGCGAGATTTTAGTTGTAAATGTGTTAGTTTTCAACTTCTGCAGTCGTTCCATGTGTTACCAATGATTTCTGCAGAGTTTAGACTATGTTTGAGTTGAAGAATGGAAACACACGGCCATGTGGAATTTCCACATGGCCGTGTGGATGACTTTGTGAAAAAATTCTCTCATCCAGAGAATCCACACGGCCGTGTGGAAATGCCACACGGCCATGTGGATTTATTTAGTACAAACCTTCACAATACAGAGAATCCACACGGCCGTGTGGAATTTCGGGGAGTTTGATAAGGTCATACAGAGAATCCACACGGCCGTGTGGAATTTCCACACGGCCGTGTGGGGTACTTAAACATGAAAAGGGGCCTTTCTCTTTATATTCCCCCCCAAGCAACCCTTCATCTTCAAACGCTTCCTCTCCAAAGGTCGCGACGGTTGCTCTTCTCCTTCCATTCTCTCGCCTATTTAAGGGACTTGTAGGCCTTACTCGTTGTTACATTGTGAGTTTGGACTCATCTTCTCCGGTAAGCCTTCTTCCCCTCTTCTTGCCATGAAACCTTCATTTTTTGTTGTGGATGTTGAATCTTGTGTTTTTGTATGAATTGGTGTGGATTCACCATGGCACTTTGGCCATGGTCGAAGATCCACACGGCCGTGTGGATTATCGGGGTGCCCCCTCTGAATTCCAGAGGAGACACACGGCCGTGTGTATTGCCTGTTTCTTTGTTTTGTGTAACCAGAGGAGACACACGGCCGCGTGGAATTTCCACACGGCCATGTGGAATTCTGGGAACCTATCTTAAGCTTCGAATTAACTTGTTTACCTCTCTTATGCACAGGAATGGCCCCAAGAACGAAGAGACTCGCTCATAAGCGTCCCCGTGAGGCCCGTGAGGCCCGTGAGTCCCGTGATCTTTCGCCCGCACCATTCGAGTTCGCCGTGCCCGAACATCAAGCACGGTTTGATCGACTTTCGAAGTTGAAGTTTGGCCAGACGCGAATTCCTGACTTGCAAGCTTTGGAGGCGATAGAACACGCGCATGCGACTGAGTTGGCGGATGAAGTCCGTGAGCTCATTGCTGTGGGCGGGTGGGAACGACTATTGGGCATCAAAGACCCAGCCACTCGCGATCTTACTCTCGAAGTCCTCGCGACATTTGAGTTTGATCGCTCCCACACCGACTACCACCGGCCGGACACAGTTCGATTCCGCATCTTTGGGCAGTACCACAGCATGAGCTTGACAGATTTTGCTATCGCCCTTGGCCTGTACGATCGAGACTTCATCCACACGGAGGAGTACGCGCAGCTCCTCCGCCCCGCCCACAGGTACATTCATGCCATCTTGAGCAGGTCTATTACTGGCGAGGAGACAGCACCCGCGTATTGGGGCGGCTGGACCTTCTCTACTTGCACTCTATGGTCCAGAGCCTGCCCCTGCACCTGGGATACGTAGTAGCTGATTTTCTGAGGCACCAGGGACAGTACACGCGGATAGGAGTTCTTTTCTCTGGTCCTTACATCACTCGACTCATCCGAGGAATGGGACTGATTGATGCTATTCGGGGAGCTGATAAGGTCATCATTCCCTCTCCACTAGGCCTTGACACCTTACGTATGATGGGCATGGTGAAGAGGGCCGCCCCCGGTAGGTACGTACTTGTTGCTCCCTTCCCAGATGAGTCCGAGGAGTCTGAGGACGAAGATGAAGACTCGGAGGAGACCCGGGCAGGGCCATCATCACAACCCGCACCCATGGAGGCGGAGGACACCCCAGCAGACGAGGAGGTGCCACCGGTGTCAGCACCTGTATCTCCTCCGGAACAGGAGCGCATCGACAAACTTGAGGCTGCTGTGGGAACCCTCCAGACTAATCTCGCCCCCATGCGGGTGACCCAGGCAGCGAACCACACTGAGGTTCTCGCTCGCATGGCTGAGTACTACTCGGAGATGATGGCGCGCATCACTTCACTCCACCAGTTGATGGCGAGAGGTAGCGATTCCACTTTGCCGTCCACACCGAGAGCACCCCACGCTTCACCAGCATCCCCAGCAGCACCAGCAGATGACGACGCTTGATGCGTCTTTTACTCTTCTTTTCTTCCTTTTTATTCCCTTGTACTTTCTTTTGTGTTGAGTCTTTGTGTACTCAGAAAGGTTACACCTTCTGAGAGTTATCTTACTGTTTTCTTTTCATGTTCTTGTTTGAGTTGTGTTTGGCTTGTTTATTTTTGTACTCTTTTAATCTTAGCTTTTGTTGAGATCCACTGAACCCCTTTTGTGATGTGCAGATAGACTTGTCAACTTGGTTTTGAGAAATGGTCATAGGCACGGCCGTGTGGAATTTCCACACGGCCGTGTGAGCTTCACAACCCTACGCAACTCCACTTCCCGCTTTCACACCTCCATTCAAATACCACACTCGGAGATCAGGGGAGTGTTGTTTTTAATACCCACGTCCTCATGTTTTTATTTGCGTTCTTATGTTGCATGTTTGTATGAGTACATTGAGGGCCATGTACAGCTCAAGTGTTGGGGAGAGTTCACACTGCACACGTTCTTTATTCTTGATCATCACTTTCATGCTCATCTAGCCAATGACAGTTCACCCTAAGGAACATGAGTGTATTTTCGAATTTAGGTGAAATTTAAACTTCGGTTGTTACCATGCTCTAGTTTACTCGAAAAACTTAGAAATTTTTTGTCTGATTGCATTTCTTGCACTTTACTTGCTCTGTTAACCCTGATAACGCTAGTTCAGTTTGAAAGGACATTAGTTTCATTTTTCTTGTTAAAAAAAAAAAAAAATATAGGAAATGATGCTCCTTTGTTCTTGGGGTGGAAAGAGCTACCACCTATTCTGTATGCAGCTACTCTCATAAGTCGGATACTAGCTATGCCCTAATGAGAGAAAGAGCTATCTAATAGGCTGCGTGAAAGCTAACACTCCCTGGTGGAAAGAGCTACCACCTTGAAAGGGTGAAAGCCGCCTAGGAGGCATCTTGGGAAATGGCTACCTTTGAGGTTGTGTGCAGCTACCACCGATTTCTTTTTCCTAAATAAGTCCTTGTTTTAATAATGTTCAAGCGTAGACTTGGGGTGGCATGAGTAAGTGTACACACACACACGCTTTCAGATTTTATTTTCTTCGTAATTTGAGTTTTTGCTAGAGTTTTGGTTTTTATCTATCTATGTTTAAATTTTCCCTTTTTGAGAAAACTATCTTTTTACAAGTTTGGTGAACTTAAGGCCAAGCATTTTCATCACTCAACCTTTAATTCTCATGGTATGAACTTTGCTTGAGGACAAGCAAAAGCTTAAGTGTGGGGGAGTTTGATAAGTGCTTGCATGTATATATTTTTGGAAATGTTTTCCAAGCATGAGCATCACATTTTTCAGGCTTTATCGCTAATTTCGTGTGTTTTGGTGTTCTTTCACGCAATTAGGGTTATGGAGACATGGTACGTGAATAAAGGCAAGATTAGGTCAGAATGGTGCCAAGTGGAGATATTTTGTGCAATTACGAAATTCAAGACACAAATCGGGTTCCAACGAGGGGGTATGTGCCAACTTCTAAAGACTTCAAGACAACTCTTGTAGAAGGACACGAAGGCAGTCATGCTCGCTTGTTCCGATTGGTTCAAAGATTTCAAAAGCTCTCCAAGGTTTTCCCATCATCAAGAAATGCCACTTGACCTTTCACATGGGCGTGTGTCCGTCCATGTGACCTCAGGAGAAGAAACGGGCGAAATCGGGGATTAGTATGAAGCTTCCACAAGGCAGAAAATCCACATGGGCGTGTGGAATTCCACACGGCCGTGTGGCTTATCCACACGCCCGTGTGGATCCTCGAGATGGCCAATTATAAAGCCGTTCTGAAGCGTTATTTAGGGGATCTTCTTCCAACTTTGAGAGGAGGTGACGGCTAGGGTTCAGGAGGTTCTTGCTACACTTTGGGGGCGCTTCTTCACCGATTTCATCATCAATCGCTTCCAAGGAGAGCTATTGGGGGAGCCTTCGGCGACTCGATTCGACGAGGTGTGCCTTAGGCTTAGAGGAAGGGGTTCTTTGAAGAAGAAGGAGAAGTTCCCATAGTCTATCAACACGAAACTTAAGGGGGTTTTCTTTATTGATTTCTTGCACTTATCTTCATTTATTTTGATGAACTTGTATTGCTCCATGGAGAGCTAAACCCCTAGTGGGTACTTGGACTTGTAAACTCTAGATTTCCTATGTTTCATTGACTTTAATGCTTTTATTCAATTTGAGTTTGAATTTGAGTTTCAATCTTGTATGCTTATTTGTTTCTCCCTTAGAGTGACACTAGGGTTGAGGGCTAATTCAATCATCCTTTTGACGAGTGACCATCACCATTAGAATTAGATTAACCAAGATTGAAGAGGGTTGAGAGGGTGAGTTGAGAGGTAGTGACACGTCCCCTTTCCCCTCCGGTGTGGTTTTCCCTACCTTTCTATTCCAAGTTTTACCTTCGATCTCAAAGAGAGTTAGGCGTTGAGAGAGGTCTTTCCGCCGGGACTTATTTGTGATTAGGGATCTTTCACCTGGACCAAAGGGATTGATCTAGAGTTGGGAATAGGGTTTACCACTTGGAATCCCTAGAGAATAGCGCAGTCATACGTGGTGTGAGGTGTCGAGAGTTTTCTCTCCGCCGGGACCTCGTAGGTGACTAGTCAAGGTTGACCTTAAATTTGGGACCTTGTATATTTGGATTCCACAACTCTTGAAATCTCTATTGAATAAGAGTAATTGAAGTCTTGCACTTGAAATAAGGATTCTAGGGGGAGCATCGTCCGAGTACCCCATCTTCTTATTGATCTATTTCTACACCCTAACCTTTATTTTCAGCACCTTATTTTTACTTCTTTCCTATTTTATTTTCTTTCACAACAACAATTGGTTTTTTTTATTACTTAACAAAGTGTGATTGTTCTTACGTCTACTCCCTGTGGATTCGACTACTCACCCGTTTGGGTACTTTATTACTTCGACACCCGTGCACTTGCGGAGCACACACGCAAGGGTGTGTCACCTACTAAAAGCTTGGAACCGGATGGCATCCCGTCACTTTTTATCCACCGACGCGGAGTCTTGCTTTGCCTGAAAAGTACTCAGAACCTCCAACGTGAATTGGTGGAAGGATGGTCCATTAATCTCGAATACATTCCTCCAACAATTGTGTGATAGCCAATCCGTAACTTGAGTCTCCATCCCAAGATTCCCTAAAACTTCCCAATCGATGCAGCGAACCGTGCTAAAGGGTTTTGTCTTCAACACCTTGAGTCTTTCTCGGTGGTGTTCTTGTGTGAGGACCCATTCTTCGGGTACGGGTGCTGGCTTGGTTGGCCTTGGACGCTTGGCGGCGAGCTTTTTGACGGGCATCCCTTCAACAAATATGAAAACCAATCACTTCAAGAGGGAAACAAAGTAAAATATAGGGAAAAGCAGAAAACAAATAGGGAAAAAATAGTTGATAAGGGCCATACGGCCTTTATGGGACCGTAAGGTCACTATTCATTCCGAAAGAGTTTCCCGATAAAACTAGATTGAAAAACTTTTGTACAATAATTCATTCACAAACTCATCCACAACAAATATAACAACCATTCCACAAGAATTACTTGAAAGATTTCAAGAAATAACCCAAATAATTCAAAGAAAATAAGAAAAGAAAAACTAGGGCATCTGGTGATTGTCCCGCAAGCGCACGGGGTCGTCAAGTAATAAACCACTCGCGCAAGCACAAGTGGGTCGTATTCCCAAGGGCCCGAGAATCTATCCTTACTTCCTTCTCGCAATATTGTCTAGCCAATCAAATTCGAGAGTAAAAGAAGAAAATGCAAATACAAGAAATAAATGCAATTCACAATACTAAATAACCAGGGCAATAAAAGGATGAAATCAGGGTGAGAAGGCGGTCCCGGATAAGGATCCCCTCAGGGGCTACTGAAGTGTACAGGATGCTGGAATAACATGTAAATGGCTTTTGGACCGAGAAAACCCTAGATTAGGTCAACCCGATGGTCACGGCAGTTGACCCCTAATCCGGTACGAGTATTGAATACGGGCTCTACCCGTATAAATCCTCATACGATTGCAAAGGGTGAGGTGGTTTTCTCAAACTAAGGTTGAATCACAAATAAGCAATTAACCCTAGAATTGGAGGGGTACAAATACCCGATGGTCACGGTGTATTTATACGTATTTCCCTTCCAAGCTTGGTGAGTCTAACACTAGGGCAATGGTCATGCAACCTAGTATTGCCTAAATAGAGATACACAGAGTTCTCATGCATACCCTAACATTCAAAAGCACCAAACAAGGATCACAAACAAGTCTACAAACATTAAATAAAACCAAGCATCCAAAATACACAAGTTCACCCCCAAGGTTCACCTACATCCGGTGACCTTGGGGTTTAGTTGTTCATAATATCAAAATACATACTCAAAAGCATGAAAACAACTAAAGAAAGCATAATCACTCCCTCAAATACGAAAATGGAGTTCCGAAGACGCCACTCAAGAGGTGGCTTCTCTTGTCTTCAACCCTCCTTCAATGATGCCCTAGAGTAGGATCTTGCTCCCAAACGCACTCTCCTCCAAGATCTTAACGTGAAAACGCCCTCAAAGCCCTTCTCCAAGCCGGATTTTATGATGGTGGTGCGGAGCTCCAAGGAAGAAGACTAACTCTCCCCTCCAATGCCCTAGAAAAGTCTTTTAAATCAAGACATCGCGATGCCTTGCCGGTGGCCTTGCGGGCGCAAGGTTGCCCGCAAGGCATCCAGAGAGTTTCTCAGGATTTTTTCCTTTCAGTGCTACAGTACCCTGCTACAGTACCGCTACAGTATTGTGCTACAGTAATTCCACTACAGTACTGCTACAGTGATGAAGCCCAAAAACGCCGTATTTGGTGTCGATTTCTTCATGAATACGTTCTTGAGCTTATTTCGGGCCTGTAACACAAGTAAAGCCACTTTAAACAAGAAAATAGAAAACAACTTAACATAAAGAGAGAATAAACTATACACAAGTACGTATAAAATACGTATATTTAGACGTTTATAAGCATCCAAAAATTTACCATTGAGATCTTGAGAAAACTAGAGTGAAACTTGAAGAAAAATACTAGATCGAAGTCCCTAATGCGTGAGGAGAAGTTTTAGGAGAAAATTTGAGAGGATTAGCCCAAGAAATGGGCTAGAAAGAGGGGGAAGGGTTCAGTTAAAACAAGGAAGAGGAGGGGTGGAGTAGAGAAGAAGGAAGAAGAAAGACTTAAGGAGGGGGCCTGTGCCATACGGCCCAAATACGGCCAAAGGATCGGGTTGGGGCAGACGGCCCCCATACGGCCCAGTATGGCAGCCGTATGCCCAAGGCTAACTTCTCTGGTTTATGGAGCTCATGTGTGCAGACGGACTCCATATGGGTGTATGGAGGCCGTATGAGCTAAAAAGGGCTTGTAAAGACCAGAAACCTACACCTATTGGCCTAAATACATCTCCAAATATAGTTGAAGGGCTTAAAACTTCAATCCAATGCATGAATTGATCGATAAAGCATGTGTTTCTCAAGAAATGAAATGATTACACCATGATACGGAGCAATGAGAGCATGAACATAACTAGACGAAAACATAAGTAAAATATGAGAAGACAAATAAATACTAAGACCTAGAATACAAAAAATGAAATTAAACACCCACGAATGCTTGGGTTGCCTCCCAAGAAGCGCTTGTTTAATGTCACGAGCTTGACGTACCTTTTTGCTTACCTCACGAGGGTTCAAAGAGTTTGAAGTGTCCCCCAAGTGCCTTTGGAATGTTGCTATTTAAGTACAATTTCAATCGTTGTCCATTCACCTTAAAAGTATCTTTCTCGAGGTGGCTTACCTCTACTGCACCATGGGGAAAGATTTGAGTAACATTGTATGGACCTGAGCAGCGTGATATGAGTTTCCCTGGAAATAATTTCAACCTAGAGTTGAAACACAACACTTGATCTCCTACATGAAGATTTTTGGTTGCTTGACATGTCGGTCATGGTACTCTTTTACTCTTTCTTTGTAAAGTTTCGAGTTCTCGTAGGCCATGGAGTGCCATTCGTCAAGTTCATTCAGTTGGAGCTTCCTCTTGTTACCTACAAGGGTAGTGTCAAGATTCAAAAACTTAATTGCCCAGTAGGCTTTATGTTCAAGTTCAACTGGTAAGTGGCAGTCTTTCCCATAGACTAGCCTATATGGAGTGGTTCCTATAGGGGTCTTGTAAGCCGTCCTGAATGCCCAAAGAGCGTCATCAAGATGTTCTGCCCAATCTCTTCGGTTTTGAGATACTGTTTTCTCCAGAATTCGCTTTAAATCTCTGTTGGACACTTTTACTTGCCCACTAGTTTGCGGGTGGTACGGTGTTGCCATCTTGTGGGAGATGCCTTAACGCTTCATAATTTTTTCAAATTGGGATTGCAGAAATGAGTGCCTCTGTCACTGATGATTGCACTTGGACCACCAAATCTGGTGAACAATTTCTTCAGGAATTTTACCACTGACCTGGCGTGACTTGTTTGTAAGGCTTGAGCTTCTACCCATTTGGATACATAATCAACTGCTACGAGTATGAACTTATACCCGTGGGAGCTCGGAAAGGGTCCTATAAAATCAATTCCCCACACATCAAAGACTTTACAAGCTTGATTCCAGTTTTGGGGCATCTCATCACAGCGAGAAATGTTGCCTACTCGCTGACATCTGTCACAAGATTGTATGAATTTCTGGGTATCTTGAAATAATGAGGGCTAATAGAAACCCGCATCAAGAATTGATAAACGTCTAAATATACGTATTTTATACGTATTTGTGTTATTTTTCTGTTTTCTTTTTGTTAAGTTATTATCTATTTTCGTGTTTAAAGTTGTTTTATTTGTGTTGCAGGCCATGAATAAGCTCAAGAACATATTTACGAAGAAATCGACACCAAATACGGTGTTTTTGGGCTTCAGCACTGTAGTCGGTACTATAGCAGGGTACTGTAGCACCCGGAAAAAACTGACAAAGTCTCTGGAGGCCTTGCGGGCAACCTTGCGCCCGTAAGGTCACCCGCAAGGCATCGCGATGTCATGAATTAAAAATGCTTTTATAGTATTTTTTAGAGACTTGGCCTTCTCCTTGGAGCTCCACACCACCATCATCAAATCCGGCTTGGAGGAGGGCTTTGAGGGCGTTTTCACGGCGAGATCTTGGAGGACAGTGCACTTGGGAGCAAGATCCTACTCTAGGGCAACATTGAAGGAAAGTTGAAGACAAGGGAAGCCACCTCTTGAGTGGCGTCTTCAGAACCCCATTTTCATCTTTGAGGGAGTGATCATGCTTTATTTAGTTGTTTTCATACTTTTGAGTATGTATTTTGAGATTATGAACAACTAAACCCCAAGGTCACCAGATGTAGGTGAACCTTGGGGGTGAACTTGTGTATTTTGGATGCTTGGTTTTAATTAATGTTTGTAGACTTGTTTGTGATCCTTGTTTGGTGCTCTTGAATGTTACGCGAGGCTGGCAGCCTCGCGGGCGGCCTTGCGGGCGCATGGGCGCCCGCAAGGCTCCCAGCCGCGAGGCTGGGGCTCTCGTGGCCTTCCTCGCGGGCGCGAATGCGCCCACGAGGCTTCCCAAGTGATTGACCATGCCTTTTATGGGCGTTTAGAGGTCCGTAAGGTCCCGAAAATTCAAAATTTCGGCATGGTCTCCCCTGGAACTTCAAGAAAAAATGGATATACAACATCTACTCGCCGAAATATACAATTAAACACACTTGAACTACACCGAATAAATGAACGAACACTAAGAGTTTAAGACAAGCATGGATCAAATAAACAACACAAATACGAAAAACAAAAGCCACAAACACAACAAACAACACGAGTACGAAAAATTGAAACACAAAGAATTTAAAACTTGGGTGGCCTCCCAAGAAGCGCTTGTTTAACGTTATTAGCTCGACGAACCTTTTTATTACCTCAGAGAGGCTTGAAAATTGTGTGCTCCTCCCGGCTACAAAGGGCATAGGAGCTACCACAGAAAATAGAAATTCCCTGCCGGGTTAATGCCAATGTGGAGGATATGCATGAACTACCTTTTGGCCTCCACCGGAAAAGCTTCGGTCGGGAATTATGCAATTTCAATTTGGGAGGATTTTGAGATGCCGTGAGCTTCCTCCCAGGTTCTTCGTCGGCCCCGACCAAGATTTCTTCAGGAACCCCAAGAAAATGTTTGGGCCTCCAAGGAAATAACTTCTGTTGAGAATTATCCAAACATGGCATGGGTGGGTCCTTAGACACTTTCAATCTTCTACCCACATCGTTTTCCTCAACCGTCATTGGAAATGCTCGAAATGCCCAGAAACGTTGTTTGGGCCTCCAGGGAAACAGGTTTGGTTGAGAATTTGTTAATCTTGGCATGGGTGGATAATTGCATAGCAGTAACATCCTCTCCACATTTCGTTTCTCAACCTTAGTTCGGTGAACTGTAATTGCCCACAGAAAATGTTTTGGTCTCCAAGGAAAAATCTTTGGGTGGGAATTATCCAGGCCGGGCATAGGTGGGTTTTTGAATGGCATCGATCTCCTTCCCACATTTTCAACAATCCCAGATACTTCCCGTTTGTTCTCGGTATGAAGATTAGCTTCTATGCACAGTGCTTGCTTCGATAGTAATGATGCCACTTCTTCTGCCTTTTTATCTTCCAACTCACCACAATCATTTTCCACCTCCTTTTCAATGACACGCTCTTCTTCTTCATAACTATTTTCAGATGGGACTTTACTCATTTGTTCAGGAGCTGGTGGCAAGTCAGCCAATACCTTGAAAAGATCTCCCATCTCTTTCTCCACTCTATGAAGAGACGTTTGTACCTCCAAAAGTGCAGTGTCAACAGCAGTAAATTTTTTTTCTGTGTGAACCATAAATCTTGCAAGTACATCCTCTGTAGTAAATTCCTGCTTTTGAGGCTGAGGACTTGGAGGAGGCTTGACCCACTGCCCTTGAGGTGTGGGGCAAATTAAGATCTCGTTTTGGGGGCATTCCCGTTGTTGTCCACGAAAATGACTCGGTGCACCCCAATGTGAGTTGTATGAGTTGGTGCATGGACTGCTCTGAAGTGATCTCTGGGCAATAAATTTGTTCAGCCTTTCTTCAAGTGCGTCAATAGTAGCGGCTAAAGCTGAATCTTGATCGTTCAAATAACAAGCTCCCTGCATTGGCTCAGAAAATTGTACCTCGCACCAAAGAAAAACCAAAGAACAAAATCAAATAAATAAATAAGAAGAAAACAAGAAAATAAAGTAGAATATACAAAAATAAGAAAAATGGCTAGAGCAATAGACTACAGGTTTTCCTAGTATCCCTTGTGTCCCCGGCAACGGCGCCAAAAACTTGATGAGCGTCCCGCAAGTGCACGGGGTCGTCAAGTAATACCCTGTGTGTGACACAGGGGTCGTATTCCACGGGGCCAAGGAGCTACTATTACTTCCCCTTCATCTATTTCCTAGCCTAACAATACGAGAGAATAGTACATCTACTAAAATCTATAAATAAAAGGATAAGGCTACCACTCCACGCCAAATAAGCATACAAGGGACGGACGAACAGGAAAAGGCGTGATTTGGACAGAGAATCCCCCTAGGGTTGTCATTAAGGCCTGAATTAAGGATGATGTGTTGTGATGGTGGTTTGGACTGAGAGATTCCTAAATTAAGCTAATCCCGAATCCCTCGGTGATTAGCCCTAATCCCATACAAGTATTGACCGGAATCCCTTCCGGTCAATTCCTTCTACGATTGCAATGCACTCAGGGAATCCCTTATCAGGAATAGACACTCTTCTGGGTCTAAGCCTAACATTCAGAGGGGTACCTAATACTCGAATCCCACGGCGTATTGGTACATGAATCCCTTTCAGTCTATGTGAGTCTAGTACAAGGGCGATGGTCACGCTCCAAGTACAACCTAGAAATTGAACAACAGAGTTCTCATGCGGTCCAAGACAGTAAAGCACACATAGAAAGAATCACAAACCATAGAAATTCTTATACAAGAAATTCAACATCCAACACTAAATCACAAAGGATTATCACCCATAATTACAACAAATCTACCCTAGGGTTCATCATGCCGAAATCACATACAAGTTAGTTCCTCATGAAAGAGGAACACTCATACAAATCCAAGGAACAAATAAACATAAAGAGAAGCTATAAAAACTCCCTCAAGCTTTGGATCGCCTTGGATGGATGAAGATCGCCGGAGTCGCCGAGATTTCTTCTCAAACGATGCTTTGAAGCTCTAGATCTCCCCCCTATTTCCTCCAACAAAGTTTGCCTCCCTCTTGGTGAAGAATGGCGCGGTGGATCGCCGGAAAACGCCGCCGGCGAAGGTGGGGCGGCGGCCCAAGAAGAGGAGAAGAAGAAGATGTTGAATGATCCCCAAAAATGCCCTAATTTTGGCTTTTAAAACTCTTTGTCGGGCATCCATACGGGCGGCCTTGCGGGCGCATGCTTGCCCGCAAGGCTCCCAGCCTTTTTCCAAGAAAAACCCCGTTTCGTGCTATAGTAATTCGTCTACAGTACTGCTACAGTGATGAAAGCTCGAAAACGCCGTATTTGATACGGATTTCTTCCCATATACGTTCTTGAGCTCATTTTGGCTTCTTCAAGGCCTGTAACACAAATAAAACCAATTTAAACGCGAAACGGGCATCAACTCATCAGAATACATGCAAAATAGTGCAAGAATAAATCGTATAAATATGTACATTTAGACACTTATCACAATCGTAGGAATGTGGATTTGGAAGAAATTCCTATCTATATTCCTAGGAGATTAGGGTTCAATCACCGAGAAATTGGGGTTGTTCTAATCTTGGAATCTCATGGTCCATTTTACCGTTGCATCTTTTGTTCATCATCCATGTTTCATGATAACCCCTCAAGCGGATCCACATCCATAGGCCTTTGCATTACATTGAGTTTCTTGCTTGCTTATTGCTTCTTCTCTCTAATTTGTTCATAATCTTGTTTTAAATTTTAATTGCACCTAGTAGAGTAAATTCCATCACTTGAGATCTTAGGCTAGATAATAGCTCGAGAAGGAGTAGTAGGAGATCTTTAGCCCCGTGGAATACGATCCTTGTGTCTTCGCACGAGGTATTACTTGGCGATCCCGTACACTTGCGGGGAATCAATCAAACACCGCTACAGTAACACCGCTCTCAGGATCGCTTGCGGCCGACCTCACGGCCGTGAGGTTGCCCGTGAGAACTTCCAGACCTAGCGATTTTTTAAAATCTTCGCATTTCATACTGCTACAGTGCCGCTACAGTGCCCGGTGCTCTAAAACCTCGATTTCCTTGTCAATTTCTCCGCCATTCACTACGTTGAGCTCACCAAGGCCTCATTTGTACTTGAAACATGAAATAAAACAATTTAGACCGAAAAGCGCATCGATTCATCGAAAAGATAACAAAATAATACATATGAATAGATATAAAATACGTATATTTAGGCGTTTATCAACCAACACGAAAGAAAAAAAATAGGGACCAAACAACCAAACAACCGATTGCGTTCCCGCAACACGGGGTGAAGTGTCAATCCCTTGCGTTATCACAAGTGTACGTGTGTCGTCAAGTAATAAAGTAGACCCCAAAGGGTTCGGTTGTTGAACCATAGGGAACAGAAGTACTAGTAATTACTCATCTTTTTTTATCTAACCTAATTAGTGTAATGTGTGTTGATCTAATGGCTAAGCCTAAGAGTGTTACTACAAGTGCACAGGGACTAAAAAGAGAGGGAGTTATCAATCAATAAAAGTGGGGTATCCGAATAATGCTCCCCCTAGGATTCTGGTGTTAAAGTAGATTACACGTGTTTCTAAACGAGCTAATTGATGTCATGGGTATCCTAAGATATATCGGTCCCTGCCTCCAGACAACCGATAACTAGTCCCCTACGTGGTCCTGGCGGAGAATTCTCTAGGGATCCCTCACACCACATATAACTGCTTAAAGCTCTAGGGATCCCAAAGATATAACCAATTCCTAAAAGTAGATCCAACCTCGCCCCCAGGTGAAAGATCCCTAACCCCCTACGAGGTCCCGACGGAGACTTCTCTCAACGCCTCACACCACATATGGTTGCTTGACACTTAGGGAATATGGAGATAGGAAATATCTGTCAGAAGGCAAAGGGGACACTCCGATATCTCACGGCTCACCGTCTCAATTCTCTTTACTCTTGGTAATTCTAAACCTAGCGGGGATATCTCTCTTCACTAGATTGAATAAAACATGCAAGACAATTAACAATAGAATCAAAAGCACAAGCAAGCATTAAGAACTCAAGAGCAAAACTCAATGTAGTAAATTCGAATATAAACACAATGTAAATCTAATGAAAATATGAATCCTATGGTTTACATGTCCGAATACCCTCTAGGGGTTTAGCTCTCCTTGGAGCTAGTCACAACGCCATTGAAAATAACCCCCTAAATCCGTGATGATGGTCTTGATGGGTAGTTTCCACGTCTGGATTGAATCCACTCCGAAGCTAGGTCACCGGTGGCTTCCTTGATGCTGTAACGTAGGAGGAATTGATCCAAGTTTGTGAGGAAAGCTTTCCGAAGCGACAAAGAACTCTCTTCAAGCCCTAGCCACCTTTCCTCTTGAAAGTAGCCAAAAAGATCCCTAAAAATTATAGCAAGGAGGCTTTTATAAATTGAAATCGGGGCTTCACACGGGTATCCACACGGGCACTCACACGCTGTGTATTGTAGCCACACGCCTGTGTAAAAATTTCACACCAGGTGAATAGTGAGTTTTCCTCAAAATCATTCTTCGAGTCCACAAGGTCGGGCACACGCCCATGTGGTAGGGTGTATGGCTTTCTGTCCTTTGAAACCTTTAAAACCTTCTCCTATTTATGCGCAAAAGCTGGGAAATAGACGTACTGCTGCCTTCGTGCCCTTCCGATACATGTGATGATTTGAACTTCTCCGAAAGTTGGCAACACCTCCATGTATGCGAGCACAGCTTCTATTTCTGTCTTGAAATGTGCCATCACTCCCTATCTTTGCTTCCTTTCTTATATTTCATACCTCCAAGGCCCCGTTTGCAAAAAAGAACACAAAATACACCTTATTAGTGATACCGCCTAATAAAAGTGATGCTCAGTACATACAAAATGATGTTATAAAATATATGTATACAAGCACTTATCAACAACATAGATGAAAAGAAAGAGAAAAAAAAAACGTCTAAAACACTTGTTGGTAGGGAAAATCCCTTCCCAACTAAACAAAATAGCACAAACAAACAAAATAACAGGAACGTGCGTATTGGTCTACATAATAAAAAAAATTATTTAAGTTACAAACAGCCTGAAAATAACCTTGAAGACAAGTGTAAGGGTTGATGACCTTACACTTGGTCAGCGGGCATACATTTCAACATGGGCCAAGCCACGAGGGCGCACAGCTGCATGGATTGGATAGCGTGCGGTTAGTGCCAGGCGTGTGTTGTGTCATGACCAAGAGCGGGTGGAATATCCGGCACGATCATGTGCTGAGACCGTGAGGCACACACGCGCTGGACCGTGGGCGTCCGCTTGACCGATGAGCGCGTGGGGCAGACGCACCCATACCAAGAGTCTAGGCGTGGCGGGACACTTGATCAGGTGTATGCAAGTGGACATGCGGTCGAGAGCGTGGCCGAGCCAGGGACGAAGATGGCTCGCGATATTACCGTGCGTGACCGGTACCGCTGCACGCTGTGACCAAGGGTGGCTGGTTAAAGCTACAGTCACGTCGGTGGACTCTGAAAGCAAAGTGAAGTCAGGGACTTCACGTCAAACCTGTATTAGGCATGGGGCTCAATTAATCTTGGGGAATTTAGGGTAGCTCTTGTAATAGGGTCTAATGTGTCTTTAGGAGGAGACAATGCCTCTTGGTGTTGGTTTCTGGCCATGGTTGTAAACATTTCTCAATCTAAAAGAGTTTATGTTTTTCTCTCTCAAAATGGGTTTCATGTGTCGTGTTTCTTGTACCGTGAATGTTTTCCGGTTTTGCTCGCTCTTCTTTATTTCGTTGTGCTTATGATACAAACAGGAATTCATTAACTGTTCTTGCAAGGAAGGTTGACTTGTCGCTATGGTGCATGTCAGGTGCCGCATGGCCAAAGGTGATCGGTTGGGGCCGTGATAGCTGGTATCAGAGCCCGAGTTTGTGACTTAAAGCGAAGTGCGAGAAGACGTACAAGTGAAGACGGTTAGAATTGTGACTAGCAAGAAGGATCGTTTGGATCGCCTTAAGGAGACAGTCGAGTGGATAGAGAATGTCATCGGGAGTATTGCCGATCAGCTCGTTAGACTGTCGAAGATGGTGGAAGATCTTGTGGGCGGATTGAGAGAAAGCCAGTTGGCTGATGAAGTCTTGAAGATGAAGGTACAGTCCCTAGAGACTAAACTCATCAGTCACTATTGGGTGCCTTGAAGACCATCAAGAGTAATGGGGCTATAAATTCTCTTATTTATATGGGGCTGACACTGAATGGAAAGGCCATACAAGGGATGGTGGATACAAGCGCAACTCATACATTCATTAGGAAGGATGTTGCCACTCAGTTGGGACTAAGCATGGGAACGCACACGAGCCAAGTGAAAGCCGCCAACTCTCAGGCACAGGCAGTGACTGGGAAGATCTCTGGCGTGACCATTCACATGGGTGGATGGCAAAAGAAGATTGACTTGCAGGCTGTCGTATTGGATGATTTTGAGTTGATATTGGGGATGGAGTTCCTGAAGTCTGCTAAAGCCGAAGTTGTTCCACATTTGGGTGGTGTTCTTATAATGGATGAGAAGAACCCATGCTTTGTGGCTGGAGTAGTGTCGAAGGAGAAGAAAGAGAAGGAGTCAATACTTTCTGCGCACCAGGTGGTGCAAGCGTTGAAACATGGAGAACCCACTTATGTAGCTGCTTTGTTGGAAGTACAGGAAGATTTGGTGAGTGATCTACCCTCAGTTGTGGCTAAAGTCTTGAAGGAGTATCAAGACGTGATGTCGCCAGAACTACCCAGTGAACTCCCACCCCGGCGGGCAATAGATCACCAAATCGAGTTGAAGCCGGGCTGCAAACCCCTTGCCCGGGCTCTCTATCGAATGTCTTCGTTGGGGTTAGCTGAACTGAGGAGACAATTGACAGAGATTCTTGATCTTGGCTTCATTCAGACATCAAAGGCTCCATATAGTGCACCGGTGTTTGATAAGTGTCTAAATACACCACTCTGTAACGGTGAACTACTTATACTTTCATGCATTAATTGAATAAAACCGGTGCCCTTTGATGTGTTTTTCTTGTTTTTCTTATTTCAGGACATCAACAGACCATTTACGTTGAGAGGAGCATTTACAACTAGAAAATCAAGGCCAAGTAGCGAAGAAATGAAGGATAAACGAGCTCCGAAGGGCATCCTAGCGTTCCTACGCAACCAGGCATCTTTTAGAGCCTGTGTGGGGGCTGTGCATAGCCCGCACACCCCTAGCAGAGGGGTGTGGGGCCTGGTGTGCGGCCACACACCAGGCCGCACATTGGCCGCATACTAGTCAGGTATTTAAGCCCGATTAGGGCTTTTTCTTGAGGATTTTTGGAAATCGACGCCTCCAAACACCCCCACGCTCAAATCTTCATCAAAGGTAGTCATTTTCTAGAGAATTCAAGTGGGAGAAGAGGGGAGGAACTTGAAGATCGTCATCTTAGGGCTTGCCGACACGGATTCGGTGAGTGACCACTGATAAGTGTCTAAATACACCATTTTGTAATGGTGAATTACTTATACTTTCATGCATTAATTGAATAAAACAGTTGCCCTTTGATGTGTTATTACTTATCTTAGGCATCCATGGACTAGTTGCGTTGTGAGGAGCGTTTACACCTAAAAAATCGAGGCGGAGGAGCGAAGAAACGAAGGATAAACGAGTTCCGGAGAGCGCCCAAGCGTTCCTACACAACCCGAGGACTTTTAGGGCCTGTGTGCGGGCTGTACGCAGGCCGCACAACCCTGGCAGAAGGGTGTGCGGCCACATGTGCGGCCCGCACACAGGCCGCACACTGGTCGGGGTATTTAAGCCCGACTAGGGTTTTTCTTGAGGGACTTTTGCCAACGACGCCTCCGAACACCCCCACGCTCAAAGCTTCATCAAAGGAGGTCGTTTTGGAGTGAAATCAAGGGAGAGAAGGCGGAGGGACTTGAGGATCATCATCCTAGAGCTTGCCGGCGCGGATTCGGCAAGTGTCTTTATCAACCCTAGTCGACACGGTCAAGAGGGAGTTTTGAGTTCTCTTATTGATGTATTCTTATTTGTGCAAACTTCCCTTATTATTCATGTCGAACTAAACCTCCCAAGGCCACCGGGCAACCGGTGAACCTTGGGAGGAATACTTGTATTTGATGCTTTGCTTTTAATTCAATGAATGGATGGTGTGGATTTTGGTTTCATACATTGTGTGCTTAATTGTAGTGATTTGCATGAGAACTCTGCATTTCATCTTAGCGAAATTGCTTATAGATAACTCCAACCAAGGCTCCTTAGTCCCAATGACATCGTGTGAGTATCCTTTGGATAAAGGAACTTGTACTGGATTAGGGCTACACTACAGAGGTTCCGGGGTAGTCGACTCCCGAGCCTAGACGGACCAAAACAATACTCCATGCATGCATTACCTGTTTTTATAGCATCCTTACTTGTATTTCTCTCGGGGGAATCCTCGCCCTGATAAACGTCTAAATATACGTATTTTATACGTAATTGTGGAAATTATTTTATTATCTTTTTAATGAGCTGATGCCCTTTTTCGGTCTAAATCTCTTTATCTTTGTATTTCAAGCCTGTCAGAAGCTCTGGGGACTCGACGACGAGATGGGGAACGAATTCAACATCAAAACAGCGTTTTTGAGACGGGATACTGTAGAACAGTACTGTAGCTTTTACTGTAACAGTTACTGTAGCTCATGACGGGTTTCTCGGCAGAAAAGTAAAAATCCCGAGGGGTCAGCATACCGGCTGTATGCTGACCCGTTTACCCATCGGGATTTGGGTGTTTAAAAGGGGCATTAGGGCATCTTGAAAGAAGACTTTTGGCCACCATTCTCCACCATCATCTTCTAGGGTTTCAAGGCAAGTGGAAAGGGCAGATCTGAGGTGGAAATCAAGGGGAGAAGAGGTTTTGCTATCAAGGAGAAGATCTAGGAGCTTGCCGGCGCGGATCCGACAAGTTCTCATCACCACCTTCTAGTCTTCATCTTAGAGGAGTTTGCTTTGAGTTTTATCTTGTATTCTTTGTATTTCTTGCTTTCTCCTTTGTTGATGATGAACTAAACACCCAAGGTCGCCGGGCATCCGGTGAACCTTGGGATGAACTTGCTTTGTATGGATGCTTAGATTTACATTCATGGTATTTGGTTTGTTTTGTGGTTCATGCTTGGTGTACTTTGATGTATTGGTATGCATGAGAACTCTGTGTATCGATTTCTAGGTTTTAGTAGGTTGCGTGACCATCGCCCTACTTTTAGACCCCCAAGCTTGGAAGGGATACATGTACAAATACGCCGTGACCATCGGGTATTTCGTACCCCTCCAGCATTAGGGTTGTGCCTAGTTTGTGCTTCAACCCTAATTTGAGAATCTCGTGCCTTTAATGCAATCGTAAGAGGATTTGGGCGGAAGGAATTCCGTATCAATACTCGTACTGGATTAGGGGCCAACTGCCGTAACCATCGGGTTGGTCTACCTGAGGATTCTCCCGGCCAAGAACCACCAGTACCTGTGTAATTCTAGCATCCTACTAGCTTTAGTAATCCCGAGGGGATCCTAGCCCGGGACCTCACGCTTTCATTATTATTTGCTTCCTTGAATATGCTCATGTGGTGTGCCTGAGTCCATGTGTTTATAGTTATCTTTGTTAGTTTTCTTATCTTGTTTTAATTATCCTTCTTTGGTAGACTAGACAGTGCCGTCTAGGGGGAAGTAATAGCAGCTCCTGGGACCCCAGGGAATACGACCCTCTCACGCGTGCGTGAGAGGTATTACTTGACGACCCGTGCGTTTGCGGACAATCGACCAAGTTTTTGGCGCCGTTGTCGGGGACTCCAAGAATGCTAGGAAAACCTTTAGCTCACTGCTTTAGTCATTTATCTTTCTTTTTGTGAATATTTGTTTTTGTATGTGTCTTTTGCCATTTTGTTCATATTTGCTTATTTTCCTTCTTTCTTGTTTTCTTTGTTAGCTTATTATTTTTAGTCTTATTATTTATACAGGGCCATGGATTTTCAAGAAAATATGTTGGTCGCCAAAATCTATGCACTTGAGGAACAAAATAATATGTTTTCCACAAAAGTCTATAATCTTGAGAAGAAGATGGATTGTCTCTTTGCCATGAAAGCAAGCCAAGGCATTACACAACAACCAAGACCTCAACAACTCCAAGTTACCCAATTTCAGCCACAACATCGGCAAGAGAGGAAATACACTACTGAAGATGTTCTAGCAAGGTTTATGATCAGTACAGATGCAAGGTTTGCAATAATGGACAAACGACTTGATGAATTTGGTACAATACTAAGGAATGTCCAAGCTTCAATCAAAGCACTTGAGAACCAAGTTGAGAAACTTGTTAGGGCAAATTCCGAGCCTTCTTTGGGTAGCCCAATGAACAATATTGAAAATAACCCAAGTGAAAACCGGGCGTATATCAATCTTATGAGTGGGCAACAATTGGAAGATGGGGTAAAGCAAGACAATGAGGAGGTCATCATGGCTATAGACATATGTGAGGAAGTAGAGGAGGCCCCATCTACCACATTTCAAGAAACTACTTGCCCCGATATCGATCATTCAATCAACAAATCGATAACCTTCAAGTGCAGAGAAAAAAATTTGGGAATTGTATTTGAAGATTTGGGGAGGAAACCAATGTAATCCTTGAACCCACCTATGCCGGGCTTGAACAATTCCCAACCAAAACTTTTTCCATGGCGGCCCAAGCAAATTTTATGGGCCACTTTTGATCATTCAAGAAAGGTTTAGAGAAGAAATGTGAAAAGGGTGTTAAAGCGTCCAATTAATCCACCTATGCAAAGCTTGATAAGTTCTCAACCCAACTTGTTCCCTTGGAAACCCAAACAACACTTATGGGTAATTCAAGGTGATTTGACAATGGCCGAGGAGCAAGATGTGGGTAGGAGGTTGACGCCATTCGAAGTAATAGCAGCTCTTGGGACCCCAGGGAATACGACACTCTCACGCGTGCGTGAGAGGTATTACTTGACGACCCGTGCGCTTGCGGACAATCGACCACGCCCAGAGCCTTGTCTTCTCTATCTGATTTTCCATTGTTGTGCGCAAACTGTCTTTGATTGAAGTTTCTATCGTTAGTTTTAATTTCATTTCATTACAACAACGTCTGTTTTGATTCGACTAAACAATTGTCGAAGAGGAAGTAATAGTGGATTTCGGGACCCCAGGGAATACGACCCTCTTGTGCCCGCACAAGAGGTATTACTTGACGACCCGTGCACTTGCGGCTGGGGAGCCACGTGCCCGCTTTCTAGCGACGCGCGCGGCGACCATCAACCACATCACATCTAGTCGACACATTCAAGAGTTAGTTCTTGGTGTTTTATTAATGTATCTTTCATTGTGTGAATTTCCCTTCTCTATTATGTCGAACTAAACCTCCCAAGGCCGCTGGGCAACCAGTGAACCTTCCAGAAAAAGCAGGATGGCTCTCTTTGACATAATTAAGAAGGGAAATTCATACACCAAAACCTCCCTCTTGAATGTGTCGACTAAACGTGATGTAGACACTCGTCGAATCCGCTTCGGTATGCCCAAAGATGAAGATCTTTGAATTCGCCCATCTTCTCCCACTTGAATTCGATCGAAAATGACCTCCTTTGATGAAGATTTGAGCGTGGGCTGTTTGGAGGCGTCGTTAGCCAAAAGTCCCCAAGAAAAAACCCTGGTCGGGCTTAAATGCTCGACTCGTGTGTGGCCAATGTGCCACACACATGGCTGAACACCCCTCTGCCAGGGATGTGCGGCCTGTGCACAGCCCGCACACGAGCCACAAAAGGGGCCTCATTGTGTAGGAATGCTTGGGAGCCCTCTGGAACTCGTTTATCCTTTGTTTCTTCGCTCCTTGGCCTTGATTTTCCAGTTATAAATGCTCCTCTCAACGTAAATGGTGAGTAGATGCCCTGAAATAGGAAAACAAGAAAAACACATCAATCGGCATAGGTTTTATTCAATTAATGTATGAAAGTATAAGTAGTTCACTGTTACAAAACGGTGTATTTAGACACTTATCAACTGTGCGTGGACTACAGGGCGTTGAACAAGATCACGATGGGGAACAAGTATCTAATTCCTTTCATTCAGGATTTGTTTGATTGGTTGGCCAAAGTAACATATTGACACACCCTTGCGTGTGTACTCCGCAAGTGCACGGGTGTCGAAGTAATAAAGTACCCAAACGGGTGGGTAGTCGAATCCACAGGGAGTAGACGTAAGAATAATCACACTTTGTTAAGTAGCCAAAGATAAATCGATTGTTGTTGTGAAAGAAAATAGAATAAGAAAGAAATAGAAATAAAGTGCTGAAAATAAAAGCTAGGGTGTAGAAATAGATCAATAAGAAGATGGGGTACTCGGACAATGCTCCCCCTATAATCCTTGTTTCAAGTGCAAGACTTCAAATACTCTTATTCAATAGAGATTTCAAGAGTCGTGGAATCCAAAGATACAAGGTCCCAAATCTAAGGTCAACCTTGACTAGTCCCCTACGAGGTCCCGGCGGAGAGAAGACTCTCGACACCTCACACCACGTATGACTGCGCTATGCTCTAGGGATTCCAAGTGGTAAACCCTATTCCCAACTATAGATCAATCCCTTTGGTCCAGGCGAAAGATCCCTAATCACAAATAAGTCCCGGCGGAAAGGCCTCTCTCAACGCCTAACTCTCTTTGAGATCGAAGGTAATACTTGGAATAAGAAGGTAGGGAAAACCACACCGGAGGGGAAAGGGGACGTGTCGCTACCTCTCAACTCACCCTCTCGACCCTCTTCAATCTTGGTTAATCTAATCCTAATGGTGATGTGATAAGTGCTTGATTATATATATTTTATAATATCAGTTTATATGCATTGAGCATCACTTTTATCAGGTTTTAGCATTAACAAGGTGTGTTTTGTGTTCTTTTGTGCAAACAGGGCTTTGGAGACATGACATACAGGAAGAAGCAAAGATAGGGTGTGATGACACATTTCAAGACCACAATCAGAAGCTGTGTTCATATGCATGGGGGTGTTGCCAACTTTCGGAGGAGTACAAGTCATTACACAAACCGAAAGGGCACAAAGGCAGTAGTACGCCCATGTCCCAGCTTCCGTACAAAGCAGAAGAAGGTTCTTGAGGATTTCAAAGCATAGAAAGCCACACACCCTACCACACGAGCGTGTGTCCGACCGTGTGGACTCCAAGCAGTACTGTAGCAGAGTACTTCACACGCCCGTGTGGAATTTCCACACGGGCGTGTGGCTGGCCGTGTGGATGCCCGCGTAAAGCCCCGAATTCAAATTATAAAAGCCGCCTTGTGATAATTTTTAGGGATCTTTTTGGCCACTTTGGGGAGACAAGGCGGCTAGGGCTTGGAAGGAGTTCTTTGCGGCTTTGGGAAGCTTTCCTCACCAACTTGGATCGATTCCTCCTCCGTCATAGCATCAAGGAAGCCATCGGCGACCTAACTTCGGAGTGGATTCAATCCAGACGTGGAAACTACCCATCAAGACCATCATCACGGATTCAAGGGCATTATTTTTATGTCTTTGGAACTTTATTCTGAATTTATTATTTGTTTTGTGACTCGCTCCATGGAGAGCTAAACCCCTAGAGGGTATTCGGACATGTAAACCCTAGGATTCTTATTTTCATTAGATTTACATTATGTTTCTATTCGAATCTATCAGTTTGAGTTTTACTCTTGAGTTCTTAATGCTTGTTTGTGCTTTTGATTTCATTATTAATTGCCTTGCATGTTTTATTCAATCTAGTGACGAGAGAGATCACCGCTAGGTTTAGAATTACCAAGAGTAAAGAGGGTCGAGAGGGTGAGCCGTGAGATAGCGGAGTGTCCCCTTTCCCTTCCGACAGATATTTCCTATCTCCATATTCCCTAAGTGTCAAGCAACCATATGTGGTGTGAGGCGTCGAGAGAATTCTCCGCCGGGACCTCGTAGGGGGTTAGGGATCTTTCACCTGGAGGCAGGGTTAGATCTACTTTTAGGAATTGGTTATATCTTTGGGATCCCTAGAGTTTTAAGCAGTCATATGTGGTGTGAGGCGTCGAGAGAATTCTCCGCCGGGACCTCGTAGGGGACTAGTTATCGGTGACCTGGATGCAGGGGCCGTTATACCTTTGGATACCCACGACTCATTATCTTCGTTTAGAAACACTTGTAATCTACATCCAACACCCGAATCTTAGGGGGAGCATTGTCCGGATACCTCATTTTTATTGATTGAGAACTCTTTTCCTTTTATTTCCTGCGCACTTGTGGTGACACTCTTAGTGTTGGCCATTAGATCATCACATACTACACTCATTAGGCTAGATAACAAAAGAGGGGCTATTACTAGTACTTCTGTTCCCTGTGGTTCGACAACCCGACCCTTTGGGTCCACTTTTATTACTTGACGACCCGTGCACTTGCGGTAACGCAAGGGGTTGACACACATCACCCTGTTGTGTTGTTGCGGAGACGCATCATGATGGTCACTCGTCAAAAGGATGAACGGATTAGCCCACAACCCTAGTGTCACTCTAAGGGAGAAACAATTAAGCACACAAGATTGAAACTCAAATTTAAACTCAAATTGAATAAAAGCATTAAAGTCAATGAAACATAGGAAACTTAGGGTTTACAAGTCCAAGTACCCACTAGGGGTTTAGCCCTCCATGGAGCAATACAAGTTCATCAAAATAAATGAAGATAAGTGCAAGAAATCCATAAATAAAACCCCCTTAAGCTTTGTGTTGATAGACTATGAGGGCTTCTCCTTCTTCTCCAAAAGAACTCCTTCCTCCAAGCCTAGGGCACACCTCGTCGAATCGAGTCATCGAAGGCTCCCCCAATAGCTCTCCTTGGAAGGAATTGATGTTGAAATCGGTGAAGAAGCACCTCCAAAGTGTAGCAAGAACCTCCTGAACCCTAGCCGTCACTCCCTCTCAAGTTTGGAGGAAACTTCCCTCAAATAACGCTTCAGAACGGCTTTATAATTGGCCATCTCGAGGATCCACAAGGGCGTGTGGATGAGCCACACGGCCGTGTGGAAATTCCACACAGCCGTGTCGAAATTCCACACGCCCATGTGGAATTTCTGCCATGTGGAAAACTTCATATTAGTCCCCGATTTCGCCCGTTTCTTCTCTGGAGGTCACACGGACGGACACACGCCCATGTGAAAGGTCATGTGGCATTTCTTGATGATGATAAAACCTTGGAGAGCTTTTGAAATCTTCAAACAAATCGGAACAAGCGGGCATGACTGCCTTCGTGTCCTTCTACAAGAATTGTCTTGAAGTCTTTAGAAGTTGGCACATACCCCCTCGTTTGAACCTGATTTGTGTCTTGAACTTCGTATTTGCACAAAAGAGCTCCACTTGGCACCATTATGACCAAATCTTGCCTTTGTTCACGTACCATGTCTTCACAACCCTAATTGCATGAAAGAACACCAAAGTACACGAAATTAGAGATAAAACCTGAGAAATGTAATGCTCATGCGTGGAAAACATTTTCAAAAATATATACATGTAAGCACTTATCAAACTCCCCCACACTTAAGCTTTTGCTTGTCCTCAAGCAAAGTTCATACCATGAGAATTAAAGGTTGAGTGATGAAAATGCTTGGCCTTAAGTTCACCAAAAGTGTACAAAGATAGTATTCTCAACAAGGGAAAATTTTAAACATAGATAGATAAAAACCAAAACTCTAGCAAAAACTCGAATTGCGAAGAAAATAAAATCTGAAAGCGTGTGTGTGTGTATACTTACTCATGCCAGCCCCAAGTCTACGCTTGAACATTATTAAAACAAGGACTTATTTAGGGAAAAAGAAATCGGTGGTAGCTGCACACAACCTCAAAGGTTGCCATTTCCCAAGATGCCTCCTAGGCAGCTTTCACCCTTTCAAGGTGGTAGCTCTTTCCACCCGGGAGTGTTAGCTTTCACACAGCCTGTTATTTAGCTCTTTCTCTCATTAGGGCATAGCTAATATCCGACTTATGAGAGTAGCTGCATACAGAATAGGTGGTAGCTCTTTCCACCCCAAGAACAAAGGAGCACCAATTTCTAAAATATATATTTTTTTTAAATATAGCTCAAAGAAAATGAAACTAATGTCCTTGCAAACTGAACTAGCGTTATCAGGGTTAACAGAGCAAGTAAAGTGCAAGAAATGCAATCAGACAAAAATTTTCTAAGTTTTTCGAGTAAACTAGAGCATGGTAACAACCGAAGTTTAAATTTCACCTAAATTCGAAAATACACTCCTGTTCCTTAAGGTGAACTGTCATTGGCTAGATGAGCATGAAAGTGATGATCAAGAATAAAGAACATGTGCAGTGTGAACTCCCCCCCCACACTTGAGCTGTCTATTGCCCTCAATATACTCATACAAACATGCAACATAAGAACGCAAAAAATAACATGAGGGCGTGGGTATTAAAACAACACTCCCCTGATCTCCGAGTGTAGTATTTGAATGGAGGTGTGAAAGCGGGAAGTGAAGTTGCGTAGGGTTGTGAAGCTCACACGGCCGTGTGGAAATTCCACACGGCCGTGCCTATGACCAGTTCTCAAAATCAAGTTGACAAGCCTATTTGCACATCACAAAAGGGGTTCAGTGGACTCAACATAAACCAAGATTAAAAGAGTACAAAAATAAACAAACCAAACTCAAACTCAAACAAAAACATGAGAAATAAAAACAGTAAGATAACTCTCATAAGGTGCAACCTTTCTGAGTACACAAAGACTCAACAAAAAAGAAAGTACAAGGAAATAAAAAGAAGAATAAAAGACACATCAAGCGTCGTCATCTGCTGGTGCTGCTGGGGATGCTGGAGATGCGTGGGGTGCTCTGGGTGTGGACGGCGAAGTGGACTCACTACCTCTCGCCATCAACTGGTGGAGTGAAGTGATGCGCGCCATCATCTCCGAGTGGTACTCGGCCATGCGAGCGAGAACCTCAGTGTGGTTCGCTGCCTGGGTCATCCGCATGGCGGCGAGATCAGTCTGAAGGGTCCCTACAGCAGCCTCAAGTCTGTCTATATGCTCCTGTGCCGGAGGAGATGCAGGTGCTGACACCGGTGGCACCTCCTCGTCTGCTGGGGTGTCATCTGCCGCCATCGGTGTGGGCTGTGATGACGGCCTTGCCCGGGTCTCCTCGGAGTCTTCATCTTCGCCCTCGGACTCCTCGGACTCATCTGGAAAAGGAACAACAAGCACATACCTGCCGGGAGCGGCCCTCTTCACCATGCCCATCATACGCAAGGTATCAAGGCCTAGTGGGGAGGAAACAATGACCTTATCAGCTCCCCGGACAGCACCAATCAGTCCCATTCCTCTGACGAGTCGAGTGATGTAGGGACCCGAGAAAATGACTCCTATCCGCGCGTACTGTCCCTGATGCCTCAAGAAATCAGCCACCACGTATCCCAGTGCGGGGCGGGCTCTGGACCATAGAGTGTAAGTAGAGAAGGTCCGGCCGCCGCAATACGCCGGATGGCATGAATGTACTGTGGGCGGGGCGGAGGAGCAGAGAAGCCTTGGTCAACCCGGGCTCGTACCGTATATCTCCACATAGCATCCAGGCAAACTCGGCTCGGAGTGACGCGGAAGGGGTAATCGAATGGTAGGCTGCGCGTACTCCTCCGTGTGGATAAAGTCTCCATCGTACGAGCCGAGGGCGACAGCGAAATCTGTCGGGCTCATGCTGTGATACCGCACAAAAATGCGGAACCGAACCGTGTGTCCGCCCGGTGGTAGTCGGTGTAAAAGCGATCAAACTCGAACGACGCGAGGACTTCGAGAGTGATATCGCGAGTGGCTGGGTCTTTGATGCACAATAGTCGATCCCACCCACCCACAGCAATAAGCTCTCGGACTTCATCCGCTAACTCGGTCGCACGTGCATGTTCTATCGCCTCCAGAGCTTGCAGATCAGGAGTTCGCGTTTGGCCAAATTTCAGCTTTGAGAGCCGATCAAACCGTGCTTGATGTTCGGGCACGGCTAACTCTAATGGTGCGGGCGAGAGATCACGGGACTCACGAGGACGCTTATGAGCGAATCTCTTTATCCTTGGAGCCATTCCTGTGCATAAGAGAGGTAAACAAGTTAATTCGGAGCTTAAAATGGGTTCCCAGAATTCCACATGGCCGTGTGGAAATTCCACGCGGCCGTGTGTCTCCTCTGGGTTACTCAGAACAAAAACAGCCAATACACACGGCCGTGTGGAATGTCTCCTCTGGAATTCAGAGGGGGCACCCCGACAATCCACACGGCCGTGTGGATCTTGGACCATGGCCAAAATGCCATGGTGAATCCACATCGTTTCATACAATCATTCACACAGTTGAGCACAAGTGTTTTAAACAATAGTCTAAGTATTAATCATGAAAATAGCATGCAAAAACATAAGATTCAACATCCACAACAAGTATTGAAGGTTTCATGGCAAGAAAAGGGGAAGAAGGCTTACCGGAGAAGATGAGTACAATCTCACAATGTAGCAACGAGTAAGGCCTACAAATCCTTTAAATAAGCGAGAGAATGGAAGGGGAAGAGAAACCGGCGCGACTAATAAGTGCTTGCATGTATATATTTTTGGAAATTTTTTCCACGCATGAGCATCACATTTCTCAGGTTTTATCGCTAATTTTGTGTGCTTTGGTGTTCTTTCATGCAATTAGGGTTGTGAAGACATGGTACGTGAATAAAGGCAAGATTAGGTCATAATGGTGCCAAGTGGAGCTCTTTTGTGCAAATACGAAGTTCAAGACACAAATCGGGTTCAAACGAGGGGTATGTGCCAACTTCTAAAGACTTCAAGACAATTCTTGTAGAAGGACACGAAGGCAGTCATGCTCGCTTGTTCCTATTTGTTCAAAAATTTCAAAAGCTCTCCAAGGTTTTATCATCATCAAGAAAGGCCACATGACGTTTCACATGGGCGTGTGTCCGTCCGTGTGACCTCAAGAGAAGAAACGGGCGAAATCGGGGACTAATATGAAGTTTTCCACAGGGCAGAAAATCCACATGGGCGTGTGGAATTTCCACACGGCCGTGTGGCTCATCCACACAACCGTGTGGATCCTCGAGATGGCCAATTATAAAGCCGTTCTGAAGCATTATTTGGGGGATCTTCTTCCAAACTTGAGAGGGAGTGACGGCTAGGGTTCAGGAGGTTCTTGCTACACTTTGGGGGTGCTTCTTCACCGATTTCAACATCAATTCCTTCCAAGGAGAGCTATTGGGGGAGCCTTCGACCACTTGATTCGACGAGGTGTGCCCTAGGCTTGGAGGAAGGAGTTCTTTGGAGAAGAAGGAGAAGCCCTCATAGTCTATCAGCACAAAGCTTAAGGGGGTTTTCTTTATGGATTTCTTGCACTTATCCTCATTTAATCCAATGAACTTGTATTGCTCCATGGAGGGCTAAACCCCTAGTGGGTGCTTGGACTTGTAAACCCTAAGTTTCCTATGTTTCATTGACCTTAATGTTTTTATTCAATTTGAGTTTAAATTTGAGTTTCTATCTTGTGTGCTTAATTTTTTCTCCCTTAGAGTGACACTAGGGTTGAGGGCTAATCCAATCATCCTTTTGACGAGTGACCATCACCATTAGGATTAGATTAACCAAGATTGAAGAGGGTTGAGAGGGTGAGTTGAGAGGTAGCGACACGTCCCCTTTCCCCTCCGGTGTGGTTTTCCCTACCTTCTTATTCCAAGTATTACCTTCGATCTCAAAGAGAGTACCCCATCTTCTTATTGATCTATTTCCATACCCTAGCTTTTCATTTCATCACTTTATTTCTATTTCTTTCTTATTTTATTTTCTTTCACAACAACAATTGGTTTATCTTTGATTACTTAACAAAGTGTGATTGTTCTTACGTCTACTCCCTATGGATTCGACTACCCACCCGTTTGGGTACTTTATTACTTCGACACCCGTGCACTTGCGGAGTCGACACGCAAGGGTGTGTTAAGTTTTTGGCGCCGTTGCCGGGGAGTTAGGCGTTTTAGGAATTATTACACTTTGTTTCGCTTGTCATTTTTCGCACACTCTATCTCACACTTCTTTTACTTCCATTGTTCTGATTTTACTTTCTTTTCCTGATTTCAGCTCCAGGTTATGACGTGGACATCCTTCGACATTAGTGGAAGGTGATCCGGAAATAGAGAGGAGATTGCACAGACGGGGAAGACAACCTGAACTAGAATAGTTTGATCAAGCTGAGATAGAAGTTGAAGAGTCCGCAACCATGGCTGAACAAAATGAGCAACAGCGGACACTTTCTGATTTTGCTAGGCCGTCTGTCCGTGGTACACAGTCAAGATCTTGTCAAGGCCACCAATTTCAGCTCATAACTTTGAGCTTAAGCCGGGGTTCATTCAGATGGTCCAACAGTCCGCACAGTTAAATGGGTTAGCTGATGAAGACCCAAATAATCACATTGAGAATTTCTTGGAGGTGTGCGACATGTTGAAAATCAATGGAGTCACGGACGACGCCATCAGATTGAGAGCCTTCCCATTTTCCTTGAAGGGGAAAGCAAAACAGTGGTTGCAATCTTTACCTAGAGCGTCAATTACCACTTGGGAAGAAATGGTTGAGGCCTTCCTTGCCCGATATTTCCCCTGGGAAATCGGCAAAGCTGAGAAATGAAATTTCTTCCTTCATGCAGTCGGAATTGGAGTCTCTTTTCGAGACATGGGAAAGGTTCAAGGATCTTCTGCGCAAATGTCCTCAACACCGGTTCCCCGAGTGGATGGTCATCCACACCTTCTACAATGGGCTGAACCCAAGCACATGACAGCTACTTGATGCCGCAGCAGGAGGTACCTTAGGAAGCAAGACCCCCGAAGCTGCTCGCCAACTGATAGAAGAAATGGCCATGAACAGCTATCAGTGGAATGCTCGAGACAAGAGGAAAGTGGCGGGTATTCATGAAGTTGATGCAGTAACATCTCTAGCAGCTCAAGTTGAAGCATTGAGCAAGAAGTTAGACACTTTGGCAGGCCCATGTAGAATAGCTGCAGTGATGAATTGTGATAGTTGTGGAGGAGGGCATGTTTCTTCTGATTGCCCTATCTCAATGGTCGGAACAGCACCTGTTGAGCAGGTTGATTTTGAGGGGAATGCTGGACGAGGTCAAGGAAATCCCTATAGCAACACCTACAATCCGGGGTGGCGAAACCACCCGAACTTTGCATGGAGCAACCAAGGGCAACAAAGGCCCTCTGCACCCCCCGGATTTCAGCAACCCCAACAACCAAACATGGAGGGCCGAGTTTCAGGGCTTTAGAACTGAATGACAGACTTGGAGAATGCATTGACGAAGTTCATTCAGTCCTCAGACACGCGCTTCCAAGGCGTGGAGAATACACTTCGCAATCACACCGCTTCACTACATAACTTGGAAAATCAGGTGGGGCAGATTGCGAAGTCTTTATCTGAGCGACCTCAAGGAAGTCTCCCGGGAAATACAGAGACCAACCCAAGAGAGCAGCTGAAGGCAATCACTCTGAGGAGTGGTCGTGAGGTTGAGGGTAGACTTCCCGCTGAAGAGGTTGTTCAAATTCCTGCTAAGGAGAAAGACAAGGAGAAGGGTAAAGAAAAAGAGGTAGCACCCGCACCATACAAACCAAGGATTCCTTATCCTTCAAGGCTGAAGAATGATCAAAATGTTGAGCAGTACAAGAAGTTTCTGGGCCTTTTCAAGCAGCTGCACATTAATATCCCTTTTGTGGAGGCTTTATCTCAAATGCCTCGGTATGCAAAATTCTTGAAGGACCTCTTAACCAACAAGAGGAAATTGGAAGAGGGTGCAGCGGTGATTTTGGATGCATCTTGTTCAGCTGTGTTGCAGAAGAATCTACCTAACAAGATGAAAGACCTCGGAAGCTTCATCATCCCATGTAACATTGGGAATTTGGGTGAAGAGAAGGCATTGGCGAACTCAGGAGCCAGTATCAATGTCATGCCTTACTCCTTCTTCAACAAGCTGGGACTGGGAGAGCCAAGGCCCACTCGGATGACCTTACAACTAGCTGACTGTTCCATTCGTCACCCGAGAGGCATCATTGAAGACATCTTGGTGAAAGTGGATAAGTATATATTTCCTGCAGATTTCGTGGTACTGGATGTAGATGAGAATGTCGACGTGCCGCTGATACTTGGAAGACCCTTTCTGCGTACTTCCAAGGCTCTTATAGACATGGATGGCGGGGAGATGACATTGAGGATAGGAGATGAGACATTCTCTTAACTTTGATGATGCTTTCTATTTTCTTGACACTACTGATGCATTGATTGATAATTATGTGCAGGAAACCTTTGGCCCAGATCCACTAGCTGATTTGTTGGATCAAGAGATGGATGATTATCATATTTCATCAGTTGACTTGGATAACAAGGGTACACATACCACGGGCACGGTCAACAAATTAATGAAAAAGCTAAGGAGGGTAAGACATCGCCGCAAGAAGCAAACGAATGAACCTGCGTACGGTCCTTCAAGGTCTAAGAATGATATCCCTCCATCTGGTAACTGATAAACGTCTAAATATATGTATTTTATACGTACTTGTGTATAGTTTTTTCTCTCTTTCTGTTAAGTTGTTTTCTATTTTCTTGGTTAAAGTTGCTTTACTTGTGTTACAGGCCCGAAATAAGCTCAAGAACGTATTCATGAAGAAATCGACACCAAATACGGCGTTTTTGGGCTTCATCACTGTAGCAGAATACTGCAGCTGTTACTGTAGCAAGTACTGTAGCACTGAAAGTAAAGTTTTCTGAGAAACTCTCTGGATGCCTTGCGGGCAACCTTGCGCCCGCAAGGCCACCCGCAAGGCATCGCGATGTCATGTATTAAAAGTGCTTTTAGGGCATTTTTGAGGGGGCTCTTGGCCACCATTCTCCACTATCTTCACCTAGGGCTTCAAGGCAAGTGGAGAAGGCAAATCTGAGGAGGAAATCAAGGGGAGAAGAGGTTGTGCTATCAAGGAGAGGATCTAGGAGCTTGCCGGCGCGGATCCGACAAGTTCTCATCACCACCTTCTAGTCTTCATCTTAAGGGAGTTTGTTATGAGCTTTGTCTTGTATTTGTTATATTTCTTGCTTTCTCCTTTGTTGATGATGAACTAGACTCCCAAGGTCACCGGGCATCCGGTGAACCTTGGGATGAACTTGCTTTGTATGGATGTTTTATATTTACATTTATGGTATGTGGTTTGGTTTGTGGTTCATGCTTTGTGTTCTTTGATGTGTTGTTTGGCATGAGAACTCTGCGATTCAACTTCTAGATTGTACTTGGTGCGTGACCATCGCCCTTGTGCTAGACTCACATAGCATGGAAGGGATTCATGTATGAATACGCCGTGACCATCGGATATTTCATGCCCCTCCAACCATTAGGGCTGGACCTAGGTTGAGGATCGACCCTAATTCGAGGTTTTCCTAAGCGTAGTGCAATCGTAGGAGGATTTGGTAGGAAGAAATTCCGAGCCAATACTCGTACCGGATTAGGGGTCATCGCCGTGACCATCGGGGTGATCTACTATTGGATATCTCTTGGGCCATCCACCATTGCCTGTGTAATTTTAGCATCCATCTAGCTTTAGTAGTCCTGAGGGGATCCTAGCCCGGGACCTCGCGCTTTCATTAGTATTTGCTTCCTTAAATATGCTCATGTGGTGTGCCTGAGTCCATGTGTTTATAGTTATCTTTGTTAGTTTTCTTATCTTGTTTAATTCTCTATCTTTGGTAGACTAGACAGTGCCATCCAGGGGGAAGTAATAGCAGCTCTTGGGACCCCAGGGAATACGACCCTCTCACGCGTGCGTGAGAGGTATTACTTGACGACCCGTGCGCTTGGGCAACCCAGAGGAGACACACGGCCGCGTGGAATTTCCACACGGCCATGTGGAATTCTGGGAACCTATTCTAAGCTCCGAATTAACTTGTTTACCTCTCTTATGCACTGGAATGGCCCCAAGAACGAAGAGACTCGCTCATAAGCGTCCCCGTGAGGCCTGTAAGGTCTGTGAGTCCCGTGATCTCTCGCCCGCACCATTCGAGTTCGCCGTTCCCGAACATCAAGCACGGTTTGATCGACTTTCAAAGTTAAAGTTTTGCCAGACGCGAATTCCTGACTTGCAAGCTCTGGAGGCGATAGAACACGCGCGTGCGACCGAGTTGGCGGATGAAGTCCGTGAGCTAATTGCTGTGGGCGGGTGGAAACGACTCTTGTGCATCAAAGAAACAGCCACTCGCGATATCACTCTCGAAGTCCTCACGACATTCGAGTTTGATCGCTCCCACACCGACTACCACTGGCCGGACACGGTTCGATTCCGCATTTTTGGGCAAGTACCACAGGCATGAGCCCCGCAAGATTTCATTTGTCGCCCTCGGCCTGTACGATCGAGACTTCATCCACACGGAGGAGTACGCGCAGCCTACCATTCGACTACCCCTTCCGCGTCACCCCAAGCCGAGTCTTCCGGATGCTATGTGGAGATATACGAGACGAGCCCGGGTTGACCAAGGCTTCTCTGCTCCTCCGCCCCGCCCACAAAGTACATTCATGCCATCCTAAGCGAGGTCTATTACTAGGCGAGGAGACAAAGACCGGCGTATTGGGGCGGCTGGACCTCCTCTACTTACACTCTATGGTCCGAGCCCGCCCCCGCACTCCGGGATACGTGGTAGCTGATTTTTCGAGGCACTAGGGACGATGCGCGCGGATAGGAGTTCTTTTCTTCTGGTCCCTACATCACTCGACTCGTCCGAGGAATGGGACCGATTGATGCTATTCGGGGAGCCGATAAGGTTATTATTCCCTCTCCACTAGGCCTTGATACCTTGCGTATGATGTGCATGGTGAAGAGGGCCGCCCCGGTAGGTACGTGCTTGTTGCTCCCTTCCCCGGATGAGTCCGAGGAGTCTCGAGGACGAAGATGAAGACTCGGAGGGACCGACGGCGGGGCCATCATCACAACCCGCACCCATGGAGGCGGAGGACACCCCCACAGACGAGGAGGTGCCACCGATTTCAGCACTTGCATCTCCTCTCGACAGAGCGCATCGACGACGACTTGAGGCTGCGCTGTGGGGACCCTCCCAGGCCGATCTCGCCGCCATGCGGGTGACCCCAGAGCGGCAACCACACCGAGGTTCTCGCTCGCATGGCTGAGTACCACTCGGAGATGATGGCGCGCATCACTTCACTCCACCGGTTGATGGCGAGAGGTAGCGACTCTACTTCGCCCTCCACACCCGGAGCACCCCACGCAACCCCAAAGCATCCCCGCATAACATCAGGACGCCGACTTTTGATGCGTCTTTTACTCTTCTTTTTATTTCCTTGTACTTTCATTTTTTTGTTGTGTCTTTGTGTACTCGTAAAGGTTGCACCTTCTCGAGAGTTATCTTCTTGTTTTTTTATTTTTCTTTTTCTTTGTTAAGTTTGTGTGTGGTTTGTTTATTTTTGTACTCTTTTAATCTTAGCTTTTGTTGAGATCCACCGAACCCCTTTTGTGATGTGCGGATAGACTTGTCAACTTGGTTTTGAGAAATGGTCATAGGCACGGCCGTGTGGAATTTCCACACGGCCGTGTGAGCTTCACAACCTTACGCGACTTCACTTCCCGTTTCCACACCTCCATTCAAATACCACACTCGGAGATCAGGGGAGTGTTGTTTTTAATACCACGCCCTCAAGTTTTTATTTGCGTTCTTATGTTGCATGTTTGAATGAGTACATTGAGGGCAATGTACAGCTCAAGTGTGGAGGGGAGTTCACACTGCACACGTTCTTTATTCTTGATCATCACTTTCATGCTCATCTAGCCAATGACAGTTCACCCTAAGGAACATGAGTGTATTTTCGAATTTAGGTGAAATTTAAACTTCGGTTGTTACCATGCTCTAGTTTACTCGAAAAACTTAGAAATTTTTTGTCTGATTGCATTTCTTGCACTTTACTTGCTCTGTTAACCCTGATAACGCTAGTTCAGTTTGAAAGGACATTAGTTTCATTTTCTTTGAGTTTAAAAAAAAAAAAAAAAAAAAAAGAGAGGTGCTCCTTTGTTCTTGGGGTGGAAAGAGCTACCACCTATTCTGTATGCAGCTACTCTCATAAGTCGGATATTAGCTATGCCCTAATAAGAGAAAGAGCTATCGAATAGGCTGTGTGAAAGCTAACACCCCCAGGTGGAAAGAGCTACCACCTTGAAAGGGTGAAAGCCGCCTAGGAGGCATCTTGGGAAATGGCTACCTTTGAGGTTGTGTGCAGCTACCACCGATTTTTTTTCCTTAAATAAGTCCTTGTGTTAATAATGTTCAAGCGTAGACTTGGGGCTGATATGAGTACGTATACACACACACACGCTTTCAGATTTTACTTTCTTCGCAATTCGAGTTTTTGCCAGAGTTTTGGTTTTTATCTATCGACGTTTAAAATTTTCCCAACTTGAGAATACTATCTTTGTGCACCTTTGGTGAACTTAAGGCCAAGCATTTTCATCACTCAACCTTTGATTCTCGTGGTATGAACTTTGCTTGAGGACAAGCAAAAGCTTAAGTGTGGGGGAGTTTGACCATCGCCCTTGTGCTAGACTTACATAGCATGGAAGGGATTCATGTATGAATACGCGGTGACCATCGGGTATTTCATGCCCCTCCAACCATTAGGGCTGGACCTAGGTTGAGTATCGACCCTAATTAGAGGTTTTCCTAAGCGTAGTGCAATCGTAGGAGGATTTGGTCGGAAGAAATTCCGAGCCAATGCTCGTACCGGATTAGGGGTCATCACCGTGACCATCGGGGTGATCTACTGCTGAATATCTCTTGGCCCATCCACCATTGCCTGTGTAATTTTAGCATCCATCTAGCTTTAGTAGTCATGAGGGGATCCTAGCCCGGGACCTCGCGCTTTAATTATTATTTGCTTCCTTAAATATGCTCATGTGGTATGCCTGAGTCCATGTGTTTATAGTTATCTTTGTTAGTTTTCTTATCTTGTTTTATTTCTCTATCTTTGGTAGACTAGACAGTGCCGTCTAGGGGGAAGTAATAGCAGCTCTTGGGACCGCAGGGAATACGACCCTCTCACACGTGCGTGAGAGGTATTACTTGACGACCCGTGCGCTTGCGGACAATCGACCACTACACCACAATCATCTTCCACATCTTTTTCAATTACACGCTCTTCTTCTTCATGAATATTTTCAGATGGGACTTCACTCATTGGTTCAGGAGCAGGTGGCAAGTCAACCAATACCTTGAAAAGATCTCCCATCTGTTTCTCCACTTTATGAAGAGACGTTTGTACCTCCAAAAGTGCAGTGTCAACAGCAGCAAATTTTCTTTCTGTGTGAACCATAAATCTTGCGAGTACATCCTCTGTAGTAAATTAATGCTTTTGAGGCTGAGGACTTGGAGGAGGCTTGACCCACTGCGCTTTAGGTGTGGTGCAAATTATGATCTCATTTTGGGGGCATTCCCGTTGTTGTCCACAAAAATGACTCGGTGCACCCCAATGTGAGTTGTATGAGTTGGTGCATGGACTGCTCTGAAGTGACCTCTGGGCAATAAATTTGTTCAACCTTTCTTCAAGTGCGTCTATAGTAGCGGCTAAAGCTGAATCTTGATCATTCAAATAACAAGCTCCCTGCATTGGCTCAGAAAATTGTACCTCGCACCAAAGAAAAACCAAAGAACAAAATCAAATAAATAAATAAGAAGAAAACAAGAAAATAAAGTAGAATGTACAAAAATAAGAAAAATGGCTAGAGCAATAAACTACAGGTTTTCCTAGTATCCCTTGTGTCCTCGGCAACGGCGCCAAAAACTTGATGAGCGTCCCGCAAGTGTACGGGGTCGTCAAGTAATACCCAGTGTGTGACACAGGGATCGTATTCCACGGGGCCAAGGAGCTACTATTACTTCCCCTTCATCTATTTCCTAGCTTAACAATACGAGAGAATAGTACATCTACTGAAATCTATAAATAAAAGAATAAAGCTACCACTACACGCCAAATAAGCATACAAGGGACGGACGAACAGGAGAAGGCGTGATTTGGACAGAGAATCCCCCTAGGGTTGTCATTAAGGCTCGAATTAAGGGTGATGTGTTGTGATGGTGGTTTGGACTGAGAGATTCCTAAATTAAGCTAATCCCGAATCCCTCGGTGATCAGCCCTAATCCCATAGGAGTATTGACCGGAATCCCTTCCGGTCAAATCCTCCTACGATTGCAATGCACTCAGGGAATCCCTTATCAGGAATAGACACTCTTCTGGGTCTAAGCCTAACATTCAGAGGGGTACCTAATACCCGAATCCCTCGGCGTATTGGTACATGAATCCCTTTCAGTCTATGTGAGTCTAGTACAAGGGCGATGGTCACGCTCCAAGTACAACCTAGAAATTGAACAGCAGAGTTCTCATGCGGTCCAAGACAGTAAAGCACACATAGAAAGAATCACAAACCATAGAAATTCTTATACAAGAAATTCAACATCCAACACTAAATCACAAAGGATTATCACCCATAATTACAACAAATCTACCATAGGGTTCATCATGCCCAAATCACATACAAGTTAGTTCCTCATGAAAGAGGAACACTCATACAAATCCAAGGAACAAATAAACATAAAGAGAAGCTATAAAAACTGCCTCAAGCTTTGGATCGCCTTGGATGGATGAAGATCGCCGGAGTCGCCGAGATTTCTTCTCAAACGATGCTTTAAAGCTCTAGATCTCCCCCCTATTTCCTCCTCCAAAGTTTGCCTCCCTCTTGGTGAAGAATGGCGCGGTGGATCGCCGGAAAACGCCGCCGGCGAAGGTGGGGCGGCGGCCCAAGAAGAGGAGAAGAAGAAGATGTGAAGGATCTCCTTGAAATGCCCTAATTTTGGCTTTTAAAACTCTTTGTCGGGCATCCATACGGGCGGTCTTGCGGGCGCATGCTTGCCCGCAAGGCTCCCAGCCTTTTTCCAAGAAAAACCCGTTTCGTGCTACAGTAATCCCGTCTACAGTACTGCTACAGTGACGAAAGCTCAAAAACATCGTATTTGATACGTATTTCTTCCCAAATACGTTCTTGAGCTCGTTTTGGCTTCTTCAAGGCCTGTAACACAAATAAAACCAATTTAAACGCGAAACGGGCATCAACTTATCAAAATACATTCAAAATAGTGCAAGAATAAAACGTATAAATACCTACATTTAGACAATTATCATAACATCCCCACACCTAAGCGTTTGCTTGTCCTCAAGCAAACAAAAACATAAAGAATAAGGGAAAGATGATAAGTGGCTAAATGTAAAACCTCAAGCTCAGAGTGTGGAGAATCTCATAAGCATAGAGCGAAAAGAATTCAAGACAATGAGTTGTATCAAAGGAAACCAAATAAAGATAGTCCTGTTCCATCTAGAGTGTTCCCGTGAGTGTGTGAACCTCCTATCTCGCCCTCTTTACCCTAGATCAGTCTAGGGGTCCATTCACCCCACACACAATGATTACCGGTCTTAGAACTGCTAAGGACACCCTCAATGGACAACTAAGATCCTTTTGATTCCTATATTCAACTCTAGCCTCATTTTAATTGTTGTAGACAATCCTGGAGATCAATAGGATTTTCTTTTCTTTTTTGTTTTTTTTTTTTTTTTTTTTTTTTTTTTTTTTAGACCAACGTAGACTGTACATTATCTTTCGACTGGGTGTACATGCTGTTTAGGCACCAGAACACCCATCTACTCGATTTATTACATATCTACATAAACGCATTCATGCTTCTTTAGCTGTTGGCTTAGGGTGCACTCTGGTTAGGAGCCTGTACCCTGAGCTACTTAGCCAATGAAAGCAGTGGAATACTGTCTTTTGACTTATTTCTATTTACAGCCTATATCATGTCTCCTGGTCTAGTCTACATGTCAAGATGCTACTAAGACTAGTGTCATAAGAATCAAAAGTTCTTAATGGCCCATTGAAAATAGCCCTTAACAAACTAAGACTGGTATCAACAAGATGGGTTGGTCAGAGTGTGCGAGAAGGAAGTCTAGTGACAAAATGTGTGGGTTACATCCGAGATACAACAGGACTTCCAATTAAGTACAAAAATAAATCACAACTCATATCTATCATTCTTTCATGCTAGGAGATTCTCAACAAGATGATCATAGCTATCATAGGTAAATTTTGCATGCAAATGTATGAAATACCCCATCCCCACACCTAAAGTCGTGCATTGTCCTCAATGCACATAAATCAGCAGCCCATGGTGAAAAGATAAACAAGAAATGCATGGGAAGGGATAAAGAAACTTCCCTAGCTCATAACTTGAACTCGGGGTGTGGCCGGTACTATGTGTTGTGGCCGGCCTCGAGGAGGATGATGGGGATGCATATCATGCCCTAGAATCCCTGCAAGGATAATAGGGCTCATCACATCACAAAATTTAAATAAAAGAGGGAGAATTCACAAAAAGAAACAAACGAAACAAAAATACGAAAACGAAAATCCACGCAAGTCTTTAAGACAATGAAGAAGCTATTCGTCTGTATGCCTTGTCGGTGTCATGGATGTGGTGGGCCCTAAGGCTCTTGTTCGGCATGTCTATAAACACAAAATACAAGATTAATCCGAACAAAATGAAAACAAGGGCTTTGGGGCTCTCATTATGTCCTAAAACCAAAGAAAATTAGATGCCCCAAAAAAAATTTTACAAGAGTTCCCCTTGTATTTGGAGCTTTAAAAATTTTACAAACATAGCTCAAAGCTCATAAAATTCACAAAATCCACATCCATTCATTCAACCATTAAGTTTGCATCTCATAAGCATGAAGAATCAAGAAGAAAAATGAAGTTTAGAGCAAACCTTAAGCTAGGGCTTCAAAGTCCAAGTCCAAGAAATCTGGTGAAAAAGACGGTGAAAGTTCGAAAAATTTACAAAATTGAAGTTGCTAAAGGTAGGAGAGGGGTTTAGAGGAAGAAAAACGAGGAAAAACGGCGGAAAAACAAAGAAGAAAAGAGGAGAAATCGAGAGGGAGAAAGTGGAGAAGAAGGGAAACAAGAGGGGAGAGAAGGGAGGGCAGCCACTTAAGTGGCTGCCCAGGCTTGCGGGTGCCCATGCGGGCGCATGGGCGCCCGCAAGCCTCCCATCCCGCAGGGCGGGCAGCCTTGGGGGCTGGCTTGCGGGCGCATGGGCGCCCGCAAGCGGCGCGGGGGCTGCCTTGCGGGGCAGCCTTGCGGGCGCAAGGCCGCCCGCAAGGGGGCGCCCCTTGTGGGCCGCGAGGCCTGGCAGCCTCGCGGGCGGCCTTGCGGGCGCATGGGCGCTCGCGGGCGGCCTTGCGGGCGCATGGGCGCCCGCAAGGCTCCCAGCCGCGAGGCTATGGCTCTCGTGGCCTTCCTCGCGGGCGCCCACGAGGCTTCCCAAGTGTTAGACCATGCCATTTGTGGGCGTTTAGATGCCCGTAAGGTCCCAAAAATTCAAAATTTCGGCATGGTCTCCCCTGCAACTTCAAGAAAAAATGGATATACAACATCTTAACGCCGAAATATACAATTAAACACACTTGAACTACACCGAATAAATGAACGAACACTAAGAATTTAAGACAAGCATAGATCAAATAAACCACACAAATACGAAAAACAAAAACCACAAACACAACAAACAACACAAGTACGAAAAATTGAAACAAGAAGAATTTAAAGCTTGGGTTGCCTCCCAAGAAGCGCTTGTTTAACGTCATTAGCTCGACGAACCTTTTTATTACCTCATGGAGGTTTGAAGATTGTGTCCTCCTCCCGGCTACAAATGGCATAAGAGCTACCACAGAAAATGGAAATTACCTGCCGGGTTAATGCCAATGTGGAGGATATGCATGAACTACCTTTTGGCCTCCACGGGAAAAGCTTCGGTCGGGAATTATGCAATTTCAATTTGGGAGGATTTTGAGATGGCGTGAGCTTCCTCCCCGGTTCTTCTTCGGCCCCGACCAAGTTTTCTTCAGGAACCCCAAGAAAATATTTGGGCCTCCATGGAAATAACTTCGGTTGAGAATTATCCAAACATAGCAGGGGTGGATTATTGGATAGCTTTAATCTTCTACCCGCATTATTTTACTCAACCGTTATCAGAGGTGCTTGAAATGCCCAGAAAAGTTGTTTGGGCCTCCAGGGAAACAAGTTTTGTTGAGAATTTGTTAATCTTGGCATGGGTGGGTAATTGGGTGGCTGCAAGATTTTCTCCACAAATTGCTTCTCAACCTTAGTTCGATGAAATGTAGTTGCCCACAAAAAATATTTTGGCCGCCAAGGAAAAATCTTTGGGTGGGAATTGTCCAGGCCGGGCATAGGTGGGTTCTTAAATGGCATTGATTTCCTTCCCACATCTTCAACAATCCCAGACACTTCCCGTTTGTGCTCGGTTTGAAGATTACCTTCTATGCACAGGGCTTGCTCCAACAGTAATGATGCCACTTCTTTTGCCTTTTCATTTTCCACTACATGATAAACGTCTAAATATACGTATTTTATACGTAATTGTGTAAATTATTTTATTATCTTTTTAATGAGCTGATGCCCTTTTTCGGTCTAAATCTCTTTATCTTTCTATTTCAGGCATGTCAGAAGAACTGGGGACTCGACGACGAGATGGGGAACGAATTCAACATCAAAACAGCGTTTTCGAGACGGGGATACTGTAGCACAGCAATGCAGCTTTACTGTAGCAGTTACTGTAGCTCATCACGGGTTTCTCGGCAGAAAAGTAAAAATCCCGAGGGGTCAGCATACCGGCTGTATGCTGACCCGTTTACCCATCGGGATTTGGGTGTTTAAAAGGGGCATTAGGGCATCTTGAAGGAGGACTCTTGGCCACCATTCTCCACCATCATCTTCTAGGGTTTCAAGGCAAGTGGAGAGGGCAGATCTGAGGTGGAAATCGAGGGAAGAAGAGGTTTTGCTATCAAGGAGAAGATCTAGGAGCTTGCCGGCGCGGATCCGACAAGTTCTTATCACCACCTTCTAGTCTTCATCTTTGGGGAGTTTGCTTTGAGTTTTATCTTGTATTCTTTGTATTTCTTGCTTTCTCCTTTGTTGATGATGAACTAGACTCCCAAGGTCACCGGGCATCCAGTGAACCTTGGGATGAACTTGCTTTGTATGGATGTTAGATTTACATTTACGGTATTTGGTTTGGTTTGTGGTTCTTGCTTTGTGTTCTTTGATGTGTTGTTTGGCATGAGAACTCTGCGATTCAACTTCTAGATTGTACTTGGTGCGTGACCATCGCCCTTGTGCTAGACTTACATAGCATGGAAGGGATTCATGTATGAATACGCCGTGACCATCGGGTATTTCATGCCCCTCCAACCATTAGGGCTGGACCTAGGTTGAGTATCGACCCTAATTAGAGGTTTTCCTAAGCGTAGTGCAATCGTAGGAGGATTTGGTCGGAAGAAATTCCGAGCCAATACTCGTACCGGATTAGGGGTCATCACCGTGACCATCGGGGTGATCTACTGTTGAATATCTCTTGGCCCATCCACCATTGCCTGTGTAATTTTAGCATCCATCTAGCTTTAGTAGTCCTGAGGGGATCCTAGCCCGGGACCTCGCGCTTTAATTATTATTTGCTTCCTTAAATATGCTCATGTGGTATGCCTGAGTCCATGTGTTTATAGTTATCTTTGTTAGTTTTCTTATCTTGTTTTATTTCTCTATCTTTGGTAGACTAGACAGTGCCGTCTAGGGGGAAGTAATAGCAGCTCTTGGGACCGCAGGAAATACGACCCTCTCACGCGTGCGTGAGAGGTATTACTTGACGACCCGTGCGCTTGCGGACAATCGACCACAACACCACAATCATCTTCCACATCTTTTTCAATTACACGCTCTTCTTCTTCATGAATATTTTCAGATGGGACTTCACTCATTGGTTCAGGAGCAGGTGGCAAGTCAACCAATACCTTGAAAAGATCTCCCATCTGTTTCTCCACTTTATGAAGAGACGTTTGTACCTCCAAAAGTGCAGTGTCAACAGCAGCAAATTTTCTTTCTGTGTGAACCATAAATCTTGCGAGTACATCCTCTGTAGTAAATTAATGCTTTTGAGGCTGAGGACTTGGAGGAGGCTTGACCCACTGCGCTTTAGGTGTGGTGCAAATTATGATCTCATTTTGGGGGCATTCCCGTTGTTGTCCACAAAAATGACTCGGTGCACCCCAATGTGAGTTGTATGAGTTGGTGCATGGACTGCTCTGAAGTGACCTCTGGGCAATAAATTTGTTCAACCTTTCTTCAAGTGCGTCTATAGTAGCGGCTAAAGCTGAATCTTGATCATTCAAATAACAAGCTCCCTGCATTGGCTCAGAAAATTGTACCTCGCACCAAAGAAAAACCAAAGAACAAAATCAAATAAATAAATAAGAAGAAAAAAAGAAAATAAAGTAGAATATACAAAAATAAGAAAAATGGCTAGAGCAATAAACTACAGGTTTTCCTAGTATCCCTTGTGTCCCCGGCAACGGCGCCAAAAACTTGATGAGCGTCCCACAAGTGTACGGGGTCGTCAAGTAATACCCTGTGTGTGACACAGGGATCGTATTCCACGGGGCCAAGGAGCTACTATTACTTCCCCTTCATCTATTTCCTAGCCTAACAATACGAGAGAATAGTACATCTACTGAAATTTATAAATAAAAGAATAAAGCTACCACTACACGCCAAATAAGCATACAAGGGACGGACGAACAGGAGAAGGCGTGATTTGGACAGAGAATCCCCCTAGGGTTGTCATTAAGGCTCGAATTAAGGGTGATGTGTTGTGATGGTGGTTTGGACTGAGAGATTCCTAAATTAAGCTAATCCCGAATCCCTCGGTGATCAGCCCTAATCCCATAGGAGTATTGACCGGAATCCCTTCCGGTCAAATCCTCCTACGATTGCAATGCACTCAGGGAATCCCTTATCAGGAATAGACACTCTTCTGGGTCTAAGCCTAACATTCAGAGGGGTACCTAATACCCGAATCCCACGGCGTATTGGTACATGAATCCCTTTCAGTCTATGTGAGTCTAGTACAAGGGCGATAGTCACGCTCCAAGTACAACCTAGAAATTGAACAACAGAGTTCTCATGCGGTCCAAGACAGTAAAGCACACATAGAAAGAATCACAAACCATAGAAATTCTTATACAAGAAATTCAACATCCAACACTAAATCACAAAGGATTATCACCCATAATTACAACAAATCTACCCTAGGGTTCATCATGCCCAAATCACATACAAGTTAGTTCCTCATGAAAGAGGAACACTCATACAAATCCAAGGAACAAATAAACATAAAGAGAAGCTATAAAAACACCCTCAAGCTTTGGATCGCCTTGGATGGATGAAGATCGCCGGAGTCGCCGAGATTTCTTCTCAAACGATGCTTTGAAGCTCTAGATCTCCCCCCTATTTCCTCCAACAAAGTTGCCTCCCTCTTGGTGAAGAATGGCGCGGTGGATCGCCGGAAAACGCTGCCGGCGAAGGTGGGGCGGCGGCCCAAGGAGAGGAGAAGAAGAAGATGTGAAGGATCTCCTTAAAATGCTCTAATTTTGGCTTTTAAAACTCTTTGTCGGGCATCCATACGGGCGGCCTTGCGGGCGCATGCTACAGTATCTGCTACAGTAATAGTAGCTCCTTGACGGAAGCACCCGTTTCGTGCTACAGTGCATGCTACAGTATCTGCTACAGTAATATTAATGCAGTAATCCGTCTACAGTACGGCTACCGTGACGGAAGCTCAAAAACATCGTATTTGATACGTATTTCTTCCCAAATACGTTCTTGAGCTCGTTTTGGCTTCTTCAAGGCCTGTAACACAAATAAAACCAATTTAAACGCGAAACGGGCATCAACTCATCAAAATACATGCAAAATAGTGCAAGAATAAAACGTATAAATACCTACATTTAGACACTTATCACAAGGCGGTAGGTCAGCTTCTCATCTCCTATCCTCAATGTCATCTCCCTGCCATCCATGTCTATAAGAGCCTTGGGAGTACGTAGAAAGGGTCTTCCAAGTATCAGCGGCACGTCGACATTCTCATCTACATCCAGTACCACGAAATCTGCAGGAAATATATACTTATCTACTTTCACCAAGATGTCTTTAATGATGCCCCTCGATTGACAAATCGACCGGTCAGCTAGCTGTAAAGTCATCCGAGTGGGCCTTGGCTCTCCTAGACCCAATTTCTTGAAGAAAGTGTAGGGCATTACATTGATACTAGCTCCTGAGTCTGCCAATGCTTTTTCCTCCCCTAAATTACCAATATTGCAAGGGATGATAAAGCTTCCCGGATCTCTCATCTTGTTGGGTAAATTTTGCTGCAGTACTGCCAAGCATGATGCATCTAAAACCACTGCTGCACTCTCCTCCAATTTCCTCTTGTTGGTCAAGAGATCCTTCAAGAATTTTTCATAACGGGGCATTTGTGACAATGCCTCCACAAATGGGATGTTGATGTGCAATTGCTTGAACAGTCTGAGAAACTTCTTATATTGCTCATCATTCTGATCATTCTTCAATCTTGAAGGGTAAGGAATTCTTGGCTTGTATGGTGCGGGTGCTACCTCCTTTTCCTTACCCTTCTCCGGGTCTTTCTCCATAGCAGGAACTTGAACAACCTCTTCAGCGGGAAGTCTACCCTCAACCTCACGACCACTCCTCAGAGTGATTGCCTTCAGCTGCTCTCTTGGGTTTGTCTCTGTATTTCCCGGGAAACTTCCTTGAGGTCGCTCAGATAAAGACTTCGCAATCTGCCCCACCTGATTTTCTAAGTTATGTAACGACGCGGTGTGGTTGCGAAGTGTACTCTCCACGCCTTAGAAGCGCGTGTCTGAGGACTAAATGAACTTGGTCAATGCCTTCTCCAAGTCCGTCATTCGGTTCTCAAGCCCTGAAACTCGGCCCTCCATGTTTGGTTGTTGGGGTTGCTTGAAATCCGGGGGTGCGAGAGGGCCTTTGTTGCACGATAAGTGCTTGATTATATATATATTATAATATCAGTTTACATGCATTGAGCATCACTTTTATTAGGTTTTAGCATTAACAAGGTGTGTTTTGTGTTCTTTTGTTCAAACAGGGCTGTGGAGACATGACGTACAGGAAGAAGCAAAAATAGGGTGTGATGACACGTTTCAAGGCCACAATCAGAAGCTGTGTTAATATGCATGGGGGTGTTGCCAACTTTCGGAGGAGTACAAGTCATTACACAAACCGAAAGGGCACAAAGGCAGTAGTACGCCCATGTCCCAGCTTCCGTACAAAGTAGAAGAAGGTTCTTGAGGATTTCAAAGCATAGAAAGCCACACACCCTACCACACGAGCGTATGCCCGACCGTGTGGACTCCAAGGAAGACTTCGGGAAACATCACTGTAGCAGTACTGTAGCAACAGTCTTCACACGCCCGTGTGGAATTTCCACACGGGCGTGTGGATGCCCGTGTGGATGCCCGTGTAAAGCCCCGAATTCAAATTATAAAAGCCGCCTTGTGATAATTTTGAGGGATCTTTTCGGCCACTTTCGAGAGACAAGGCGGCTAGGGCTTGGAAGGAGTTCTTTGCGGCTTTGGGAAGCTTTCCTCACCAACTTGGATCGATTCCTCCTCCGTCATAGCGTCAAGGAAGCCATCGGCAACCTAGCTTCGGAGTGGATTCAATCCAGACGTGGAAACTACCCATCAAGACTATCATTACGGATTTAAGGGGGTTATTCTTTATGTCTTTGGAACTTTATTCTCAATTTATTATTTGTTTTGTGACTCGCTCCATGGAGAGCTAAACCCCTAGAGGGTATTCGGACATGCAAACCCTAGGATCCTTATTTTCATTAGATTTACAGTGTGTTTCTATTCGAATTTATCAGTTTGAGTTTTACTCTTGAGTTCTTAATGCTTGTTTGTGCTTTTGATTTCATTATTGATTGCCTTGCATGTTTTATTCCATCTAGTGAAGAGAGAGATCACCGCTAGGTTTAGAATTACCAAGAGTAAATAGGGTCGAGAGGGTGAGCCGTGAGATAGCGGAGTGTCCCCTTTCCCTTCCGACAGATATTTCCTATCTTCATATTCCCTAAGTGTCAAGCAACCATATGTGGTGTGAGGCGTCGAGAGAATTCTCCACCGGGACCTCGTAGGGGGTTAGGGATCTTTCACCCGGAGGCGGGGTTAGATCTAATTTTAGGAATTGGTTATATCTTTGGGATCCCTAGAGTTTTAAGCAGTCATATGTGGTGTGAGGCGTCGAGAGAATTCTCCGCCGGGACCTCGTAGGGGACTAGTTATCGGCGACCTGGAGGCAAGGGCCGTTATACCTTTGGATACCCATGACTCATTGTTTTCGTTTATAAACACTTGTAATCTACATCCAACACCCGAATCCTAGGGGGAGCATTGTCCAGATACCTCACTTTTATTGATTGAGAACTCTTTTTCCTTTTATTTCCTGCGCACTTGTGGTAACACTCTTAGTGTTGGCCATTAGATCATCAAACACTACATTCATTAGGCTAGATAACAAAAGAGGGGCTATTACTAGTACTTCTGTTCCCTGTGGTTCGACAACTCGACCCTTTGGGGTCCACTTTTATTACTTGACGACCCGTGCACTTGCGGTAACGCAAGGGGTTGACACACATCACCCTGTTGTGTTGTTGCGGAGACGCATCATTGCCCTTGGTTGCTCCATGCAAAGTTCGGGTGATTTCGCCACCCCGGATTGTAGGTGTTGCTATAGGGATTCCCTTGACCTCGTCCGGCATTCCCCACAAAATCCACCTGCTCGACAGGTGCTGTTCCGACCACAGAAATAGGGCAATTAGAAGGACATGCCCTCCTCCACAACTATCACAACTCATCACTGCAGCCATTCTAGATGGGCCTGCCAAAGTGTCTAACTTCTTGCTCAATGCTTCAACTTGAGCTGCTAGAGATGTTACTGCATCAACTTTATGAATACCCGCCACTTTCCACTTGTCTCGAGCATTCCACTGATAGCTATTCATAGTCATTTCTTCTATCAGTTGGCGGGCAGCTTCGGGGGTCTTGGTTCCTAAGGTACCTCCTGCTGCGGCATCAAGTAGCTTTCTTGTGCTTGGGTTCAGCCCATTGTAGAAGGTGTGGATGACCATCCACTCGGGGAACCCGTGTTGAGGACACTTGCGCAGAAGATCCTTGAACCTTTCCCATGCCTCGAAAAGAGACTCCAATTCTGACTGCATGAAGGAAGAAATTTCATTTCTTAACTTTGCCGATTTCCCAGGAGGGAAATATCGGCCAAGGAAGGCCTCAACCATCTCTTCCCAAGTGGTAATTGATGCTCTAGGTAAAGATTGCAACCACTGTTTTGCTTTCCCCTTCAAGGAAAATGGGAAGGCTCTCAATCTGATGGCGTCGTCCGTGACTCCATTTATCTTCAACATGTTGCACACTTCCAAGAAATTTTCTATGTGATTGTTTGGGTCTTCATCTGCTAACCCATTAAACTGTGCGGACTGTTGAACCATCTGAATGAACCCCGGCTTAAGCTCAAAATTATGAGCTGAAATTGGTGGCCTGACTATGCTTGACTGTGTACCACGGATAAACGGCCTAGCAAAATCAGAAAGTGTCCGCTGTTGCTCATTTTGTTCAGCCATGGTTGCGGACTCTTCAACCTCTATCCGTGGGGGACTAGTCAAGGTTGACCTTAGATTTGGGACCTTGTATCTTTGGATTCCACGACTCTTGAAATCTCTATTGAGTAAAAGTATTTGAAGTCTTGCATTTGAAACAAGGAACCTAGGGGAGCAGTGTCCGAGTACCCCATTCTTATCTCGATCTTTCCCTACACTCTAGCTTTAACTTTCAGTTCTTAATTTCTGTTTTGAATCACTTTTTAATCTCAACCAAAATCGGTTTTCTTTGACTACCTAGCGAAGTGTTTTTGTTTCTATCGTCTACTCCCTGTGGATTCGACTACCCACCCGTTGGGTACTTTATTACTTCGACACCCGTGCACTTGCGGAACACACACGCAGGGGTGTGTCAAAGAAGCACCTCCAAAGTGTAGCAAGAACCTCCTGAACCCTAGCCGTCACTCCCTCTCAAGTTTGGAAGAAGATCCCTCAAATAACGCTTCAGAACGGCTTTATAATTGGCCATCTCGAGGATCCACAAGGGCGTGTGGATGAGCCACACGGCCGTGTGGAAATTCCACATGCCCATGTGGAATTTCTGCCATGTGGAAAACTTCATATTAGTCCCCGATTTCGCCCGTTTCTTCTCTGGAGGTCACACGGACGGACACACGCCCATGTGAAAGGTCATGTGGCATTTCTTGATGATGATAAAACCTTGGAGAGCTTTTGAAATCTTCAAACAAATCGGAACAAGCGGGCATGACTTCCTTCGTGTCCTTCTACAAGAATTGTCTTGAAGTCTTTAGAAGTTGGCACATACCCCCTCTTTTGAACCCGATTTGTGTCTTGAACTTCGTATTTGCACAAAAGAGCTCCACTTGGCACCATTATGACCAAATCTTGCCTTTGTTCACGTACCATGTCTTCACAACCTTAATTGCATGAAAGAACACCAAAGCACACGAAATTAGCGATAAAACCTGAGAAATGTGATGCTCATGCGTGGAAAACATTTCCAAAAATATATACATGTAAGCACTTATCACATACTTTTCCAATATGGATCTTGGTTCGGGGTACTAGCAAGTGGGGATTGCAGAAGAAGATGAGTCGAAAACGGCATGTGGAACACTCTATGGTTCGTTTGAATTTCTTGTAATGCCTTTTGGCTTGACTAATGCTCCGGTGACTTTTTGCCACTTAATGAATCAGGTGTTTTCGGACTACATTGATGAATTTGTGGTGGTGTACTTGGGTGATGTTGTGGTTTATAGTGAATCTTTGGAGGATCACCTTGTACACTTGAAGCAAGTACTATCAAGATTGAGGGAGCATCAGCTTTATGTGAAGCTGGAGAAATATCATTTCGCTCAATAGGAGATCAAGTTCCTTGGGCACATCATTTCTCAGGGTGAAGTCCGAATAGACCGGGCTAAGGTGGAGGACATTTTGGACTGGTCTGCACCGTCCAAGGTATCGGAGTTACGATCTTTTCTCGGCTTAGCCGACTACTATTGTCAATTTATCGAGGGATATTGAAGAAAGGTCGTGCCGCTCACTGATTTGCTGAAAAAAGACCAACCATGGTGTTGGATTGAGAGGCAACAAGCTGCTTTTGACAAGATTAAAAGTGCAATTGCAAGTGAACCAGTCTTGACATTACCCAACTTTGAAGAACCTTTTGAGGTGCACACCGATGTGTCAGACAAGGCAGTTGGCAGTGTCATCGATGGTGTTCGAGAGTTGGAAGCTGAAAGACGCGGAGCAACGCTATTCGGCGCATCAGCGGGAGATGCTGGCCGTTGTTCATTGCTTACATGTCATATCCCAACCCTCGGGTCCCAGCCCATGACACTACCGCCACGACAACCCAGAGGAGGTCAGGCACCTGCCTCAATCCTAGATCGCCGCAAGGCTAACCTGTTACCTGTACAATATTAACATTACAACAATAATATTCTAAATCTAAGGTATTCAACCACAACCCTGTACAAGATCAAGATACTCACACCAGGTATATATCCCTGAAAATCATGACATCAATGATCATGAACACAATCATAGTCTCCCCCAAACACTTGGTGTAAAGCTCATACAACCTAAGGTCCTGACTTAACCAATCAAGATTATTCAACACCAAAATGGAGATACAAAAACATAGGTCCTAGTGGATCCATCTTATGCATGACAACAATGTTTATGAATCATACACTACTCAAAGGTAAATGCAGGAATAGCTTTGCCAAGCACTATCACGTCTCACGCCCTCCTGCCATGCTAACACCTATAAAGAAGAGAAGAAGAATGGGTGAGTAACTAAGTTACTCAGTGAAGGGTTGAACATGGAGCTATAACTCATTACAAGTGTAACAAAATGATATGCCGAAAATATATGTATATCTTTAATAACCAACAACTTACAAAATGCTTTAAATACACATTTCAATATAAGAAGCTTTCCAACTTTCTCAAAGAAATGCATCAATAAAACACTAAAAATCATTTATATAGAGATTCAAGACTGAAAATTCAATTTAAGAATACTCGTTAAAAGATCAAACCCATCGAATGAAGGATTTATAGTGCGACACATGCGGACATCCTTCACCGATATTCTTGATATTATTTTCATCAAGAATATCATCATAAAAGTATTCTTTGAAAACACATTTCAAATACGACATCATCGCATAGAATAACATTTCAAAGAGAGCTTCATCACCAGGAAATCCATTTTGATTCACTTAGGCCCTTTCTTGGGTCCTTATATCAAGAACATTAACCCTTTGACAGTACTTTGAAAATATACATTTCGAGATATTGGGATTCCATCCCTTAAGAATAATAAAAGATCATTGATCATAATCGAAAAGTATATCAAATCATAAACCACGAAGTATAAATGATCAATAACCTTAATCAAAAGTATATCAGATCATAAATCAAGTAGTATAAATGATCAATGTCGTCAATCAAGAAATAAACTGAAACATAAATAATCATTATTCAAAGTTTCATGAAAACATCTCAAGAAACCATTGAAACATGAAATTCACCATTCAAGAACGTATGTAATTAGGTATTTAAACAAGCATGAGAATAGCTCATGAATTAAATAATTTTTCACTCACAAACTTGGCGAGATCGACTTCTTTTATCATTCACCTACTTGCTCTTAACCCTTACCTTTAGATCCATCTCCTTAAACGTTGCTAGATCTAGAGGAGAATCATCAATGGAGGAGAGGGAGAGATCACCACCTTTCTTCTTTCTTGGAGCTCAAGAATGAAGATCTAATAGAGGAGAGAATAAGGATTCAAGATAGGGAGAAAATGAGAGGGAAATGTGGTCTTATGAAGGCCCTTTGAGTTTCAAATACAGTATTTATAGACCCAAAGCGCGGGAGGGCTCGTAGGCTCCCTTACGGGCGCATGGGAAGCCACGAGGCCCTTTCCAGAGAACCATGCGGGCGGCCATGCACCCGCATGGCCCTTGCGGCCCCCTGCTTCTGGGGGGTTCTTGCGGCATCTTGATACCTCACACCCTCCACTTAAAAGCTCTTTCCCCAAAAGTTTTTCCTCCTCTTTTCTACGCTAAAAGGAACCTTAATTAAGATGCTAAATACGAAAAAACACCCGACGAAAATTTAAATACACAACTTCTACACAATAAACCAAAACAAAAAAGAAGCAAAAAAGGTCGAATTTCCACATTACAGGTAAGGAGAGTGTACCTTCTGGACGCCAATTTTCTTGTCAAAATAAATAATATTGCCAATACATTCTTTGCTACTCAAAAGAAGATGTCGGCTAGACAAGCTCGTTGGCAAGAGTTTTTATGGAATATGACTTTGAATGGCAGCACAAACTAAGGAGACACAACCAGGTGGCTGATGCGTTGAGTCGCAAACAGATGGTTGAGTACGTGGCTGCGTTGACGTAAGTGGAGAATGACTTGCAAAGTCGTATTGAGGAGGTAGCAATGACAGACTATTAGTATGGGAATCTGATGAAAGATGTCAAAGACGGAGTCGTGCGCAAGTACTGGGTGGAGAATGGGCTTCTCTATGCCAAAGGCAACTAACTCTATGTGCCGAAAGGAGGGAAGATTCAGCAGGATCTCCTTAGAGAGCATCATGATGTTCCATGGGCAGGACATCCCGGTAGTGAGCGAATGAAGGCCTTGCTCACAAGACATTACTATTGGCCGGATATGGGTGAAGACATTGAAGTATATGTGAAAACTTGTTTCATGTGCCAACAAGACATCTCGGAAAGAAGATGAGATGCCGGTCTTCTCCAGCCGTTGAGCATTACGGAAAGGCCATGGGCGTCAATTTCCATGGATTTTATCACCGGATTTCTTAAGGTGGAAGGATGTTGACAGTGATGGTGGTCGTGGACCAATTCACGAAGTATGCGGTTGATGCGTTCGCACAATACGAGGTGATGTGTTAACCCCTTGCGTTACCGCAAGTGAACGGGTCGTCAAGTAATAAAGTGGAATAAAGTAGACCCAAAAGGTCGGGTTGTCAAACCACAGCGAGCAGAAGTACCAGTAGTTGCTCCTCTTTTGTTATCTAGCCTAATGAGTGTAGTATGTGATGCTCTAATGGCCAAATCTATGAGTATCACTACAAGTATCCAGGGAATAAAAAGAGAAAGAGTTACCAATCAATGAAGGTGGGGTGTCCGGACAATGCTCCCCCTAGTATTCGGGTGTTAAGTGTAGATTATAAGACGATAATATTGAGTCATGGATATCCTATGGTATATCGGCCCCTGCCTCAAGGTCGCCGATAACTAGTCCCCTACGAGGTCCCGGTGGAGAATTCTCGCAACGCCTCATACCACATATGACTGCTTAGCACTCTAGGGATCCCAAAGATATGAAAAATTCCTAAAAGGAGATCCAACTCTGCCTCCAAGTGAAAGATCCCTAACCCTCGACGAGGTCCCGATGGAGAATTCTCTCAATGCCTCACACCACATATGGTTGCTTAAAACGTAGGGAATATGGAGATAGAAAATATCTATCGAAAAGGAAAGGGGACACTCCGCTATCTCACGGCTCACCCTCTCAACCCTCTTCACTCTTGGTGATTCTAAACCTAATAGTGATCTCTCTCTCCACTAGGTTGAATAAAACATGCAAGGCAGTTAATAATGAAATCAAAAGCAATTGCAAGAATTAAAAACTCAAGAGCAAAACTCAATGTATTAAACTCGAATAGAAATACAATGTAAATCTAATAAAAATATGAATCCTAGGGTTTACATGTCCGAATTTCCACTAGTGGTTTAGCTCTCTATGGGAAAGTCACAAAACAAATAAAGCAATGATAAACAAGTTTACAAGCTATAGAAAATAACCCCCTTAAATCCATGATGATGCTCCTTGATAAACGTCTAAAGGTATGTATTTTATACATATGAGTGTACATGATTCTTATATTTTATCGATGAATTGATGCCCTTTTTCTGTCTAAATTGTTTTATTTCATGTTTCAAGTACAAATGAAGCCTAGGTGAGCTCCACGACGATATTTGAGAAGAAATCGACATCGAATGCGTCGTTTGGTTGTCTAGATGAATGCAATTATTTCTTCTTAGTCACATATTAGGCACTTTTGGACCGCCAATAGCAGTAGTATAAATTGTGATTTATGTTTTTTTTTTTCCGATATTGGCATTGAAATTGTGGTTATATTATTATATTATTTTTTATTGGAGATAGTTTTTTATTAGAAGAATTGTCTTTTAAGCATTAAGTTCAAACCACACCGATGAGTCCTAATTACCCATTTGATTTTATTATAAAAGTGAATTATCAAATTGCCTTCGTGTTAATAATATATTCAACACATGAAAGATTAGAGCTTGCCATTAAAAGAAATATATGTAAAAAACAATTGTTTAATTCTCCTTTATAATAAAGAATTTATATGTGTAAAGTCAAAATATGTCGAAATTTGCATTGAATCAAAATAGAGAAAAATATAAATAAAATTTATATTCTAACAAGTTTCAAGTTATAAAACAAAATTCACATTAATATCTATGAATAGTATATAAGTTGCTAGTCTAGCATATAAAATAACTAAAGAGTTTATTACTCAAATTTTACTTGCAATCAGACTATGATATCTTTAGATAAATCTTTTATGATTTAACATTTCAATAGCCTTACTTGTAACTAAAGTAGAGGTCTCATATGATTATGATTTTGAACCATGGTGATCAACTATGAGTTTGAATAAAACAAGTCAATTTAAACTTAAATAAGATTTGATAGTCTATAACTCTACATATAAAGCACCATCGTTGTGCCAAGTTATTATACAAATACCAACATGGGTTTTGGATAGCAAAATTAATTAGTGTTAATTAACAAATTTTCCAACATGCGATTGTATGTATTATACTTATTGTCATGGCCTCAACCAATCACTTTACGTCGTACGGCACGTGACATGCACCATAGCGACACGCCGGCTTTCCTTGCAAAAATAGTTAGTGAATTCCTGTTTGCATCACAAGCACAGCGAAATAAAGGAAATCGAGCAAAACCGAGAAAACATTCACGGTACAAGAAACACAACACATGAAACTGATTTTGAGAGAGAAAAACATAAATTCCCTTAGATTGAGAAATGTTTACAACCATGACCAAAAACCAACACAAAGAGGCCTTGTCTCCTCCCAAAGACACATTAGACCCTATTACAAGAGCTACCCCAAATTCCCGAGGTTAATTGAGCCACATGCCCAATACAGGTCTGCCGTGACGTCCTTGACTTTATTTAGCTTGCAGAGTCCATTGACGTAACTGTAGCTTCAACCAGCCACTCTTGGTCACAGCGCGCAGCAGTACCGGTCACACGCTGTAATACCGCATGCCATCCTCACCCCTGGCTCGGCCACGTTCCAGACCGCGTACCCACTTGCATACGGCTGCGTAAACCTTGTTGACACACCCTTGCTTGTGTGTTCCGCAAGTGCACAGGTCTCGAAGTAATAAAGTACCCAAACGGGTAGGTAGTCGAATCCACAGGGAGTAGACGTAAGAACAGTAACACTTTGCTAAGTAGCCAAAGACAAATCAATTGATGTTGTGATTGAAAATAAAACAAGAAAACAGAAATAAAGTACTGAAAGTAAAAGCTGGAGTGTAGAATAAGACCAATATGAAGATGGGGTACTCGGACAATGCTCCCCCTAGAATCCTAGTTTCTAGTGCAAAACTTAAGTTGCTCTTCTTAAAATGAGAAACAATGAGTCGTGGAAATCCAAAGGTACAGGGTCCCAAACATAAGGTCAACCCTGACTAGCCCCCTACGAGGTCCCGGAGGAGAGAAACACTCTCGACGCCTAACACCACGTATGACTGCGAAAAGCTTGTACGAATCCAAAAGATAAACCCTATTCCGAAATATGGACCAATGGTACGCCCCTTGCGTAACCGCAAGTGCACGGGTCGCACAAGTAGTATAATGTACCCTTTGGGTCGGGTAGTCGAATCCACAGGGACTGGTATAGCTTCTAATACTAACGTCCTACTTAATATCTAACCAAACCGAAGATGAAGGAATTGACTTTGGATTAAATTCGAGGAGAATAAGGGAATAGAAAGTTCACCAAGGGAAGATTGAGGTTTGACTCGATGGAGAAGATGGGGCCCCGGGGTTGGGTTTCCGACGTTCACTAACTCGGTCTTTCTCAGTAATTATCAGAGATGTTTTCAGTTCTAAACCTAGTTATGCTATAAGCATGTGGTTTCTAGCGCTGCCGAGCCCTAAGTTGAACTCCCGCTGCTTGCAACAATCAATAATGATTCACAAACCTAGATAGGAGGACCTAACTACCTAGCATCAAGCACTAAACCACATACAAGATAGCCAATAACCTTGATTTATTGAAAGGAACAAGACATTCATAAATACTGCAAGTAAAGATAATAAGTTCAAGCTACAACGTCATACAACCAACCCCGGGGCTCCCTTAAGAGTTTAGCCCCTCATAATGACAACCAACAAACAAAATGCCAAAGAAATTAAAAGACAAGGAATTGAAAACTCCCTAATTTCTTGCATCCTTGAGGTTGTCGAAGGATCTACAATGTCATGTAACCTCCTCCCGATCGGCCTACCATACGCTTGGCATTCCCTTGATGAAGTGGAAGATGAACCCCCAAAGCTCTCCCTTTCTTTCTCCCAAAGTTCGCCCACCAAAAGTCCCTCAAAAACCTAAGTTTTTAGGGTTTTAATGTTTTCCCGATGTGAGCACGGGCGTGTTGAAGCCGTGCTCCAAGCCGTGCAGATTACGGCCAAATAACTTTTCAGAAAACTCACAAACCTGTAATCTGCAAGGGGAACAGCACGGGCGTGCTTAGGCCGTGCTGAGGCTTTGCACGACCGTGCCCAGCGAACTGTGGCTGTGCTGATCTATGGCTGCATTCTCTTGTAATTTTCACGGGAAGTAGCACGGGCGTGCTTCGTGACACACCCTTGCGTGTGTACTCCGCAAGTGCACGGGTGTCGAAGTAATAAAGTACCCAAACGGGTGGGTAGTCGAATCCACAGGGAGTAGACGTAAGAACAATCACACTTTGTTAAGTAATCAAAGATAAACCAATTGTTGTTGAAAGAAAATAAAATCAGAAAGTAGTAGAAACAAAGTGCTGAAAATGGAAGCTAGGTCGGAGAAATAGATCAATAAGAAGATGGGGTACTCGGACAATGCTCCCCCTAGAATCCTTGTTTCAAGTGCAAGACTTCAAGTACTCTTATTCAATAGAGATTTCAAGAATCGTGGAATCCAAAGATACAAGGTCCCAAAGCTAAGGTCAACCTTGACTAGTCCCCTACGAGGTCCCGGCGGAGAGAAGACTCTCGACGCCTCACACCACGTATGACTGCGCTATGCTCTAGGGATTCCAAGTGGTAAACCCTATTCCCAACTATAGATCAATCCCTTTGGTCCAGGCGAAAGATCCCTAATCACAAATAAGTCCCGGCGGAAAGGCCTCTCTCAACGCCTAACTCTCTTTGAGATCGAAGGTAAAACTTGGAATAAGAAGGTAGGGAAAACCACACCGGAGGGGAAAGGGGACGCGTCGCTACCTCTCAACTCACCCTCTCAACCCTCTTCAATCTTGGTAACCTAATCCTAATGGTGATGGTCACTCGTCAAAAGGATGATTGGATTAGCCCTCAACCCTAGTGTCACTCTAAGGGAGAAACCATTAAGCATACAAGATTGAAACTCAAATTTAAACTCAAATTGAATAAGATCATTAAAGTCAATGAAACATAGGAAATCTAGGGTTTACAAGTCCAAGTACCCACTAGGGGTTTAGCTCTCCATGGAGCAATACAAGTTCATCAAAATAACTGAAGATAAGTGCAAGAAATCCATAAAGAAAACCCCCTTAAGCTTCGTGTTGATAGACTATGGGAACTTCTCCTTCTTCTTCAAAGAATCCCTTCCTCCAAGCCTAAGGAACACCTCGCCGAATCGAGTCATCGAAGGCTCCCCCAATGGCTCTCCTTGGAAGGGAATGATGATGAAACCGGTGAAGAAGCGCCCCCAAAGTGTAGCAAGAACCTCCTGAACCCTAGCCGTCACCTCCTCCCAAAGTTAGAAGAAGATCCCCCAAATAACGCTTCAGAACGGCTTTATAATTGGCCATCTCGAGGATCCACACGGGCGTGTGGATAGTCCACACGGCCGTGTGGAAATTCCACACGCCCGTGTGGATTTTCTGCCTTGTGAAATCTTCATACTAATCCTCGATTTCGCCCGTTTCTTCTCCTGAGGTCACATGGACGGACACACGCCCATGTGAAAGGTCAAGTGGCATTTCTTGATGATGGGAAACCTTGGAGAGCTTTTGAAATCTTTGAACCAATCGGAACGAGCGAGCATGACTGCCTTCGTGTCCTTCTACAAGAGTTGTCTTGAAGTCTTTAGAAGTTGGCACATACCCCCTCGTTGGAACCCGATTTGTGTCTTGAACTCCGTAATTGCACAAAAGATCTCCACTTGGCACCATTCTGACCTAATCTTGCCTTTATTCACGTACCCTGTCTCCACAACCCTAATTGCGTGAAAGAACACCAAAACACACGAAATTAGCGATAAAGCCTGAAAAATGTGATGCTCATGCGTGGAAAACATTTCCAGAATTATATACATGCATGCACTTATCACTTCGACCGTGCTGAGGTTTTCACACCCGTGCTCAGCGGACTCAGGCTGTGCTGAATCGTGGTTGAATTCTTCTGCACTTTGCACGGGAAACAGCACGGGCGTGCTCAAGCCGTGCTGAGCTTGATGAGGTTTCTTCTAAGTCCTTTAGCTTCTAAAATTGTTCCAAAAGCGCTTCTTCTTACTTCAGGACTTTGATATCTGCATGACGAACAACGAATACCTGAAATAGCACCGTACTTGGAGAATTATAGCCAAAATATTCAATAATGATGAAGGTAAAGCATGCAATATATATATGAAATGCGCTCATCAAATACCCCCAAACTTGAATTGTTGCTTGTAAACAAGCAACCTTATTCCCCTAATAAAGTGATGAGTGCATGACCTCTCGATCTCAACAAATTAAAAGAGTTACTTGAAGCTTTAAGGAGTTTCGAGAACTAGTGACTTAGTCAATTGAAAGCTTGTGAAAGATTTTACTCATACTCCGTACTACCGTGTGTGTGTGTCGCCTCCGGAGTATGTCAAAACTGTTCTTGAGGGGGCTAGTACAAGCTCTTTCTTCTCAAAATTTTCACTATTGACTCCTAAATTGGGTAGTAGCTTCATACACCCTAGAGGCAGCCATTTCACTTGGTAGGTCATCAAAAATGACATTTGTGATGCCTAAAATCCGACTACTCAAGTGCGGCTTTCGCTTTTCTAAAGTGATAGCTCTTTCTACCATCTTTCACGAAAAATTGACAGGGCATCCAAAATGGAATCCGACTTGTCACAAAATTCTATCTTTTATTTATTTTGAGTTTGGGGTCAACTTCTAATTTTTCCGCCTTATAACTAGCCCTTCCTCTAACAGAGTAACAACACAACAGAAGGCTAAGTGTTAGCATTTGGGTTTCCAAAGTAAGAGCAAAATCAAACTTTAAGTTCAACAAAAGTGCACTAGTATATCCAAAAACTCCTAGCTTAGCAATTCTCAACCAAAACAATTTTCATAGATCGTCCTAAGTCATGCACAACATCTAGGAGACAAATACACAACCCTCCCCCACACTTGAATGAAACATTGTCCTCAATGTTTAAAGATTTAAGCATGCAAAGTAAAGAAAAGAATTTCAAGTAAAAGTGAGGGTTGGGAATTTTCACCAAGTTAAAAGAGAGGTGCCAAAAAAAATTCGATGGCACACAAGGGCGGTTGTTGATCGCCAATTAGGGAGGAGTCGTTTGAGACAACCATCAAGAAAGACAGTAAATAAATCCTGAGATACACATGCAAGCATTAGAGACAGAAAATAAACAGAAAGACAAAAATCACACTAAAAAGAGATCAGTTTAGTAGGGGACTCCCCTTGCTAACTGACTCAAGGAAACAAAAGACAACAAAAGTAAAAACAAAGAACACAAAACAACAAAATAGAACATCAAAATCCGGCGCTCTCAGAGTCAGAGTCGGACTCCGATGGAAGGTCGGTGGTGTCGACGCCGACACTCCGGGACGTAGAGGGTCCAGCGGCACGACGAGGTGACGTCGAGGTGAGAGGCTAACCGCTGCATGCTCCGGACCATCCATCGCCGAAAGAAGGAGAGCTCGCTGGAGGAGAGTCCTGAGTGTGGGCGTAAGCGCGAGTGCGTGGGGTGCGAGGAGATGATGGGCCGGTAGCAGGGGGAGAATCAGGGACACTGGTGCCAGGCGGGACCTGGTGTCTGGTGCCCTGGGAGGTGGACGTGGATCGCAGCATCCCCATCGCCCGGAGTGTGTCCACGGAGACGGGAAGGACGCCACCGACCATCCGAATCGCACGTGTGCCGGTCTGGAGTCCCATCCCCCGAATCAGCCGTGTGATGTAGGACCCGCAGAAAATGGCGCCGACTCGGGAGTCCTGCCCCTGATGCTGGATGCTAAAAGCCACCTTGTAGCCGAGGTGCATCTGGAATCCATCCAGCATGCTCAGCAAGAAGTCGAAGTCGTGGCGACTAACGACTCCGGTGATGTCTCCCCGCCCTGTGATGGAGTGACTGAGAATAAAGTCAATGTACCTGAGGGCTGGGAGACGAAGAGATGAGGCCTTGGACCGGCGGGGGTTGTACTCCCGGTCCGTGCTCAGTCGCTGCCAACAAGCCTCCTGGGACTCGCCGGGTGGTCGGGCTACGAGGAGGGCGTCATACTCCGGAGTCCTGGTGAACTCCTCATCGTACAAGCCCAGTTTGACAGAAAACTCTGTCAGACTGATCCGATGTAGCTCGTCGAGCGCCTGGAATTGTACTGTGCCGGCGCGGTGGTAGCTGATGGGGCTTTTGGACAGCTCGAAGGTCGCAAGGACCTCTAGAGACAACTCCCGGTAGGCGGGGTCGGTGATGGACAACAGCCTCATCCAGGCGCCCTCGCCAAGGTAGCGGCGCACGTCGGCCTCTAAGCCCACCTCGCGAAGGACCTCCCAATCAATAGCTCGCATCTCGCCAAACCGCTTTGCGCTCAAACGGTCGTGGTGCTCCTGGTGGATGGGAGTACCGAGGGCTAGCGCAGGGGGAGCGGCTGGGGTCGACGACTCCCCTCTAGCCCTCTTCGAAGAAGGGCCAGATGTAGTAGCCTTCCTCGGCATGATCTGTCGAGAGAAAAAATAATAAACAGTTAAGATCAACAGTGAATCACGGGCGTGCTTCAAATCTGCACGCCCATGTTATTCAAATTATAGGGGTTCTCACGAGCACGGGCGTGCTGAACAGGCACGCCCGTGCTTCCGTGCAATTCTAGATCTAGAATCAAAGCACGGCCGTGCTTGAGTGAACACGGCCGTGCTGCCAAAATCCAGCTTCGGCACCGACGGCTTCTAACTCAAAAATCGACGGAACAAATGCATGTAAACTCAATCAAAAGCACCCTAGATGTCTCTAACGGTGAATTTAGATGTTTTCAATAAGAATAATGGCATAAAGGCAAAGATTTATATAGGAAACACAAATCTAGGGCTCGTCGACTTACCAAAAGTGTTGAAGAAAGGGTAGAAGCGATGAAACTCCGAGAAACCACGCCAACCACCCGAAAACTCGCGAGAAACGAACGAAAATGAAAGCGCAAAGGAAAAGAGTCGCCTGTAAGAAGAAAGAAAGGGTGAACGGCGCATTTAAAAGGGAGAAAATCACAGGAAAAGGGACCGTCGCGCTGAGCACGGCCTCAGCACGCCCGTGCTGTGCCCGTGCTTAACTAAATTCAACGAAAAATGAAGAACGCGGCACGTCCGTGACGCGTGCACGAGCAGCGTGCTCAGGGATTCAGCACGGCCATGGCACGGCCGTGCTTGCTCCCCGTGCCGATTTTAAATGATCAAACTCGTAAAGCTCGTGAATTTCACCCCCATCAGCACGGGGGTGTTAGGCCCGTGTTGGGCCTGGAACCTTCCCTCATGAAGAAAAACACGCCGGATTCACAACAAAAACGCAACAAAAACACAAAAACACACCAAACAACAACCAAAACAAAGAAATAACAACGAAATGAACAAATCGGGTTACCTCCCGATAAGCGCTCTTTTAACGTCACTAGCTTGACGGGTCTAGTCACAACTTAAGATGGTTCAAAGACATACCTTTTCTCTTGGTGCCCTGCAGAAGAACATTCAATGAAAGGACAAAAAGAATTGATCAGAAATGCCTCACCAAAGCTGAGGTCATTAGTGGGACTGCATTTTGGGGCAGAGGCTTGTTGTTTCTTCCTTTCCTCTACCTTTTTCCACCAAGTATGGGCCTTTGACCCCCTGCCTTTCCTTCTTTTGGTCCTCGTTTCTGGTTGACCAATGCTCGATGGTGTAGAAGCGATGGCTTCCTCTTGGTCCATGAGCTCTTCATCTAGGGGTTCCTCACCCAGTAAATCAGTGAGATGATCATTTTGCCAAATTTCCTGCACACTATCACAAATAATGTCATTAGTCGCGTCTAGGAAATAGCAAGAGTCATCAAATGCCATGGGGTGTCTCATAGCTTCCTTCAGCTTGAATACAACTTCTTCATCCCCCACTCTTAAGGTTAGGCGCCCATCCTTCACATCAATGATGGCTTGTGAAGTAGCGAGGAATGGCCGCCCAAAAATTAGAGGTACCTCAGCCCGTTCGTCCAAATCCAGAACAACAAAATCTACAGGGAAAATGAATTTGTCCATCTTCACCAAAATATCCTCAACAATTCCCAAGGGTTGGCGGGTGGAGCGATCAGCAAGCTGGAGCGTCATTTGAATTGGCTTGAGTTCCCCTAACCCCAGCTTCTGAAAAATCTTTAATGGCATGAGGTTGATACTTGCTCCTAGATCAGCCAACGCCTTTTCATCCATCATCCCTCCAATGGTGCACGGGATGATGAAATTTCCCGGATCTTTTTCCTTCTTGGGAATTTTATTTGAGATGATGGCAGAACATTCCTCACTCAAGGTGACCGTCGAAACTGCTTCCAACTTCCTTTTGTTAGTCAATAATTCCTTGAGGAATTTGGCATACTTCGGCATATGAGAGAGAGCTTCCACAAATGGAACATTGATGTGAAATGTTTTAAACATCTCCAGAAACTTCTTAAACTATGCCTCCTGTTGGTCCTTCATGAGTTTAGCTGGATAAGGCAACGTAGGCTTATAGTCTGCTACCAAGACTTTCCCTCTGCCCTTATCCTTTCTCCCCGAGCTTGCCCCTGAATCTTGATTCTGAGCTTCTGCTTCTAATTCTTGGGGGGGATCTTGCTGTGCTTGTGGGGTTGAAGGTTCCAGTTCCCTGCCACTTCTCAAAGTGACTACCTTGAGGGACTCTCGGGGATTAATTTCTGTATTACTTGGGAGAGCACCCTGGGGTCGTTCAGCAAGCGTCTTGGCGATCTGTGCAACCTGACGCTCAAGGTTCTGTAAAGAAGCCTGCTGATTCCTCATTATCTCTTCATGCCCTGTAATTCGGGCATCATTAGCTTGAATGTATTGAACAAGGAGCGCTTCAATAGACGATCCTTTCTGTTCTGGTGGTGAAGGCCTCGAAAATTGAGGCTGAGTCTGCTGCTGCTGCTGTTGCCGAGGGGGGCGCTGTTGCCCCTGATTCTGGTCTTTCCAAGAGAAATTAGGGTGATTCCTCCACCCTGGGTTGTAGGTGTTGCTGTAGGGGTTATTGGTATACCGCTGATTCTAACCAATGAAATCCACCTGTTCGGTGGCACTAACTCCCTCAGAAGAACAACTGGGCCCTGCTTGGTTCGGCCAACTATCAGTATTCATGTTCATTACTGGAGATTGGACTTGCATTGTGTCCAACCTTTTAGAGATGGCTTCCACCTGTGCTGATAAAGTAGTGAGAACATCAACCTCATAAAGTCCGGCAGTCTTCACCGGCTTATTTCTCTCAGAACTCCACTGGTAGCCATTGGAGGCCATGTTTTCAATCAAATTCTGTGCCTCATCAGGTCTTTTGCTACACAAGGAGCCTCCTGCTGCGGCATCCAACATTTGTTTAGTGGCCACATTCAATCCATTGTAGAATATCTGGATTTCCATCCATTCCACTATTCCATGCTGCGGGCACTTCCTCAACAATTCCTTATACCGCTCCCAGGTATCATACAGTGTTTCAGATTCGGCTTGCCGGAATGAAGAGATGTCACTTCTAAGTTTGGTGATCTTGGCCGGTGGAAAATATCTGGTCAGAAACTTTTCGGCCAACTGTTCCCAGCTTGTAATCGAACCCGCTGGCAAGGAACTTAGCCATTGCTTGGCCCTCCCTCGCACAGAAAATGGGAACAATCGAAGACGAACCGCATCCTCGGACACATTGTTCGCCTTGAAGGTATCACAGATTTCTAGGAAAGTTGCAAGATGAGCATATGGGTCCTCATCTTGGAAGCCATCAAATTGGCACATCTGTTGCACGATTTGAATAAAACTGGGCTTCAGCTCGAAATTGTTGGCCGCAACTGGGGGCCGAACAATGCTTGATCCAGATCCTTCCAAATTAGGCCGGGCATAATCTGAAATGCTCCTCTGATTTCCAGCCATGTTTTCCTCTTGATCCACTTCAACACTTACTTCCACTGACCCGGTTTCTCTTAAGTGAATCTGTCGCTGTCTCCGATAAAATGTCCGCTCAATATCTGGATCTGGAGACGCAAGATGGGAAGAATTCCCCCGGGCCATGCACTGCACCTGCACACAAACCAAAAGAACCAGATTAGATATGAATTTTTAAGTTCAAAGCAAAAAGAGAAAAGATTAATAGACAGCTTAAGAAAACAAAGAAAAACAAAAGAATACAAATAAAATAAAATAAGAACAAAAGAAAAGGAATTAAAAGCAAAATAAACGGTTAGAGTACTAAGACTGTCCGAATTCTTAGAAGTTGCCAGTCCCCGGCAACGGCGCCAAAAACTTGGTACGCGCCTTGCGTAACCGCAAGTGCACGGGTCGCACAAGTAGTATAATGTACCCTTTGGGTCGGGTAGTCGAATCCACAAGGACTGGTATAGCTTCTAATACTAACGTCCTACTTAATATCTAACCAAACCGAAGATGAAGGAATTGACTTTGGATTAAATTCGAGGAGAATAAGGGAATCGAAAGTTCACCAAGGGAAGATTGAGGTTTGACTCGATGGAGGAGATGGGGCCCCGGGGTTGGGTTTCCGACATTCACTAACTCGGTCTTTCTCAGTAATTATCAGAGATGTCTTCAGTTCTAAACCTAGTTATGCTATAAGCATGTGGTTTCTAGCGCTGCCGAGCCCTAAGTTGAACTCCCGCTGCTTGCAACAATCAATAATGATTCACAAACCTAGATAGGAGGACCTAACTACCTAGCATCAAGCACTAAACCACATACAAGATAGCCAATAACCTTGATTTATTGAAAGGAACAAGACATTCATAAATACTGCAAGTAAAGATAATAAGTTCAAGCTACAACGTCATACAACCAACCCCGGGGCTCCCTTAAGAGTTTAGCCCTCATAATGACAACCAACAAACAAAATGCCAAAGAAATTAAAAGACAAGGAATTGAAAACTCCCTAATTTCTTGCATCCTTGAGGTTGTCGAAGGATCTACAATGTCATGTAATCTCCTCCTGATTGGCCTACCATACGCTTGGCATTCCCTTGATGAAGTGGAAGATGAACCCCCAAAGCTCTCCCTTTCTTTCTCCCAAAGTTCGCCCACCAAAAGTCCCTCAAAAACCTAAGTTTTTAGGGTTTTAATGTTTTCCCGATGTGAGCACGGGCGTGTTGAAGCCGTGCTCCAAGCCGTGCAGATTACGGCCAAATAACTTTTCAGAAAACTCACAAACCTATAATCTGCACGGGGAACAGCACGGGCGTGCTTAGACCGTGCTGAGGTTTTCACGACCGTGCTCAGCGAACTCTGGCTGTGTTGATCTATGGCTGCATTCTCCTGTAATTTTCACGGGAAGCAGCACGGGCGTGCTTCGACCGTGCTGAGGTTTTCACACCCGTGCTTAGCGGACTCAAGCTGTGCTGAATCGTGGTTGAATCCATCTGTATTTTGCACGGGAAACAGCACGGGCGTGCTCAAGCCGTGCTGAGCTTGATGAGGTTTCTTCTAAGTCCTTTAGTTTCTAAAGTTGTTCCAAAAACGCTTCTTCTTACTTCACGACTTTGATATCCGCATGACGAACAACGAAAACCTCACATAGCACCGTACTTGGATGGGAGTACCGAGGGTCAGCGCAGGGGGAGCGGCTGGGGTCGACGACTCCCCTCTAGCCCTCTTCGAAGAAGGGCCAGACACAGTAGCCTTCCTCGGCATGATCTGTCGAGAGAAAAATAATAAACAGTTAAGGTCAACAGCGAAACACGAGCGTGCTTCAAATTGGCACGGCCATGTTATTCAAAATATAGGGTTTCTCACGAGCACGGGCTTGCTGAACAGGCACGCCCGTGCTTCCATGCAAGTCCAGATCTAGAATCAAAGCAACTGTTCCCAGCTTGTAATCGAACCCGCTGGCAAGGAACTTAGCCATTGCTTGGCCCTCCCTCGCACAGAAAATGGGAACAATCGAAGACGAACCGCATCCTCGGAGACATTGTTCGCCTTGAAGGTATCACAGATTTCTAGGAAAGTTGCAAGATAAGCATATTGGTCCTCATCTTGGAAGCCATCAAATTGGCACATCTGTTGCACCATTTGAATAAAATTGGGCTTCAGCTCGAAATTGTTGGCCGCAACTGGGATCCGAACAATGCTTGATCCAAATCCTTCCAAATTAGGCCGGGCATAATCTGAAATGCTCCTCTGATTTCCAGCCATGTTTTCCTCTTGATCCACTTCAACACTTACTTCCACTGACCCGGTTTCTCTTAAGTGAATCTGTCGCTGTCTCCGATGAAATCTCCGCTCAATATCTGGATCTGGAGAAGCAAGATGGGAAGAATTCCCCCGGGTCATGCACTGTACCTGCACACACACCAAAAGAAACAGATGAGATATGAATTTTCAAGCTCAAAGCGAAAAGAGGAAAGAAAAATAAACAGCTTAAGAAAAAAAAACAAAGAAAAACCAAAGAACAAAAACAAAGAATACAAGAAAAATAAAATAAGAACAAAAGAAAAGGAATTAAAAGCAAAATAAACGGTTAGAGTACTAAGACTGTCCGTATTCTTAGAAGTTGCCAGTCCCCGGCAACGGCGCCAAAAACATGGTACGCCCCTTGCGTATCCGCAAGTGCATGGGTCGTACAAGTAGTATAATGTACCCAAAGGGTCGGGTAGTCGAATCCACAAGGACTGGTATAGCTTCTAATACTAACGTCCTACTTAATATCTAACCAAACCGAAGATGAAGGAATTGACTTTCGACTAACTTCGAGGAAGTTAAGGGAATGGAAAGTTCACCAAGGGAAGATTTAGGTTTGACTCGATGGAGGAGATGGGGCCCCGGGGTTGGGTTTCTGACGTTCACTAACTCAGTCTTTCTAATTGATTATCAGGGATGTCTTCAGTTCTAAACCTAGTTATGCTATAAGCATGTGGTTTCTAGCACTGCCGAGCCCTAAGTTGAACTCCCTCTGCTTGGAACATTCAATAAAGATTCACAAACCTAGATAGGAGAATCTAACTACCAAGCATCAAGCACTAAACAACACACAAGATAGCCAATAACCTTGATTTATTGAAATGAACAAGACAATCATAAAAACTGCAAGTAAAGACAATGAGTTCGAGCTACAACGTCATACAACCACCCCCGGGGCTACCTTAATAGTTTAGCCCCTCATGATAACAACCAACAAACAATGCCAAAGAAATTACAAGACAAGAAATTGAAAACTCTCTAATTTCTTGCATCCTTGAGGTTGTCGAAGGATCTACGATGTCATGTAATCTCCCTCCAATCGGCCTACCATACGGTTGGCATTCCCTTGATGAAGCTGAGGATGAACCCCCAAAGCTCTCCCTTTCTTTCTCCCAAAGATCGCCCACCAAAAGTCCCCCAAAAAACCTAAGTTTTTAGGGTTTTAATGTTTTCCCGATGTGAGCACTGGCGTGCTGAAGCCGTGCTTCAAGTCGTGCAGATTACGGCCAAATAACTCTTCAGAAAACTCATAAACCTGTAATCTGCACGGGGAATAGCACGGGCGTGCTTAGACCGTGCTGAGGTTTTCACGACCGTGCTCAGCGAACTCTGGCTGTGCTGATCTATGGCTGCATTCTCCTGTAATTTTCACGGGAAGCAGCACGGGCGTGCTTCGACCGTGCTGAGGTTTTCACACCCGTGCTTAGCGGACTAAAGCTGTGCTGAATCGTGGTTGAATCCATCTGTATTTTGCACGAGAAACAGCACGGGCGTGCTCAAGCCGTGCTGAGCTTGATGAGGTTTCTTCTAAGTCCTTTAGTTTCTAAAGTTGTTCCAAAAACGCTTTTTCTTACTTCAGGACTTTGATATCTGCATGAGGAACAACGAATACCTCAAATAGCACCGTACTTGGAGAATTAAAGCCAAAATATTCAATAATGATGAAAGTAAAGCATGCAATATATATATACGAAATGCACTCATCATCTCTCATGGACCCTAAATTCTAGAATCTTGTTGTGCTATGAGGAAGATACATGTAATGTAATTGAACCCTAAGTTGAATTCTAACTTGATAAACGTCTAAAAGTACGTATTTTACATGTATGTGTTGTGTATTATTTTCATATTCTATTGTTGAATCTATGCCCTTTTAGGTCTAAATTGCTTTGTCTTTGTATTTCAGGCCAGCCAGAAGCCCTGGGGACTTGACGACGAGATGGGGACCGAATTCGACACCAAAACAGCGAGGACGTCTCGGCAGAAAAGTAGAAATCCCGAGGGGGTTAGCATACCGGCTGTATGCTGACCCGTTTACCCATCGGGATTTGGGGTTTTAAGGGCGATCTAGGGCATTTTAGAAGAGAACTTTTCATCTTCTTCGGGGGAGTTTTTGGGAGAAAGGAGGCTAGGGGTTTGGACATCACTTCCACACCATTTTGGAGGGCAAAAGGAGAGGAAATCCGGGCTTTCTTAGGTGGGGAGAGCAAGATCTTGGATGATCTACTTCAAAAGCTTCATTGTTTGGAGGTTGAAGACAACGGGAAGCCACCCCTTTGAGTGGCGACTTCGGAAGGTTTTCTCCGGAGATTCAAGCGGCATTCAGCTTTCACCATTTGAGGGAGTGTTCCTCATGTTTATTTTAGTTATTTGCATGGTTTGTTTGGTGGATTTGTGGAACATGAACAACTAAACCCCAAGGTCACCGGATGTAGGTGAACCTTGGGGGCAAAACTTGTGATGTTTTGGATTATTTGAGTTATCTATTGAATGATTGGCTTGTTGTGATCCTTGTTTGGTATTCTTGATTGTTTTGGTACATGTGCTTAATTGATGTATCAAATTCTTGGTAGCACTTTGTAGCATGACCATTCTTTGTGCTAGACTCTACCAAACTTGGAAGGGATTATTGTATAAATACGCCGTGACCATCGGGTATTTGTACCCCTCCATTTCTAGGGTTGAAACTAACTAGTGTTTCCACCCTAACTTGAGGAAACCATCATTCGCCTTGCAACCGTGTGAGAGGTTGAGTGGAAGAAATTCTTTATTCAACTCTTGTATCGGGTTAGAGGTCAATTGCCGTGACCATCAGGTTGACCTAAGTTTAGGTTTTCTCGGTCCAACTAGCCACATACTTAATTTCTCAATTATCCTACTCACTTGAGTAGCCCCCTTGGGGATCCTCATCCATGACCGTTTTCCATCCCTGAGCATCTCCCGTGTTTTAATTCAGTCGCATTTATTTAGATAATTTCTCATGTAGTTTGTTTCTTTTCTTTCTTATTTATTCTCTGGAAATTGAATCGGTGAGCTAAACAACAAGTAAGAAGTGAGTAAAGTAGCTCCTCGGGCCCCTTGGGAATACGACCTACTCGTGCGTGCACGAGTGGTTTATTACTTGACGACCCCGTGCGCTTGCGGGTGTTCACACTTTCCGTGTCGATCATAACTTCTTGCATCAATCGAGAAGATATGCAGGCTAAGTTAAAATCAAGATTTCAAGGTAATCAAAACACGCAATAACCATCAATGAAGCCAACAACCAAAGATTTAATAAGAGAAATAAAGAAATCCATTGGTGGTCGTCCCGCAAGCGCACGGGTCGTCAAGTAATACCTCTCACGCACGCGTGAGAGGGTCGTATTCCCTGGGGTCCGAGAATCTATCCTTACTTCCTTCTCGCAATGTTGTCTAGCCGATCAATTTCGAGAGTAAAGGAAGAAAATGCAAAAAACAAGAAATAAATGCAATTCAGAAAGCTAATTAAACAGGGCAATAGAAAGTGTGAAATCAGGGTGAGAAAGCGGTCCCGGATAAGGATCCCCTCAGGGGCTACTGAAGTGTACAGGATGCTGGGTTAACATGTAAATGGCTTGTTGGACCGAGAAAACCCTAGATTAGGTCAACCCGATGGTCACGGCAGTTGACCCCTAATCCGGTACGAGTATTGAATACGGGCTCTACCCGTATAAATCCTCATACGATTGCAAAGGGTGAGGTGGTTTTCTCAAACTAAGGTTGAATTACAAATAAGCAATTAACCCTAGAATTGGAGGGGTACAAATACCCGATGGTCACGGCGTATTTATACGTATTTCCCTTCCAAGCTTGGTGAGTCTAACACTAGGGCAATGGTCATGCAACCTAGTATTGGCTAAGTAGAGATACACAGAGTTCTCATGCATACCCTAACATTCAAAAGCACCAAACAAGGATCACAAACAAGTCTACAAACATTAATTGAAACCAAGCATCCAAAATACACAAGTTCACCCCCAAGGTTCACCTACATCCGGTGACCTTGGGGTTTAGTTGTTCATAATATCAAAATACATACTCAAAAGCATGAAAACAACTAAAGAAAGCATAATCACTCCCTCAAATACGAAAATGGAGTTCCGAAGACGCCACTCAAGAGGTGGCTTCTCTTGTCTTCAACCCTCCTTCAATGATGCCCTAGAGTAGGATCTTGCTCCCAAACGCACTCTCCTCCAAGATCTCGCCGTGAAAACGCCCTCAAAGCCCTCCTCCAAGCCGGATTTTTAGATGGTTGTGTGGAGCTCCAAGGAAGAAGACCTCTCCTCCTCCAAAATGCCCTAGAAAAGCCCTTTAAATCAAGACATCGCGATGCCTTGCGGGTGGCCTTGCGGGCGCAAGGTTGCCCGCAAGGCATCCAGAGAGTTTCTCAGGGATTTTTCCATTCAGAGCTACAGTACCCTGCTACAGTATCTGCTACAGTAATTGTACTACAGTAATTCCGCTACAGTACTGCTACAGTGATGAATCCCAAAAACGCCGTATTTGGTGTCGATTTCTTCATGAATACGTTCTTGAGCTTATTTCGGGCCTGTAACACAAGTAAAACCACATTAAACAAGAAAATAGAAAACAACTTAACAAAAAGAGAGAATAAACTATACACAAGTACGTAAAAAATACGTATATTTAGACGTTTATCAAACATCCCCACACCTAAGCGTTTGCTTGTCCCCAAGCAAACAAACATGAAGAACAGGGGCAAGAAGATAAATGGCTAAATATACGACCTCAAGCTCAAATGTACAGGACTTCACTAGCACAGGTGGTTAGAAATCAGGAAGTGAGTTGTTCAGTGTATAGACAAGTAATATCAGCTCTGTTTCATCCAAAGTGTCATCGTGAGTGTGTGCCGACTCCCACACGATCTCCACACCCCGGATTACCCCGGGATGTCCATTCACCTCACACAGATTGAAGTTGGTGTTAGGAATGCTAAAGACCCTCTCAATAGTCAATTAAAAATCTTCCGGTCTCCAAAAAGGAACTTTAACATCAAGTGAAGATAGAACGGGTTTCGGGCGTTTTTTTTTTTTTTTTTTTTTTTTTTTCTTCGAGTCCGCCTAACGTAGATCGCACAAAAATCTTTCAGCGGGATGCACATGCCGGCCGTGCACAAGAGCCACCCAACTTACTTGACTACGAGATCTACATATACGCATTCATGCTTTTATAAGCAGAGGAATACCGACATAGACTCTTTTTTTTTTTTTTTTTTTTTTTTTTTTTTTTTCAACGCCCGATCAAACTTGCTAAAAACTTCACTTAAAAACCTCACCGAGGGTTAAAGCAAAAACAGGAGACTCAAAAGTTTTTAAAGGACTATTGAAAGAAGAATTTAACATCCTAACACAAAAATCAATGAGATGGGTTAGAGCGTCGAATTGGGAGTTATAGTGAGCGGTATAAATATGCACTAAGGATGAAACAGAACTACATTCATGCACATGTAAAGTACAACTCACTACTTGTCATTCTACCAAGCTAGGAAATCCTTAACAAAAAGATCATAGCTATCATAGGTAAAATACAAGCATGCAATACAAGTATAAATACTCCATCCCCACACCTAAAAGCTGTACATTGTCCCCAATGTACATAAATCAGAAAACAGGGGTGGGAAATAAATATAACAAGAATTAAAAGATGGAGTAAGAAACTTCCCCAATCCGTCGATGAAATGCATGTGGACTGGCGGGGTCCATGTGGTGAGGGGCGGGAGTGTGAAGCATTCCTAAAGAAATTCCTGGAAAAAGACAGAACAACGATCACAACTCCATAATGAGAATGATAGAGAAGAGTGCAAAAACAGAAAGTGCAAAATAAACGAGAGAAAGTTTAGTAGGGTCGGAACCCTAACTAACTTAAAAAGTAACACTAAAGCAAACAACAATAAGAGCAGCAAAATAAATAAAAAGAACAACAAGAAGTGCCGTGATCTTTGGGAGTCTAAGAGTCGGATGGCCGTGATGATGCGGCACGAGGTGGTAGCGGCGGAGGTGGTGCCCGGCGAAGATGAAGAGGCTGCGTAGGAATGTCGGGATCTCGGTGGTGGCACTCTCAATGTGACTCACCGATGCGGCTAACTCTCTATGTCCTCTCTCAAGTGTCTGCATTTGTTGGTAGACCTCGGTGCGAAATTCTGCAAACCGTGCCTCAAGTGATGGTCTCGCTCTCTAGACTCGGCTCGGACTCGGACTACGAACCGGTGTCCGTCTCGTGCGAAAAATGAGGGTCTTCTGCGTGTGTTCCTTGGTGTTGTGCAAGCCTGTGTATGGTACCCCGCTTCTCAACTATACCAATGCAAGTCGAGTCCGCATGCTAAGTGGCGCCATAGAACCAACAAGCTGTCATGCCTTGGGTGTGCTCAAGAAGGCCCATGCCTTTGATCATTCTTGTGATATATGGCCCGGCGAAAATTGCTCCAAGGCGAACAAACCGGCCCCTGGTGTGCTAAGACTTCCGCAAGAAGATGCCCCATGTGTAGTGGATAGCGCTCGATAATGTTGTACAACATCGGTAGGTACGTGCGCGAGACAACCCCTGTCGAGTCCAGTCTACCCCCAATGCCTCTAGTCGGCGGTGCATGGATGTATCGATGGGCAGGGTTCAGTAGTTGGGATGCCTTCCTTGTCCCCGAGCGATTTGCTATAGAACACCAATAGGACTCATTTGTAACGGGGTGCGGTAAGTCATAGCCTAGGGCTTTAAACTCGGGAGTGTGGGTGTATGCTTCGTGTAGAATCCCATGTATACGCCCAGTTCATCTTGAGAGATTCGGTGTTTCTCCCCAAATGCTTGAAATGTAATCACACTCGGTCGGCCGGCACACCATTGCTTTGCAACTTCAATGGAGCTTAACACTTCTAATGTGAGCTCTTTGTAGGTGGGTTCTTCAATGGAGAACAATTTGTCCCACCCACCATGAGAGATAAGCTCCAAGATGACTTCATCTAAACCCAAGGCTCTCAAAACATTCCAATCAATTTTTCGTATGGTGCCGAATTGTTTCCTTGACAAAAGGGCGAATCGGGTCTTGTGATCGTCCTTTCGAAATCGTGGTTCGTCGCCGGGCGGAGAACGGTCTCTCCGTGTCCTCTTATGAGCCACTTTCTTGGTCCTCATACCTACAAGACCAAGGGGACACCATTAAACCAAATTTTAAAGAAATTGAGGCTTCATGGAATGAAAATTAAGGAGAATGGTTCATTGCTACAGTAAATCCGAGAAATTTTGGCAAGAGTTTTGCTTGAAAAAGTAGCCAAAAATTTCTACAATCATACAAAACCAATCTCATAATGCTATATTAAGCAAAGAGAACCAAAAGCACAAAGATTACATCCCAACAATTCATTAAAACACAAGATATAAGAATAAAAATCAAACCTTAACCCTAGAGTATGAGGGATGAATCAAAAGCTTGAAACGGCTTGAAAAGGTTGTAATCTTCCAAAATCCTTCCACAAAAGAGTTTAGAGGAGGATGAGAGTGATTTAGAGCAAAAAAAATGAGGTGATTTGGTGGAGAAATGAGTGAGAAATGAGAGGAAGAAGATGGGAGTGTGAAGATGAGAGAAAGAGTTGGGAAGAAGCCTTTTTAGGGCTTTTATCGGGCTTCCTTGCGGGTAGCCTTGCGGGCGCAAGGTTGCCCGCAAGGATCCTCGGGAAGCCTTGCGGTTGGGCTTGCGGGCGCAAGCCCACCCGCAAGGCCCCTCTCGGATGGTTCACGGGCAAGCTTGCGGGCGCAAGCTTGCCCGCAAGCTTGCCAAATCCGACCAAAACGATCTCTAACGGTCATAAAACGGCTCTAAACTTGTTTAGCATCAACATAACCTCCTTTAAACCCTAAAAACAATGAAAACAAAGCCGATATAATCCCATAAACACACAAGAAGCAAGCTTCATGGCATCAACACATCAAACAACTCAAAGAATCCCAACATCAAGCAACAAAGAAATGACAAAGAAGAAGAACAAAATAACTAAAACAAAGACAACATCTAACTACTACAAAATTAAAGAATACGAAAACTAGAGTGCAAGGAATTTTAAAAGCTTGGGTTGCCTCCCAAGAAGCGCTTGTTTAAAGTCGTTAGCTCGACTTGCATTACCTCAAAATTTTCATGGTGGGACAAATGGAGGAAAGTTACCTCCAACCTTTGGAGCTGGGTTGCCGCTTGGAAAGTTTAATGAAAGGCAAGAAAAGACTTTGAATTTACCCGCATTTCCAAAGAAGATACGATCAACCTCATCCGGAGGCAATGTGGATACCTCTCTATTCTCTTTTTGTTTCTTCTTCGATTTTCTCCACATCTTCTCAACACCCCTAATTTTCTTACCATTATTGGATGAATTACCCTCCACTTGATTAACTTGTTGTGTTGGTGGAGGAGAGAGTTCTTCCTTGACATCTTGGCATGTTAACTCATCCAAGTACTCATCCAAAGGGTTTAAGGCAAGTACCTCCCTGCACACAATCGAAACAATTATATCGGTACTATCGGTGAAATAGAGTTTATCATCATGATCAAGTGTGTGTTTCATTGCTTCCGGGAGGGTAAAGACCACTTGCTCATCTCCAACCCTCAAGGTCATCTTGCCTTCTTTAACATCAATTAGAGCACCCGAAGTGTTCGGGAATGGGCGCCCTAGAATTAGGGGTACCTCGACATCATCATCCACATCTAGAATCACGAAATCTACGGGAATGATGAGTTTGTCGACTCGACAAGGACATCTTCAACTACTCCCCGAGGTCTTCGCACCGACCTATCTCGCAAGTTGTAATGTCATTCGTGTAGGTCGTAGGTCTTCCAATCCCAGTTTCAAGAACAAGTTGTATGGCATTACATTTATACTAGCCCCAGAATCGGCTAGAGCATGCTCAGTTACTCCTTCACCAATTACACAAGGGATCACAAAACTACCTGGATCTTTTAACCTTTTTGGAAGTTTCTTCTCTAGAATTGCTGAGCAATTACCAGTAAGTGCAACAGTGCCTTGTTCTTCTAACTTCCTCTTATTGGTGAGAAGCTCTTTTAAAAATTTGGCATACTTGGGCATTTGAGCTAGTGCCTCAATGATTGGAATATTTATGTGGAGTTGTTTGAATACATTGAGGAACTTCTTGAACTGGGATTCATCTCTATCTGGTTTGAGTCTCGAGGGGTAAGGTACCACTGGCTTGTATGTGTGCTCCTTTGAAATGTCGAATTGGGAGAGTCTTCACCAGTTTTCCTCCCATTAGCCTTGCTTACATCTTTATTCAAATCGGGGTCTTCCCGGACGGCTACCCCATCATTAGAAGCACTTGGGATTCCTTTTTCCCTTGCTTCCAACTGTCTACCACTCCTCAAAGTAACAACTTTTAATTGCTCTCTCGGGTTGTTTTCGGTATTGCTTGGCAAACTCCCCGAGGGTCGTTCGATTGTCCACGAGCAAGTCGTCCCACTTGATTCTCCGAGAGATTGGATGGATGCTTGAACATTTCTCAATATAGTACCAAATTCATCCATTTTCTTTTCATTATTCACGAAGCGTGCCTCCGTGCTAATCATGAATCTGGCTAACACATCCTCTCGTAGAATATTTCTTCTCTTGTGGGGGAGGAGCTTGGTATTGGCTTCCCGAGATTGTGGAGGTCTATATTGAGATTGACCTTGAGTCCAAGAAGGATTTGAAGAGCCTCTCCATCCATAAGTGTAAGGGTTGCTAAACTGATTTCCGGGTCCTCTTGGTCCACCCCCAACATAATCCATTGTTTCCATCGGCGGTGATGGGGCAACAACAATGGGGCACTTGTGATGTTGCATGCCCCGCCCCACAAGTATCACATGACATAACGGCCTTTGATCCTGAACTGGATCCTATCATGAGCTGATCAACCTTTTGTGCTAGGGCGTCATACTTCGAACTATTATCCATGACATGTTTTGTTAGGGCATCAATCTTCGCGGCCAAAGCTGTGGATTCGGTCACCTCATACAACCCCCGCAGCCCTTGGAGGCTTCGTCGAGTGCTCCAATGGCACTCATTACTGGCCATGTTCTCAATTAACTCCTCGGCCTCTTCGGGAAGCTTGTTGCTCAGAGAACCTCCTGCTGCTGCATCGATGAGCTGCCTAGTAGCATAATTCAGCCCATTGCAAAATGTTTGCACCCTCATCCATGAAGGGAAGCCATGATGAGGACACTTGCGAAGAAGGTCCTTAAATCTTTCATGGGCTTCAAAAAGTGTCTCAGTATCACCAAGTCTGAAGGATGATATTTCCTGTCTCAATCTTGCAGCTTTGCTTGGGGGAAAATATCGGGCCAGGAACTTCTCAACCATTTCCTTCCAAGTGGTGATGGAACCAGGAGCTAAGGATGTGAGCCATCTGTATGCTGTTCCTCTCAAACTGAACGGGAATAACCTCAGTCTGATGGCATCGTCTGATACTGAGTTGATCTTAAAAGTGGAGCAAATCTGAAGAAATTTAGACAAGTGAGCATGCGGGTCTTCATCAGCTAAACCATCAAACTGGACTGAATTCTGTATCATTCCCCGGCAACGGCGCCAAAAACTTGGTGGTCGTCCCGCAAGCGCACGGGTCGTCAAGTAATACCTCTCACGCACGCGTGAGAGGGTCGTATTCCCTGGGGTCCGAGAATCTATCCTTACTTCCTTCTCGCAATGTTGTCTAGCCGATCAATTTCGAGAGTAAAGGAAGAAAATGCAAAAAACAAGAAATAAATGCAATTCAGAAAGCTAATTAAACAGGGCAATAGAAAGTGTGAAATCAGGGTGAGAAAGCGGTCCCGGATAAGGATCCCCTCAGGGGCTACTGAAGTGTACAGGATGCTGGGTTAACATGTAAATGGCTTGTTGGACCGAGAAAACCCTAGATTAGGTCAACCCGATGGTCACGGCAGTTGACCCCTAATCCGGTACGAGTATTGAATACGGGCTCTACCCGTATAAATCCTCATACGATTGCAAAGGGTGAGGTGGTTTTCTCAAACTAAGGTTGAATTACAAATAAGCAATTAACCCTAGAATTGGAGGGGTACAAATACCCGATGGTCACGGCGTATTTATACGTATTTCCCTTCCAAGCTTGGTGAGTCTAACACTAGGGCAATGGTCATGCAACCTAGTATTGGCTAAGTAGAGATACACAGAGTTCTCATGCATACCCTAACATTCAAAAGCACCAAACAAGGATCACAAACAAGTCTACAAACATTAATTGAAACCAAGCATCCAAAATACACAAGTTCACCCCCAAGGTTCACCTACATCCGGTGACCTTGGGGTTTAGTTGTTCATAATATCAAAATACATACTCAAAAGCATGAAAACAACTAAAGAAAGCATAATCACTCCCTCAAATACGAAAATGGAGTTCCGAAGACGCCACTCAAGAGGTGGCTTCTCTTGTCTTCAACCCTCCTTCAATGATGCCCTAGAGTAGGATCTTGCTCCCAAACGCACTCTCCTCCAAGATCTCGCCGTGAAAACGCCCTCAAAGCCCTCCTCCAAGCCGGATTTTTAGATGGTTGTGTGGAGCTCCAAGGAAGAAGACCTCTCCTCCTCCAAAATGCCCTAGAAAAGCCCTTTAAATCAAGACATCGCGATGCCTTGCGGGTGGCCTTGCGGGCGCAAGGTTGCCCGCAAGGCATCCAGAGAGTTTCTCGGGGATTTTTCCATTCAGAGCTACAGTACCCTGCTACGATATCTGCTACAGTAATTGTACTACAGTAATTCCGCTACAAGACTGCTACAGTGATGAATCCCAAAAACGCCGTATTTGGTGTCGATTTCTTCATGAATACGTTCTTGAGCTTATTTCGGGCCTGTAACACAAGTAAAACCACATTAAACAAGAAAATAGAAAACAACTTAACAAAAAGAGAGAATAAACTATACACAAGTACGTAAAAAATACGTATATTTAGACGTTTATCAAACATCCCCACACCTAAGCGTTTGCTTGTCCCCAAGCAAACAAACATGAAGAACAGGGGCAAGAAGATAAATGGCTAAATATACGACCTCAAGCTCAAATGTACGGGACTTCACTAGCACGGTGGTTAGAAATCGGGAAGTGAGTTGTTCGGTGTATAGACAAGTAATATCAGCTCTGTTTCATCCAAAGTGTCATCGTGAGTGTGTGCCGACTCCCACACCGATCTCCACACCCTGGATTACCCCCGGGATGTCCATTCACCTCCACACGATTGAAGTTGGTGTTAGGAATGCTAAAGACCCTCTCAATAGTCAATTAAAAATCTTCGGTCTCCAAAAAGGAACTTTAACATCAAGTGAAGATAGAACGAGGTTTCAGGGCGTTTTTTTTTTTTTTTTTTTTTTTTTTTTTTTTCGAGTCCGCCTAACGTAGACCGCACAAAAATCTTTCAGCGGGATGCACATGCCGGCCGTGCACAAGAGCCACCCAACTTACTTGACTACAGATCTACATATACGCATTCATGCTTTTATAAGCGAGAGGAATACCGACATAGACTCTCGTTTTTTTTTTTTTTTTTTTTTTTTTTTTTTTCAACGCCCGATCAAACTTGCTAAAAACTTCACTTAAAAACCTCACCGAGGGTTAAAGCAAAAAACAGGAGACTCAAAAGTTTTTAAAGGACTATTGAAAGAAGAATTTAACATCCTAACACAAAAATCAATGAGATGGGTTAGAGCGTCGAATTGGGAGTTATAGTGAGCGGTATAAATATGCACTAAGGATGAAACAGAACTACATTCATGCACATGTAAAGTACAACTCACTACTTGTCATTCTACCAAGCTAGGAAATCCTTAACAAAAAGATCATAGCTATCATAGGTAAAATACAAGCATGCAATACAAGTATAAATACTCCATCCCCACACCTAAAGCTGTACATTGTCCCCAATGTACATAAATCAACAGTACAGGGTGGGAAATAAATATAACAAGAATTAAAAGATGGAGTAAGAAACTTCCCCAATCCGTCGATGAAATGCATGTGGACTGGCGGGGTCCATGTGGTGAGGGTGGGAGTGTGAAGCATTCCTAAAGAAATTCCTGGAAAAAGACCAGAACACCGATCACAACTCCATAATGAGAATGATAGAGAAGAGTGCAAAAACAGAAAGTGCAAAATAAACAGAGAAAGTTTAGTAGGGTCGGAACCCTAACTAACTTAAAAAGTAACACTAAAGCAAACAACAATAAGAGCAGCAAAATAAATAAAAAGAACAACAAGAAGTGCCGTGATGCTTGGGAGTCTAAGAGTCGGATGGCCGTGATGATGCAGCACGGGTGGTAGCGGCGGAGGTGGTGCCCGCCGAAGATGAAGAGGCTGCGTAGGAATGTCGGGATCTCGGTGGTGGCACTCTCAATGTGACTCACCGATGCGGCTAACTCTCTATGTCCTCTCTCAAGTGTCTGCCGCTGTTGGTAGACCTCGGTGCGAAATTCTGCAAACCGTGCCTCAAGTGATGGTCTCGCTCTCTAGACTCGGCTCGGACTCGGACTCCGAACCGGTGTCCGTCTCGTGCGAAAAATGAGGGTCTTCTCGCGTGTGTTCCTTGGTGTTGTGCAAGCCTGTGTATGGTACCCCGCTTCTCAACTATACCAATGCAAGTCAGAGTCTGCATGCTAAGTGGCGCCATAGAACCAACAACTGTCATGCCTTGGGTGTGCTCAAGAAGGCCCATGCCTTTGATCATTCTTGTGATATATGGCCCGGCGAAAATTGCTCCAAGGCGAACAAACTGGCCCTGGTGTGCTAAGACTTCCGCAAGAAGATGCCCCATGTGTAGTGGATAGCGCTCGATAATGCTGTACAACATCAGTAGGTCTGTGCGCGAGACAACCCCTGTCGAGTCCAGTCTACCCCCAATGCCTCTAGTCAGCAGTGCATGGATGTATCGATGGGCAGGGTTCAGTAGTTGGGATGCCTTCCTTGTCCCCGAGCGATTTGCTACAGTGATGAATCCCAAAAACGCCGTATTTGGTGTCGATTTCTTCATGAATACGTTCTTGAGCTTATTTCGGGCCTGTAACACAAGTAAAACCACATTAAACAAGAAAATAGAAAACAACTTAACAAAAAGAGAGAATAAACTATACACAAGTACGTAAAAAATACGTATGTTTAGACGTTTATCATCCATAAATACTGAAATAGAAGGATCCAAGTTCAAAATACACACACAAGTTCTCAACCCGGGGCTCCTAAAAATGGTTTAGCCCCTCATAGATTCAGACAACAAAGAAATAACTAAAGAAGAAAATACAAAATAAATCAATGACTCCCTATTTGCATGCATCCTTGTTGCCGTCTGAGGTTCCGATGTCGATAGATTTTCTCCTTCCGATTGGCCTACAATTCGCGCTCCGTTCCCTCTCCAATCGTTCCAATAACTATATCTGCTTCTCCCTTTCTTTCCTCTTTCTTCCGCCATCCAAAAGTCCCCCAAACCCTAACTTTCAACATGTTTTAACACACTCCCGATGTGAACACGGTCGTGCTTTGGCCGTGTTCTAAGCCGAGCAGATTGCTGCCAAATAAAAACTTTGAAACTCCGCTGCCTGTAATCTGCACGGGGTTCAACACGGACGTGTTATGGCCGTGTTGCGAGTTACATGATCGTGCTTAGAGACAAGAAGCCATGCTGACTTTGGCTGAATTCTTCTGTTGAGGCCGTGTTTAGCTTGGTAAGGTTTCTTCTAAGTCTCTTAGCTACCAAAATCGTTTGAAATTGTTTCTTCTTTCTTTGGGACTTCAATATCTGCATAGAAAACTAGAAATACCTCAAATAGCACTAAAATGGGAGAATTACTACCAACATACTCATGAAATAATGGGTATACAATGGAAAATATATCTATATGAAATATACTCATCAAATACCCCACACTTGAATCGTTGCTTGTCCTCAAGCAACCTTAATCCCCTAACGAAGAGATGAGTGCATGACCTCTGGTCTCACAGCTAAGCCAAAGAATTCCTAAAGTTTGGGGAGCCAAGAGTAGCGAGTGCCTTAGTCAATTGAATGTTCGTGAAATATTTTTACGCTTACTTCGTACTGCCGTGTGTGTGTGCGGCGTAAGGAAATACGTCATGAACATCTTTGAGGGGGTCTAGTTCAAGCCACATTTTTCTTTCACGATAATCCCATAACTGGCTAGTAGCTTCATACACCTTAGAGGCAACCATTTCACCCAGTAGGTCATCAAAATTGACAATTGAGTGCGGCTTTCGCTTTTTCTAAAGTGATAGCTCTTTCTACCATCTTTCTTACAGAATTCGAAAGGGCATTCTAACAGGAATCCGACTTTTTGAAATTCAATTCTTAACACTTCTTAATTAATTTTTTTTTCCTTTCACTTTCAAGCTTTTATTGTTTGAGTTTGGAGTCCATCATTTTTCTTTTACAAGTTTATAATGGTCGCGCGCGTCACTAATAAGAGGGCACACGGCTCCCCGGCCGCAAGTGCACGGGTCATCAAGTAATACCCCTTGTGCGAGCATAAGAGGGTCATATTCCCTAGGGTCTCGAGATCTACTATTACTTCCTCTTAGATTAGCTGTTCAGTTAAGTCAAAACAGGGGTTTTGTTGTAATAAGACTAAATACGAAAACAAAGCAATAAAAGTGATCAAGCCACCAACAAGCAATAAGCACGTAGTGGGGAAATAAGTATCAAGGATAAGGCCCCGTGCGAGGATTCCCCCAGGAAGAGCACAAGTATGGATAATAAGATAAATAAATAATGCATGCATGGTTTGTAATACGTTTGTCGGCTTAGACTCGAAAGTCGACTAACCCGGAACCTCCGTAGTGTAGCCCTAATCCAGTACAAGTTCCTTGATCCTAAGGATACTCACACGATGTCATTGGGCATAGGGAATCTTACCTAGAGTTATTCAAAAGCAATTGTGCTAGGATACACTCCAAAGCCTGCGGGAGGCTACCGGCGCCCGGAACCTCCGGTGCGCCCGTACAATGGATCCCTCTCCTAACATTGTTTGACCTAATACATGCTAGGATCCTGCCAAACAAGTATGATTCATAATCAATTCTACGGAATCCATCCATTGTAGAATGAACATACATTAGAATGAAAGAAACCAAACACAACAATCCATACATTCATTAAATTGAAACGACATCCAATACAAGTGTTCCTCCCAAGGTTCACCAGTTGCTTGGTGCCTTTGGGAGGTTTAGTTCAACATTACAAGCAAAGGGAAGCTACAAGATACATGGTACGCCCCTGGCGTAGCCGCAAGTGCACGGGTCGCACAAGTAGTATAATGTACCCTTTGGGTCGGGTAGTCGAATCCACAGGGACTGGTGTAGCTTCTAATACTAACGTCCTACTCAATATCTAACCAAATCAAGAATGAAGGAGTTGACTTTGGACTGACTTTGAGGAAGTTGAGGGAATGGAAAGTTCACCAAGGGCAGATTTAGGATTGACTCGATGGAGGAGATGGGGCCCCGGGGTTGGGTTTCTGACGTTCACTAACTCAGTCTTTCTCTGTAATTATCAGGGATGTCTTCAGTTCTAAACCTAGTTATGCTATAAGCATGTGGTTTCTAGCGCTGCCGAGCCCTAAGTTGAACTCCCTCTGCTTGCAACGATCAATAAAGATTCACAAACCTAGATAGGAGAACCAAACTACCAAGCATCAAGCACTAAACAACATACAAGATAGCCAATAACCTTGATTTATTGAAATGAACAAAACAATCATAAGAACTGCAAGTAAAGTCTACGAGTTCGAGCTACAACGTCATACAACCACCCCCGGGGCTCCCTTAAGAGTTTAGCCCTCATAATAACAACCAACAAACACGATGCCAAAGAAATTACAAAACAAGGAATTGAAAACCCCCTAATTTCTTGCATCCTTGAGATTGTCGAAGGAACTATGATGTCGTGTAATCCCCTTCCTATCGGCCTACCATACGCTTGGCATTCCCTTGATGAAGCAGAGGATGAATCCCCAAAGCTCTCCCTTTCTTTCTCCCAAAGATCGCCCACCAAAAGTCCCCCAAAAACCTAAGTTTTTAGGGTTTTAAAGTTTTCCCGATGTGAGCACGGGCGTGATGAAACCGTGCTTCAAGCCGTGCAGATTACGGCCAAATAACTCTTCAGAAAACTCACAAACCTGTAATCTGCACGGGGAACAGCACGGGCGTGCTTCGACCATGCTGAGGCTTTGCACGACCGTGCTCAGCGGACTCTGGCTGTGCTGATTTATGGCCACATTCTCCTGTAATTTTCACAGGAAGCAGCACGGGCGTGCTTCGACCGTGCTGAGGTTTTCACACCCGTGCTCAGCGGACTCAGGCTGTGCTGAATCGCAGTTGAATTCTTCTGTATTTTGCACGGGGAACAGCACGGGCGTGCTCAAACCGTCCTGCGCTTGATGAGGTTTCTTCTAAGTCCTTTAGCTTCTAAAATTGTTCCAAAAGCGCTTCTTCTTGCTTCAGGACTTCGATATCTGCATAGAAAACCAAGAATACCTCAAATAGCACTGTACTTGGAGAATTACAGCCAAAATATTCAATAATGATGAGGGTAAAGCATGCAATACATTTATATGAAATGCGCTCATCAATACAGGATTCATCACAAAGAAAGCAAGAACTCCCCTCTTGAAGATGTTTACTAGGGATGACGAAGCAACTTGCCGAATCCTCATCGGCAAGCCCTTAGACAAAGATCTACGCATTCTTCCCTTTTCGCCCACTTGATTCTACTCCAAAATGAACTCCTTTCATGAAAATTTGAGCGTGGGGGTGCTTGGAGGTGCCAGTGGCAAGATGCCTCGCGAAAAAGCCCTAACAGGGCTTAAATACCCGAGTTGTGTGCGTGCTGGTGTGCGGGCCGCACACAGGGCCGAACACAGCCCGCACATGGGCCTGAAAACGGGATTGAATAGGCCCGTTTTCCTGTAGGAGTGCCCGAATGATGTCCGGAGCTCGTTTAACCTTCATTTCTTCACTCCTTGGCCTCGATTTTCATACTCTAAATGCTCCACCTCACCTAGACGGCTCGTAGATGCTCTGAAATGGAAAAATACATCAAAGGGCACTGGTTTTATTCAAATAATGCATGAAAGTATAAGTAATGCATCGTTACAAAATAGTGTATCTAGACACTTATCACAAGTCTTAAAGCTAAACGTTCCTCTCAACGAAGTAAAGCACAAAATTAGGCGAGGTGTTTGAATTAGGGTTCTAAAGTAAGAGCAAAAATAGCCTTTAAGTTCAACAAAAGTACACTAGCATGCTCATTGTCTTCTAAGACTAGGAATTCTTAACCAAAAATTTTCATAGATCGTTTTAGATCATGCACTAACATCAAAAGGCATACAAAACATACAACCCTCCCCCACACTTGAATAAAACATTGTCCTCAATGTTAAAAGAGTAAAATAGGGAACACATGCAAAATGATTCAAGTGCACGCGGAAATAGAGTTGGGGAATTTTTACCAAGTAAAAAGGCGAGGCTCCCATGAATCAATCATAGAGAAACACGTGATTTGCCTAACTATTTGACACAAGCAGCAAAGGAGTTATCCATATATCCTGAAGTAGAGCACACAAGCATTAGAGAGACACGAGAAACAAGCATAATAACAAACTCAAGAAGAAAAGAGATCAGTTTAGTAGGGGACTCCCCTTGCTAACTGCCTCAACTAAAAAAAGAAGACAAACTGGAAAGAAAGAACAAGAATTGAAAATAATGAAAAACAGATAAAAGTAGAAACAAAGAGTTCAAAAATCGGCGCTCTCGGAGCTGCTCTCAGAGTTGGAGGCAAGGTCGGCAGTGTCAACCCCAACACTCCTGGAAGTAGAAGCAGCAGCAGCAGCAAAATGAGGTGATGGTGAGAGCGTGACATCCAAACGAGCCGCCAAACGCTGTACACTCCTTACCATCCATCATCTGAAGGATGGAGAACCGGCTGGGGGAGAAGGACGGCTAGAAGAAGTACGGGCACGTGGAGTGTGAGGGGAAGAGGGACCGGCTGCTGCAAGTGGAGAATCTCGTACACTGGCGGTAGTGGCGGCGTGGTACCCGAGCCCATGCGAGGTGTTGATGGACCGCAACAGGCCCATTGCTCGGAGTGTCTCCACGAAGACAAGCAACACTCCGCCCACCATCAACATCCCTCTAATACCAGACTGGAGGCCCATCTCTCTGATCAGCCTCGTGATGTAGGTCCCCAAAAAAGGGCGCCAACATGGGAGTCCTGGCCCTGATGCAGAAGGCTGAAAGCAACCTTGTAGCCGAGGTGCAGGTGGTAGCCGTCCAACATACTCAGCAGGAATCCGAAGTCGCGGCGACTACTGACTCCCTTGCTATCTCCCTGGCCTATAATGGAATAGCTCAAGATGAAATGAATGTACCTGAGGGCGGGACCAGCGAGGACCGGCAAGGATCATATGTGTGGTCCGTGCTCAAACGCTGCCAACATACTTCCTGAGGCTCCCCGGGTGGTCAAGCGACGAGGAGCGCATCGTAAGCAGGAGTCCTAGCGAACTCCTCATCATAAAGCCCAAGCCTGACAGAGAACACTGTCAGGCTCATCCTCTGCAAGGTGCCGAATGCCTGGAACTGAATGGTATCAGCGCGGTGGTAGCTCACTGGCCCTTGGTACGCCCCTTGCATAACCGTAAGTGCACGGGTCGCACAAGTAGTAAAGTGTACCCTTTTAGGTCGGGTAGTCGAATCCACAGGGACTGGTATAGCTTCCAATACTAACGTCCTACTTAATATCTAACCAGACAGAAGGTGATGGAATTGACTTAGGATTGACTTCAAGGAGGTTAAGGGAAAGGGAAGTTCACCAAAGGAAGATTTGAGGTTTGACTCGATGGAGGAGATGGGGCCACGGGGTTGGATTTCTGACGTTCACTAACTCGGTCTTTCTCAGTACTTATCAGAGATGTCTTCAGTTTTAAACCTAGTTATGCTATAAGCATGTGGTTTCTAGCGCTGCCGAGCCCTAAGTTGAACTCCCATTGCTTGCAACAATCAATAACGATTCACAAGCCTAGATAAGAGATCCTAACTACCAAGCATCAAGCGCTAAACAACATACAAGATAGCCAATAACCTTGATTTATTGAAATGAACAAGACATTCATAAACACTGCAAGTAAAGAAATGAGTTCAAGCTACAACGTCATCCAAACAACCCCGGGGCTCCCTTAAGAGTTTAGCCCCTCATTACAACAACCAACAAATACAATGCCAAAGAAATTAAAAGGCAAGAAGTTGAAAACTCCCTAATTTCTTGCATCCTTGTGGTTGTCGAAGGATCTACAATGTCGTAAGATCTCCTTCCCATCGGCCTACCATAAGCTTTTGATGCGTCTCCGCAACAACACAACAGGGTGATGTGTGTCAACCCTTGCGTTACCGCAAGTGCACGGGTCGTCAAGTAATAAAAGTGGACCCAAAGGGTCGGGTTGTCGAACCACAGGGAACAGAAGTACTAGTAATAGCCCCTCTCTTGTTATCTAGCCTAATAAGTGTAGTATGTGATGATCTAATGGCCAACACTAATAGTGTCACCACAAGTGCGCAGGAAATAAAAGGAAAAGAGTTCTCAATCAATAAAAGTGAGGTATCCGGACAATGCTCCCCCTAGGATTCGGGTGTTGGATGTAGATTACGAGTGTTTCTAAACGAAAACAATGAGTCGTGGGTATCCAAAGATATAACGGCCCCTGCCTCCAGGTCGCCGATAACTAGTCCCCTACGAGGTCCCGGCGGAGAATTCTCTCGACGCCTCACACCACATATAACTGCTTAAAACTCTAGGGATCCCAAAGATATAACCAATTCCTAAAAGTAGATCTAACCCTGCCTCCAGGTGAAAGATCCCTAACCCCCTACGAGGTCCCGGCGGAGAATTCTCTCGACGCCTCACACCACATATGGTTGCTTGACACTTAGGGAATATGGAGATAGGAAATATCTGTCGGAAGGGAAAGGGGACACTCTGCTATCTCACGTCTCACCCTCTCAACCCTCTTTACTCTTGGTAATTCTAAACCTAGCGGTGATCTCTCTCTTCACTAGATTGAATAAAACATGCAAGGCAATTAATAATGAAATCAAAAGCACAAACAAGCATTAAGAATCCAAGAGTAAAACTCAAACTGATAAATTCGAATAGAAACACAATGTAAATCTAATGAAAATAAGAATCCTAGGGTTTACATGTCCGAATACCCTCTAGGGGTTTAGCTCTCCATGGAGCGAGTCACAAAACAAATAATAAATTCAAAATAAAGTTCCAAAGACATAAAGAATAACCCCCTTAAATACGTGATGATAGTCTTGAAGGGTTGTTTCCACGTCTGGATTGAATCCACTCCGAAGCTAGGTCGCCGATGGCTTCCTTGACGCTATGACGGAGGAGGAATCGATCCAAGTTGGTGAGGAAAGCTTCCCAAAGCCGCAAAGAACTCCTTCCAAGCCCTAGCCGCCTTGTCTCTCGAAAGTGGCCAAAAAGATCCGTAAAAATTATCACAAGGCGGCTTTTATAATTTGAATTCGGGGCTTTACGCGGGCATCCACACGGGCGTGTGAAGTACTTCTGCTACAGTACTGCTACATTAACTGTTACAGTTCTTCGCTACAGTAAATACTACAGTGATTTCCCCCCCCCCCCGAAGTTTTCCTTGGAGTCCACACGGTCGGGCACACGCTCGTGTGGTAGGATGTGTGGCTTTCTATGCTTTGAAATCCTCAAGAACCTTCTTCTGCTTTGTACGGAAGCTGGGACATGGGCGTACTACTGCCTTTGTGCCCTTTCGGTTTGTGTAATGACTTGTACTCCTCCGAAAGTTGGCAACACCCCCATGCATATGAACACAGCTTCTGATTGTGGTCTTGAAACGTGTCATCACACCCTATCTTTGCTTCTTCCTGTATGTCATGTCTCCAAAGCCCTGTTTGCACAAAAGAACACAAAACACACCTTGTTAATGCTAGAACCTGATAAAAGTGATGCTCAATGCATGTAAACTGATATTATAAAATATATATAATCAAGCATTTATCAGCTTTCCATTCCCTTGATGAAGTGGAGGATGAACTCCCAAAGCTCTTCCCTTTCTTCTCTCAAAGTTCGCCCACCAAAAGTCCCCTTTAGAAACTGAGTTTCTAGGGTTTTAATGTCTTCTCGATGTGAGCACGGGTGTGTTGAAGCCGTGCTTCAAGCCGTGCAGATTACGGCCAAATAAATTTCCAGAAAACTCACATTTCTATAATCTGCACGGGGAACAGCACGGGCGTGCTTAGACCGTGCTGAGGTTTTCACGACCGTGCTCAGCAAACTCAAGCTGTGCTGATTTGTGGCTGAATTCTCCTGCAATTTGCACGGGGAATAACACGGGCGTGCTTCGACCGTGCTGAGGTTTTCACACCCGTGCTCAGCGAACTCAGGCTGTACTGATTTGTGGCTGAATTCCCCTGCAATTTGCACGGGGAACAGCATGGGAGTGTTAAGCCGTGCTGAGCTTGATGAGGTTTCTTCTAAGTCCTTTAGCTTCTAAAATTGTTCCAAAACACTTCTTCTTACTTCAGGACTTTGATATCTGCATAACAAACAAAGAATACCTCAAATAGCACCATACTTGGAGAATTACAGCCAAAATATTCAATAATGATGAGAGTAAAGCATGCAATACATATATATATGAAATGCGCTCATTAAATACCCCCAAACTTGAATTGTTGCTTGTCCTTAAGCAACCTTATTCCCCTAATAAAGTGATGAGTGCATGACCTCTGATCTCAACAAATTAAAAGAGTTACTGAAGCTTAAGGAGTTTCTGAGAACTAGTGACTTAGTCAATTGAAGGCTTGTGAAAGATTTTACTCTTACTCCGTACTACCGTGTGTGTGTCGCATCCTGAAGAATGTCAAAACTGTTCTTGAGGGGGCTAGTACAAGCTCTTTCTTGTCAATATTTTCACTATTGACTCCTAAATTGGGTAGTAGCTTCATACACCCTAGAGGCAGCCATTTCACTTGGTAGGTCATCAAAAATGACATTTGTGATGCCTAAAATCCGACTACTCAAGTGCGGCTTTCGCTTTTTCTAAAGTGATAGCTCTTTCTACCATCTTTTTCATAAAAATTGACAGGGCATCCAAAATGGAATCCGACTTGTCATAAACTTCTAGCTTTTATTAATTTGAGTTTGGAGTCAACATCTAATTTTTCAGCCTTATAAACTAGCCCTTCCTCTAACAGAGTAACAACACAACAGAAGGCTAAGTGTTAGCATTTGGGTTTCTAAAGTAAGAGAAAAATAAAACTTTAAGTTCAACAAAAGTGCATTAATATGCTCAAAAACTCCTAGCTTAGCAATTCTCAACCAAAAATTTCATAGATCGTCCTAAGTCATGCACAACATCTAATCATATTAGAATACAAATATACAACCCTCCCCCACACTTGAATGAAACATTGTCCGCAATGTTTAAAGATTTAATCATGCACAACAACAAAAATGATTTCAAGAAGAAGTGAGGGTTGGGAAATTTTCACCAAGTTAAGGGAAAGGTGCCGAAGAAAAATTCCTTGGCACACAAGGGCGGGTGTTGATCGCCGATTAGGGAGGAGTCATTTGAGACAACCATCAAGATAGACAGTCAATAAATCCTGAGATACACATGCAAACATTAGAGACAGAAAATAAACAAAAAGACAAAGATCACACTAAAAAAAGATCAGTTTAGTAGGGGACTCCCCTTGCTAACTGACTCAAGAAAAACAAAAGACAACAAAAGTAAAAACTAATAACACAAATACAAACAACACAACTAAGCAGAACATCAAAACCCGGCGCTCTCAGAATCGGAGTCAGACTCCGATGGAAGGTCGGTGGTGTCGACGCCTACACTCCGAGATGTAGAAGGTCCAGCGGCACGACGAGGAGGACAATGATCCATGATTTTCTGAAAACTCCGCAACATCCACTGGCAAAATTCACGGTCGGATGAAACATTAGAGGAATCAGAATCCGAATTGGACGGCCTAGGTGTTTCTGGAGGTGGTGTCGGTTGAGCTGATGCAGATGATGATGGAAACAAACCCATACTCCGCAAAGTGCGCGCATTTATAGTATGGACCCGACCGCTAACATTGAATGAGCAGTTAACTGGCAACAATTGCATGCGACAGTAATTCGGCTACAGTGTCTTTGCTACAGTACTGCAACAGTGAAAAACCCAAAAAACGTCGTATTTGGTGTCGAATTCTTCCTAAATACGTTCTTGAGCTCATTTAGGGTCTGCAACACAAAATAAAGAGATTTAGACTATAAAAAGGGCATCGACTTATCAAAAAGATAATAAAATAATACAAATAAATACGTATAAAATACGTATATTTAGACGTTTATCAAACATCCCCACACCTAAGCATTTGCTTGTCCCCAAGCAAACAAACATGAAGAACAGGGGCAAGACGATAAACGGCTAAATATACGACCTCAAGCTCAACTGTACAGGACTCCACAAGCACAAATTGACAGAAATCAAGAAGTGAGCTGTTCAATGTATAGTCAAGTAATATTAGCTCTGTTTCATCCAAAGTGTTCCTGTGTGTGTGTGCTGGCTCCCACCTTGACCTCTGCACCCTGGATTACCCAGGATGCTTGTTCACCTCACTCAAATTGAAATTAGTGCTAGGAGTGCCAAACAAAAATCCTCTCAATAGTCAGTTAAAAATCTTTTGGTCCCCAAACGAAACTTTAACATTAAGTGAAGGTAAAACAGGTTTCAGGCGCCCAAAGGTCACAAAAGTTTTTTTTTTTTTTTTTTTTTTTTTTTTTTTACGGAGTCCGCCTAACGTAGACTGCACAAAAATCTTTCAGCAGGATGCACATGCTGGCCAGGCACAAGAGCCACCCGACTTACTTGATTACAGATCTACATATACGCATTCATGCTTTTAGAAGCAGAGGAATACTGACATAGACTCAATTTTTCACCTTTTTTTTTTTTAACCTAACTCAGGACGCCTGATCAACCACCTGCTAAAAACCTCACTTAAAAACCTTACTTAGGGTTAAAGCAAAAATAGGGGACTCAAAAGTTTTTAAAGGACTATTGAAAGAGAAATTTGACATCCTAACACAAAATCAATAAGATGGGTTAGAGTGTCATGAGTGGAAGTTAGAGTGAGCAGGTATCAATGTACACTAAAGATGAAACAGAACTACATTCAAGTACATGTAAAGTACAACTCACTACTATCATTCTACCAAGCTAGGAAGTCCTTAACAATAAAATCATAGCTATCATAGGTGAGTCAAGCATGCATTAAAATAAAATACTCCATCCCCAAACCTAAAGCTGTACATTGTCCCCAATGTACATAAGTCAGCTGCACAGGGTGGGAAATAAATACAGAACAAAAATTTAAAGATGGAGTAAGAAACTTCCCCAATCCGTCGATGAAGTGCAAGACATGTACGTGTGGACTTGGGGTAAATTATGTGGTGAGGGCCTGGAGTGTGGAATAGCTATATCATCATCCTGAAATCACAACAAAAGCTGATCACAACTCCAGAAGCAAAAATAATAAAGGAGGAGCGCGCACAAAAATAGTTCACAAACAACCAATAAAATGTTTAGCAGAGCAGGGGCCCTGACTAACTTAAAAGTACAACAGACAGCAAAAGAAAATGAAAACAAACAAGCTTAAAGAAAAGAATAAAAGACAGAATGGTGGTAGTGTCCTGGGGCCTAGGGCTTGAGCACATCCCAAACTATCCTTCAAATGATGCCGAAGCCCTTTTGTGAAAGAAGCGCGAAACGAGATTCGTGATATTCATTTTTAAACTTTGGTTCGTCGCGGGGTGGAGTACGGTGATTTCGGGCTCTCTTGTGTGCTACTTTCCCTACCGGCATCCTACAAAACCAAAGGATCATCAATTCAACTAATTACAAGAAAAGCAATATCAAACTAATGAAGATTTCATGGAAAATGCTCAGTGCTACAGTTAATCCGAGAAACTTTTGCAAGAGTTTTGCTTGAAAAAGTAGCCAAAAAATTTTACAAACATGCCAAATCATACTTAAGATACTCTTGCAACAAAAGAGAGCAAGATCCAAGCTTTGAACACCACACAAACCCAAAAGAAATCAAGCCCTAGAGTGAAAGAACATTTACCTAGCCCTAGGATATGTTGAGCAATCCCTTTGCAAAATCCGGCCAAAGGAGTGTTTTTTCTTCAAAATTTCTTCACCAAATTAGTTGAGGGGAGGAGGAGAGGGATTTAGAGCAACAAAAATGAAGAAAATCGGTGGAGAATGGAGGGAGAAATGAGAGAAAGTTTTGGAGAAGAAGAATAAACAAGAGAACATGAAGAAGGGCCTCTTTAAACCCCAACCCGTGAAGCCTCACGGGTGGGCTCACGGCCGTGAGCCCACCCGTGCGAAATCCCTGGATGGCTCACGGGTGAGCTCACGCCCGTGAGCTCACCCGTGAGCTTTCCCTGAATTCCTCAGGGGCAAGTTTCACGGGCCATAAACGGCCAAAACTTGAGTTTTTCTCAACTTAACCTCTTCCAAACCCTCAAAAACGTTTAAAACAATGACAAATAAAGCATGGAAACACTCAAAACATGATTTTCATGGCATCTAATTTACAATTCACTCAAGGAAACTCAAGATCATGCAAAGGGATTTGGACAAAAATGATGAACAAAACCACCACAACAAGAAAAGCAACTTGAAAACTAACACACCAAAAATACGGAAAAAAAACACACTAAGCAAACAAACAACAAGAAAGAAGAAATGCAACAAATTTAAGAGCTTGGGTTGCCTCCCAAGGAGCGCTTGTTTAAAGTCGTTAGCTCGACTCTTCTTACCTCGAATCAGGGTGGGACAAAGGGTGGAGAATTACCTCCATTTCTTGATGCGATGTTGTGACCTGGAATGTTCATGGAAAGACAAGAGAAGATGCAAAATTTACCTTGATTATCAAAATAAAGGCGGTCTACCTCACTCGGTGGTAATGAGTAGATACTCATGCTTTTCTTCATTTTTGCATTCACCTTTCGCCATGCCTTCTTCAAAGTTCCCTTTTTCTTATAATGCGGAGATGATACAGCTTCTACTTGGGCTATTTGTGGTGTTGGCGAAGGCGAGGGGTCTTTTACCTCCGGTTCTTCATCCTCAGTTCCTTCTAGGTACTCGTTTAAGGGATTCAACGAAAGAACTTCCTGCACACAATCAGAAATTATCACGTCAGTTACATCCGTGAAATATAAAGCATCATCATGATCCAATGTGTGCTTCATAGCCTCTGGAAGAGTGAAGATAACTTGTTCATCCCCCACTCGTAATGTCATCTTCCCTCCCTTAACATCAATTAGGGCTCCTGCGGTGTTGAGGAAAGGGCGGCCAAGGATCAACGGGACCTCTACATCATCATCCACGTCTAATATCACAAAGTCCACCGGAATGATGAGTTTATCAACCCTCACAAGAACGTCCTCGACAACTCCTCTTGGTCTTCTCACTGAGCGATCTGCAAGTTGGAGGGTCATTCGCGTGGGTCTCAAGTCCTCTAGCCCCAACTTCAGGAATAGATTGTATGGCATCACGTTTATACTGGCTCCTGAGTCGGCCAGAGCATTTTCTTGCATCCCCTCACCTAGTACACAGGGTATGATGAAGCTTGACGGGTCTGTCAATTTCTTTGGCAATTTCTTTTGAATTACAGCTGAACAGGTTCCCGTAAGTGTCACTGTGTCTAGATCCTCCAACTTCCTCTTGTTAGTAAGGAGGTCCTTCATGAATTTGGCATATTTAGGCATCTGCGATAAAGCTTCGACCAAGGGGATATTAATATGAAGTTGCTTGAACATGTTGAGGAACTTTTTGAATTGGGCTTCATCCTTGTCTTGCTTGAGCCTTGAGGGATATGGCACCACAGGCTTGTATTCAGGGCTCTTATGAGTGGGCGGTTTTGGAACATCCTCCTTCTGTTTCTTCGCAGTATCTACACTTGCATTTTTACTTGTATTGGGGTCTTCCTGAATGGCTACCCCGTCATTGGATGCACTTGGGCTCTCCTCGGCCCTTGCCTCCAACTGTTTCCCACTTCTCAGTGTCACAGCTTTTAAGTGTTCCCTCGGGTTGCTTTCGGTGTTACTTGGTAAATTACCCGAGGGACGTTCTGCTTGTGCGCTAGCGAGTTGCCCAACTTGATTTTCTAGAGACTGAATAGACACTTGAACATTTCTCAACACAGTACCGATTTCATCAAACCTTTTATCTTGAGCAACAAATCTGGATTCAGTATTAATCATGAATCTTGCCAAGACGTCTTCAGTTGTGTATTTTCTTTCTTGTTGTTGAGGAGGTTGATAAGAAGGACCTTGAGGTGGAGGTGGCCTTTGTTGTGATTGGCCTTGGTTCCAAGAGAAGTTTGAATTGTTTTTCCACCCCGGGTTATATGTATTGCTATATTGATTACCCGGTCCCCTCTGACCTCCACTGACATAGTCAACTGACTCCATTTGTGCAGAGGGAGTAACAAGAATAGGGCATTGGGTTGTTGCATGCCCGGTACCACATGTTTCACATGACATCACGGCCTTTGAGCTTGAACTGGAGCCTAACATGAATTGATCAAGTTTCTGAGTCAAAGCTTCCACCTTAGCATTGTTATCAATAACGTTTTTGTTCAGGGCTTCAACTCTTGCCGCCAAAGCAGTAGTCTCATTCACCTCATACAGTCCAAGTTCTCTAACTGGCTTCTGCCTAGTGCTCCAGTGACATTCATTACTAGCCATGTTCTCAATTAATGCTTCGGCTTCTTCAGAGAGTTTGTTACTTAAGGAGCCACCTGCTGCTGCGTCGATGAGCTGCCTTGTAGCATAATTCAGCCCATTACAAAATGTCTGCACCCTCATCCATGCAGGGAACCCATGATGAGGGCATCTTCTTAGAAGGTCCTTAAATCTTTCATGCGCTTCAAATAGGGTCTCAGAATCTCCTTGTCGAAATGCTGAAATTTCTTGCCTCAGCCTCGCTGCCTTGCTTGGTGGAAAATATCGGGCAAGAAACTTCTCCACCATTTCCTTCCATGAAGTAATAGATCTCGGAGGCAAAGAAGTAAGCCATCTATAGGCTGCTCCCCTTAAACTGAAAGGAAATAGTCTCAACCTGATTGCATCATCTGAAACAGAATTGATCTTGAAGGTTGAGCATATTTGAAGGAACTTGGACAAGTGGGCATGCGGGTCTTCATCTGCTAGACCATCAAACTGTACTGAGTTTTGCACCATCCCAATTGTGCTGGCTTTTATTTCAAAATTATTTGCAGGCACACTAGGAACCAACACACTGAACTTGTCCCCGGTGAATTGTGGCCTTTCATAATCAGACAGGGTTCTTCTTGGCTCGGCCATGACAGTAGGCTCACTAGATTCTACCCCAATTTCTTGTTGCCTTGAGCTTTCCGTAGCTTCTCTCAAACGTTGATGCAAAGTTCGTTCAATCTCGTCGTCAGGATCAACCAAATTTGTGTGACTCGCTCGTGTCATAAGATAGGTACCTCGCAAGAAAATTCAAGGCGAGTGTCAAAACTTGAAGAAAAACAAACAGGAAAAATACAGAGAATAAAAAAACTGGAATATAAACACTAATGGTAAAAACGGCAAAACAAAAGCCAAAATCAACACGCTCAAAGTTTTCCGAATATTTCTCGTGGTTCCCCGGCAACGGCGCCAAAAACTTGGTGGTCGTCCCGCAAGCGCACGGGGTCGTCAAGTAATGAACCACTCGCGCAAGCACGAGTGGGTCGTATTCCCAAGGGCCCGAGAAACTATCCTTACTTCCTTTTTGCTATGTTGTCTAGCCGATCAAACTTGAGATTTAGAATGAAAAAGTAAAGAAGTAAAACAAAAGCAATTAAACTGCTAAATACAAAGGGCGATAAACGGGAGGAAATCAGGGTGAGAAGATGGTCACGGATGAGGATCCCCTCGGGGTTACTAAAGTGCGAAGGATGTTGGATTAACATGCAAACGGCTTGAAGGACCGAGAAAACCCTAGATTAGGTCAACCCGATGGTCACGGCAATTGACCCCTAATCCGGTACGAGTATTGAATACGGGTTATACCCATACAATTCCACCTACGATTGCAAAGGGCAAGATGGTTTTCTCAAACTAAGGTTGAATCACATATAAGTAATTAACCCTAGAATTGGAGGGGTACAAATACCCGATGGTCACGGCGTATTTGTACGTATTTCCCTTCCAAGCTTGGTGAGTCTAATACTAGGGTAATGGTCATGCAACCTAGTATTGGCTAAGTATGGATACACAGAGTTCTCATGCATACCCAAGCATTCAAGAACACCAAACATGAATCACAAACAAGCTAACAAGCATGAATTAAACTAAAACATCCAAACATCACAAGTTCACCCCAAGGTTCACCCACATCCGGTGACCTTGGGGTTTAGTTGCTCATAGTCTCCAAATACATGAATAAAAGCATGAAAATAACTAAACCCAACATAAAAGACCTCCCTCCAAAGATTAGAGTCGAAGAAGCTTCCAAAGACGCCACTCGAAGGGGTGGCTTCCCGTCGTCTTCAACCTCAAGATTTGAAGCCCTAGAGGTAGATCCCGCACAAGATCGCGCTCTCCTCGCCGATTCCACCGTGGAAATGCCCTCCAAGCTCTCCTTCTTGGTCGGATTTGGAAGAGGAGGTGTCAAGCTCCAAGAAGAGGCCAAGGTTTTCCCTTTAGAATGCCCTAAAAGCCCTTAAAAGGGTGAAAATCACGACTTCTCACGGGCTGCCTCACGGCCGTGAGGTTGCCCGTGAGGCATCCAGAATGGTTTGCAGGAAATTTCACCTCGGGGCGCTACAGTACCCTGCTACAGTAATTTGCCTACAGTGTCTTTGCTACAGTACTGCTACAGTGAAAACCCAAAAACCGTCGTATTTGGTGTCGAATTCTTCCTAAATACGTTCTTGAGCTCATTTAGGGTCTGCAACACAAAATAAAGAGATTTAGACTATAAAAAGGGCATCGACTTATCAAAAAGATAATAAAATAATACAAATAAATACGTATATTTAGACGTTTATCAATAACCCATATGAAATGGAATGCCATTCCACATACTAATGAGATATGTGAATTCAGCGTTGGTGATGACACCCGTGCTCTCGCCTTGGCTCGTGATGGTCCCACTCAAAAGAATGTGAATGACTCGCAATGCAGAAGATTTGAGCGCTGAGGCTCTAGATCGAGCCGGTTGAAATAACCGATGGTTAGAGCTCACCCGCCGCCAACATTCCTGTTGAGTTTCACCAGGAGGAAGATAGAACGTCAAAGATTGATATTCCGGAGATAAAGTGAACGGCTCGTCGTACAACCCCATCCGGATAGCAAACTCCGTAAAACTCATTTTAAAAAGCCTCCCTAGCAATTGAAATCGCAAGGCAGTTGGATCCTCCCAACTAATTTGCCCACGTTTCAACTCAAATGTAGCGAGAAACTCGGCTGTTAATTCATGATATGCAGGTTCCGTAATGGAGAAAATCTTGTACCATGATCCCACGTGGAGCAGCCGGTCAATCTCGTTGGCCAAATGTGCTTCCCGAAGGGCCTGCCATTCAAGAATGCGAAAATCCCCGAATGGTTGTTGAAGAAGCCTCTGAAATCGTTGTCTCTGTGGAAGTTCGACCTTTTTCGCTTCTCTTGTGCTTTGTTTCTTGTGTAGAAGTTGTGTGTTTAAGTTTTTGTCGAGTTTTATTTTGTTGGGATCTTAGTTAAGGTCTTTTTGAGAGGTTAAAAGATGGGGGAAAAGTGTTTTAAAAGGCGTAAGCAAGGAAAGGACCTTGCGGTCACTTAGTGTGCCCGCAAGGAGCAAAAATAGGGGCCTTGCGGCCTCCCATGCGCCCGCATGGAAGCCCGCAAGGAGACCATGCGGGCTCCCATGCGGGCGCATGGGAGGCCGCATGGCTTCCTGGTTGAGGCCTCGCGGCCTCCCTTGCGCCCGCAAGGGAGCCCGCGAGCCCTCCCGCATTTTGGGGCCTATTTAAACCGTTTTGAAACTCAAAGGGCCTTTATAAGACCCCATTTCCCTCTCTTTTTCTCCCCATCTTGAATCCTCATTCTCCCCTCCATTAGATCTTCATTCTTGATCTCTAAGAAAAAAGAAAGGTGTTGATCTTCCCCTCTTCTCCATTGGTGATGATTCTCCTCTAGTTCTAGCAAAGTTTGAGGTGGGTTTTCTTCTCTTCTTCAACTCCTTGTTCTTTTATTCAATTATCTTTAGATCCATGAAGAATTAGTGTGATTTAGTATGGATCTAATATTTAATTGGAATTTAGCCATGGATCTTATGTTTTAATGGTATAGGAGCCTTGATTTCATGTTTTGGTGAAGAATGAAGGAGATCCTTCATCTCTAAACCTTTGATTCTTTTAGATCCGAACCCAATTAGGATATTCTTGATTTCATTTTGATTTTATGGGTTTAAGGATTCTATTATTGTTAATTCTTGAATCTATAACACTTAGTAAACCCTAGAAGCCTTGAGATCTAATTTTGGATCATTCTTTCCTCTCTTGTTTATTGTTTGGGTTATGTGATTGATTCTTGTTTTTTCCTTGATGGTTAATGGCTTCAAGAAGGTGGATCTAAAGGCAAGGGTAAAGATCAAGTAGGCGAGTGATCCAAGTATTCGATCTCGCCAAGTTTGTGAGTGGGAATTGTTTAATTAAAGAGCTATGATCATGCTTGTTTGAATGTCCAATAATGCATGCTTTGAAATGAGAAATTCTTGATTTCAATGGATTCTTGAAGTGTTTCTTGAAACTGAAATTATGATGCTATATGATCTTCTTAATTCTTGATTTCATTTTAATGGACTCATGAGATGATTTCCTTGAGATCTAGAAACCTTGATATTTATGATCTTGCTTAACAATTGATTCTATTACAAAAGGCTCATGAGATGATTTCCTTGAGGCCTAGAAACCATGATAGTTTATGATCTTGTTAAATTCTTGATTATTTATATGTCATGAGGATTGGAAAATCCTATGGTTTGAACTACATCTTTTCAAGATTTGTGAATTTGAGAATTCGATGTTCTTGTTATTTTGACCGAATAAGGGTCTATGTAAACCAAATTGAGATTCTTCACGATGTTATCATATTTGAAATGTGTTTTCAAAGAATACTCTTGTGTTGATATTCTTGATGAAAATGACATTATTGTTGATGCTTTCACACAAGGATTTACTCTTGGATTAAAAGTTGTATTTTATGGGAATTTGTGATCTCTTGATGAGATATATGATTTTATAATGATACGTTTATGATGAGCCTACGGGCAAACTATTTGTGATCACTTGATGAGATATATGATGTGTTCATGATGAGCCTACGGGCGGGATGGATATCCCAAATGTTTCGATGGTGACATTGGGGGGATCCCCGTCTTCTGCAAAAGCGAATCTCCACGGACCGACCTAGTTGGGGTGGCGTGGAGTTCTCGGCTGACTAGCCCTTACAGGAGGCGCGTAGAGAACCTGAAGGTGCTGTGTTGGGATCCCGGAGTCACCACACGGGATTCCCAACGGCCAACGCCAAGATACACGCATCTTGGTGTCTCTTGACCTAGCCACGGCCATGGTTAGCGATGGAGGGTTTTCATAGGCTATTGATGATGCTATCGATAGAGGATTTCCGCATGTGTTGCACTATAAATCCTTATTTCGATGGGTTTGATCTTTTGATCTTTGACGAGTATTCTTAACTTGAATTTTCAGTATTGAATCTCTTTACAAATGATTTTCAAAGTTTTATTGATGCCTTTCTTTGCGAAAGTTGGAAAGTTTGTTATATTGAAATGTGTATTTAAAGCATTTTGTAAGTTGTGGTTGTTAAAGATTTACATATGTTTTCGGCATATCATTCTTTACACTTGCATGAGTTATAGCTCCATGTTCAACCCCTCACTGAGTAACTTAGTTACTCACCCATTCTTCTTCTCTTCTTTACAGGTGTTAGCACGGCAGCAGGGCGTGAGACGTGATAGTGCTTGGCATCTATTCTTGCATTTACCTTTTAGTAGTGTATGATTCATAAACATTGTCGTCATGCATAAGATGGATCCACTAGGACCTATGTTTTCGTATTTCCATTTGATCTTGTATAATCTTGATTGGTTCAGTCAGGACCTTAGGTTGTATAAGGTTTACACCCAGTGTTTGGGAGAGACTATGATTGTGTCCATGATCATTGATTTTGAGATTCTCAGGGATATATACCTGGTGTGAGTATATTGATCTTGTACAGGGTTGTGGTTGAACACCTTAGATTTAGAATATTACTATTGTGATGTTAATATTGTACAGGTAACAAGTAAGCCTTGCGGCGATCTGGGGTTGAGGCAGGTGCTTGACCTCTCCTGGGTTGTCGTGGCGGTAGTGCCATGGGCCGGGACCCGAGGGTCGGGGCGTGACAGCCTTTGTACAGCTGAGGAAAATGGAGGAAAGCTAGGGTTGGAGGTGGGGCGAGAATGGCGAGATGGCTGTCTTGGTGCTACACGTTTCGTGGGCATGATGGAAGAGAGTGGAAGACGGCCTGGGAAATAGCCACCAAGGACAGTGATAAACGTCTAAAAGTACGTATTTTACATGTATATGTTGTGTATTATTTTTATATTTTATTGTTGAATCTATGCCCTTTCGGTCTAAATTGCTTTATCTTTGTATTTCAGGCCAGCCAGAAGCCCTGGGGACTCGACGACGAGATGGGGAGCGAATTCGACACCAAAACAGCGTTTTCGAGACAGAATACTGTAGCACGGTACGGTAGCATTCACTGTAGCAGTTACTGTAGCTCATCGCGGACTTCTCGGCAGAAAAGTAGAAATCCCGAGGGGTCAGCATACCGGCTGTATGCTGACCCGTTTACCCATCGGGATTTGGGGTTTTAAGGGCGATCTAGGGCATTTTAGAAGAGAACTTTTCATCTTCTTGGAGAGCTTTTGGGGGGAGAAAGGAGGCTAGGGTTTGGACATCACTTCCACACCATTTTGGAGGACAAAAGGAGAGGAAATCCGAGCTTTCTTAGGTGGGGAGAGCAAGATCTTGTAGGATCCACTTCAACGATTTCATTGTTTGGAGGTTGAAGACAACGGGAAGCCACCCCTTCGAGTGGCGTCTTCGGAAGGTTTTCTCCGGGGATTCAAGCGGCATTCGGCCTTCACCATTTGAGGGAGTGTTCCTCATGTTTATTTTAGTTATTTGAATGGTTTGTGTGGTGGATTTGTGGAACATGAACAACTAAACCCCAAGGTCACCGGATGTAGGTGAACCTTGGGGGCAAAACTTGTGATGTTTTGGATTATTTGAGTTATCTATTGTATGATTGGCTTGTTGTGATCCTTGTTTGGTATTCTTGATTGTTTTGGTAGATGTTCTTAATTGATGTATCAAATTCTTGGTAGCACTTTGTAGCATGACCATTGCCGTAGTGCTAGACTTTACCAAACTTGGAAGAGATTATTGTATAAATACGCCATGACCATCGGGTATTTGTACCCCTCCATTTCTAGGGTTGAAACTAACTAGTGTTTCCACCCTAACTTGAGGAAACCATCATTCGCCTTGCAACCGTGTGAGAGGATGAGTGGAAGAAATTCTTTATTCAACTCTTGTACCGGGTTAGAGGTCAATTGCCGTGACCATCAGGTTGACCTAGGTTTAGGTTTTCTCGGTCCAACTAGCCACATACTTAATTTCTCAATTATCCTACTCACTTGAGTAGTCCCCTTGGGGATCCTCATCCATGACCGTTTTCCATCCCTGAGCATCTCCCGTGTTTTAATTCAGTCGCATTTATTTAGATAATTTCTCTTGTAGTTTGTTTCTTTTCTTTCTTATTTATTCTCTGGAAATTGAATCGGTGAGCTAAACAACAAGTAAGAAGTGAGTAAAGTAGCTCCTCGGGCCCCTTGGGAATACGACCCACTCGTGCGTACACAAGTGGTTTATTACTTTACGACCCCGTGCGCTTGCGGGTGTTCACAATTTCGTGTCGATCAAGTTTTTGGCGCCGTTGCCGGGGACTCACCGAGGGATATTTGGAAAGCTTAAAGCTTGTTGATTTAGCCTTTTCTTTTTCTTTTGTTTTTCTTTCTTTTTGTTGTGTGTTTTGTTTTGTTTTTGTGTTTTCTTGTTTTTGGTTGTTAAGATTTTGTAATTATTCCAGTTTTGTATTTTATTGTTGCTTTTTTGTATTTCTTGTTGTTAGCTAACATTATGACTCCTGTTCAGAGTGACAGCATGGTTTTCAGCGATAATTTTTGGAAGGAAGATTTGTGCCAGGATACATTTATGCAATCTGTACAGAATCAAGGAGCTCAGTCAATCTTCAATAAATTTTTGGAATCAGACTGGGGAAACTTGGCAACAGAAATTCCCTCTTCCATTAGTCATTCTAATTATACTCCTGAGGAACTTGACACTAGTCTGAAGAATCCCCCTGAGTTAACCTGTTCAGATAAAGAGGAGATAATTCAGTCAACATTTGAAAGAGTAGAAGAGGTGAAGTACATTCAGAGGGATGATTTGAATACAATTGAGGTAGAATTTCGAGCGAAGGAATGCATCTTGAACAGTGATGGTGACTCAGAAGACATAGAGGAGATTGAGGAACGTGACCTTAGAAATTATGGAAGGGTAAAGTCATTGATAAGTGCTTGATTATATATATTTTATAATATCAGTTTATATGCATTGAGCATCACTTTTATCAGGTTTTAGCATTAACAAGGTGTGTTTTGTGTTCTTTTGTGCAAACAGGGCTTTGGAGACATGACATACAGGAAGAAGCAAAGATAGGGTGTGATGACACGTTTCAAGACCACAATCAGAAGCTGTGTTCATATGCATGGGGGTGTTGCCAACTTTCGGAGGAGTACAAGTCATTACACAAACCGAAAGGGCACAAAGGCAGTAGTACGCCCATGTCCCAGCTTCCGTACAAAGCAGAAGAAGGTTCTTGAGGATTTCAAAGCATAGAAAGCCACACACCCTACCACACGAGCGTGTGTCCGACCGTGTGGACTCCAAGGAAGACTTCGGGGGGGAAAATCACTGTAGCATTTACTGTAGAGAAGTACTGTAGCAGAGTACTTCGCACGCCCGTGTGGAATTTCCACACGGGCGTGTGGCTGGCCGTGTGGATGCCCGCGTAAAGCCCCGAATTCAAATTATAAAAGCCGCCTTGTGATAATTTTGAGTGATCTTTTTGGCCACTTTGGGGAGACAAGGCGGCTAGGGCTTGGAAGGAGTTCTTTGCGGCTTTGGGAAGCTTTCCTCACCAACTTGGATCGATTCCTCCTCCGTCATAGCATCAAGGAAGCCATCGGCAACCTAGCTTCGGAGTGGATTCAATCCAGACGTGGAAACTACCCATCAAGACCATCATCACGGATTCAAGGGGGTTATTCTTTATGTCTTTGGAACTTTATTCTGAATTTATTATTTGTTTTGTGACTCGCTCCATGGAGAGCTAAACCCCTAGAGGGTATTTCGGACATGTAAACCCTAGGATTCTTATTTTCATTAGATTTACATTGTGTTTCTATTCGAATTTATCAGTTTGAGTTTTACTCTTGAGTTCTTAATGCTTGTTTGTGCTTTTGATTTCATTATTAATTGCCGTGCATGCTTTATTCAATCTAGTGAAGAGAGAGATCACCGCTAGGTTTAGAATTACCAAGAGTAAAGAGGGTTGAGAGGGTGAGCCGTGAGATAGCGGAGTGTCCCCTTTCCCTTCCGACAGATATTTCCTATCTCCATATTCCCTAAGTGTCAAGCAACCATATGTGGTGTGAGGCGTCGAGAGAATTCTCCGCCGGGACCTCGTAGGGGGTTAGGGATCTTCCACCTGGAGGTAGGGTTAGATCTACTTTTAGGAATTGGTCATATCTTTGGGATCCCTAGAGTTTTAAGTAGTCATATGTGGTGTGAGGCGTCGAGAGAATTCTCCGCCGGGACCTCGTAGGGGACTAGTTATCGGTGATCTGGAGGCAGGGGCCGTTATACCTTTGGATACTCACGACTCATTGTCTTCGTTTAGAAACACTTGTAATCTACATCCAACACCCGAATCCTAGGGGGAGCATTGTCCGGATACCTCACTTTTATTGATTGAGAACTCTTTTCCTTTTATTTCCTGCGCACTTGTGGTGACACTCTTAGTGTTGGCCATTAGATCATCACATACTACACTCATTAGGCTAGATAACTAAAGAGGGGCTATTACTAGTACTTCTGTTCCCTGTGGTTCGACAACCCGACCCTTTGGGTCCACTTTTATTACTTGACGACCCGTGCACTTGCGGTAACGCAAGGGGTTGACACACATCACCCTGTTGTGTTGTTGCGGAGACGCATCAGTCATCCATTGAAGAACCTCCAGAGCTAGAATTGAAACCCCTCCCTGATCATCTAGAATACGCCTTCCTGGGGGAAGAAGCCACACTCCCTGTTATCATTGCATCGGAAATAACTAGAGAACAGAAAAATAAACTCCTCGATGTTTTAGGTAAGCATAAGAAAGCAATTGCATGGAAAATCTCTGATATCCGCGGAATCAATCCATCTTTTTGCACTCACAAAATTTTGATGGAGGACAATCACAAACCCACAGCAATCCCTCAACGAAGACTCAACCCCAACATAAAAGAGGTTGTGAAGAATGAAGTTATTAAACTACTTGATGCAGGCATTATCTATCCCATCTCAGACAGTGCTTGGGTAAGCCCAGTTCAAGTGGTTCCAAAGAAGGGGGGCATGACAGTCATCATGAATGAAAAGAACGAGCTTATCCCTACAAGAACAGTCACGGGGTGGAGGGTTTGTATTGATTATAGAAAGCTTAATGATGCCACTAGAAAAGATCATTTCCCTTTACCCTTCATAGATCAGATGCTTGAACGATTGGCAGGACACTCCTATTACTGTTTCTTGGATGGCCTCTCCGGATACTTCCAAATTCCGATTGCACCAGAAGACCAGGAGAAGACCACTTTCACTTGTCCTTATGGAACTTTTGCCTATCGCCGAATGCCCTTTGGACTCTGCAATGCCCCTGCTACATTCCAAAGATGCATGCTAGCCATTTTCGAAGACATGGTTGAAGACATCATGGAAGTTTTCATGGATGAATTTTCAGTCTTTGGGGATTCGTTTGATTTGTGTCTCAAGAATTTGGAGCGAGTCCTAAGAAGATGCGAAGAAACAAATCTGGTGCTTAGTTGGGAAAAGTGCCACTTTATGGTGAAGGAGGGCATAGTACTCGGGCACAAAATTTCAAAACAAGGGATCGAAGTAGAAAAGGCAAAGGTTTCTACGATTGAAAAATTACCTCCACCAACTTCAGTGAAAGCTATCAAAAGTTTTTTGGGGCATGCAGGCTTTTATAGAAGGTTTATCAAGAATTTTTCGGCAATCGCTCGCCCATTGACGAGGCTTTTGGAAAAAGATGCTCCCTTTGATTTTAATGAAGACTGCATGAATGCCTTCCTTACTCTGAAAAATAAACTTGTTGAGGCACCCATAATAGTTTCCCCCGATTGGAGTATGCCCTTTGAAGTGATGTGCGATGCAAGTGATTATGCAGTAGGAGCAGTGTTGGGGCAAAGACGGGATAAGCACTTCCATCCCATTTACTACAGAAGCAAAACTTTGAACAATGCTCAGGAGAATTATACTACCACTGAGAAAGAATTACTTGCAGTGGTCTTTGCATTCGATAAATTTCGATCATATCTAGTGTTGTCCAAGGTAATTATGTACACTGATCACTCCGCACTTAAGTACTTGCTGAACTAATCGGATGCCAAGCCTCGATTGATTCGCAGGGTACTTCTGCTACAAGAATTTGATTTAGAGATAAAGGATAAAAAGGGATCAGAGAATTTGGCTGTAGATCACCTTTCTCGCCTATAGGCCCCGATGATAACACCTTGGGAAGAAAAGAAATTGATGACACATTTCCTGGGGAGCAGTTATGCAGCATTCAAGTAGTGGAAGAGGATGAGAAACCATGGTTTGCTGATATCGCAAATTACTTGGCAGCAGGGGTTTTCCCAAAGTGGCTTACCTATCAACAAAGAAAGAAGTTCTTTGCCGACCTGAAGCATTATACTTGGGAGGATCCATACCTGTTCAAGACTTGTTCTGATTAAATTGTCAGGAGATGTGTCTCAACAAGAGAAGGACATGACATCCTGTTGCATTGGCACTCGGGGCCAGCAGGGGGGCACTACAGTGGAAACAGGACAGCGAGGAAGGTACTTGATGCCGGATTTTATTGGCCCACGATATTCCATGACGCTCAGATGCTTGTGCAGCACTGTGATAGGTGTCAACGCGTAGGTAACATATCAAAAAGGGACGAGATGCCGCAAACTTGGAATCAAGCTTGTGAAATTTTTTATGTTTGGGGGATCGACTTCATGGGACCGTTTCCTAGTTCTCATGGCAATAAGTTTATTCTCGTGGCCGTAGACTACGTCTCCAAGTGGGTAGAAGCGCAAGCATTCCCAACCTGTGATGCAAGAGTGGTGGTAAAATTCCTAAAAAAATTATTCGCTAGATTCGGCACTCCAAGGGCGATCATCAGTGACCGGGGCACTCATTTTTGCAATTCACAATTTGAAAAAGTTTTGAAACGATATGGGGTATCACATAGAATCTCAACTGCATACCATCCCCAAACGAGTGGTCAAGTCGAGGTATCTAATAGGGAATTGAAAAGAATCTTGGAGAAAACGGTGAGTCATCACAGGAAGGACTGGGCGGATCAACTTGATGATGCACTCTGGGCATACAGAACAGCATTTAAGACCCCTATTGGATCAACTCCGTATAGGTTGGTCTATGGGAAGACTTGTCACTTTGCCCGTCGAATTGGAGCACAAAGCTTATTGGGCTATAAAGCAATTGAATTTTGATCCCCATCTAATAGGCCACAAGAGAAAATTCCAGTTAAATGAACTAGATGAATGGCGGTCGGTGGCGTATGAGAGTTCAGTACGGTATAAAGAGAAGACAAAGGAATACCATGACCGACACATTAAACAAGCTAAACATTTCCAAGTCGGAGACCAAGTGCTACTTTTCAACTCTCGATTGAAACTTTTTCCGGGAAAACTGAAATCAAGATGGTATGGACCATTTTCAGTCTCACAAGTGTTTCCTCACGGGGCCGTCGAGATTTACCATCCAACAAAAGGAACTTTCAAAGTCAATGGATATCGTTTGAAACATTATTTTCCGAGCGGCAACCCGGTTCCAAAGGTTGGAGGTAACTTCCCTCCATTTGTCCCACCATGAGAATTTTTAGGTAATGCACGTCAAGGTAATGACGGTAAAGAAGCGCTCCTTGGGAGGCAACCCAAGTTCCTTTCATTTCCCGTATTCATTTTTTTGTTTGTGTTATCTTATCTTTCTTATGTTTTCAGTAGTGGTTCGTGTGTAGTTGTGCTTTTCGTCGTTTTTTCTTGATTCTTTCGCCTTTTTGTTAACTTGTTTGTCATGTGGATTTTGAAGAATTCTTGTTCTAGATGCATGCATGTTGATGTTTTGAGTGTTTAAATGATGTTTCCGGCCATATTTTTCAAGGTTTCATTGATGGTTGATGTGTACAAAGTGTGGAGAACGAATTGGTGCAAACAGAGGTTCTTGCCGACCATCCTTACGGTCGTAAGGAAGGTCGGCAGGGTTCATCCCGAACTTCTTGACGAGCATCCTTGCGGCCGCAAGGATGGTCGGCAAGACCACCCGAATGAAGGTTTAAAAGGGCAAGTTTGGGGCTTTATACTATTCACTCTTCTTCCCCATTCTTCCAACCGTTTCTCCCTCACTTCTCCATCGTTTTTACTCATTTTTTTTGCTCTAGTTTGCTCTCCTCCTCCTCTTTTCCATCTTGGTGACAAAAATTTGGAGTTTGAGCAAGCTTTTGGCCGGATTTACCATTTGGATCCACTCATCTTACCCTAGGGCAAGAGTATGGCACCTCACTCAAACCTTTGGATTTTTCTTGTTTTTTTTGGCTGAAATATCTTGGGATGTTGTTGGTTGATGAATGCTTTTTGTTGATCAAAGTGTTTTTCTTAGTTTGTAAAATTTTTTGGCTACTTCTACAAGCAAAGTTCTTGAAAATTTTTTCCGAAATTACTGTAGCAATACACTTTTTCTTGGTTTTCTTCATTTTTTGGTGTTTATTTTGCTTGTAAATTAGTTGGATAATCTCTATTTTGTTTCTATAGGATGCCAATCAAGAAACTAGCCTCCAAGAAACCTAGGAGGGAACCTTCGCCTCCCGTCCATGAACTCCAATTTTCAAAGGAAGAACACAAGACGCGCTACGCACTCCTATCACGAAAAGGGTTCGGCACTGTGAGGAAGATCGATTTGGAAGCTTTGAACACATTGGGATTAGATGGCACAGTATTGGACCCATGACACGACCTTGTTTATTTTCTCTCTTTTGTTCTTCGTTGTTTGTTGTTAAGACTTGTACTTTTGAGTTAGCTAGGGCTCATCCCCTACTAAACTCTTTTGTTATTTATGTTGGAGCTCTCTTTTCCTTACTTTATTTCTTTTTCCTCTTGAAAAACTTTGAATGATGATAAGCTCCTTGTTCTTTTCAGGGTTTTTAATTTTGGGAGCTTTACTTGTGTCGCCCTCCTTAGGTGATATACTCCTGATCCAAGTGGAACAACTGAGAATCACACCAAGGAATCAGGGAAGTTTCTTCACCCCCATTCTTTGCTTATCATTTTCATCCCTCACATTATTCTGCTGACTTAGGTACATTGAGGACAATGTACAACTTTAGGTGTGGGGATGGTTATTTACTTGGAGTATTTTGTATTTATGCATGCTTGTCACCTATGATGGCTATGATTGTATTGTTAAAGAACTTCCTAGCTTGGTAGGATGATAGTCGTGAGCTGTACAGTACCTGTACTTTAATGTAGCCCTGTTTCATCTTTAGTGCACCTGTATACATGCTCACGATCACTTTCACCTTGTGCACTCTAACCAACCCATCTTAATGGCTTTGGCATTAATTTGTTAAATTCTTTCTTCAATGCACTTTTAAAAGCTTTTAAGTTCCTTTGTTGTTTTCTCCAACCTTCAGTGAAGTTTTTAGCAGGTAGTTTTTCAGGGATCGAAAAAAAAAAAAAAAAAAAAAAGAGAAAAAGGGGGTCTATGTCAGTATTCCTCTGCTTTATAAGCATGAATGCGTATATGTAGATTGTAATCGATTAAGAGGGTGACTCTTGTGCCTGGCCAGCATGTGCATCCATCTGAAAGATTTTTGTGCAGTCTATGTTAGGCAGACCTAGAAAAGAAAGAATTTGTGTATATTTGTGTGTGAAAGAAATAAAGTTTCCATTTTGATCCCTAGAACCTGTTTTATGGTCACTTAAGAGTTGGAGTTGTATTTAGGAACCAAAGGACTTTAACTGAGCATTGAGGAGGTCTTTAACACTCTAATGCCATCTTCATTATGTGTGGGGTGAATGGTCATCCTGGGGTAATCCGGGGTGTGGAGGTCAAGGTGAGAGTCAGCACACACACACATAGGGCACTGTGGATGAACCAGAGCTATTATTACCTCATTATTCATTGAACAGCTCACTTCTTGATTCCTGTCCATTTGTGCTTGTGGAGTTCTTTAATGCTAAGCCTGAGGTCGTATTTTTAGCCATTTATCTTCTTTCCCTTATTCTTCATGTTTGTCTGCTTGGGGACAAGCAAACGCTTAGGTGTGGGGATGTTTGATAAACGTCTAAAAGTACGTATTTTACATGTATATGTTGTGTATTATTTTCATATTTTATTGTTGAATCTACGCCCTTTTCGGTCTAAATTGCTTTATCTTTGTATTTCAGGCCATCCAGAAGCCCTGGGGACTCGACGATGAGATGGAGAGCGAATTCGACACCAAAACAGCGTTTTCGAGACAGGATACTGTAGCATTCACTGTAGCAGTTAGTGTAGCTCATCGCGGACTTCTCGGCAGAAAAGTAGAAATCCCGAGGGGTCAGCATACCGGCTGTATGCTGACCCGTTTACGCATCGGGATTTGGGGTTTTAACGGCGATCTAGGGCATTTTAGAAGAGAACTTTTCATCTTCTTGGAGAGCTTTTGGGGGGAGAAAGGAGGCTAGGGTTTGGACATCACTTCCACACTATTTTGGAGGGCAAAAGGAGAGGAAATCCGGGCTTTCTTAGGTGGGGAGAGCAAGATCTTGGAGGATCCACTTCAAGGATTTCATTGTTTGGAGGTTGAAGACAACGGGAAGCCACCCCTTCGAGTGGCGTCTTCGGAAGGTTTCCTCCGGGGATTCAAGCGGCATTCGGCCTTCACCATTTGAGGGAGTGTTCCTCATGTTTATTTTAGTTATTTGCATGGTTTGTGTGGTGGATTTGTGGAACATGAACAACTAAACCCCAAGGTCACCCGATGTAGGTGAACCTTGGGGGCAAAACTTGTGATGTTTTGGATTATTTGAGTTATCTATTGTATGATTGGCTTGTTGTAATCCTTGTTTGGTATTCTTGATTGTTTTGGTACATGTGCTTAATTGATGTATCAAATTCTTGGAAGCACTTTGTAGCATGACCATTGCGGTAGTGCTAGACTCTACCAAACTTGGAAGGGATTATTGTATAAATACGCCGTGACCATCGGGTATTTGTAGCCCTCCATTTCTAGGGTTGAAACTAACTAGTGTTTCCACCCTAACTTGAGCAAACCATCATTCGCCTTGCAACCGTGTGAGATGTTGAGTGGAAGAAATTCTTTATTCAACTCTTGTACCGGGTTAGAGGTCAATTGCCGTGACCATCGGGTTGACCTAAGTTTAGGTTTTCTCGGTCCAACTAGCCACATACTTAATTTCTCAATTATCCTACTCACTTGAGTAGCCCCCTTGGGGATCCTCATCCATGACCGTTTTCCATCCCTGAGCATCTCCCGTGTTTTAATTCAGTCGCATTTATTTAGATAATTTCTCTTGTAGTTTGTTTCTTTTCTTTCTTATTTATTCTCTGGAAATTGAATCGGTGAGCTAAACAACAAGTAAGAAGTGAGTAAAGTAGCTCCTCGGGCCCCTTGGGAATACGACCCACTCGTGCGTACACAAGTGGTTTATTACTTTACGACCCCGTGCGCTTGCGGGTGTTCACACTTTCGTGTCGATCAGACAGCGGAGAGAGGCTAGCAAAAATTAGGGTTAACAGGGATTGTGCGGCTTAAAAGGAGAATTGGAAACCTGCAAAAAGAAGCAAGCACGGTCGTGCTTCGTGTGGAGCACGCCCGTGCTGATGTTCTGCAAAAAGATCGAAAAGAAAACCTGTAAAATGCACGGGGAGCAACACGGGCGTGTTGTCCCCGTGCTAGCAAAAATGAACAACTGAAAAGAAAGGAAAAGAATGGATTGCCTCCCACTAGCGCTTGTTTACTGTCCCGAGCTTGACTGGTCTGGAATTCAAGTGGGAGAAATAAGCAGGATGCTCTGCACACCCTCGATATCTGATAAAACAGTGGGACTGATGTAATGCTTCAACCGATGCCCATTCACCTTGAAAGTGCCATGGTCAGGATGAGATATTTCGATGGCCCCATGTGGGTAGACGCTCATAACCTGATATGGGCCCGACCAACGCGATTTCAATTTTCCAGGGAACAATTTCAGTCGGGAGTTGAACAACAAAACTTGATCTCCAACCTCAAACTGTTTATCAATCCGTAACCGCTTGTCATGTAAATTTCGAACCCGTTCTTTGTAGTGCACAGAATTTTCATATGCGGCTTGTCTGAGTTCGTCTAACTCATTTAATTGGAATTTCCTCTTATCTCCCACCTTTTTCGGATCGAAATTCAGCTTTTTAATGGCCCAATATGCTCGATGTTCCAGTTCGACAGGCAAATGGCAAGCTTTACCATAGACTAACCGATATGGTGTGTGCCCCGTAGGGGTTTTATATGCGGTCCTGTATGCCAACAGAGCTTCTTCTAATTTGTCTGCAAACTCCTTCCTACTAAACTGAACTGTTTTTTCTAGAATTCTTTTAATTTCCCGGTTGGTAACTTCCACTTGTCCACTTGTTTGAGGGTGATATGCTGTAGCGATCCGATGGGTAACGCCGATAATGAGACCCTCTATCGCTGATAATAGCTCTTGGGCAACCAAAACGGGCAAACAGCCTTCTTAAAAATTTCACAACAACCCTAGCATCATTAGTAGGAAGTGCTTGAGCCTCTACCCATTTAGACACATAGTCTACTGCAACCAGTATATATCGACACCCATTTGAGGAAGGAAATGGGCCCATGAAATCAATGCCCCACACATCAAAAACTTCACCTTTGTTGGATTGGGGTCTGCTTCATCTCGTCCCGTTTAGATATTGATAAACACCTAAGTATACATATTTTACACGTATTAATTTGTATTATTTTATTATCGTTTTATGAGCCGATGCCCTTCTTATGGTCTAAATCTCTTTATTTTGTGTTGCGAGACCCTAAATAAGCCAAAATGAGCTCAAGAACGTATTTGGGAAGAAATCCGTATCAAATACGACGTTTTCAAGTTTCTATCATTGTAGCGATCTTGTAGAAGGATTACTATAGAATGATACCGTAGCAGGACACCGTAGCATCGAAACGGGATTTTTTTCGGAAAAAGGCTGGGAGCCTTGCGGGCAAGCATGCGCCCGCAAGGCAGCCCGTATGGATGCCCGAAAAAGAGGTTTTTAAAGGAAAGTTAGGGCATTCTTTTAAAAAACACATCATCTACTCTTCTAGGGCCGGCGCCCCACCTTCTTTGCCGGCCATTTCCGGCGATCCACGGCGCAATCTTCACCAAGAGGGAGGCACACATCGAAGGAGAAGATTTGGAGGGAAGATCCAAGACATCAAGGTGTATTTTGAAGGTCTTCATCCATTCAAGGGTTTCCAAAGCTAGAGGGAGTGTTTCTTCCTTCTTTTCTTGTTTATTTGCTCCTTGAACTTGTATGAGTGTTCCTCTTTCATGAGGAACTAACTTATTTGTGGTTTGGACATAATGAACTCTAGGGGTGTTTGTTTGTAATTTGGATGATCATCCTTGTGATGTATTGTTGGATGTTGTATTTCTTTTATGGAATCTTATAGTTTGTGGTTCATGTTTGGTGTATTTTAATGCCTTGGTATGCATGAGAATTCGGTGTGCCAATTCTAGGAAATGCTAGGTTACATGACCATTGCCCTAGTATTAGACTCACCAAGCTTGAAAGGGATTGATGTATGAATACACCGTGACCATTGGGTATTTCGTACCCCTCCAACCATTAGGGATGAACATAGATATTGTGTTTGACCCTAATTAGAGATTTCCCTTAGTTTAATGCAATCATAGGGGGATTTGGGCGGATGTGATTCCGATCCAATACTTCTACCGGATTAGGGGTTGATCGCCGTGACCATCGGGGTTGAAATACTTTAGGAGTCTCTTAGCCCAGCTACCATCTCAATATTTCATCCTAAATTGAGGACATAATGACAACCCTAGGAGAATTCATTGTCCAAATCACCTCTTCGTGTGTTTGATTCTCCCTTGTTCGCTAAATGTGTGTAGTAGTAGCCCGGATTTCATTTTAATAGTTTTTTTTATCTTTTTGCAATCACAGTTTATCTTTTGAAGTGTTAGGCTAGGAAATAGACCAAAGGGGAGTAATAGTAGCTCCTCGGGCCCTTGGGAATACGACCCACTCTTGCGTGCGCGAGTGGTTTATAACTTGACGACCCCGTGCGCTTGCGGGATCAAGACCAGATATATTGCCACTCCGCTGACAAGCATTACAAGATTCGATCATAGCCTTGGCGTCTCGTAAAAGCGAAGGCCATAAGAAACCGGCTGATAACACCTTCTCCACTGTCCTGTTTTGTCCAAAATGTCCTCCAAGCACCCCCGCATGGCACTGCGATAAAATATGCCATCCCTCTTCTCTTGAAACACATCTTCTTACCATTTCATCCGCGCAGAGCTTATATAAATATGGATCATCCCAAACATAATGCTTGGCATCTGACAGGAATTTTTTTCGTTGTTGATAAGAGAAGGTTTCTGGTATCAGTCCCCCTGCCAGATAGTTTGCAATGTCTGCGAACCATGGGACTGAAACATCCAAAGGGTCTTTCGTTTCTGCGAGATATAGATGCTCTTCTGGGAAGAAATCATTTACGATTTCAGACTTTTCCCAAGTATTATTGGAGTGCTCTAAACGGGATAAATGATCTGCCACTACATTCTCAATGCCTTTCTTATCCCGTATCTCCACATCAAATTCTTGCAACAGTAGAATCCACCATATCAATCTTGGTTTAGCATCCGCTTTAGTCATCAAATACCTCAATGCTGCATGATCGGTGAATACTATCACTTTAGAGAGAACCAGATACTGCCGGAACTTATCGAAGGCGTAAACAATAGCTAGCAGCTCCTTCTCCGTTGTCATATAATTTTCGTGGGCTGAGGTCAACATTTTGCTTGTGTAAGAGATTGGGTGAAATTGTTTATCATACCGCTGCCCTAGTACCACTCCTACACAGACGATCACTAGCATCACACATCAATTCAAAGGGTCGATCCCGGAGCGGTGCTTTTAAAATTGGAGCCTCCACTAACCTCGCCTCAGCAATTCAAAAGCGACTTGGCACTTTTCGTCAAAATTGAAAGGGGTATCTTTCTCTAAGAGTTTGGTCATGGGTGCTGAAATTTTTGAAAAATCTCGAATAAAACGTCTGTAGAACCCTACATGTCCCAAGAAACTTCTAATATCCTTCGCAGTGGTCGAAATCGCTAATCCTTCGATTGTGGAGATCTTCGCCTTGTCTACTTCGATTCCGGATTGTGAAATCTTGTGACCCGACACTATTCCTTCCTGGACCATGAAATGACATTTTTCCCAACTAAGTACCAGGTTTGTTGCTTCACATCGAGCTAATACTTTCTTCAAATTGGACAAGCAGTTATCAAATGAATTGCCGAAAACTGAAAAATCATCCATGAATACCTCCATAAAATCCTCGATGAACTCGTCAAAAATGGACATCATGCAGTGATAAACGTCTAAATATACGTATTTTATATGTACTTGCGTATATTTTATTTTCCCTTTTTGTTATGTTGTTATCTATTTTCTTGGTTAAAGTTGCTTTACTTGTGTTACAGGCCCGGAATAAGCAAAATAAGCTCAAGAACGTATTTATGAAGAAATCTACCACAAATACGGCGTTCTTGGGCTTCATCACCTAGCAGCATTCGTAGCGAGTTTTGTAGCGTAATCATTGTAGCAGGGTACTGTAGCACCGAAAGGAAAAAATTCTGAGAAACTCTCTGGATGCCTTGCGGGCAACCTTGCGCCCGCAAGGCCACCCGCAAGGCATCGCGATATCATGTATTAAGAGAGCTTTTAGGGCATTTTTGAGGAGACTTTTGGCCACCATTCTCCACCATCTTCACCTAGGGCTTCAAGGCAAGTGGAGAAGGCAAATCTGAGGAGGAAATCAAAGGGAGAAGAGGTTGTGCTATCAAGGAGAGGATCTAGGAGCTTGCCGGCGCGGATCCGACAAGTTCTCATCACCACTTTCTAGTCTTCATCTTAAGGGAGTTTGTTATGAGCTTTGTCTTGTATTTGTTATATTTCTTGCTTTCTCCTTTGTTGATGATGAACTAGACTCCCAAGGTCACCGGGCATCCGGTGAACCTTGGGATGAACTTGCTTTGTATGGATGTTTTATATTTACATTTATGGTATGTGGTTTGGTTTGTGGTTCATGCTTGGTGTAATTTGATGTATTGGTATGCATGAGAACTACGTGTATCGATTTCTAGGTTATAGTAGGTTGCATGACCATCGCCCTAGTTTTAGACTCCCAAGCTTGGAAGGGATACCTGTACAAATACGCCGTGACCATCGGGTATTTTGTACCCCTCCGGTATTAGGGTTGTGCCTAGTTTGTGCTTCAACCCTAATTTGAGAATCTTGTGCCTTTAATGCAATCGTATGAGGATTTGGGCGGAATGAATTCCGTATCAATACTCGTACCGGATTAGGGGCCAACGCCGTGACCATCGGGTTGGCCTACTTTAGGATTCTCCTGGTCAAGAACCACCGGTGCACTGTGTAATTCTAGCTTCCTACTAGCTTTAGTAATCCCGAGGGGATCCTAGCTCGGGACCTCGTACTTTCATTGCTAATTGCCTCCTTGATATGCTTATTTGGTGCGCCTTAGTCCAACCTGTTTATAGTTATCTTTGTTAGTTTTCTTGTCTTGTTTTAATTCTCCTTCTTTGGTAGACTAGACAGTGCCGTCTAGGGGGAAGTAATAGCAGCTCTTGGGACCCCAGGGAATACGACCCTCTCACGCGTGCGTGAGAGGTATTACTTGACGACCCGTGCGCTTGCGGATCTCACCAAGTTTTTGGCGCCGTTGCCGGGGATTTCACCGAAGGATACTTGGAAAGCTTGAGCGGGTTGATTTAACTTTTTGTTTTGTTTCGCTTTCGCCATCTTGGTTGTTTTTGTTTTTTGTTGGTGTGTTAGTTTCCGTACTTGTAAATATTCACTCTTTATTATCTTTTTCAGCATGACTCCTACTAATGATCGATATGGCTACTTGTATCCGCAGGAATCTTACGGTTACCATTCATATGAATCAACGGAAGCGGGAAGTGTTAATTTTGTTGATGATGAACAATGGAGAAGACGATACTTTGAGGACTCGACCAATCCTAGTCCGGAATACCATTTGCTTCCATCATTCTTTGAGAAATACATGGAGTCTACAATAGAGAACCAAACTGAGATCATACACTCACTAAGTCGCCAATGTAACCCCACGAAGGTAGGGTTGAGAGACCATTCACAAGAATACTTAGAGTCAACATGTTTGTGTGAAAAGGAGACAAACCATTCAGTGGATGAACCTTCAGACACTATGGATTACCTACCGGGGATGAGTTAAAGAAGCATGATACCCCAATTCAATTAACGGGAGGATTGTATGAGCAGTGAGAGTTCGTCGGAAGGGGAAGATGAGAAAGAGGAAAAGCATGATTTGGGAAACTATGGAAGATTGAAATCATCAATTGAGGAACCCCCCGTAACTTGAATTGAAGCCACTCCCGGGACATTTGGAATACGCTTTCTTAGGTGAGAATGCCATTCTCCCTGTTATCATTTCATCGGACCTAACTAGAGAACAAAAAGATAAACTCCTCGATGTTCTAGGGAAGCATAAGAAAGCAATTGCATGGAAAATCTCTGATATCCGCGGAATCAATCCATCTTTTTGCACTCACAAAATCTTGATGGAGGACAATCACAAACCCACAAGCAATCCCTCAACGAAGACTCAACCCCAACATGAAAGAGGTTGTGAAGAATGAAGTTATTAAACTACTTGATGCGGGCATTATCTATCCTATCTCGGGCGGTGCTTGGGTAAGCCCGGTTCAAGTGGTTCCAAAGAAGGGGGGCATGACAGTCATCATGAATGAAAAGAACGAGCTTGTCCCTACAAGAACAAGTCACGGGGTGGAGGGTTTGTATTGATTATAGAAAGCTTAATGATGCCACTAGAAAAGATCATTTCCCTTTACCCTTCATAGATCGGATGCTTGAACGATTGGCGGGACACTCCTATTACTTGTTTCTTGGATGGCCTCTCCGGATACTTCCAAATTCCGATTGCACCGGAAGACCGAGGAGAAGACCACTTTCACTTGTCCTTATGGAACTTTTGCCTATCGCCGAATGCCCTTTGGACTCTGCAACGCCCCCGCTACATTCCAAAGATGCATGCTAGCCATTTTCGAAGACATGGTTGAAGACATCATGGAAGTTTTCATGGATGACTTTTCGGTCTTTGGGGATTCGTTTGATTTGTGTCTCAAGAATTTGGAGCGAGTCCTAAGAAGATGCGAAGAAACAAATTTGGTGCTTAGTTGGGAAAAGTGCCACTTTATGGTGAAGGAGGGCATAGTACTCGGGCACAAAATTTCAAAACAAGGGATCGAAGTAGACAAGGCAAAGGTTTCTACGATTGAAAAATTACCTCCACCAACTTCGGTGAAAGCTATCGAAGCTTCTTGGGGCATGCGGGCTTTTATAGAAGATTTATCAAGGATTTTTCGGCAATCGCTCGCCCATTGACGAGGCTTTTGGAAAAAGATGCTCCCTTTGATTTTAATGAAGACTGCATGAATGCCTTCCTTACTCCGAAAAATAAACTTGTGGAGGCACCCATAATAGTTTCCCCCGATTGGAGTATGCCCTTTGAAGTGATGTGCGATGCAAGTGATTATGCAGTAGGAGTCGTGTTGGGGCGGAGACGGGATAAGCACTTCCATCCCATTTACTACGCAAGCAAAACTTTGAACAATGCTCGGGAGAATTATACCACTACCGAGAAAGAATTACTTGCGGTGGTCTTTGCATTCGATAAATTTCGATCATATCTAGTCGTTGTCCAAGGTAATTGTGTACACCGATCACTCCGCACTCAAGTACTTGTTGAACAAATCGGATGCCAAGCCCCGATTGATTCGTTGGGTGCTCCTGCTACAAGAATTTGATTTAGAGATAAAGGACAAAAAGGGAGCGAGAGAATTTGGCCGCAGATCACCTTTCTCGCCTAGAGGGCAACGATGATAACACCTTGGGAAGAAAAGAAATTGATGACACATTTCCTGGGGAGCGAGTTATGCAGCATTCAAGTAGTGGAAGAGGATGAGACACCATGGTTTGCTGATATCGCAAATTACTTGGCAGCAGGGGTTTTCCCAAAGTGGCTCACCCATCAACAAAGAAAGAAGTTCTTTGCCGACCTGAAGCACTATACTTGGGAGGATCCATACCTGTTCAAGACTTGTTTCGATCAAATTGTCGGGAGATGTATCTCAACAAGAGAAGGACATGACATCCTGTTGCATTGCCACGCGGGCCCGGCAGGGGGCACTACGGTGGAAACGGGACAGCGAGGAAAGTACTTGATGCGGGATTTTATTGGCCCACGATATTCCATGACGCTCGGATGCTTGTGCAAGACCTTGTGATAGGTGTCAACGCGTGGGTAACATATCAAAAAGAGACGAGATGCCGCAAACTTGGAATCAAGCTTGTGAAATTTTTGATGTTTGGGGGATCGACTTCATGGGACCGTTTCCTAGTTCTCATGGCAATAAGTTTATTCTCGTCGCCGTAGACTATGTCTCCAAGTGGGTAGAAGCGCAAGCATTCCCAACCTGTGATGCAAGAGTGGTGGTAAAATTCCTTAAAAAATTGTTCACTAGATTCGGCACTCCAAGGGCGATCATCGGTGTGAGAGGCACTCATTTTTGCAATTCACAATTTGAAAAAACTTTGAAACGCTATGGTGTGTCACATAGAATTTCAACCGCCTACCATCCTCAAACTAATGGCCAAGTGGAAGTGTCTAACAGGGAGTTGAAACGAATTTTGGAGAAAACTGTTAGTCATCACAGGAAAGATTGGTCAGATCAACTTGACGATGCGCTCTGGGCTTATAGGACAGCGTACAAAACCCCTATCGGCACCACACCATATAGATTGGTCTTTGGAAAAGCTTGTCATCTGCCTGTTGAACTAGAGCACAAGGCATATTGGGCCATTAAGCATCTCAACTTTGATCATCACCTTTGTGGTCACAAGAGGAAGTTTCAATTAAATGAATTAGATGAATGGAGAACCTTAGCCTATGAAACTTCAGTGCATTACAAAGAGAAAACCAAGGAGTATCATGACCGACATATCAAGCAAGGCTAAATGCTTCCAAAAGGGAGATCAAGTGTTGTTATTCAATGCCAAGGCTAAAACTTTTCCCGGGGAAGTTGAAATCGAGATGGCATGGGCCGTATCTTGTCACACAAGTCTTCCCCCATGGCGCAAGAGAGATAAACAACCCTAAAAATGGGACATTCAAAGTCAATGGTCATCGTCTAAAGCACTACTTCCCGGGTAACAACTCCTTGTCAAAGAATGGAGGTAAGTCTCCACCATCTGCTCCACCATGAATTCGAGGTAACTAATGTCAAGCTAATGACATAAAACAAGCGCTTCTTGGGAGGCAACCCAAGTTTTTAAATTCATTGCAAGATCGTTTTCGTATTTTCTTTGAGTGTGTGGTTTAGTTTTATTCTTTGTGTGTTGTGTTAGTTGTGTTGTTTTTCGTATTTCTTAGTTTTTTGTGTCTTTTGCTAATGCTTGGTTGTTGTGTTCTTTGTTGTTCTTTTTAGTTTTGGTGCTTTTTGGTTGAAGGTTTTATCAATTCATGTGAGTTTTCGGCCTTGTTTCGAGTGTTTTTATGATTGTTTGGAGGAAAACTTTCATGTGTATAGCTTGATCTCTTGAAAAAACTTGAAAAAAATTGAGTTGGGAGGTTCTGGGCATCTATACGGGCAAGCATGCGCCCGCATGCTTGCCCACATAGCCAACCCGAGCCCTATGCGGGCTAGCATGCGGGCGCATGCTAGGCCGCGAGGAGCTCGGGCTGCCCATCTCTTAAATACACCTCTTCACCATTTTCCTCATATCTCTCTCATCTCTCATCCGTTTTCCCTCATTCTTTCACCGTTTTTCTTCATTTTTCGTCCTCTACGCTCCTCTCCGAACCTTTGCAACGTGGATCCAGTGGTTTATTCAAGGTTTCATCATCTTCTTCACCGATCGTTTTCGATTCAAGCTTTGAAGCCCTAATTTGTGTGTTGAAGCAAACTTGATGTTTCTTCTTGTTTTTCATGCTTATCTTGCTTCAAACTTTGGGAGATGCTATGTGAATGTTTAATCTTCGATTTAATTGCATTTTAAGGCATTATTTGTAAATTTTTGGGCTTCAAAAACAAGGGGATACTCTTGCAAAATTTCTGCTCGTGCTACAGTAACTTTTCAATGAAATTTCCTTGAATTTATTTGTTCACTTATAGATTGAGAAGAGAACTTGCATGGAGTCATACCTTGTTGTTTTTGTTCGACTTAGTTTATTTTTATTTTTGTTTTTGCTCCCTACTTTTGAATTGGTGAGATGAGATTTGCTTCTTGATCTTTGTAGGATTATCATAAAAGGAGCTTCACTCTCACCACCCCTCGATGATTGAACTTACCCCGTATTCGTGCATGTATTGTCCACTCCGAACCGAAAATGGGGAAGTTTTCTTCACTCCATCTTTTAATTCTTGTTATGTTTATTTTTCACCTTGTGCTGCTGATTTATGTACATTGGGGACAATGTACAACTTAGGGTGTGGGGATGGAGACCCTATTTCATTGCATGCTTGATCAACCTATGATAGCTATGATTTCACTGTTAAGAACTTCCTAGCTTGGTAGACTCGATAGTTGTGAGTTGTACTTTTTACCGTGCTTGAATGTGGTTCTATTTCATCCGTAGTGCACACTTATACATGCTCACTGTACTTCTACCTTTGACACTCTAACCAACCCATCTTGTTGATTTTAGTGTTAGATTGTTAAACTCTACTTTCAATGGTTGTTTAAGAACTTTTGTGTCTCTTGTTTTTGCTTTAACCCTAAGTGAAGTTTTTTAGCAGGGAGTTTATCAGGCGACATGAGATAGGATGTATATATATTTTTATGCTTTTATTACCTATATTTTTTATGAACTGCTGATTTAGACACATTGAGGACAATGTGCATCTTTGAGTGGGGGCGGGTAGATTTTCATGAACTTTGGAGTATTTTATTTAATTGCATGCTTGAATTACCTATGATAGCCGATGTTATTGTTAAGGACTTCCTAGCTTGGTAGAATGATAGTAGTGAGTTGTACTTTACATGTGCTTGAATGTAGTTCGTTTCATCCTTAGTGCACATTTATACCGCTCACTATAACTCCCAATTCGACGCTCTAACCCATCTTATTGATTTTTGTGTTAGGATGTTAAATTCTTCTTTCAATAGTCCTTTAAAAATTTTTGAGTCTCCTGTTTTTGCTTTAACCCTCAGTGAGGTTTTAAGTGAAGTTTTTTAGCGGGTTTGATCGGGCGTTGTGAAAAAAAAAAAAAAAAAAAAAAAAGAGTCTATGTCGGTATTCCTCTCGCTTATAAAAGCATGAATGCGTATATGTAGATCTCGTAGTCAAGTAAGTTGGGTGGCTCTTGTGCACGGCCGGCATGTGCATCCTTGAAAGATTTTTGTGCAGTTTACGTTAGGCGGACTCGAAAAAAAAAAAAAAAAACTTTTTAAAAAAAAAAAAAAAAAAAAAAAAAAAAGACCTTTCGGGCGCCCGAAACCTGTTCTATCCTCACTTGATGTTAAAGTTCCGTTTTGGAGACCCGTAAGATTTTTAATTGACTATTGAGAGGGTCTTTAGCACTTCTAACATTAACTTCAATTTGTGTGAGGTGAATGGACATCCTGGGGTAATCCGAGGTGTGGAGATCGGTGTGGGAGTCGGCACACACTCACAATGACACTTTGGATGAAACAGAGCCGATATTGCTTGTCTATACACCGAACAACTCACTTCCCGACTTCTAACCATCTCGTGCTAGTGAAGTCCCGTACTTTTGAGCTTGAGGTTGTATATTTAGCCATTTATCTTCTTACCTCTGTTTCTTCATGTTTGTTTGCTTGGGGACAAGCAAACGCTTAGGTGTGGGGATGTTTGATAAACGTCTAAATATACGTATTTTATATGTACTTGCGTATATTTTATTTTCCCTTTTTGTTATGTTGTTATCTATTTTCTTGGTTAAAGTTGCTTTACTTGTGTTACAGGCCCGGAATAAGCAAAATAAGCTCAAGAACGTATTTATGAAGAAATCTACCACAAATACGGCGTTCTTGGGCTTCATCACCGTAGGTATCGGAGCGAGTTTTGTAGCGTAATCATTGTAGCAGGGTACCGTAGCACCGAAAGGAAAAAATTCTGAGAAACTCTCTGGATGCCTTGCGGGCAACCTTGCGCCCGCAAGGCCACCCGCAAGGCATCGCGATATCATGTATTAAGAGAGCTTTTAGGGCATTTTTGAGGAGACTTTTGGCCACCATTCTCCACCATCTTCACCTAGGGCTTCAAGGCAAGTGGAGAAGGCAAATCTGAGGAGGAAATCAAAGGGAGAAGAGGTTGTGCTATCAAGGAGAGGATCTAGGAGCTTGCCGGCGCGGATCCGACAAGTTCTCATCACCACTTTCTAGTCTTCATCTTAAGGGAGTTTGTTATGAGCTTTGTCTTGTATTTGTTATATTTCTTGCTTTCTCCTTTGTTGATGATGAACTAGACTCCCAAGGTCACCGGGCATCCGGTGAACCTTGGGATGAACTTGCTTTGTATGGATGTTTTATATTTACATTTATGGTATGTGGTTTGGTTTGTGGTTCATGCTTGGTGTAATTTGATGTATTGGTATGCATGAGAACTCTGTGTATCGATTTCTAGGTTATAGTAGGTTGCATGACCATCGCCCTAGTTTTAGACTCCCAAGCTTGGAAGGGATACCTGTACAAATACGCCGTGACCATCGGGTATTTTGTACCCCTCCGGTATTAGGGTTGTGCCTAGTTTGTGCTTCAACCCTAATTTGAGAATCTTGTGCCTTTAATGCAATCGTATGAGGATTTGGGCGGAATGAATTCCGTATCAATACTCGTACCGGATTAGGGGCCAACTGCCGTGACCATCGGGTTGGCCTACTTTAGGATTCTCCTGGTCAAGAACCACCAGTACCTGTGTAATTCTAGCTTCCTACTAGCTTTAGTAATCCCGAGGGGATCCTAGCTCGGGACCTCGTACTTTCATTGCTAATTGCCTCCTTGATATGCTTATTTGGTGCGCCTTAGTCCAACCTGTTTATAGTTATCTTTGTTAGTTTTCTTGTCTTGTTTTAATTCTCCTTCTTTGGTAGACTAGACAGTGCCGTCTAGGGGGAAGTAATAGCAGCTCTTGGGACCCCAGGGAATACGACCCTCTCACGCGTGCGTGAGAGGTATTACTTGACGACCCGTGCGCTTGCGGATCTCACCATGCAGCGCTGGAATGTGGCAGGAGCGTTGCATAAACCAAAAGGCATACGACGATATGCGAAAGTTCCATAGGGATAGGTGAAAGTAGTCTTCTCTTGATCTTCAGGTGCAATTGGGATCTGTAAGTACCCTGACATCCCGTCTAGGAAACAGTAATACATGTGTCCTGCAAGTCTCTCCAACATTTGATCGATAAATGGGAGAGGAAACTGATCTTTTCTAGTAGCATCATTCAATTTTCGGTAATCGATGCATACCCGCCATCCAAGTGACTGTGCGAGTAGATATCACTTCTTTCTTGTCATTCGAATCACCGTCATACCTCCCATTTTCAGTACTACTTGTACTGGACTCACCCACGGGCTATCCGAAATAGGGTAAATAACCCCCAAGATCTAAAAGTTTCTTGACCTCTCGTCTTAACCATCTCCCCGCATATTAGGATTCGGTCGCCGTTGTGGTTGCACCCTAGGCTTAATTTCATCTTCCATAAGGATTTTATGTGTGTAGAAAGCTGGACTCGATGCCCTTGATGTCTGAAATTGACCAGGCTATAGCTTTTTTGTGTGTGGTAAGTACTTGTAATAGTTCTCCCTTTTGTTAATCATCAAGGGTCGCAGAAATTATTACTGGGTACTGTTCATCTCCTCCTAAGAAGGCATATTCTAAATGGTCAGGTAGTTTCTTTAGCTCAATCTTTGCACCTTCGATGCCCGCTGTTGGGAGACTTGGCTCCTTATCAAATTCGGAGCCCACCATGTGCAATAATTGATTCTCATAATTCAGGCGGTCCAAACTATCCTGGGTAAGCTTTTTCTCTGTACATTCTTCTCCCAACAATTGCAGCCCAGTATGTTTTTCCATTGATTCACTGCACCAGTTTACTGACATGACCTCCTCTGTATAGTTCAGCTCCGTTCGGTTATTAGGCATTGCTTCTTCCGCAACAATTTGATTTCTTGACCATTCCTGAGATTTCTTGCTGAAAGCCCTTACCACTTCTTCCAGAGAGACATTTTGATAATTTTCGTTTGATGGACGATAAAGTAGTTCTATTAGCCCGCCGCGTGTCAAGATCTCCTACTTCTCGTTTTGAAATGGAGATTGTCCTGTCTCCTAAATGCATTCAAAAGATCTTCCATCTTATGGATGGTACTCCCTCTCTAGAAAGAAAAACGACAGAGGTACACTCGCTTCCCGCACAAGAACCAACGAAAAAAATGAGATATGAACTTTCGGGCTTAATGCAAAAAAAAAAAAAAGAGAAAAGAATAATAAACAAGCTTAAGTAATACAAAGAAAAACAAAACAACAAATAAAAGAATACAAGTAACAACAAAAACAAACAAATGAAAATAAAAACCAAAATAAAACGGTTAGATTACTAAGACTGTCCGAACTCTTAGAAGTTGCCAGTCCCCGGCAACGTCGCCAAAAACTTGGTACGCCCCTTGCGTAACCGCAAGTGCACGGGTCGCACAAGTAGTAAAATGTACCCTTTTAGGTCAGGTAGTCGAATCCACAGGGACTGGTATAGCTTCCAATACTAACGTCCTGCTTAATATCTAACCAAACAGAAGGTGATGGAATTGACTTAGGATTGACTTCAAGGAGGTTAAGGGAAAGGGAAGTTCACCAAGGGAAGATTTGAGGTTTGACTCGATGGAGGAGATGGGGCCCCGGTGTTGGATTTCTGATGTTCACTAACTCGGTCTTTCTCAAGCACTTATCGAGATGTCTTCGCTTCTAAACCTAGTTATGCTATAAGCATGTGGTTTCTAGCGCTGCCGAGCCCTAAGTTGAACTCCCACTGCTTGCAACAATCAATAACGATTCACAAGCCTAGATAAGAGATCCTAACTACCAAGCATCAAGCGCTAAACAACATACAAGATAGCCAATAACCTTGATTTATTGAAATGAACAAGACATTCATAAACACTGCAAGTAAAGAAAGGAGTTCAAGCTACAACGTCATCCAAACAACCCCGGGGCTCCCTTAAGAGTTTAGCCCCTCATTACAACAACCAACAAATACAATGCCAAAGAAATTAAAAGGCAAGAAGTTGAAAACTCCCTAATTTCTTGCATCCTTGTGGTTGTCGAAGGATCTACAATGTCGTAAGATCTCCTCCCCATCGGCCTACCATAAGCTTTCCATTCCCTTGATGAAGTGGAAGATGAACTCCCAAAGCTCTTCTCTTTCTTTTCTCAAAGTTCGCCCACCAAAAGTCCCCTTTAGAAACTGAGTTTCTAGGGTTTTAATGTCTTCTCGATGTGAGCACGGACGTGTTGACGCCGTGCTTCAAGCCGTGCAGATTACGGCCAAATATATTTCCAGAAAACTCATATTCCTGTAATCTGCACGGGGAACAACACGGGCGTGCTTAGACCGTGCTGAGGTTTTCATGACCGTGCTAAGCGAACTCAAGCTGTGCTGATTTGTGGCTGAATTCTCCTGCAATTTGCACGGGGAACAGCACGGGCGTGCTTCGACCGTGCTGAGGTTTTCACACCCATGCTCGCCGAACTCAGCCGTGCCGATTTGTGGCTGAATTCTCCCGCAATTTGCACGGGGAACAAGCACGGGCGTGCTTAAGCCGTGCCGAGCTTGATGAGGTTTCTTCTAAGTCCTTTAGCTTCTAAAATTGTTCCAAAACACTTCTTCTTACTTCGGGACTTTGATATCTGCATGACAAACAACGAATACCTCAAATAGCACCGTACTTGGAGAATTAAAGCCAAAATATTCAATAATGATGAGAGTAAAGCATGCAATACATATATATGAAATGTGCTCATCAGCCCTCGGGGCATCTCGGAGGTAGCCAATACCTCCAAGGTCAGCTCGCGGTAGGAGGGGTCGGTGATGTCAAATAGCTGCGTCCATGCGCCCACTCCAAGCTATCAACGAACGTCAACGTCCATACCGACCTCGCGCAGGACCTCCCAATCTATCACTCGCATCACGCCAAACCGCTTGGCACTCAAACGGGAATAGCGCTCCTGGTGGACTGGAGCGCCGAAGGTAAGCTCAGACGGGGCGGATGGGGTAGACGACTCCCCTCGGGACCTCGTGAAAGAAGAACCTACTGAGGTTGCCTCCCCGGCATGATCTGCAATATAAGAAATTGAAGAGCATTAGAAACAGTTGAAGCACGGGCGTGTCGAATTTGGCATGCCCGTGTTGATTAGCAACACCCGAGCTAATCAGAGCACACCCGAGCTGATATGAAATTGGGAATCTTATTAGGCACACGACCGTGCTTATGTAAGCGCGCCCGTGTTACCAAAACCCTGCGTTGTCGCCGACGACTCCTAGTGCAAAAATCGACCGAAAAAACTCCGAAAACTGAGCACGGCGAGAGCAAATCATGAAAAACCAGAGAGTGAGAGATGTGAGCACGCGAGGAGAGGTGAATAGGGGACGCGAAGCGGCCGATTTTTAAAGGAAAACTCGTCGGAATACAAAAAGCCACGCCGAACACGCCCTCGACACGGCCGTGTTGGGCCCGTGCTAAACAAATCACAAGGAAAAATTCGGGCAACACGGTCTTGCTGGCCTCAATATTGTGACAGTGCTGACAAAAAATTTTATAAAAGCTGAAGAACACAACACGCCCGTGCTAGTGGCACAGTCAGCGTGTTTGTGAAAAGCACAGCTGAAGCACGGTGGTGCTTCAACCGGGTTGACTAGAGAACTAAAATAGATATCATCTGAAAACTACATGGCCCTAAACACGACCGTGCAAGGCCCGTCTTAGGCCTGAAAAATGCTCCAAGAGTCAACTTTCTTACTCATTCCCATGAAAACACCTTTCCAAAAATTGCTGGTTACAAGAACACTCACTATTGGGCGAGAAATGCTGAAAAAGAACTTGAACGAAACAAAACACTAACAAGAAGTAAACAAGACTCAAGAATAAAGGGAAAGAAACTACTCGGGTTGCCTCCCGAGAAGCGCTTGTTTAACGTCACTAGCTTGACGTATCCGCACTCACCTCATGAAGGTTCAAACGCGTACCTTCGCTCTTGAGAACCCACAGCTGAACCATCAACATAAGGAGTCAATGAATTAACCAAAAAGCCTTGGTGATACCGAATAAGCCCGAAGTGATGTGTTTTGGAGCAAGGGCCTGTTGTTTCTTCCTGTCGGCAACCTTTTTCCACCATGTCCAAGCCCGAGACGATTTCTTCTCCTTGGGGTGTCGGGTTGAATCGTTAGTGCTCGGTGCCGCGAGAGTAACTTCTTCTTCCCTCGAGGTAGGAGCTTCATCCAGGGTCTTTCCCCAATAATTCCGTAAGGTCATCCTTCAGTAGAGTGTCCTGCACAAAATCATCAATAACACCGTCAATAACATCTAAAAAATAACATGAATCATCAAAAGCCATTAGGTGTCACATAGCATCTTTCAATCTAAACACCACTTCTTTATCACCAACTCTGAGCATCAGTCGACCATTTTTCACATCTATAATTGCTTGAGAAGTTGCGAGGAACGGTCGTCCAAAAATCAAGGGTACCTCAGTGATTGCGTGTCCGCAACACAGGGTGATGTGTCAACCCCTTGCGTTATCGCAAGTGCACGGGTCGTCAAGTAATAAAGTAGACCCTAAGGGGTCGGGTTGTTGAATGATGCGTCTCCGCAACAACACAACAGAGTGATGTGTGTCAATCTCTTGCGTTACCGCAAGTGCACGGGTCGTCAAGAAATAAAAGTGGACCCAAAGAGTCGGGTTGTCGAACCACAGGGAACAGAATTACTAGTAATAGCCCCTCTTTTGTTATCAAGCCTAATGAGTGTAGTGTGTGATGATCTAATGGCCAGAACTAAGAGTGTACTACAAGTGCGCAGGGAATAAAAAGGGAAAGAGTTCTCAATCAATAAAAGTGAGGTATCCGGACAATGCTCCCCCTAGGATTCGGGTGTTGGATGTAGATTACAAGTGTTTCTAAACGAAAACAATGAGTCGTGGGTATCCTAAGATATAACGGCCCCTGCCTCCAGGTCGCCGATAACTAGTCCCCTCCGAGGTCACGGCGGAGAATTCTCTCGACGCCTCACACCACATATGACTGCTTAAAGCTCTAGGGATCCCAAAGATATAGCCAATTCCTAAAAGTAGATCTAACCCTGGATCCAGGTGAAAGATCCCTAACCCCCTACGAGGTCCCGGCGGAGAATTCTCTCGACGCCTCACACCACATATGGTTGCTTGACACTTAGGGAAAATGGAGATAGGAAATATCTGTCGGAAGGGAAAGGGGACACTCCGCTATCTCACGGCTCACCCTCTCAACCCTCTTTACTCTTGGTAATTCTAAACCTAGCGGTGATCTCTCTCTTCACTAGATTGAATAAAACATGCAAGGCAATTAATAATGAAATCAAAAGCACGAACAAGCATTAAGAACTCAAGAGTAAAACTCAAACTGATAAATTCGAATAGAAACATAATGTAAATCTAATGAAAATAAGAATCCTAGGGTTTACATGTCCGAATACCCTCTAGGGGTTTAGCTCTCCATAGAGCGAGTCACAAAACAAGTAATAAATTCAGAAATAAGTTCCAAAGACATAAAGAATAACCCCCTTAAATCCATGATGATGGTCTTGATGGGTAATTTCCACGTCTGGATTGAATCCACTCCGAAGCTATGTCACCGATGGCTTCCTTGATGCTATGATGATAAACGTCTAAATATACGTATTTTATACGTAATTGTGTAAATTATTTTATTATCTTTTTAATGAGATGATGCACTTTTTCGGTCTAAATCTCTTTATCTTTCTATTTCAGGCCTGTCAGAAGCCCTGGGGACTCGACGACGAGATGGGGAACGAATTCAACATCAAAACAGCGTTTTCGAGAAGGGATACTGTAGCACAACACTGCAGCTTTACTGTAGCAGTTACTGTAGCTCATCACGGGTTTCTCGGCAGAAAAGTAAAAATCCCGAGGGGTCAGCATACCGGCTGTATGCTGACCCGTTTACCCATCGGGATTTGGGTGTTTAAAAGGGGCATTAGGGCATCTTGAAAGAGGACTTTGGCCACCATTCTCCACCATCATCTTCTAGTGTTTCAAGGCAAGTGGAGAGGGCAGATCTGAGGTGGAAATCAAGGGGAGAAGAGGTTTTGCTATCAAGGAGAAGATCTAGGAGCTTGCCGGCGTGGATCCGACAAGTTCTCATCACCACCTTCTAGTCGTCATCTTAGGGGAGTTTGCTTTGAGTTTCATCTTGTATTCTTTGTATTTCTTGCTTTCTCCTTTGTTTATGATGAACTAGACTCCCAAGGTCGCCGGGCATCCGGTGAACCTTGGGATGAACTTGCTTTGTATGGATGCTTAGATTTACATTCATGGTATTTGGTTTGTTTTGTGGTTCACGGTTGGTGTATTTTGATGTATTGGTATGCATGAGAACTCTGTGTATCGATTTCTAGGTTTTAGTAAGTTGCGTGACCATCGCCCTACTTTTAGACTCCCAAGCTTGGAAGGGATACATGTACAAATACGCCGTGACCATCGGGTATTTTGTACCCCTCTGGAATTAGGGTTGTGCCTAGTTTGTGCTTCAACCCTAATTTGAGAATCTCGTGCCTTTAACGCAAGCGTAAGAGGATTTGGGCGGAAGGAATTCCCGTATCAATAATTGTACCGGATTAGGGGCCAACTGCCGTGACCATCGGGTTGGCCTACCTTAGGATTCTCCTGGCCAAGAACCACCAGTGCCTGTGTAATTCTAGCATCCTACTAGCTTTAGTAATCCCGAGGGGATCCTAGCTCGGGACCTCGTACTTTCATTGCTAATTGCCTCCTTGATATGCTTATTTGGTGTGCCTTAGTCCAACCTGTTTATAGTTATCTTTGTTAGTTTTCTTATCTTGTTCTAATTCTCTATCTTAGTTAGACTAGACAGTGCCGTCTAGGGGGAAGTAATAGCAGCTCTTGGGACCCCAGGGAATACGACCCTCTCGCGCGTGCGTGAGAGGTATTACTTGACTACCCGTGCGCTTGCGGACAATCGACCAAGTTTTTGGCGCCGTTGCCGGGGACTCCAAGAATGCTAGGAAAACCTCTAGCTCAATGCTCTAGTCATTTATCTTTCTTTTTGTGAATATTTGTTTTTGTATGTGTCTTTCACCATTTTGTTCATATTTGTTTATTTTCCTTCTTTCTTGTTTTCTTTGTTAGCTTTTTATTTTTAGTCTTATTATTTATACAGGGCCATGGATTTTCAAGAAAATATTTTGGCCGCCAAAATCTATGCACTTGAAGAACAGAATAATAGGTTTTCCACAAAAGTCTATGATCTTGAGAAGAAGATGGAATGTCTCTTTGCCATGAAAGCAAGCCAAGGCATTACACAACAACAAAGACCACAACAACCCCAAGTTACCCAATTTCAGCCACAACATCGGCAAGAGAGGAAATACACTACTGAAGATGTTCTAGCAAGGTTTATGATCAGTACTGATACAAGGTTTGCAATAATGGACAGACGACTTGATGAATTTGGTACAATACTAAGGAATGTCCAAGATTCAATCAAAGCACTTGAGAACCAAGTTGAGAAACTTGTTAGGGAAAATTCCGAGCCTTCTTTGGGTAGTGATAAGTGCTTGATTATATATATTTTATAATATCAGTTTATATGCATTGAGCATCACTTCTATCAGATTTTAGCATTAACAAGGTGTGTTTTGTGTTCTTTTGTGCAAACAGGGCTTTGGAGACATGACATACAGGAAGAAGCAAAGATAGGGTGTGATGACACGTTTCAAGACCACAATCGAGTTGTGTTCATATGCATGGGGGTGTTGCCAACTTTCGGAGGAGTACAAGTCATTACACAAACCGAAAGGGCACAAAGGCATGAGTACGCCCATGTCCCCCAGCCTTCCGTACAAAGCGTAAGAAAGTTCTTGAGGATTTCAAAGCATAGAAAGCCACACACCCTACCACACGAGCGTGTGCCCGACCGTGTGGACTCCAAGGAAGACTTCGGGGGGAAAAAATCACCGTAGCATCTACCGTAGCGAAGAAGTGGTGTAGCATTGTGTGTAGCAGCGGAGTGCTTCACACGCCCGTGCGGAATTTCCACACGGGCGTGTGGATGGCCGTGTGGATGCCCGCGTAAAGCCCCCGAATTCAAATTATAAAAGCCGCCTTGTGATAAGTTTTAGGGATCTTTTTGGCCACTTTCGAGAGACAAGGCGGCTAGGGCTTGGAAGGAGTTCTTTGCGACTTTGGGAAGCTTTCCTCACCAACTTGGATCGATTCCTCCTCCGTCATAGCGTCAAGGAAGCCATCGGCGACCTAGCTTCGGAGTGGATTCAATCCAGACGTGGAAACTACCCATCAAGACTATCACCACGGATTTAAGGGGGTTATTCTTTATGTCTTTGGAACTTATTTCTGAATTTATTATTTGTTTTGTGACTCGCTCCATGGAGAGCTAAACCCCTAGAGGGTATTCGGACATGTAAACCCTAGGATTCTTATTTTCATTAGATTTACATTGTGTTTCTATTCGAATTTATCAGATTGAGTTTTACTCTTGAGTTCATAATGCTTGTTTGTGCTTTTGATTTCATTATTAATTGCCTTGCATGTTTTATTCAATCTAGTGAAGAGAGAGATCACCGCTAGGTTTAGAATTACCAAGAGTAAAGAGGGTTGAGAGGGTGAGCCGTGAGATAGCGGAGTGTCCCCTTTCCCTTCCGACAGATATTTCCTATCTCCATATTCCCTAAGTGTCAAGCAACCATATGTGGTGTGAGGCGTCGAGAGAATTCTCCGCCGGGACCTCGTAGGGGGTTAGGGATCTTCCACCTGGAGGCAGGGTTAGATCTACTTTTAGGAATTGGTCATATTTTTGGGATCCCTAGAGTTTTAAGCAGTCATATGTGGTGTGAGGTGTCGAGAGAATTCTCCGCCGGGACCTCGTAGGGGACTAGTTATCGGTGACCTGGAGGCAGGGGCCGTTATACCTTTGGATACCCATGACTCATTGTTTTCGTTTAGAACACTTGTAATCTACATCCAACACCCGAATCCTAGGGCGAGCATTGTCCGGATACCTCACTTTTATTGATTGAGAACTCTTTTCCTTTTATTTCCTGCGCACTTGTGGTGACACTCTTAGTGTTGGCCATTAGATCATCATACACTACATTCATTAGGCTAAATAACAAAAGAGGGGCTATTACTAGTACTTCTGTTCCCTGTGGTTCGACAACCCGACCCTTTGGGTCCACTTTTATTACTTGACGACCCGTGCACTTGCGGTAACGCAAGGGGTTGACACACATCACCCTGTTGTGTTGTTGCGGAGACGCATCAAGTTTTTGGCGCCGTTGCCGGGGAACAGGATATTAGGAACGCGAGTATTTTGTTACTTTATCCATTCATTTATCTTTTACTGTTTTTCTATTTCATTTTTCTTACTTTCGCCGTTCTCACTTATCTTTGTATATATCTTTTGTACAAGGAACATGAAAGATGGTTGATCCAATTATAACTTTGTCCATGCAAATTGAAGCTTGCAATGCAAGGATTGATAAACTTTTAGGTGCAAGACAACAAAGTTTTCCTTTCTGTAACACATATCATTCAAGTCATAGGAGTTCCCCCAACATCTCGTGGAATGTGCGTGGACAACAATGGCAAAGCCCACAATTCAGTTTTAAAGACATTCCACCACAAGAGCATGATCCTAACTTAAAAGGTCTATTGGCAAGATTTGTTCAGGGATCTGAGGCTCCTCTAGTGGAAGAATCGCAAGACGAAAATTTGAATTTGAAGGATGTATTAGCTAAGTTTATCCAGAACACTGAAACCAACATCAAAGCCCCTGAGATTTCACGACAAAATCAACAAGACAACATTCATGACTTTGAGAACCATACTGAAGGACTTGTTGAGGATGTTTCTTTAGAAAATGACAAGGAAGAGTGCGAGAACAATGGGCAAGTGGGGGAGAAAGAACAAGATGTTGCAGAGAATCAAATGGAGGAAGAAGAGCCCCAATTTGAGAATGATGAACACTTGAATGGACAATATGTTTTTGAGGAGGAAGCTTTGGAAGAGGCTTTGTTGAAGCCATATTTCTTGCAAGTTGAAAAGGTAAAAGAAACAAACCCGAAGGCAATGGAACAAGTACCTCTCCTTGAAATCGATCAACCAACAAAATGCAAGAAAAAGGCCTTGGGAATTGAAGAAGATGTGGGTAGGAGGCTCAAACCATCCAGGAACCCACCTAAGGTGAACTTGAACAATTCTCGGCCAAAATTGTTTCCATGGAGACCTAAAGTAAAATTGTTCAAGCCTCCAATAAAAGTGCATCACCGACGAGACAAAATTATGTTCATGGGAAGTAGTTATGCAAGAGATAGTCGGGAGGAGCACACCCTTTTCAAGCCTCCATAGGATAAGGAAGATCAGGTACGTCGAGCTAATGACGTAAAACAAGCACTTCTTGGGAGGTAACCCAAGTGATTTTATTGCTTTCGTAGTTAGTTTTTCATTCTGCAATAGTAATAAGCTTGAGTATGCGACTTTGCGTTAATTCTGTCGTTGCTGTGTTTTTATTTTTTTAATCTTGGTGTTTCATGATGATTATACATGTGTGGCTTGATCTAGATTGATTTAGAGATTTAAAGTTAAGGAATTGGCCTTGTGCTTAAGTGTTTCATGTTTTGCTGAAAATCCACAAGGGCAGGCACAAGGGGGTGTGAGTGCCCCTGTGCCTTGCTGAAAAATTGAAAAAACATGAAACAGAACGGCACAAGGGCACCCACACGGGCGTGTGGGTGCCCCTATGGCCCTCCTGAGGAGCCACACGCCCATGTGGCTCATCCACATGGGCGTGTGAGACCTGAAAATTTATTTTTCAGGTTTCCAGAGAGGCACAAGGGCAGCCACACGCCCGTGTGGCTGCCCCTGTGGATTTTCCAGGTCCACAAGGGCACTCACACGCCCGTGTGAGTGCCCCTGTGGCCTTCTGTCTCGAGTTTTTAATCCACACCGGCACTCACACGCCCGTGTGAGTGCCCTTGTGGCATTCTGGCGTCGATTTTTGAAGGCACAAGGGCGTGTGGCTCATCCACACGCCCATGTGGCCTATAAAGGAGATGAGAAGGCCTTGAACACTCATTCAAACCTTCGCGCCTTTTCTCCTTCCGACGCCTCCACGCGAAGAGACGCATCTCTTGGGTTCCTAACGCCTCTCCTTAGCTTATTTAAGGATTCTTGGGTGTTTTTCCGGCGATTTCCATCTTCTTCTTCATCAAAAATCTCCGGTAAGCTCCAAGTTTTTCTAGTTCTTGCCATGAATTTTGAATTTCAGATCTGGTGATTTGTTGACGTTTTATGCATAAATCTTCCATGAGAACTATCATAATATGCATGTTTGTCGATTTAGGGGTAGTTTTTGATGTGGAAACCACCCAACCATGACCTTTTGGCCATGGTCGGGCATCCACACGGGCGTGTGGCCCATCCACACGCCCGTGTGGATGAGGATGATGACCCACAAGGGCGTGTGGATCATCCACACGCCCATGTGGATTTCTCGCACAAGTGGAATTTTGCACTAACTTGCCCCGATTTTCACGATATATGGCCCCTAGGACCAAGAAGGTCGCCCACAAGCGCTCTCGCGCCGCTCGGGAGCCTTCTCCTCCCGAGGAACTGGAGTTCGCCGTCCCTGAGCATCAGCAGCGATATGAGCGCTTACAGCGTCTCAAATTCGGACAGGCGCGCGTGATCGATTGGAAGGCACTCGAGGAGATTGACTTGGCCGATGAGGTGCGCGAGCTTACCGCCGTGGGAGGCTGGGACCGGCTCCTTACTATTCGTAATCCCACTTATCGTGAGCTCACACTTGGAGGTCTTGTCCTCGTTCGACTTCGACCGCGCTCGCCATGATTTTGAGAGGGAGGACACGATCCGCTTCAGCTATTCGGTCAAGCACCACTCCATGAGCCTCACGCAGTTCTCTCTTTTTCTCGGTTTATATGACAGAGACTATGTTCACACGGGGGAGTACGAGCAACTCATCGTCGATTACCCTATTGGACTCACTCCGAGTCGTGCGTACGGGACCATATGCGGAGGCTTCCAGTACGAGCCGGGATCTTCTAAGGCCACCATGCTCAGCCGTCCGGCCTACAGGTATATACATTCTATTTTCAGCAGGACCGTGACGGGACGAGGCGACAGCACTGGAGTTTTGAGCCGCCTCGACTTGCTTTACCTATACAACATGGTCCGGAACATCCCCATGCACTTAGGCTTTGTTGTGGCGGATTACCTCCGCCATCAAAGCCATTACGTGCGGGTCGGTGTGATCTTTTCAGAGTATACATTACCCGACTCGTTCGTGGCATGGGGTTGTCCGAGGCACTTCGAGGGATGGAGAGGATCAGCATACCAAGCACCCTTGGGGCTTGCATCTCTCCGAGCCATGCGTATGGTGAAGAAGACGAGCACCGGCCGTTATATACTCGCAGTGGAGGCCGAGGAGGAGGAGTCGAAGAGGAGGCGGCCGACCCAGCCAGACGCTCCCCGATTCACCGGCACCCACACAGTCGTGCCGATGGACACCGAGGCCCCCGCATCCGAGCTAGAGCCAGAGCAGCCCTCCACTCGAGCCCGTGACCGTTTGGCAAGGCTCGAGGTGGCGCTTGGAGCTCTCCGGGGGACATGGCGACACGGTGCTCGCCAACCAGCCCATGATGATGTCGCAGCTTTTCCATCATTCGACATCTTCTCGGGAGAGCGACACAAAGATCTCGAGGCGACGACATCAGCACCACCAGCGCCACCAAAGCAGCACAAGCAGAGTTTCCCGACGCATGAGGCGTCCTTGAGTCATTTTATTTTATCTTTCGTATTTTTATTTTCTCGTAGTTTTTTTTTCAGCATGCTAGTTGAGACTCTGTCTTTTATTTCTGTCATTTTTATTTTGTGGTTCTAGTTGTTTTTCGTTGTTTTATTTTCTAATCTTGTTGAGCTTCATTGAACCCCCGAATCCGCAGATAGTCTTGAGAGTCTTGGGAAATGGAAATCAAGTTATGCACATGGCCGTGTGACTAGGTCACACGGCCGTTTCACCTCCAAATGCCCATTGAGCCAAACACACCCTTGTACGAGATTCCACCAACTATTTCACTTGGAATTCAGGGGAGTATTATTTTGATTTTTGCACACCCTCACATGCTTTGTTTTCAGAATTTATAATTTTATTGTGCTTGCATGTGTACATTGGGGACAATGTACATCTTAAGTGTGGGGGGAGGGATCACTTTATACACCACTTTATTGTCTGTTTTCATTATATATGCTCATGCAACCTATGAAGGTTCACTTTAAGGTTAAGAGTTAGATTCTAGACTATAGGGGAGCTTCGAACACTAGATTTCATCATGCTCTAGTTGTCATCCAATTTTTTGAGAAATTTTTGTCCGATTGCCATTTATGCACTCTACTCACTCATTAGACCTATAGAAGCTCTAGTTTAATGTTTTGAGACTTGTTAGTAGTTGTTTTATTCGAAAAAAAAAAAAAAAAAAAAAAAAAGAAGAAAAAGAAAAGGGAAAAAAATATAGATATTTATATAGCTTAGCAATTGTGAATTATTTCGTGTATATAGGGGGTGAAAAGAGCTACTACCTTTGATTGTATGCAGCTACTCTCATAAGTCGGATACTAGTTATGCCCTAATGAGAGAAAGAGCTATCACAAGGGATATGTGAAAGCTAGCACCCTCGGTAGAAAGAGCTACCATCTCTAAAGTGTGAAAGCCACTCGGGAGGCCGCCTGAGAAAGGGCTACCTTGGAGATTGTGTGCAGCTACTACCATTCTTTTTGCTATTATATGAGTCTCGAGCAATAAAAACGTAAGTAGTGGACATAGAGTCGAATTGAGATGAGTTTTTCCCACACACACACGCTTTCGGATTTCTTTTTCTTTCTTGTCATTGGATTGTTTTCTAGAGCATTGACTGAGCTGTTTGGTGTTAAATAGTTTTTCCCTTTTGTTATAGAATCATACTCTCATACTTTCTAGTGAACCTGAGGCCTAGCACTTATCCTTTCTTTCCTTGTAATGAATGTTTAGTTTGCTTGAGGACAAGCAAAAGCTTAAGTGTGGGGGAGTTTGATAACTGCTTGATTATATATATTTTATAATATCAGTTTATATGCATTGAGCATCACTTCTATCAGATTTTAGCATTAACAAGGTGTGTTTTGTGTTCTTTTGTGCAAACAGGGCTTTGGAGACATGACATACAGGAAGAAGCAAAGATAGGGTGTGATGACACGTTTCAAGACCACAATCAGAAGCTGTGTTCATATGCATGGGGGGTGTTGCCAACTTTCGGAGGAGTACAAGTCATTACACAAACCGAAAGGGCACAAAGGCAAGAGTACGCCCATGTCCCATCTTCCGTACAAAGCGTAAGAAAGTTCTTGAGGATTTCAAAGCATTGAAAGCCACACACCCTACCACACGAGCGTGTGCCCGACCGTGTGGACTCCAAGGAAGACTTCGGGAAAAAAATCACTATAGCATCTACCGTAGCGAAGCAACCGTAGTAATTTACATTAGCAAGATCATGTAGCAGAGTGCTTCACACGCCCGTGCGGAATTTCCACACAGGCGTGTCGATGGCCGTGTGGATGCCCGCGTAAAGCCCCGAATTCAAATTATAAAAGCCGCCTTGTGATAATTTTTAGGGATCTTTTTGGCCACTTTCGAGAGACAAGGCGGCTAGGGCTTGGAAGGAGTTCTTTGCGCCTTTGGGAAGCTTTCCTCACCAACTTGGATCGATTCCTCCTCCGTCATAGCGTCAAGGAAGCCATCGGCGACCTAGCTCGGAGTGGATTCAATCCAGACGTGGAAACTACCCATCAAGACTATCACCACGGATTTAAGGGGGTTATTCTTTATGTCTTTGGAACTTATTTCTGAATTTATTATTTGTTTTGTGACTCGCTCCATGGAGAGCTAAACCCCTAGAGGGTATTCAGACATGTAAACCCTAGGATTCTTATTTTCATTAGATTTACATTGTGTTTCTATTCGAATTTATCAGATTGAGTTTTACTCTTGAGTTCATAATGCTTGTTTGTGCTTTTGATTTCATTATTAATTGCCTTGCATGTTTTATTCAATCTAGTGAAGAGAGAGATCACCGCTAGGTTTAGAATTACCAAGAGTAAAGAGGGTTGAGAGGGTGAGCCGTGAGATAGCGGAGTGTCCCATTTCCCTTCCGACAGATATTTCCTATCTCCATATTCCCTAAGTGTCAAGCAACCATATGTGGTGTGAGGCGTCGAGAGAATTATCCGCCGGGACCTCGTAGGGGGTTAGGGATCTTCCACTTGGAGGCAGGGTTAGATCTACTTTTAGGAATTGGTCATATCTTTGGGATCCCTAGAGTTTTAAGCAGTCATATGTGGTGTGAGGCGTCGAGAGAATTCTCCGCCGGGACCTCGTAGGGGACTAGTTATCGGTGACCTGGAGGCAGGGGCCGTTATACCTTTGGATACCCACGACTCATTGTTTTCGTTTAGAACACTTGTAATCTACATCCAACACCCGAATCCTAGGGGGAGCATTGTCCGGATACCTCACTTTTATTGATTGAGAACTCTTTTCCTTTTATTTCCTGCGCACTTGTGGTGACACTCTTAGTGTTGGCCATTAGATCATCATACACTACATTCATTAGGCTAAATAACAAAAGAGGGGCTATTACTAGTACTTCTGTTCCCTGTGGTTCGACAACCCGACCCTTTGGGTCCACTTTTATTACTTGACGACCCGTGCACTTGCGGTAACGCAAGGGGTTGACACACATCACCCTCTTGTGTTGTTGCGGAGACGCATCAGGTAGCCCAATGAGTAGTATTGAAAATGACCCAATTGAAAACCGGGCGGTTATCAATCTTATGAGTGGGCAACAATTGGAAGATGGGGTAAAGCAAGACAATGAGGAGGTCATCATGGCTATAGAAGTATGTGAGGAAGTAGAGGAGGCCCCATCTACCACATTTCAAGAAACTACTTGCGTGGATATCGATCATTCAATCAACAAATCGATAACCTTCAAGTGCAGAGAAAAAAATTTGGGAATTGTATTTGAAGATTTTGGGAGGAAAAAAATGTCATCCTTGAACCCACCTATGCCGGGCTTGAACAATTCCCAACCAAAACTTTTTCCATGGCGGCCCAAGCAAATTTTATGGGCCACTTTTGATCATTCAAGAAAGGTTGAGAAAAGAAATGTGAAAAGGGTGTTAAAGCGTCCAATTAATCCACCTATGCGAAGCTTGACAAGTTCTCAACCCAACTTGTTCCCTTGGAAACCCAAACAACACTTATGGGTAATTCAAGGTGATTTGACAATGGCCGAGGAACAAGATGTGGGTAGGAGGTTGACGCCATTCGAGGACCCACCGTTGCTAAGATTGAATAATGCTCGCCCCAAGCTTTTCCCATGGAGGCCAAAAGGTAACTCAAGAATGACCTCCAAACTTGCATCATCCCGGAAGGTAAAGTTCATATTTTTTGGTAGCTCTTATGCAACCTCTAGCCGGGAGGAACACACCATTTTCAAGCCTCCCTAGGTAAGAAAGAGGTACGTCGAGCTAATGACGTTAAAAAAAGCGCTTCTTGGGAGGCAACCCAAGTTCCTTTCATTTCCCGTAGTCTTTTTCTTATTTGTGTTGTCTAATTTTACTTATGTTTTTAGTAGTGGTTCGTGTGTAGTTGTGCTTTTCGTCGTTTTTCTTAATTCTTTCGCCTTTGTGTTAACTTGTTTGTCATGTGATTTTTGAAGAATTCATGTTCTTGATGCATGCATGTTGATGTTTTGAGTGTTTAAATGATGTTTCCGGCCGTATTTTTGAAGGTTTCATCAATGGTTAATGTGTATAAAGTGTGGAGAACAAAATGATGCAAGCTGAAAAAATCCCGAGGACCATCCTTACGGCCGTAAGGATGCCCCTCGCGATTTTTCCCGAGCTTCTTGCCGACCATCCTTACGGCCGTAAGGATGGTCGGCAAGACCACCCGAAGAAGCACTAAAAGGGCATGTTTTGGCGGCTTAAACTATTCATTCTTCTTCCCCATTCTTCTAACCGGTTCTCCCTCATTTCTCCACCGTTTTTCCTCATTTTTTTTGCTCTAGTTTGCTCTCCTCCTCCTCTTTTCCATCTTGGTGACAAAAATTTGGAGTTTGAGCAAGCTTTTGGCCGGATCTAGCCCTTAGATTCACTCATCTTACTCTAGGGCAAGGGTTTGATCTCTCACTCAAAACCTTGAATTTTTCTTATTTTTGTGGATGAAATTTCATGGAGTTTTGTTGGTTGTTGTTTTTTTGGGTTTTGGGAGCTATTTCAAAGCTTTGTAAAAATGTTTATGCTCCATTTACAAGAGAAGCTCTTGCAAAATCATTTGGGAATTACTGTAGCAATTCTTGAATTCTTTCACATTCCCATCATGTTGAACCATTGCTTCTCTTGTATGTGACTTAATCTTGAATCATATTTGTAAACCCTTAGCCATGCTTGCATTATTGAGCTTTGGACACCATGATAATGATGAACAAAGAATTTGCTTTGATTTTGTTTTGCTTGATTGTTGTGTTGTGTTAGTTGTTTGTTTTGTATGATTTTGTTTGTGTTTTTTTTCTTTTTGTGTGTGTTAGATGCCTTGATATGATGTTCCTTTCTATCTTGTAGGATGGAAGTAGGGCATCAAGCACGCCTTCTCTCTCGATCATCTACTCGCATCATGGGTGGCTACCCCGATCTCTTGGACTTCAAGCCTCATGTTTTGAGACTCGGGGAAGTTCATGAAACCCTCTTATTATGCTTTTCTTGCCTATATTTTTTATGCACTGCTGATTTAGACACATTGAGGACAATGTGCATCTTTGAGTGGCGGGGTGGATTTTCATGAACTTTGGAATTGTTTTAAATTGCATGCTTGACTCACCTATGATAGCTATGATCTTATTGTTAAGGATTTCCTAGCTTGGTAGAATGATAGTCGTGAGTTGTACTCTACATTTGCTTGAATGTAGTTCTGTTTCATCTTTAGTGTATTTATGCCTGCTCACTTTAACTTCCACTTCTGACACTCTAACCCATCTTATTGATTTAGTGTTAGGATGCTAAATTCTTCTTTCAATAGTCCTTTAAAAACTTTTGAGTATCCTGTTTTTGCTTTAACCCTAAGTGAGGTTTTTAAGTGGGGTTTTTAGCAGGCTTTTGATCAGGCGTCTTAAAAAAAAAATATATATATATATATATATATACATATATAAAAGTGAAAAATGAGTCTATGTCAGTATTCCTCTGCTTGTAAAAGCATGAATGCGTATATGTAGATCTGTAGTCAAGTAAGTCGGGTGGCTCTTGTGCCTGGCCAGCATGTGCATCCTGCTGAAAGCTTTTGTACAATCTACGTTAGACGGACTCGGAAAAAAAAAAAAAAAAAATTTGACATTTCGGGCGCCTGAAACCTGTTCTATCTTCACTTGTTGTTAAAGTTCCGTTTTGGTGACCAGAAGATTTTTAACTGACTATTGAGAGGGTCTTTAGCACTCTAACACTAACTTCAATTTGTATGAGGTGAATGGACATCCTGGGGTAATCCAGGGTGTGGAGGTCAGTGTGGGAGACAGCACACACTCACAAGAACACTTTGGATGAAACAGAGCTGATATTGCTTGTCTATACACTGAACAACTCACTTCCTGATTTCTAACCATCTGTGCTAGTGAAGTCCTGTACATTTGAGCTTGAGGTCGTATATTTAGCCGTTTATCTTCTTGCCCCTGTTCTTCATGTTTGTTTGCTTGGGGACAAGCAAACGCTTAGGTGTGGGGATGTTTGATAAACGTCTAAATATACGTATTTTATACGTAATTGTGTAAATTATTTTATTATCTTTTTAATGAGCTGATGCCCTTTTTCGGTCTAAATCTCTTTATCTTTCTATTTTAGGCCTGTCAGAAGCCCTGGGGACTCGACGACGAGATGGAGAACGAATTCAACATCAAAACAAGCGTTTTCTAGACGGGATACCGTAGCACAACACCGCAGATTTTACCTGTAGCGATTCGTAGCTCATCATGGGTTTCTCGGCAGAAAAGAAAAAATCCCGAGGGGTCAGCATACCGGCTGTATGCTGACCCGTTTACCCATCGGGATTTGGGTGTTTCAAAGGGGCATTAGGGCATCTTGAAAGAGGACTTTGGCCACCATTCTCCACCATCATCTTCTAGGGTTTCAAGGCAAGTGGAGAGGGCAGATCTGAGGTGGAAATCAAGGGGAGAAGAGGTTTTGCTATCAAGGAGAAGATCTAGGAGCTTGCCGGCGCGGATCCGACATGTTCTCATCACCACCTTCTAGTCGTCATCTTAGGGGAGTTTGCTTTGAGTTTCATCTTGTATTCTTTGTATTTCTTGCTTTCTCAATTGTTTATGATGAACTAGACTCCCAAGGTCGCCGGGCATCCGGTGAACCTTGGGATGAACTTGCTTTGTATGGATGCTTAGATTTACATTCATGGTATTTGGTTTGTTTTGTGGTTCATGCTTGGTGTATTTTGATGTATTGGTATGCATGAGAACTCTGTGTATCGATTTCTAGGTTTTAGTAGGTTGCGTGACCATCGCCCTACTTTTAGACTCCCAAGCTTGGAAGGGATACATTTACAAATACGCCGTGACCATCGGGTATTTTGTACCCCTCCGGTATTAGGGTTGTGCCTAGTTTGTGCTTCAACCCTAATTTGAGAATCTCGTGTCTTTAATGCAATCGTAAGAGGATTTGGGCGGAAGGAATTCCCGTATCAATAATCGTACCGGATTAGGGGCCAACTGCCATGACCATCGGGTTGGCCTACCTTAGGATTCTCCTGGCCAAGAACCACCAGTGCCTGTGTAATTCTAGCATCCTACTAGCTATAGTAATCCCGAGGGGATCCTAGCTCGGGACCTCGTACTTTCATTGCTAATTGCCTCCTTGATATGCTTATTTGGTGTGCCTTAGTCCAACCTGTTTATAGTTATTTTTGTTAGTTTTCTTATCTTGTTCTAATTCTCTATCTTAGTTAGACTAGACAGTGCCGTCTAGGGGGAAGTAATAGCAGCTCTTGGGACCCCAGGGAATACGACCCTCTCACGCGTGCGTGAGAGGTATTACTTGACTACCCGTGCGCTTGCGGACAATCGACCATATGACCGAGGAGGAATCGATCCAAGTTGGTGAGAAAAGCTTCCCAAAGCCGCAAAGAACTCCTTCCAAGCCCTAGCCGCCTTGTCTCTCGAAAGTGGCCGAAACAAATCCCTAAAAATTATCACAAGGCGGCTTTTATAATTTGAATTCGGGGCTTTACGCGGGCATCCACAAGGGCATCCACACTCCCGTGTGGAAATTTCACACGGGCGTGTGAAGCACTTTTGCTACAGTACTGCCACAGTAAACTGCTACATTACTTTTGCTTCATTACTTCACTACAGTAAATGCTACAGTGATTTTCCCCCCGAAGTCTTCCTTGGAGTCCACACGGTCGGGCACACGCTCGTGTGGTAGGGTGTGTGGCTTTCTATGCTTTGAAATCCTCAAGAACCTTCTTCTGCTTTGTACGGAAGCTGGGACATGGGCGTACTACTGCCTTTGTGCCCTTTCGGTTTGTGTAATGACTTGTACTCCTCCGAAAGTTGGCAACACCCCCATGCATATGAACACAGCTTCTGATTGTGGCCTTGAAGCGTGTCATCACACCCTATCTTTGCTTCTTCCTGTACGTTGATAAGTGTCTAAATTCACCGTTTTGTAACGGTGAATTACTTATACTTTCATGCATTAATTGAATAAAACAGGTGCCTTTGATGTGTTTTTCTTGTTTTTCTTACTTCAGGGCATAAACAGACCATTTGCGTTGAGAGGAACGTTTACAACGAGAAAATCAAGGTCGAGGAGCGAAGAAACGAAGGATAAACTGATGAGCGCATTTCATATATATGTATTGCATGCTTTACCCTCATCATTATTGAATATTTTGGCTGTAATTCTCCAAGTACAGTGCTATTTGAGGTATTCTTGGTTTTCCATGCAGATATCGAAGTCCTGAAGCAAGAAGAAGCGCTTTTGGAACAATTTTAGAAGCTAAAGGACTTAGAAGAAACCTCATCAAGCTCAGCACGGTTTGAGCACGCCCGTGCTGTTCCCCGTGCAAAATGCAGAAGAATTCAACTGCGATTCAGCACAGCCTGAGTCCGCTGAGCACGGGTGTGAAAACCTCAGCACGGTCGAAGCACGCCCGTGCTGCTTCCCGTGAAAATTACAGGAGAATGTGGCCATAAATCAGCACAGCCAGAGTTCGCTGAGCACGGTCGTGCAAAGCCTCAGCACGGTCTAAGCACGCCCGTGCTGTTCCCCGTGCAGATTACAGGTTTGTGAGTTTTCTGAAGAGTTATTTGGCCGTAATCTGCACGGCTTGAAGCACGGTTTCATCACGCCCGTGCTCACATCGGGAAAACTTTAAAACCCTAAAAACTTAGGTTTTTGGGGGACTTTTTGGTGGGCGATCTTTGGGGAGAAAGAAAGGGAGAGCTTTGGGGATTCATCCTCAGCTTCATCAGGGGAATGTCAAGCGTATGGTAGGCCGATCGGAAGGGGATTACACGACATCATAGCTCCTTCGACAACCTCAAGGATGCAAGAAATTAGGGGGTTTTCAATTCCTTGTTTTGTAATTTCTTTGGCATCGTGTATGTTGGTTGTTATTATGAGGGGCTAAACTCTTAAGGGAGCCCCGGTGGTGGTTGTATGACGTTGTAGCTCGAACTCGTAGTCTTTACTTGCAGTTCTTACGATTGTCTTGTTCATTTTAATAAATCAAGGTTATTGGCTATCTTGTATGTTGTTTAGTGCTTGATGCTTGGTAGTTTGGTTCTCCTATCTAGGTTTGTGAATCTTTATTGATCGTTGCAAATAGAGGGAGTTCAACTTAGAGCTCGGCAGCGCTAGAAACCACATGCTTATAGCATAGCTAGGTTTAGAACTGAAGACATCCCTGATAATTACTGAGAAAGACTGAGTTAGTGTTCGTCAGAAACCCAACCCCGGGGCCCCATCTCCTCCATCGAGTCAATCCTAAATCTTCCCTTGGTGAACTTTCCATTCCCTCAACTTCCTCAAAGTCAGTCCAAAGTCAACTCCTTCATTCTTGATTTTGTTAGATATTGAGTAGGACGCTAGTATTAGAAACTACACCAGTCCCTGTGGATTCGACTACCCGACCCAAAGGGTACATTATACTACTTGTGCGAACCGTGCACTTGCGGTTACGCAAGGGGCGTATCAAGTTTTTGGCGCCGTTGCCAGGGACTGGCAACTTCTAAGAATACGGACAGTCTTAGTACTCTAGCCGTTTATTTTACTTTTAATTCGTTTTCTTCTGTTCTTATTTTATTTTTCTTGTTTCCTTTGTTTTTGTTCTTTGGTTTTTCTTTGTTCTTCTTAAGCTGTTTATTTTTCTTTTCTCTTTTCGCCTTGAGCTTGAAAATTCATACCTCATCTGTTTCTTTTGGTGTTTGTGCAGGTACAGTGAATGACCCGGGGGAATTCTTCCCATCTTGCGTCTCCCGATCCAGATATTGAGAGGATATTTCATCGGAGACAGCGACAGATTTACTTAAGAGAGACCGGGTCAGTGGAAATAAGTGTTGAGGTGGATCAAGAGGAAATCATGGCTGGAAATCAGAGGAGCATTTCTGACTATGCTCGGCCTAATTTGGAAGGATCTGGATCTAGCATTGTTCGGCCCCCAGTTGCGGCCAACAATTTCGAGCTGAAGCCAAATTTTATTCAGATGGTGCAGCAGATGTGCCAATTTGATGGCTTCCAAGATGAGGACCATTATGCTCATCTTGCAACTTTCCTAGAAATCTGTGATACCTTCAAGGCGAACAATGTGTCCGAGGATGCGGTTCGTCTTCGATTGTTCCCATTTTCTGTGCGAGGGAGGGCCAAGCAATGGCTAAGTTCCTTGCCAGCGGGTTCTATTACGAGCTGGGAACAGTTGGCCGAGAAATTTTTGACCAGATATTTTCCACCGGCCAAGATCACCAAACTTGGAAGCGACATCTCTTCATTCCGGCAAGCCGAATCTGAACACTATATGATACCCGGGAGCGGTATAAGGAATTGTTGAGGAAGTGCCCGCCAAGCATGGAATTGTGGAATGGATGCAAATCAGATATTCTACAATGGATTGAATGTGGCCACTAAACAAATGTTGGATGCCGCAGCAGGAGGCTCCTTGTGTAGCAAAAGACCCGATGAGGCTCGAATTTGATTGAAAACATGGCCTCCAATGGCTACCAAGTGGAGTCTCGAGAGAAACAAGCCAGTTGAAGACTGTCGGGCTTTATGAGGTTGATGTGCTCACTACTTTGGCAAAGACAGTGGAAGCCATCTCTAAAAGGGCTGGACACAATGCAAGTTCAACCTCCAAAGAATGAACATGAATAATGATAGTTGGGCGAACCAAGCAGGGCCCGGCTTGTTCTTCCGAGGGAGTTAGTGCCACCGAACAGGTGGATTTCATTGGTCGAATCAGAGGTATTCGTGCAATAACCCCTACAAAGAACACTTACAACCCAGGGTGGAGGAATCACCCTAATTTCTCTTGGAAAGACCAGAGTCGTGGGCAGGCGTCCCCCCTCAAAGCAAAGAAGCAAAGAGCAAACTCAGCCTCAATTTTCGAGGCGCCCACCACCAGAGCAAAAGGGACCATCTCTTGAAGCTCTTCTCGTCCAATATATTCAAGCTAATGATGCCCGAATCACAGGGCATGAAGAGATGATGAGGAATCAACAAGCCTCTTTACAGAATCTTGAGCGTCAGGTCGCACAGATTGCCAAGACGCTTGCTGAACGACCCCCGGGTGCACTACCTAGCAATACTGAAGTTAACCCCGGGAGTCCCTTAAGGCAGTCACTTTGAGGAGTGGCAAGGAACTTGAGTCCCCACCTCCACAAGCCCAAAAAGAATCTCAATGTGAATCAGGGGTAGAAGTGCTAGAGAGAGATCCAGGGTCAAGTTCGAGCTTAAGGGAAAAATCGAAGGGTAAAGAGAAGGACCAAGTGGCAGAATACAAACCTACTCTGCCCTATCCTGCAAAGCTCAAGAAAGACCAACAAGAGGCACAGTTTAAAAAGTTTCTGGAGATGTTCAAGACCTTGCACATAAATGTCCCATTTGTAGAAGCCCTCTCACAAATGCCCAAATACGCCAAATTTTTTAAAGACCTGTTGACTAACAAAAGGAAACTAGAAGCAGTTTCCACAGTTACATTAAGCGAAGAATGCTCAGCGATCATCTCAAATAAAATCCCCAAGAAAGAGAAAGATCCGGGAGGTTTTATCATCCCATGTACAATTGGAGGGATGAATGATGAGAAGGCATTGGCGGACTTAGGGGCGAGCATCAATCTGATGCCGTTGAAAATTTTTCAGAAACTGGGGCTGGGAGAACTCAAGCCCACTCAGATGACACTCCAACTTGCTGATCGCTCCACCCGCCAACCTTTGGGAATTGTAGAGGACGTCTTGGTGAAGATTGACAAGTTTATATTCCCAGTCGATTTTGTTATCCTAGATTTGGATGAACAGGCTGAGGTACCTCTGATTTTTGGACGACCCTTTCTCGCTACTTCACAAGCCATCATTGACGTGAAGGATGGTCGTCTAACATTAAGAGTTGGGGATGAAGAAGTTGTATTCAAGTTGAAGGAAGCTATGAGACATCCCATGGCATTTGATGATTCTTGCTATTTTTTAGACGCGACTAATGACATTATTTGTGAATGTGTGCAGGAAGTTTGGCAAGATGATCATCTCACTGATTTGTTGGATGAGGAACCCCCAGATGACGAGCTCATAGACCAAGAGGAAACCATCGCTGTCACACCCTCGAGCATTGGGCAACCAGAATTGAAGGGCCAAAGAAAAAAAGGCAGGGGATCAAAGGCCCATATTTGGTGGAAAAAGGTAGAGGAAAGGAAGAAACAACAAGCCTCTGCCCCGAAATGCAGTCCCACTCATGACCTCAGCTTGTGTGAGGCATTTCTGATAAATTCTTTTTGTCCTTTCATTGAATGTTCTTCTGCAAGGCACCAAGAGGAAAGGTATGTCTTTGAACCATCTTAAGTGTGACTAGACCCGTCAAGCTAGTGACGTTAAAAGAGCGCTTATCGGGAGGCAACCCGATTTGTTTCATTTCTTTGTTGTTTCTTTGTTTTGGTTGTTATTTGGTGTGTTTTTGTGTTTTTGTTGCGTTTTGTTGTGAATCCGGCGTGTTTTTCTTCATGAAGGAAGGTTTCGTGCTCAACACGGGCATACACACCCCGTGCCGATGGGGGTGAAATTCACGAAGCTTTCCAGGTTTGATTTTTTCCATTCAAGACGGGGAGAAGCACGGCCGTGCCATGGCCGTGCTGAATCCCGGAGCACGCTGCCCGTGCACGCGTCACGGACGTGCCGAGTTCTTCGTTTTTCGTTAAATTTACTTAAGCACGGGCACAAAGACGGCCGTGCCGAGGCCGTGCTCAACGCGACCGTCCCTCTTCCCCGCGTTTTTCTCCTTTTTAAACGCGCCGTTCATCCTTTCTTTCCTCTTACCGGCGTCTCTCTTCCTTTGTGCTTTCAATTTCTTGCGTTTTTCGCGATTTTGCGGGCGATTGTCGTGGTCTTTCGGAGTTTCATCTCTTCTACTCCTTCTTCAACCCCTAGATTTGTGCTTTCTATATAAATCTTTGTTCTTATGCCATTATTCTTATCGAAAACATCTAATTTTACTGATTAGAGACCTCTAGGGTGCTTTTGATCGAGTTTAATTACATTTTTTTCCGTCGATTTTTGAGTAGAAGCCGTCGGTGCCGACGCTGGGTTTAGTCAGCACGGCCGTGTTCACTCAAGCACGGCCGTGTTTTGATTCTAGATCTGGAATTGCACGGAGGCACGGGCGTGCCTGCTCAGCACGCCCGTGCTCGTGAGAAACCCTATATTTTGAATAACATGGGCGTGCCGATTTGAAGCACGCCCGTGTTTCACTGTTGACCTTAACTGTTTAGTGTCTTTCTCAAAACAGATCATGCCAAGGAAGGCTACTGCGTCTGGCCCTTCTTCGAAGAGGGCTAGAGGGGAGTCTTCGACCCCAGCCGTTCCCTCCGCGTTGACCCTCGGCACTCCCATCCACCAGGAGCGCCACTACCGATTGTGCGCGAAGCGGTTTGGTGAGCTGCGAGCGATAGATTGGGAGGTCCTCCGCGAGGTGGGTCTTGAGACCGACGTGCGCCGCTACCTCGGCGAGGGTGCCTGGATGAGGTTATTGGCCATCACCGACCCCGCCTACCGGGAGCTGTCTCTGGAGGTCCTTGCGACCTTTGAGCTTTCCAGAGGCCCCATCAGTTACCACCGCGCCGGCACGGTACAGTTCCAGGCGCTCGGCGAGCTACATCGGATGAGTCTGACAGAGTTTTCTGTCAGACTGGGATTGTACGATGAGGAGTTCACCAGAACTCCAGAGTACGATGCCCTCCTTGTAGCCCGACCACCCGGCGAGTCCCAGGAGGCTTGTTGGCAGCGTCTGAGCACGGACCGGGAGTACAACCCCCGCCGGTCCAAGGCCTCCTCTCTTCGTCTCCGAGCCCTCAGGTACATCCACGTCATCCTCAGTCATTCCATCACAGGGCGGGGAGACAGCACCGGAGTCGTTAGTCGCCGCGACTTCGACTTTTTGCTGAGCATGCTGGACGGAGTCCAGATGCACCTCGGCTACGAGGTGGCTTTTAGCATCCAGCACCAGGGACAGGACACCCGAGTCGGCGCCATCTTCTCGCGGATCTTACATCACACGGCCGATTCGGGGGATGGGACTCCACGCAGCCCACACGTACGATGCGGATGGTCGGTGGCGTCCTTCCCTGTCTCGGTGGACACACTCCGGGCGATGGTGATGCTGCGATCCACGTCCACTTCTCATGGCCCCGCACACCGAGTCCCGCCCGCCACCGGTGTCCCCGATCCTCCACCCGCCGCCGGCCCATCGTCCCCCTCGCACCCCACGCACTCGCGCTTCCACCCACGCTCGAGACTCTCCTCGAGCAGCTCGCCTTCTTTCCGGCGGTGGATGGTCCGGAGCATGCGGCGGTTGGCCTCTCATCTCGACGTCACCCCGTCTCCACCGCCTCGTCGTGCCGCTGGACCTTCTACGTCCCGGAGCGTCGGGCGTCGACACCACCGACTTGCCATCGGAGTCCGACTCCGATTCCCGAGAGCGCCCGGTTTTGATGTTTTATTTTGTTGTGTTTTACTTTATTTTCTCGTTCTTTGTTTTTACTTCTGTTGTCGTTTGTGTTCTTGAGTCAGTTAGCAAGGGGAGTCCCCTACTAAACTGATCTCTTTTTAGTGTGATTTTTTTTTTTTTTTTTTGTTCCTTCTCTAATGCTTGCATGTGTATCTCAGGCTTCATTGATTATTTTCTTGATGGTTGTCTCAAACGACTCATCCCTAATCGGCGATCAACACCCGCCCTTGTGTGCCATCGAATTCTTCGTCGGCACCTCTCCTTTAACTTGGTGAAAATTCCCAACCCTCACTTTTACTTGCACTTATTCTCTTTGCTTGCATGCTGATATCTTTATACATCGAGGACAATGTTACATTCAAGTGTGGGGGAGAGTTGTGCATTTGTCTCCTAGATGTTGTGCATGACTTAGGACGATCTATGAAAATTATTTTGGTTGAGAATTGCTAAGCCAGGAGTTTTTGGGTATCCTAGTGCACTTTTGTTGAACTTAAAGTTTCATTTTGCTCTTACTTTGGAAACCCAAATGATAACACTTAGTCTTCTGTTGTGTTGTTACTCTGTTAGAGGAAGGGCTAGTTATAAGGCTGAAAAATTAGAGGTTGACTCCAAACTCAAAATAAATAAAAGCTAGAATTTCGTGACAAGTCGGATTCCATTTTGGGATGCCCTGTCAAATTTTGTGTGAAAGATGGTAGAAAGAGCTATCACTTTAGAAAAAGCGAAAGCCGCACTTGAGTAGTCGGATTTTAGGCATCACAAATGTCATTTTTGATGACCAACCAAGTGAAATGGCTGCCTCTAGGGTGTATGAAGCTACTACCCAATTTAGGAGTCAATAGTGAAAATTTGAGGAGAAAGAGCTTGTACTAGCCCCCTCAAGAACAGTTTTGACATACTTCAGGAGGCGACACACACACACGGTAGTACGGAGTTTGAGTAAAATCTTTCACAAGCCTTCAATTGACAAAGTCACTAGTTCTCAGAAACTCCTTAAAGCTTCAGTAACTCTTTTATCGTGTTGAGATCAGAGGTCATGCACTCATCACTTTATTAGGGGAATAAGGTTGCTTGAGGACAAGCAACAATTCAAGTTTGGGGGTATTTGATGAGCGCATTTCATATATATGTATTGCATGCTTTACCCTCATCATTATTGAATATTTTGGCTGTAATTCTCCAAGTACAATGCTATTTGAGGTATTCTTGGTTTTCCATGCAGATATCGAAGTCCTGAAGCAAGAAGAAGCGCTTTTGGAACAATTTTAGAAGCTAAAGGACTTAGAAGAAACCTCATCAAGCTCAGCACGGTTTGAGCACGCCCGTGCTGTTCCCCATGCAAAATGCAGAAGAATTCAACTGCGATTCAGCACAGCCTGAGTCCGCTGAGCACAGGTGTGAAAACCTCAGCATAAACGAGCTCCGGAGGGCGCCCAAGCGTTCCTACACAACCCGAGGACTTTTAGAGCCTGTGTGCGGGCTGTATGCAGGCCGCACAACCCTGGCAGAAGGGTGTGCGGCCTGGTGTGCGGCCGCACACGAGGCCGCACACCAGTGTGCGGCCACATGCGCGGCCCGCACACAGGCCCCACACTGGTCGGGGTATTTAAGCCCGACTACCGTTTTTCTTGAGGGACTTTTGCCACCGACGCCTCCGAACACCCCCACGCTCAAAGCTTCATCAAAGGAGGTCGTTTTGGAGTGAAATCAAGGGAGAGAAGGCGCAGGGACTTGAGGATCATCATCCTAGAGCTTGCCGACGTGGATTCGGCAAGTGTCTTCATCAACCCTAGTCGACACGGTCAAGAGGGAGTTTTGAGTTCTCTTATTGATGTATTCTTATTTGTGCAAACTTCCCTTGTTATTCATGTCGAACTAAACCCCCCAAGGCCACCGGGCAACCGGTGAACCTTGGGAGGAATACTTGTATTGGATGCTTTGCTTTTAATTCAATGAATGGATGGTGTGGATTTTGGTTTCATACATTGTGTGCTTAATTGTAGTGATTTGCATGAGAACTCGCATTTCATTTTATCGAATGTGCTTGGTTGTGCGAGGTACGCTCTTGCATTAGATCCACATAGTATGGAGAGGGGCTCATTGTACCGGTACACCGGAGGTTCCGGGTGCCGGTAGCCTCCCGTAGGTTATAGAGTTCATCTTAGCGAAATTGCTTATAGATAACTCCAACCAAGGCTCCTTAGTCCCAATGACATCGTGTGAGTATCCTTTGGATCAAGGAACTTGTACTGGATTAGGGCTACACTACGGAGGTTCCGGGGTAGTCGACTCCCGAGCCTAGACGGACCAAAACAATACTCCATGCATGCATTACCTGTTTTTATAGCATCCTTACTTGTATTTCTCTCGGGGGAATCCTCGCCCGGAGCCTTGTCTTCTCTATCTGATTTTCCATTGTTGTGCGCAAACTGTCTTTGATTGAAGTTTCTATCGTTAGTTTTCATTTCATTTCATTACAACAACTTCTGTTTTGATTCGACTAAACAATTGTCGAAGAGGAAGTAATAGTGGATTTCGGGACCCCAGGGAATACGACCCTCTTGTGCCCGCACAAGAGGTATTACTTGACGACCCGTGCACTTGCGGCCGGGGAGCCACGTGCCCGCTTTCTAGCGACGCGCGCGGCGACCATCATACGTCATGTCTCCAAAGCCCTGTTTGCACAAAAGAACACAAAACACACCTTGTTAATGCTAAAACCTGATAAAAGTGATGCTCAATGCATATAAACTGATATTATAAAATATATATAATCAAGCACTTATCAAAACTCCCCCACACTTAAGCTTTTGCTTGTCCTCAAGCAAACTAAACATTCATTACAAGGAAAGAAAGAATAAGTGCTTGGCCTCAGGTTCACTAGAAAGTATGAGAGTATGATTCTATAACAAAGGGGAATACTATTTAACACCAAACAGCTTAGTCAATGCTCTAAAAAACAATCCAATGACAAGAAAGAAAAAGAAATCCGAAAGCTTGTGTGTGTGGAAAAACTCATCTCAATTCGACTCTATGTCCACTACTTACAGTTTTTATTGCTCGAGACTCATATAATAGCAAAAAGAATGGTAGTAGCTGCACACAATCTCCAAGGTAGCCCTTTCTCAGGCGGCCCCCCGAGTGGCTTTCACACTTAAGAGATGGTAGCTCTTTCTACCGAGGGTGCTAGCTTTCACATATCCCTTGTGATAGCTCTTTCTCTCATTAGGGCATAACTAGTATCCGACTTATGAGAGTAGCTGCATACAATCAAAGGTAGTTGCTCTTTTCACCCCCTATATACACGAAATAATTCACAATTTCTAAACTATATATATATCTATATATATTTGTTTTTCTTTTCTTTTTCTTTTTTTTTTCAAATAAAACAACTACTAACAAGTCTCAAAACATTAAACTAGAGCTTCTATAGGTCTGATGAGTGAGTAGAGTGTATAAATGGCAATCGGACAAAAATTTCTCAAAAAATTGGATGACAACTAGAGCATGATGAAATCTAGTGTTCGAAGCTCTCCTATAGTCTAGAATCGAACTCTTAACCCTAAAGTGAACCTTCATAGGTTGCATGAGCATATATAATAAAAACGAACAATAAAGTGGTGTATAAAGTGATCCCTCCCCCACACTTATGATGTACATTGTCCCCAATGTACACGTGCAAGCACAATAAAATTATAAATTCTGAAAACAAAGCGTGTGAGGGTGTGCAAAAATCAAAATAATACTCCCCTGAATTCCAAGTGAAATAGTTTGTGGAATCTTGTACAAGGGTGTGTTTGGCTCATCAGGCATTTGGGGGTGAAACGGCCGTGTGACCTAGTCACACGCCCATGTACAAAACTTGATTTTCGTTTCCCAAAACTCTCAAGACTATCTGCTGGATTCAGGGGGTTCAATGAAACTCAACAAAATTAGAAAAAACAATAACGAAAAACAACTAGAATCACAAAATAAAAATGATAGAAATAAAAGACAGAGTCTCAACGAGCATGCTGAAAATAAAACTGCAGAAAATTAAAATACAGAAGATAAAATAAAATGACTCAAGGACGCATCATGCGTTAGGAAACTCTGCTGGTGCTGGTGGTGGTGGTGGTGGTGGTGCTGATGTCGTCGCCTCAGATGCGGTGTCACTCTCCAGAAGATGTCGAATGATGGACAACTGCGACATCATCATGGACTGGTTGGCGAGCACAGTCGCTGGTCGTGTGCGTAACACACAGACTCCGCAAGTGCACGGGTCGCCAAGTAATACCGTGTGCGTGACACAGGGGTCGTATTCCTAAGGGGGCCCGAAGAGCTACCTTTACTCACTCTTTGCTTGTTGTTTAACTAATCATGTTCAGTTTAAGCAAGTAATTTAATGCAAAGCAATTTAAAACTCTAAATAAGAAAATAACAAGAAACTCGCAACGGGATCGGATCAAGGTAGAGAAATGGTCACGGAAGTGGCTCACCAAGGGGGCTACTAAAGTGCAAAGGAGGCTAAGGTTATCATGCTTTTGGCAATTTGGACCGATAGAAAACCCCAAGCTAGGTCAACCCGATGGTCACGGTGTTGACCCCAAATCCAATAGAAGTAGTGGATAAAGAACTCCTTCCACCCCACATCCTTCCATGATTGCAAAGAGAGTAGTGGCTTTCACAAATTAGGGTTAAAACTCCACAAAGAAGCCAACCATAAAACGGAGGGGTACAAGTACCCGATGATCACGGTATACTTATACAACTTCCCTTCCAAGCTTGAATGTGTCTACAACTAGGGCAATGTTCATGCAATCCTAGTAGAAACAAGGAAATGATAAACAAGATTCTCATGCATATCAAGGAAATAATTCTCATCAAGCAAGGATTCACAAACCAACCAAAAGCATAAATAAATCAAAGCATCCAAAAATACACAAGTTCACCCCCAAGGTTCACCCACATCCGGTGACCTTGGGGGTTTAAGTGTTCATCTCAAGTCTACAAACAAGATTCATCTTGAAAACAACCAACAAGGACATAGAAAAACTCCCTCAAAACCCGGAGGCCGAATGACGTTTGGAATTCCTCAAGAAGTGGCTTCCGAAGACGCCACTCAAGGTGTGGCTTCCCTTGTCTTCTACCTCCTCAATCGATGAAGTTCAGAGTAGATCTTGCCCAAATCTTGTTCTCCCCCGTCGTTTTCCACCTTAGAATCGCTCCTCTCGTCGTCCCTAATGTCCGATCGGAAGTTGGAAGAAGAGGCTCTCCAAAACCCTAGGTCTCCTCCCCAAAAACTCTCTTGTTTCTCTATTTTAAAAGCCCCGCCGGGGGGTTATGCGGCCAGTATGCGGGCCGTATACATGCCCGCATAGAACCATTGAAATGTTGCCAATTTTTCCCATAAGTTCTACAAGTGATTGCTACAGTACACCGCTACAAAGACTCCGATACAAGATGCTATAGTGCTCGAGCCCTAAAACGCCTTTTTCCATGCCGATTTCTTCTCAAATCGCATTGTCGAGCTCCCCTAGCTTCTTTGTGCCCGAAACAAGAAAAATCGCCGATTAAACCATCAAAGGGCATCGATTCATTAACAAAACACATCAAGAGAACACAATACATACGTATAAAATATGTACATTTAGACGTTTATCGGCCGCCATCTCCCCCGGGAGAGCTCCAACTGCCACCTCGAGCCTCGCCAAAAGGTCACGGGCTCGAGTGGAAGGCTGCTCGGCTCGGCTCAGATGCAGGGGCCTCGGTGTCCCTCGGCACAGCTGTGGGTGCCGGTGAATCAGGAGCGTCTGCTGCGTCTGCTGCCTCCTCTTCTGACTCCTCCTCAGCCTCCACTGCGAGTACATATCGGCCGGTACTCGTCTTCTTCACCATACGCATGGCTCGGAGGGATGCAAGCCCCAAGGGTGCAGGTACGCTAATCTTCTCCATCCCTCTAAGTGCCTCGGACAACCCCATGCCACGAACGAGTCGGGTAATGTATACTCCTGAAAAGACCACACCGACCTGCACGTAATGGCTTTGATGGCGGAGGTAATCCGCCACAACAAAGCCTAAATGCATGGGGATGTTCTGGACCATGGTGTATAGGTAAAGCAAGTCGAGACTGCTCAAAACTCCAGTGCTGTCGCCTCGTCCCGTCACGGTTCTGCTAAAGATAGAATGTATATACCTGTAGGCCGGACGGCTAAGCATGGTGGCCTTGGAGGATCCCGGCTCGTACTGGAAACCTCCGCATATGGTCACGTACGCACGGCTCGGGGTGAGTCCAATAGGGTAATCAACGATGAGTTGCTCGTAATCCCCCGTGTGAACATAGTCTCTGTCATATAAACCGAGAAAAACAGAGAACTGCGTGAGGCTCATGGAGTGGTACTGACCGAATAGCCTGAAGCGCATCGTGTCCTCCTTCTCAAAATCAGGGCGAGCGCGGTCGAAGTCGAATGAGGAAAGAACCTCCAGTGTGAGCTCACGATAAGTGGGATCACGAATAGTAAGGAGCCGGTCCCAGCCTCCCACAGTGGTAAGCTCGCGCACCTCATCGGCCAAGTCAATCTCCTCGAGTGCCTTCCAATCAATTACGCGCGCCTGCCCGAATTTGAGACGCTGTAAGCGCTCATATCGCTGTTGACGCTCAGGGACGGGAACTCCAATTCCTCGGGAGGAGAACGCTCCCGAGCGGCGCGAGAACGCTTGTGGGTGACCTTCATGGTCCTAGGGGCCATATCTGTGAAAATCAGGGCAAATTAGTGCAAAATTTCGCTATGCAGAAATCCACATAGGCGTGTTGATGATCCACACGCCCTTGTGGATCATCCTCCTCATCCACACGGGCGTGTGGATGGGCCACACGCCCGTGTGGATGCCCGACCATGGCCAAAAGGCCATGGTTGGGTGGTTTCCACACCTTAAAACAACCCTAAATCGACAAGCATGCACACTATGATAGTTCCCATGAAGAATTCATGCATAAAACATCAACAAATCACCAGATCTGAAATTCAAAATTCATGGTAAGAACTAGGAAAACTTGGAGCTTACCGGAGATTTTTGATGAAGAAGAAGATGGGGATCGCCGGAAAAACACCTAAGAGTCCTTAAATACGCTAAGGAGAGGCGTTAGGAACCCAAGAGGTGCGTCTCTTCGTGTGGAGGCGTCGGAAGGAGAAAAGGCGCGAAGGTTTGAATGAAAGGTTCAAGGCCTTCTCATCTCCTTTATAAGCCACATGGGTGTGTGAGGGTCTCACACGCCCTTGTGGATGCCCACACGGGCGTGTGGATGAGCCACACGCCCTTGTGCCTTCAAATATCGACTCCAGAACGCCACAAGGGCACTCACACGGGCGTGTGAGTGCCGGTGTGGATGAAAAAACGCGAGACAGAAGGCCACAGGGGCACTCACACGAGCGTGTGAGTGGCCTTGTGGACCTGGAAAATCCACAGGGGAAGCCACACGGGCGTGTGGCTGCCCTTGTGCCTCTCTGGAAACCTGAAAAATCGATTTTCAGGTCTCACACGCCCATGTGGATGAGCCACATGGGCGTGTGGCTCCTCAGGAAGGCCACAGGGGCACTCACATGGGCGTGTGAGTGCCCTTGTGCCCTTGTGCCCTTCTGTTTCATGTTTTTCTCAATTTTCAGCAAGGCACAGGGGCACTCACACCCCCCTGTGCCTGCCCTTGTGGATTTTCAACACAACATGAAACAAATAAGTACAAGGTAAATTCCTTAAGTTTAAACCTCTAGAACATTCTAGATCATGCCACACATGTATAATTATCATGAAGCACCAAGAATATACAATAAAAACACAGTAACGACAGAATTAACTCAAAGTCGCATACTCAAGCTTATTATTACTGCAGAATGAAAAACTAACTATGAAAGCAATAAAATAACTTGGGTTACCTCCCAAGAAGTGCTTGTTTTACGTCACTAGCTTGACGTACTTGATCTTCCTTACTTTATGGAGGCTTGAAGAGGTTGTGCTCCTCCCGACTATATCTTGCGTAGCTACTTCCCATTAACACAATTTTGTCTCGTCGGTGATGCACTTTTATTGGAGGCTTGAGCACTTTTACTTTAGGTCTACATGGAAACAATTTTGGCCGAGAATTGTTCAAGTTCACCTTTGGTGGGTCCTTGGATGGTTTAAGCCTCCTACCCACATCTTCTTCAATTCCCATAACCTCTTTCTTGCATTTTGTTGGTTGATCAATTTCAAGGGGAGGTACTTGTTCCATTGCCTTGGGGTTTGCTTCTTTTACCTTATCAACTTGAAAGAGATATGACTTCAGCAAACCCTTTTGTACAGCATCCTCCTCATATGCATGTTGTCCATTAAGAAATTCAACATTCTCAAATGGGAGCTCTTCTTTCTTTATTTGATTCTGGGCAACATCGTGTTCTTTCTCCCCTACTTGCTCATAATTCTTGCACTCTTCTTTGCCATTTTCAAAAGAAACTTCCTCAACAAGTCTCCCAGTTTGGTTCCCCAAGTCATGAATGGAGTCTTGTTGATATTGTTGTGAAATCTCAGAAGTTTTGATGCTGGCTTCAGTATTCTGGATAAATTTAGCCAAAACATTCTCCAAATTCAAATTCTCCTCTTGAGATTGTTCCGTTGAGGTAGCCTCAGATCTCCCAACAAATCTTGCCAATAGATTTTCTAGGCTCGGCTCATGCTTTTGTGGTGGAATGTACTCTTCAAATCCAGATTGTGGGTTTTGCCATTGTGGTCCAAACACATTCCATGAGATATTGGGGTAGCTCCTATGACTTGGGCGATATGTGTTACAGTAGAGAGAGCTTTGTTGTCTTGCACCTAAAAGTTCATCAATCCTTGCATTGCAAGCTTCAATTTGCATGGACAAAGTTATAATTGGATCAACCATCCTTCATGTTCCTTGCACAAAAGATATATACAAAGATAAGTGAGAATGGCGAAAGTAAGAAAGATGAAATAGAGAAAACAAGTAAAAGATAAATGAATGGCTAAAGTAACAAAATCTAGCGTGCCTAATATCCTCGTTCCCCGGCATAGGCGCCAAAAACTTGATGCGTCTCCGCAACAACACAATAAGGTGATGTGTGTCAACCCCTTGCATTACCGCAAGTGCACGGGTCGTCAAGTAATAAAAGTCGACCCAAAGGGTCGGATTGTCGAACCACAGGGAACAGAATTACTATTAATAGCCCCTCTTTTGTTATCTAGCCTAATGAGTGTAGTGTGTGATGATCTAATGGCCAGAACTAAGAGTGTCACTACAAGTGCGCAGGGAATAAAAAGGGGAAGAGTTCTCAATCAATAAAAGTGAGGTATCCGGACAATGCTCCCCCTAGGATTCGGGTGTTGGATGTAGATTACAAGTGTTTCTAAACGAAAACAATGAGTCGTGGGTATCCTAAGATATAACGGCCCCTGCCTCCAGGTCGCCGATAACTAGTCCCCTCCGAGGTCCCGGCGGAGAATTCTCTCGACGCCTCACACCACATATGACTGCTTAAAGCTCTAGGGATCCCAAACATATAGCCAATTCCTAAAAGTAGATCTAACCCTGTCTCCAGGTGAAAGATCCCTAACCCCCTACGAGGTCCCGACGGAGAATTCTCTCGACGCCTCACACCACATATGGTTGCTTGACACTTAGGGAATATGGAGATAGGAAATATCTGTCGGAAGTGAAAGGGGACACTCCGCTATCTCACGGCTCACCCTCTCAACCCTCTTTACTCTTGGTAATTCTAAACCTAGCGGTGATCCCTCTCTTCACTAGATTGAATAAAACATGCAAGGCAATTAATAATGAAATCAAAAGCACGAACAAGCATTAAGAACTCAAGAGTAAAACTCAAACTGATAAATTCGAATAGAAACACAATGTAAATCTAATGAAAATAAGAATCCTAGGGTTTACATGTCCGAATACCCTCTAGGGGTTTAGCTCTCCATGGAGCGAGACACAAAACAAGTAATAAATTCATAAATAAGTTCCAAAGACATAAAGAATAACCCCCTTAAATCCGTGATGATGGTCTTGATGGGTAGTTTCCACGTCTGGATTGAATCCACTCCGAAGCTAGGTCGCCGATGGCTTCCTTGATGCTATGACGGAGGAGGAATCGATCCAAGTTGGTGAGGAAATCTTCCCAAAGCCGCAAAGAACTCCTTCCAAGCCATAGCCGCCTTGTCTCTCGAAAGTGGCCAAAAAGATCCCTAAAAATTATCACAAGGCGGCTTTTATAATTTGAATTCGGGGCTTTACGCGGGCATCCACACGGGCATCCACACGCCCGTGTGGAAATTCCACACGGGCGTGTGAAATACTTCTGCTACAGTACTGCTACAGTAAACTGCTTCAGTACTTCGCTACAGTGAATGCTACAGTGATTTTTCCCCCGAAGTCTTCCTTGGAGTCCACACGGTCGGGCACACGCTCGTGTGGTAGGGTGTGTGGCTTTCTATGCTTTGAAATCCTCAAGAACCTTCTTCTGCTTTGTACGGAAGCTGGGACATGGGTGTACTACTACCTTTGTGCCCTTTCGGTTTGTGTAATGACTTGTATTCCTCCGAAAGTTGGCAACACCCCCATGCATATGAACACAGCTTCTGATTGTGGCCTTGAAACGTGTCATCACACCCTATCTTTGCTTCTTCCTGTACGTCATGTCTCCAAAGCCCTGTTTGCACAAAAGAACACAAAACACACCTTGTTAATGCTAAAACCTGATAAAAGTGATGCTCAATGCATATAAACTGATATTATTGGTCATGGGTATCCTAAGATATATTGGTCCCTGCCTCCAGACCACCGATAACTAGTCCCCTACGAGGTCCCTGCGGAGAATTCTCTCGATGCCTTACACCACATATGACTGCTTAAAACCCTAGAGATCCCAAAGATATAACAAATTCCTAAAAGTAGATCCAACAATGTCTCCAGGTGAAAGATCCCTAACCCCCTACAAGGTCCCTGCGGAGAATTCTCTCGACACCTCACACCACATATGGTTGCTTAACACTTAGGGAATATGGAGATAGGAAACATCTATCGAAGAGGAAAGGGGACATTCCGCTATTACACGGCTCACCGTCTCAACCCTCTTTACTCTTGGTAATTCTAAACCTAGCGGTGATCTCTCTCTTCACTAGATTGAATAAAACATGCAAGGCAATTAACAACAGAATCAAAAGCACAAGCAAGCATTAAGAACTCAAGAGCAAAACTCAATGTAGTAAATTTGAATAGAAACACAATGTAAATCTAACGAAAATATGAATCCTAGGGTTTACATGTCCGAATACCCTCTAAGGGTTTAGCTCTCCATGGAGCAAGTCACAAAGAAAATAAAATAATGATAAACAAGTTCACAAGCCATAGAAAATAACCCCCCTAAATGCATGATGATGGTCTTGATGGGTAGCTTCCACGTCTGGATTAAATCCACTCCGAAGCTAGGTCGCCGGTGGCTTCCTTGTTGCTATGACGAAAAAAGAATCGATCCAAGTTGGTGAGGAAAGCTTCCCAAAGCCGCAAAGAATTCTCTCCAAGCCCTAGCCTCTTTGCATCTTGAAAGTAGCCAAAAAGATCCCTAAAAATTATAACAAGGTAGCTTTTATAAACTGAAATCGGGGCTTTATACGGGCATCCACACTGGCAATCACACGCCGTGTACTGTAGCCACACGCCCGTGTGAAATTTTCACACGGTCGTGAACAGTAATGGCTACAGCAACTGCTACATTGGATTGCTGCAGTGATTTCTCCCAAAATCATTACTCGAGTCCACACGGTCGGGCACACGCCCGTGTCGTAGGGTGTGTGGTTTTTCGTCCTTTGAAACCTTCAAAACCTTCTCCTATTCGCGCGCAGAAGCTGGGCCATGGACGTACTACTTCCTTCATGCCCTTCCGGTTCATGTGATTACTTGAACTCCTCCGAAAGTTGGCAACACCTCCATGTATGCAACATAGCTTCTATTTCTGGTATTAAAATGTACCATCACTCCCTATCTTTGCTTCATTTCTTATATTTTGCACCTCCAACGCCCTATATCCACAAAAAACACAAAATACACCTTATTAGTGATACAACCTGATAAAAATGATGCTTAATGTATGTAACATGATGTTATAAAATACATGTGTACAAGCACTTATCACTCAGCTCTATCATCGAAGTCCAAAATGACAAAGTCTACCGGGAAGATAAACTTGTCCACTTTTACTAAGACATCTTCAACAATACCCAAGGGTCGGCGAGTGGAGCGATCAGCAAGCTGGAGAGTCATTTGAGTTGGTTTGAGTTCTCCAAGTCCTAACTTCTGAAAGATTTTTTATGGCATCAAGTTAATGCTCACCCCCAGGTAAGCAAGTGCTTTCTCGTCCATCATCCCTCCAATAATGCATGGGATGATGAATCCCCCTGGATCCTTCTCCTTCTTTGGAATCTTATTGCAGATGATCGCATAGCACTCCTCGCTTAAGGTCACGGTCGAGACTGCCTCCAATTTCCTTTTATTAGTCAACAATTCCTTGAGAAATTTGGCATACTTGGGCAACTGTGACAGGGCTTCCACGAATGGGACATTAATGTGCAAAGTCTTGAACATCTCTAGGAACTTCTTGAACTGCGCATCTTGTTGAACCTTCTTAAACTTAACAGGATAAGGCAAGGTGGGAGGTACTCCATTGCTTACTCTTTTGCCTTCTCTTTCTTTTCCTCTCCTGATGCTGAAACAGAATCTTTCTCTAGAATCTCCACTTCAGGTTCCTCTTGAGTAACACTTTGCACTGGCGGTGGAAGTAATTCCAACTCCTTCCCACTTCTCATAACTATAGCCTTGAGAGACTCACAGGGATTAACTTTGGTATTACTTGGCAGAGAACCTGGGGGTCGTTCGGCAAGAGTCTTGGCAATCTGCGCAACTTGATGCTCAAGATTCTGCAGTGATGCTTGCTGATTCCTCATGAGCTCCTCATGCCTTGTGAGTCGGGCATTATTAGACTGGATGTATTTCACAAGGAGCGCCTCAAGAGTGGGCCGCTTCTGTTCTTGTGGTGGGCACCTTGAAAAGTGGACTGTGTCTACTATTGTTGTTGCTATTACTGAGGGCGTTGCTGCCCCTGAGTCTGCTGACTCCACGAAAAATTTGGGTGATTCCTCCACCCATTATTATATGTGCTGCTGTAGGGGTTGTTCTGGTATCTCTGATTTTGGCCACTAAAATCCACCTGCTTAGTAGCCTGCACCCCTTCAGAAGAACAACTAGGCCCGTCTTAGCCTCCCCAACTATCATTACTCAGAAGTTGAGAAGAAGATTGCACCTACATCATGTCCAATGTTTTGGAAATAGCCTCGACTTGTGTTGCCAGGGTGGTAAGCACATCCACCTCATACACCCCGGCTGTTTTCGATGGCTTGTTCCTCTCTGAACTCTACTGAAACCCATTCGAGGCCATGTCTTCAATCAGGTTTTGTGCCTCCTCAGGTCTCTTACTGCAGAAGGAACCCCCCACTGCCGTGTCCAACATCTGTTTGGTCACCACATTCAACCCGTTGTAAAAAATCTGGATTTGCATTCGCTCCACTATCCCATGCTGTGGGCATTTTCTCAATAAATCCTTATACCTTTCCCATGTGTCATACAGAGTTTCATATTCCAATTGTCGGAAAGAGGATATATCACTTCGAAGTTTGGTGATTTTGGTCCGTGGGAAATATCGGGTAAGGAATCTCTCGGCCACCTTGATGAGTGCATTTCATATATATATATTGCATGCTTTACCCTCATCATTATTGAAAATTTTGGCTTAAATTCTCCAAGTACGGTGCTATTTGAGGTATTCGTTGTTTGTCATGCAGATATCAAAGTCCTGAAGCAAGAAGAAGTGTTTTGGAATAATTTTAGAAGCTAAAGGACTTAGAAGAAACCTCATCAAGCTCAACACGGCTTGAGCACGCCCGTGCTGTACCCCGTGCAAATTGCAGGAGAATTCAGCCAAAAATCAGCACAGCCTGAGTTCGCTGAGCACGGTCGTGCAAACCTCAGCACGGCCTAAGCACGCCCGTGCTGTTCCCCGTGCAGATTAGAGGAATGTGAGTTTTTCTGGAGATTTATTTGGCCGTAATCTGCACGGCTTCAACACGCCCGTGCTCACATCGAGAAGACATTAAAACCCTAGAAACTCAGTTTCTAGGGGGACTTTTGGTGGGCGAACTAAGGGAGAAAGAAGGAGAAAGCTTTGGGGGTTCATCCTCCCCTTCATCAAGGGAATGGCAAGCTTATGGTAAGCCGATCGGGAGGAGATCTTACAACATTGTGGATCCTCAGACAACCACAAGAATGCAAGAAATTAGGGAGTTTTCAAGTTCTTGTCTTTCAATTTCTTTGGCATTGTCCTTGTTGGTTGTTATCATGAGGGGCTAAACTCTTAAGGGAGCCCTGGGGTTGTTTGTATGACGTTGTAGCTTGAACTCTTGATCTTTACTTGCGGCATTTATGAGTATCTTGTTCATTTCATTAAATCTGAGCTATTGGTTATTTTTGTGGGTTGTTTAGTGCTTGATTGCTTGGAAGTTAGGTTCTCTTATCTAGGTTTGTAAATCACAATCGATAGTTACAAGCAGTGAGAACGCAATTTAGAGCATCGGCATCGCTAGAAACAACACCCTTATAGCATAGCTAGGTTTAGAACTGAAGATACCTCTGATAAGTGCCGAGAAAGCCGAGCTAGTGAACGTAAAAAATCCAACCCCGAGGCCCCATCTCCTCCATCGAGTCAAACCTGAAATATTCCCTTGGTGAAATTCCCTTCCCTTAACCTCCTTGAAGTTAATTCAGAGTCAATTCCATCATCTTCTGTCTGGTTAGATATTAAGCAGGACGTTAGTATTAGAAGCTATACCAGTCCCTGTGGATTCGACTACCCGACCTAAAGGGTACACGTTACTACTTGTGCGACCCGGGCACTTGCGGATACGCAAGGGGCGTACCAAGTTTTTGGCGCCGTTGCCGGGGATTGGCAACTTCTGAGAATTCGGATGGTCTTAGTACTCTAACCGTTTTATTTTGCTTTTAGTTTCATTTCTTTGTTTTTGTTGTTACGTGTATTCTTTTTTTTGTTCTTTTGTTTTTCTTTGTTTTTACTTAAGCTGTTTATTATTTCTCTTTTTGCTTTGAGCCTGAAAGTTTTTATCTCATCTTTTTCTTTTGGTTTTTGTGTAGGTGCAGTGTATGACCCGGTGGAATTCCTCCCATCTTGCGTCTCCAGATCCAGATATTGAACGGACATTTCATCGGAGACAGCGACAGATTCACTTAAGAGAAACCGGGTCAGTGAAAGTTAGCATAGAGGTGAATCAAGAAGAAGATATGGCTAGAAATCAGAGAAGCATATCTGACTATGCTCGGCCTAACCTAGAAGGATCTGGGTCTAGTATCGTGCGACCCCCAGTTGCGGCCAACAATTTCGAGCTGAAGCCCAATTTTATCCAAATGGTGCAACAGATGTGCCAATTTGATGGCTTCCAAGATGAGGACCCATATGCCCATCTTGCAACTTTCCTGGAAATCTGTGACACCTTCAAGGCGAACAATGTCTTCGAGGATGCTGTTCGTCTTAGATTGTTCCCGTTCTCGGTGCGAGGGATTGCCAAGCAATGGCTATGTTCCTTGCCAGCGGGTTCTATTACAATGTGGGAACAGTTGGCCGAAAAATTTTTGACTAGATATTTTCCACCAGCCAAGATCACCAAGCTTAGAAGTGATATCTCCTCATTCCGGCAAGCAAAATCTGAGACACTGTATGATACCTGGGAGCGGTATAAGGAATTGTTGAGGAAGTGCCCGCAGCATGGAATAATGGAATGGATACAAATCCAAATATTCTACAATGGGTTGAATGTATCCACCAAGCAGATGTTGGACGCCGCAGCAGGAGGCTCCTTGTGTAGTAAGAGACCCGACGAGGCACAGAATCTGATTGAAAACATGGCCTCCAATGGATATCAGTAGAGCTCTAAAAAGGAAAAAGCCCGTAAAAACAGCTGGGCTTTATGAGGTTGATGTTCTCACCACCCTAGCGGCACAGGTCGAAGCTATTTCTAAGAGACTTGATACAATGTAGATTCAGTCTTCGACACAAAGTGGCAGTCAGGACAGTTGGGCAAGTCCAGCAGGGCCCAGTTACTCATCAGAAGGGGTTCAGGTGACCGAACAAGTTGATTTCATCGGTCAAAATCAAAAGTATTCAGGCAACCCCTACAGCAGCACCTACAACCCAGGGTGGAGGAATCACCCTAATTTTTCTTGGAAAGACCAGAATCAGGGGCAGCAGCGCCCCCTCAGCAACAGCAGACTCATCCTCAATTTTCGAGGCCTTCACCACCAGAACAGAAAAGATCTTCTATTGAAGCTGTCATTGTCCAATACATTCAAGCCAATGATGCCCGAATCTCAGGGCATGAAAAGATGATGAGGAATAAACAAGCCTCCTTACAGAACCTTTAGCGTCAGGTTGCACAGATTGCCAAGACGCTTGCTGAACGACCCCAGGGTACTCTACCGAGTAACACGGAAATCAATCCCCGGGAGTCCCTCAAGGCAGGATACTCTACCGAGTAACTGGAAGCCCCAACTCCACAAGCACAGCAAGAATCTCGACAAGAATTAGAGGTGGAAGTTCAGAATAAAGATTCAGGGTCAAGCTTAGGGATGAAGGCTAAGGGCAAAGAGAAAGAATTGGTAGCAGAGTACAAGCCTACATTGCCCTATCCAGCAAAACTCAAGAAGGACCAACAGGAGGCACAGTTCAAGAAGTTTCTGGAGATGTTTAAGACATTGCACATCAATGTTACATTCGTAGAAGCTCTCTCCCAGATGCCGAAGTATGCCAAGTTCCTCAAGGAATTGTTGACCAATAAGAGGAAATTGGAAGCAGTTTCGATGGTCACCTTGAGTGAGGAATGTTCTGCCATCATCTCAAATAAAATTCCCAAGAAGGAAAAAGATCCGGGAAGTTTCATCATCCCGTGCACAATCGGAGGAATGATGGATGAAAAGGCGTTGGCTGACCTAGGAGCAAGTATCAACCTCATGCCATTAAAGATTTTTCAGAAGCTGGGGTTGGGGGAACTCAAGCCAACTCAAATGACGCTCCAGCTTGCTGATCGCTCCACCCGCCAACCCTTGGGAATTATTGAGAACATCTTGGTGAAGGTAGATAAGTTCATATTCCCGGTAGACTTTGTTGTTCTGGATTTGGATGATCGGGCTGAGGTCCCCTTGATCTTTGGTCGACCATTTTTAGCTACTTCGCAAGCCATTATTGATGTAAAGGATGGTCGACTGACTTTGAGAGTGGGAGATGAGGAAGTGGTATTCAAGCTGAAGGAAGCTATGAGACACCCCATGGCATTTGATGATTCTTGCTATTTCCTAGACGCTACTAATGACGTTATTTGTGATTGTGTGCATGAAATTTGGCAAAAGGATCATCTTACTGATTTGCTAGGTGAGGAACCTCCAGATGAAGAGCTCATAGACCAAGAGGAAGCCATCACTGCTACACCATCGAGCATTGGTCAACCAGAAATGAAGGCCAAAAGAAGGAAAAGCAAGTTGTCAAAGGCCCAAACATGGTGGCAGAAGGTAGAGGAGAGAAAGAAACAACAAGCCTCTACCCCGAAACGTAACCCTGCTAATCTCCTCAGTTGTGGTGAGGCATTTTTAATTAATTCTTTACCTTCTTTAATGGACGGTTGTTCTGCAGGGCGCGAAGAAGGAAGGTATGTTTTTGAGCCATCTTGAGTTGCGACTAGACCCGTCAAGCTAGTGACGTTAAAAGAGCGCTTATCGGGAGGCAACCCGATTGGTTTTTGTGTTTTTGTTGGTTCTTTTGTTTGTTTTTGTGTTTTTGCTGTGTTTTGTTTCGAATTCGGCGTGTTTTTCTTCATGAGGGAAGGTTCCAAGCCCAACACGGGCATAACACCCCCGTGCTGATGGGGGTGCAATTCGCAGGTTTTTAAGATTTATCATTTCTAAACAGCACGGGGAGAAGCACGGCCGTGCTGTGGCCGTGCTGAATCCCTGAGCACGCTGCCCGTGCACGCGTCACGGACGTGCCGCGTTCTTCGTTTTTGTTGAAATTTTTTTAGCACGGGCACAACACGAGCGTGTTGAGGCCGTGCTTAGCGCGAAGGTCCCTCTCCCTGCGATTTTCTTCTTTTTAAATGCGCCGTTCACCCTTTCTTTCTTCTCACCGGTGACTCTCTTTCCTTGTGCTCCCATTTTCTTGCGTTTTTCGCGAGTTTTTCGTGGTTGTCGTGGTTTCTCGGAGTTTCATCGCTTCTACTCCTTCTTCAACATTTTGGGTAAGTCGACGAACCCTAGATTTGTGTTTTGTTTCCAAATCTTTGATTATATGCCGTTATTCTTCTTGAAAACATTTAAATTCATCTTTAGAGACATCTAGGGTGCTTTTGATTGAGTTTAAACAACTTTGTTCCGTCGAAGTTTGAGTTAGAATCCGTCGGAGCCGAAGCTGGACTTTGGCAGCACGGCCGTGTTCACTCAAGCACGGCCGTGCTCTGATTTGAGATCTGGAATTGCACGGAAGCACGGGCGTGCCTGTTCAGCACGCCCGTGCTCGTTGGAAACCCTTTTTTTTTAATTACACGGGCGTGCAGATTTGAAGCACGCCCGTGTTGCACTGTTGATCTTAACTGTTTTATATTTTTCTCTCAACAGATTATGCCGAGGAAGGCTATTACATCTGGCCCTTCTTCGAAGAGGGCTAGAGGGGAGTCGTCGACCCCAGCCGCTCCCCCTGCGCCAGCATTCAGTGCCCACATTCACCAGGAGCGCCACGACCGTTTGAGCGCGAAGCGGTTTGGCGAGATGCGAGTTATGGATTGGGAGGTCCTCCGCGAGGTGGGCTTGGAGGCAGACGTGCGCCGCTACCTTGGCGAGGGCGCCTGGACGCGGCTGCTTTCCATCACCGACCCCGTCTACCGGGAGCTGTCTTTGGAGGTCCTCGCGACCTTCGAGATGTCTCGAGGCCCAGTCAGCTACCACCGCGCCGGCACAGTTCAGTTCCAGGCGCTAGGCGAGCTACACCGCATGAGTCTGACGGAGTTTTCTGTCAGACTGGGTTTGTACGATGAGGAGTTCACCAGGACTCCAGAGTACGACGACCTCCTCGTCGCCCGACCACCCGGCGAGTCCCAGGAGGCCTGTTGGCAGCGTCAGAGCACGGACCGGGAGTACAACCCTCGCCGGTCCAAGGCCTCATCTCTTCGTCTCCCAGCCCTTAGGTACATTCATTTTATTCTCAGTCACTCGATCACAAGGCGGGAGACAGCACCGGAGTCGTTAGTCGCCGCGACTTCGACTTCCTGTTGAGCATCCTGGACGGATTCCAGATGCACCTAGGCTACGAGGTGGCATTTAGCATCCAGCATCAGGGACAGGACTCCCGGGTCGGCACCATTTTCTGCGGGTCCTACATCACACGGCTGATTCGAGGGATGGGACTCCATGCGGGCACCCGGGCGATGCGGATGGTAGGTGGCGTACTTCCTGTCTCCGTGGACACGCTCCGAGCGATGGGGATGCTGCGATCCACATCCATCTCCCAGGGTACCAGACACCAGGCCCCCCTGCTGCCAGCGTCCCTGATTCTCCTCCTGACGCCGCGGGACCATCATCTCCTCGCACCCCACGCGCTCGCGCTTCCACCCACATTCCGGACTCTCCTCCAGCGGGTTCTCCTTCTTTCCGGCGATGGATGATCCGCAGCATGCAGCGCTGGCCTCTTACCTCGACGTCACCCTGTCTCCACCTCCTCGCCATGCCGCTGGACCTTCTACATCCCGGAGTGTAGGCGTCGATACCACCGACCTTCCATCGGAGTCTGATTCCGATTCTGAGAGCGCCGGGTTTTGATGTTTTTTTTTCTTGTTGTTTTATTTTGTTATCGTAGTACTTTGTTTCTAGTGTGCTGTTTTTGTTCGCCTTGAGTCAGTTAGCAAGGGGAGTCCCCTACTAAACTGATCCCTTTTCAGTGAGTTTTGTTAATTTTTTTTATTTCCTGTCTCTAATGCTTGCATGTGTATCTCAGGCGTTATGAATGTCTATCTTGCCGGTTGTCTCAAACGACTCATCCCTAACTGGCGATCAAAACACGCCCTTGTGTGCCATGGAATTTTTCTTCGGCACCTCTCCCTTAACTTGGTGCAAATTTCCCAACTCTCACTTTTACTTGAAATCATTTTCTTTGTTTTGCATGATTAAATCTTTAAACATTGAGGCCAATGTTTCATTCAAGGGTGGGGGAGGGTTGTGTAATTGTGTTCTAATATGATTAGATGTTGTGCATGACTTAGGACGATCTATGAAATTTTTGGTTGAGAATTGCTAAGCTAGGAGTTTTTGAACATATTAGTGCACTTTTGTTGAACTTAAAGTTTTATTTTGTTCTTACTTTGGAAACCTTAATCTGAGCACTTAGCCTTTGTTGTTTTGTCACTCTGTTAGAGGAAGGGCTAGTTGCAAGGCTTTTGAAAAAGTTAGTTTCTGGCTCCAAACTCTAGCAATAAAAAGAAACATGAAAAGAAATTTTAAAACGAGAAAGAGAAAATAATTGTGACAAGTCGGATTCCTTTTGGGATGCCCTGTCAAATTTTGTGAGAAAGATAGTAGAAAGAGCTATCACTTTAGAAAAGCGAAAGCCGCACTTGAGTAGTCGGATCTTAGGCATCATAAATGTCATTTTTGATGACCTACCAAGTGAAATGGCTGCCTTTAGGGTGTATGAAGCTACTACCCAGCTTTAGGAGTCAGCAAGTGAAAAAAAGTGAGAAGAAAAAACTTGTACTAGACCCCCTCAAGAACAGTTTGACATGCTCCATGAGGCGACACACACACACGGTAGTACGGAGTAAGAGTAAAATATTTCACAAGCTTTCAATTGACTAAGTCACTAGTTCTCAGAAACTCCTTAAGCTTCAGTAACTCTTTTAATTTGTTGAGATCAGAGGTCATGCACTCATCACTTTATTTGGGGAATAAGGTTGCTTGAGGACAAGCAACAATTCAAGTTTGGCGGTATTTTATGAGTGCATTTCATATATATATATATTGCATGCTTTACCCTCATCATTATTGAAAATTTTGGCTTTAATTCTCCAAGTACGGTGCTATTTGAGGTATTCGTTGTTTGTCATGCAGATATCAAAGTCCTGAAGCAAGAAGAAGTGTTTTGGAATAATTTTAGAAGCTAAAGGACTTAGAAGACACCAAATCAAGCTCAACACGGCTTGAGCACGCCCGTGTTGTACCCCGTGCAAATTGCAGGAGAATTCAGCCAAAAATCAGCACAGCCTGAGTTCGCTGAGCACGGTCGTGCAAACCTCAGCACGGTCTAAGCACGCCCGTGCTGTTCCCCTTGCAGATTACAGGAATGTGAGTTTTTCTGGAGATTTATTTGGACATAATCTGCACGGCTTCAACACGCCCGTGCTGACATCAAGAAGACATTAAAACCCTAGAAACTCAGTTTCTATGGGGACTTTGGTGGGCGAAATTAGGGAAAAAGAAGGAGAAAGCTTTGGGGGTTCATCCTCCCCTTCATCAAGGGAATGGCAAGCTTATGGTAGGCCGATCGGGAGGAGATCTTACAACATTGTGGATCCTCAGACAACCACAAGAATGCAAGAAATTAGGGAGTTTTCAACTTCTTGTCTTTCAATTTCTTTGGCATTGTACTTGTTGTTTGTTATCATGAGGGGCTAAACTCTTAAGGGAGCCCCGGGGTTGTTTGTATGACGTTGTAGCTTGAACTCTTGATCTTTACTTGCGGCATTTATGAGTATCTTGTTCCTTTCATTAAATCTGAGCTATTGGTTATTTTTGTGGGTTGTTTAGTGCTTGATTGCTTGGAAGTTAGGTTCTCTTATCTAGTTTTGTAAATCATAATCGATAGTTACAAGCAGTGAGAGCGCAATTTAGAGCATCGACAGCACTAGAAACAACACCCTTATAGCATAGCTAGGTTTAGAACTGAAGATACCTCTGATAAGTGCCGAGAAAGCCGATTTAGTGAACGTCGGAAATCCAACCCCGGGGCCCCATCTCCTCCATCGAGTCAAACCTCAAATCTTCCCTTGGTGAAATTCCCTTCCCTTAACCTCCTTGAAGTTAATCCAGAGTCAATTCCATCATCTTCTGTCTGGTTAGATATTAAGCAGGATGTTAGTATTAGAAGCTATACCAGTCCCTGTGGATTCGACTACCCGACCTAAAGGGTACACTTTACTACTTGTGCGACCCGTGCACTTGCGGATACGCAAGGGGCGTACCACAGCTGCGCCCAGCTAGTAATCGAACCCGCCGGCAAGGAACTTAGCCATTGCTTGGCCCTTCCTAGCACCGAGAACGGGAACAGTCTTAGGTGGACTGCATCCTCAAACACATTGTTCGCCTTGAATGTATCACAAATTTCCAAGAAGCTTGCTAAATGTGCATACGGGTCCTCATCTTGAAACCCATCAAACTGGCACATCTGTTGCACCATCTGAATGAAATTGGGCTTTAATTCGAAATTATTGGTTGCAACTGGGGCTGAACAATACTCGATCCGGATCCCTCTACATTAGGCCTTCCATAATCCGAGATGCTCCTCTGATTTCCAACCATGTTTTCCTCTTGATTCACTTCAACACTCGCTTCCACTGACCCGGTCTCCCTAAGATTGACCTGCCTTAGCTTTCTATGAAACGTTCAAGACTTGCTAGCTGGGATGAACTTCCCCGGGTTATGCACTACACCTGCGTGCAACAAAGTGAAAATCTTAGAATTGGAGATTCAGCTCACGAACAAGAAAAGCAAAAATATCAGAAAAGAAATAGAACAGAAAATTGTAGAAAGTAAACGACTAGATTACTAAGATTGTGAGAATTCTTAGAAGTTGCCAGCTAACTGCAACGGCGCCAAAAACTTGATACATCTTGTGTAACCGCAAGTGCACAGGTGGTACAAGTAGTATAATGTACCCGAGGGTCGGGTAGTCGATTTCACAGGAACTGATATATCTCATAATACTATCTTCCTACTTAGTATCTAATCAACTTGAATTTGGGCGAAATGACTCTGACTTGAGAAAGCCAGAATGTGAGAGAAGATGAATCGCACTAGATTGAGAGATTTGGGATTGCTCAATGGAGGGGATGGAGCCACGGGTTGATCACTTGGTGCTACCGAACTTAGATTCTTACAGCACTTATTTGGAGTGCCTCTCATGGAGCCTAAATTCTAGAATCTTGTTGTGCTATGAGGAAGATGCATGTTGTGTAATTAAACCCTAAGTTGAATCCTAACTTCTTGCATCAATCGGGAAGATATACAAGCTAAGTCAAAATCAAGATCTCAAGGTAATCAAAACACTCAACAACCATCAATGAAGCCAACAACCAAAGATTTAATAAGGAAAATAAATACATCCATAAATGCTGAAATAGAAGAATCCAACTTCAAAATACACACACAAGTTCTCAACCCGGGGCTCCCAAGAACTGTTTAGCCCCTCATAAATTCAGACAACAAAGAAATAACAAAAGAAACAAATACAAAAGAAATCAATAACTACCTATTTTCTTGCATCCTTGTTGCCGTCTGAGGTTCTGATGTCGATAGATTTTCTCCTTCCGATTGGCCTACAATTCGCGCTCCGTTCCCTCTCCAATCGTTCCAATAACTATATCCGCTTCTCCCTTTCTTTTCTCATTTTTCCGCCATCTAAAAGTCCCCCAAACCCTAACTTTCAGCGTGTTTTAACACTCTCCCAATGTGAACACGGTCATGCTTTGGCCGTGTTCTAAGCTGTGCAGATTGCTGCCAAATAAAAACTCTGAAAATCTGTTGCCTGTAATCTGCACGGGGTTCAACACGGGCGTGTTGTGGTCGTGTTGAGTGTTGCACGACCGTGCTTAGAGACCCGAAGCCGTGCTGAATTTGGCTGAATTCTTCTGTGAATTGCACGCCTTGTGACACGGGCTTGTTGAGGCCGTGTTTAGCTTGGTGAGGTTTCTTCTAAGTCCCTTAGCTACCAAAATCGTTCGAAATTGTTTCTTCTTGTTCGGGACTTCAATATCTGCATAGAAAAATAGAAATACCTCAAATAGCACTGAAATGGATGAATTAATACCAACATACTCATGAAATAACGGGTATATAATGGAAAATATATCTATATGAAATGCACTCATCAAGTTTGTTAAAGATAACTCATGTCTTATTAAATTTCACCCCTTTGGTTATGTTGTGAAGGACCTCCGCACCAGGATACCACTTCTTACAGGAAACATCCACAATAATTACTATCCTATGCAAATTCCTTTCACATTTCGGAACCATATTGCATTTTGCTGCTAGTCATACCCCTCTCAATTTGTGTCATCAACGGCTTAGCCACCTATGTCAAGCCATCATGTTTCGCTTTCCTTGTAGTTTATTTTCTAAATCTAATGTAATAAAATCGTGTCCTTCCTGTTTTCAAGGAAAAAGCTGTCGTCTCCCATTTACTTTATCTACTCTAACTACCAGTGCACCTTTACATCTTATCCATTGTGATCTCTGAGGCCTTTCCCCGTCACTTTCTCTTTCTGGTCATAGATATTTTATTGTTTTTATTGATGATTATAGCCACTTCACTTGGATCTTTCCCCTTACTCACAAGTCCTAAGCCCTTTCTCACTTTCACCAATTTAAAACTACATATGAAAACCTTTTCTCCTCCACAATCAAGTTCTTCAGTGTGATGATGCCTCTGAACTTACAAAAGGTCTCTTTTCCAATTACCTCACTTCTCATGGCATTTCTTTAAGTCACTGAAAAACTTTTTCTTTTGCTGAAAAGTAAGACCCTTCTTAAGAACCTTTCCCGACAAATAGTTGGCGAAATCCGCAAACCAAGGTGTTTCCTCTTCTGCCGATCCGCCACGAATTATGTATAAGTGCTCTTCTGGAAATGAGTCATTAATCTCCAGCTGTGATGCCTTGTACCCCTCACAACCTTCTAACCTAGAGAGGTGATCAGCAGCTACATTTTCCACGCCCCTTTTGTCCTTGATTTCCATGTCAAACTCTTGTAGAAGCAGAACCCAACGGATCAACCTCGGCTTGGCATCAGTCTTGCTCATGAGATAACGCAAGGCCGAATGATCTGTGAAGACAGTGACCCTGGATAAGATCAGATATGGCCTGAACTTATCAAATGCGTAAACCACTGCTAGCAACTCTTTTTCTGTAGTGGTATAATTGTCTTGTGCGCTTGTGAGTGTTTTACTCGCATAATAGATGGGCTGAAAATGTTTATTCTTCCTCTGTCCTAGCACCGCCCCAATTGCATAATCACTGGCGTCGCACATGAGCTCAAAAGGAGCGTTCCAATCTGGTGTGATCAAAATTGGTGCTTGAGTCAACTTCTCCTTCAGCAGGTTAAATGCAGCTAAACATTCATCCCCGAACTCAAAAGATGCATCTTTTTCAAGAAGTTTTGTTAAAGGTTGAGTGATTTTTGAAAAATCTTTAATGAATCGCCGATAGAAACCTGCATGCCCAAGAAAGCTGCGAATTCCCTTCACGTTAGTTGGCGGGGGAAGTTTCTCAATCACTTCAATTTTTGCCTTGTCCACCTCCATCCCATCTTTGGAAATTTTATGCCCTAAAACTATTCCTTCTTGGACCATGAAGTGGCATTTCTCCCAGTTCAACGCCAAATTGGTTTCTTCACATCTCTTGAGGACCCTTTCCGGATTCTCGCGCACGGCTATCAAATGAGTCCCCGAACACCGAGAAATCATCCATGAATACTTCCATGATGTCTTCCAAAAGATCGTCAAATATAGCGGTCATGCATCGTTGAAAAGTGGCTGGAGCATTACACAGCCCGAAAGGCATCCTTCGGTATGCGAAAGTCCCGTAGGGACAAGTGAATGTAGTTTTTTCTTGATCCTCGGGTGCAATGGGGATCTGAAAATATCCCGACATACCGTCAAGGAAGCAGTAAAAATTATGCCCAGCTAACCTTTCCAACATCTGGTCAATGAATGGTAACGGAAAATGGTCCTTTCGAGTTGCGTCATTTAGCCTTCTGTAATCAATGCATACTCTCCACCCTGTGACTGTTCTGGTTGGGATTAACTCATTACGTTCATTCTTCACTACAGTCATTCCTCCTTTCTTAGAGACCACCTGAGTAGGACTCACCCACGCACTCTCAGAGATCGGATAAATGATACCTGCATCCAGTAGTTTAACTACCTCTGCCTTCACCACCTCTTTCATGTTTGGGTTCAACAGACGTTGAGGCTGGATCACTGACTTATAATTATCCTCCATCAATATTTTATGAGTGCAGAATGAAGGATTTATACCTTTAATATCAGAAATTTTCCAAGCAATGGCAGTCTTATGCTTCTTCAACATATTCACTAATTTATCCTTTTGAGACACGGATAATCCTGAAGATATAATGACAGGGAGTTTTGATCCTTCACCTAAGAATGCATACTCCAAGTGTTCTGGTAGTGTTTTAAGCTCCAGATCAGGTGGGTCTTCAATGGATGGTTGTAATCTTTTCCCCTTCTGTCTATCAATTTCCTCAAAGTGTTCAGATTCTTCTTCTGAGATTTCCTCTAAGCTCCCTTCTCGGATATGTGTACCTTGTTGGGTTTTGAGATTTTCTATGCCTTCCACCCCACTTTCTTTGTAGGTTCCATCGGTGACACCCAAAGAGAAAATTTCTTGCTCTTCGCCCTTATTAGAAGAATCAAATCGATTAAGGGCCTCTTCTAAACTTTCCTCTACTTTTCCCTTTGTACAACCCCGTGTTGCTTCTTCGAATTGAGTGAGTACTCTGAATAGATCACAATCTTGCCCCTTAGTAACTCTATGTGTATCCAGGTTAACCTTCCCCACACAATGGTTTATTTCAGCTGAATTTCGCAAGTAACTATGTGGAGGTGATTCCTTGGTGAACCAATTCATTTTCTGCTCAACGTCTCTCACCATTCCGGTTATCTTCTCAAATAGTTCTGCGTCGTTGATCATGATTCCTACAGGATTGATAAAGAGTAAAAAACCTTAGAATAGCGGAGAATGAAGAAACTTGATTATGTATAAGGAAATAAAGATTAGAATAATGGATGTACAAGAAGTGTGAGATAGAATGTACGAAAAATGACTAGCGAAACAAAGTGTAAAAATTCATAAAACGCCTAACTCCCCGGCAACGGCGCCAAAAACTTGACACACCCTTGCGTGTGTGTTCCGCAAGTGCACGGGTGTCGAAGTAATAAAGTACCCAACGGGTGGGTAGTCGAATCCACAGGGAGTAGACGATAGAAACAAAAACACTTCGCTAAGTAGCCAAAGAGAACCGATTGTTGTTGAGATTAAAAAGTGATTAAAAAAAGAAATTAAAAAACTGAAAGTTAAAGCTAGAGAGTAGGAAAAGATCAAGATAAGAATGGGGTACTCGGACACCGCTCCCCCTAGATTCCTTGTTTCAAGTGCAAGACTTCAAACACTCTTACTAAATGAAGATTTCAAGAGTCGTGGAATCTAAAGATACAAGGTCCCAAATCTAAGGTCAACCTTGACTAGTCCCCTACGAGGTCCCGGCGGAGAGAAGACTCTCGACGCCTCACACCACGTATGACTGCGCTATGCTCTAGGGATTCCGAGTGGTAAACCCTATTCCCAACTATCGATAAATCCCTTTGGTCCAGGCGAAAGATCCCTAATCACAAATAAGTCCCGGCGGAAAGGTCTCTCTCAACGCCTAACTCTCTTTGAGATCGGAGGTAATGCTTGGAATATGAAGGTAGGGAAAACCACACCGGAGGGGAAAGGGGACGCGTCGCTACCTCTCAACTCACCCTCTCAACCCTCTTCAATCTTGGTAATCTAATCCTAATGGTGATGGTCACTCGTCAAAAGGATGATTGGATTAACCCTCAACCCTAGTGTCACTCTAAGGGAGAAACCATTAAGCATACAAGATTGAAACTCAAATTTAAACTCAAATTGAATAAAAGCATTAAAGTCAATGAAACATAGGAAATCTAGGGTTTACAAGTCCAAGTACCCACTAGGGGTTTAGCTCTCCATGGAGCAATACAAGTTCATCAAAATAAATGAAGATAAGTGCAAGAAATCCATAAAGAAAAACCCCCTTAAGCTTCGTGTTGATAGACTATGGGAACTTCTCATTCTTCTTCAAAGAATCCCTTCCTCCAAGCCTAAGGCACACCTTGTCGAATCGAGTCGTCGAAGGCTCCCCCAATGGCTCTCCTTGGAAGGGAATGATGATGAAACCGGTGAAGAAGCGCCCCCAAAGTGTAGCAAGAACCTCCTGAACCCTAGCCGTCACCTCCTCTCCAAGTTAGAAGAAGATCCCACCAATAACGCTTCAGAACGGCTTTATAATTGGCCATCTCGAGGATCCACACGGGCGTGTGGAAATTCCACACGGCCGTGTGGAAATTCCACACGCCCATGTGGATTTTCTGCCTTGTGAAATCTTCATACTAATCCTCGATTTCGCCCGTTTCTTCTCCTGAGGTCACATGGACGGACACACGCCCATGTGAAAGGTCAAGTGGCATTTCTTGATGATGGGAAACCTTGGAGAGCTTTTGAAATCTTTGAACCAATCGGAACGAGCGAGCATGACTGCCTTCGTGTCCTTCTACAAGAGTTGTCTTGAAGTCTTTAGAAGTTGGCACATACCCCCTCGTTGGAACCCGATTTGTGTCTTGAACTTCATAATTGCACAAAAGATCTCCACTTGGCGCCATTCTGATCTAATCTTGCCTTTATTCACGTACCATGTTTCCACAACCCTAATTGCGTGAAAGAACACCAAAACACACGAAATTAGAGATAAAGCCTGAAAAATGTGATGCTCATGCGTGGAAAACATTTCCAGAATTATATACATGCAAGCACTTATCAAACTCCCCCACACTTAAGCTTTTGCTTGTCCTCAAGCAAAGTTCATACCATGAGAATTAAAGGTTGAGTGATGAAAATGCTTGGCCTTAAGTTCACCAAAAGTGTACAACGATAGTATTCTCAAAAAGGGAGAATTTAAACATAGATAGATAAAAACCACAACTCTAGCAAAAACTCAAATTACGAAGAAAATAAAATCTGAAAGCGTGAGTGTGTGTACACTTACTCATGCCAACCCCAGGGCTACGCTTGAACATTATTAAAACAAGGACTTATTTAGGAAAAAAGAAATCGGTGGTAGCTGCACACAACCTCAAAGGTAGCCATTTCCCAAGATGCCTCCTAGGCGGCTTTCACCCTATTAAGGTGGTAGCTCTTTCCACCAGGGAGTGTTAGCTTTCACGCAGCCTATTAGATAGCTCTTTCTCTCATTAGGGCATAGCCGTATCCGACTTATGAGAGTAGCCGCATACTGAGAATAGGTGGTAGCTCTTTCCACCCCAAGAACAAAGGAGCACCATTTTTTTTTTTTTTTTTTTTTTATTGCTCAAGAAAAATGAAACTAATGTCCTTTCACACTGAACTAGCGTTATCAGGGTTAACAGAGCAAGTAAAGTGCAAAAAATGCAATCAGACAAAAATTTTCTAAGTTTTTCGAGTAAACTAGAGCATGGTAACAACCGAAGTTTAAATTTCTCCTAAATTCGAAAAAATACACTCATGTTCCTTAGGGTGAACTGTCATTGGCTAGATGAGCATGAAAGTGATGATCAAAAATAAAGAACGTGTGCAGTGTGAACTCCCCCCCACACTTAAGCTGTACATTGCCCTCAATGTACTCATACAAACATGCAACATAAGAACGCAAATAAAAAACATGAGGGCGTGGGTATTAAAAACAACACTCCCCTGATCTCCGAGTGTGGTAGTTGAATGGAGGTGTGAAGGTGGGAAGTGGAGTTGTGTAGGGTTGTGAAGCTCACACGGCCGTGTGGAAATTCCACACGGCCGTGCCTATGACCATTTCTAAAAACCAAGTTGACAAGTCTATCTGCACATCACAAAAGGGGTTCAGTGGATTTCAACGAAAGCTACGATTAAAAGATTACAAAAAATAAACAAACCAAAAACAAACTGAAACAAGAACATGAAAAATAAAAGCAAGTAAGATAACTCTCAGAAGGTGAAACCTTTCTGAGTACACAAAGACTCAACAGAAAAGAAAATACAAGAAAATAAAAAGAAGAGCAAAAGACGCATCAAGCGTCGGCATCTGCTGGTCTGCTTTGGGGATGCTTTGGGGAGGCGTAGGGTGCTCGGGGTGGGGCCGGCGAAGTGGAATCGCTACCTCTCGCCATCAACCGGTGGAGTGAAGTGATGTGCGTCATCATCTCCGAATGGTACTCAGCCATGCGAGCGAGAACCTCGGTGTGGTTCGCCGCTCGAGTCACCCGCATGGCGGCGAGATCGATCCGGGAGAGTCCCCACAGCAGCCTCAAGTCTCGCCTATGCGATCCTGTGGCCGGAGGGGATGCGGGTGCCGATACCGGTGGCACCTCCTCGTCTCGCCGGGGTGTCCTCCACCTCCATGGGTGCGGGTTGTGATGATGGCCCCTGCCCGGGTCTCCTCCGAGTCTTCGTCTTCGTCCTCGAGACTCCTCGACTCATCCGGGAATGGAACAGCAAGTACGTACTGCCGGGGCGGCCCTCTTCACCATGCCCATCATACGCAAGGTATCAAGGCCAAGTGGGGAGGGAACAATAACCTTGTCGGCTCCCCGAACAAAGCATCAATCGGTCCCATTCCTCGGATGAGTCGGGTGATGTAGGGACCGAGAGAAAAGAACTCCTATCCGCGCGTATCGTCCCCGGTGCCTCGAAAATCAGCTACCACGTAACCCGAGTGCGGGGGCAGGCTTTGGACCATAGAGTATAAGTAGAGGAGGTCCAGCCGCCCCAATACGCCGGTCTTTGTCTCCCCGCCCGATAATAGACCTCCTCGGGATGGCATGAATGTACCTGTGGGCGGGGCGGAGGAGCGAAGACGCCTTGGTCAACCCGGGCTCGTACTGTATATCTCCACACAGCATCCGGCAAACCCGGCTTGGAGTGACGCGGAAAGGATAGTCGAATGGCAGCTGCGCGTACTCCTCCGTGTGGATGAAGTCTCGATCGTATAGGCCGAGGGCGACAGCAAAATCTGTCCAGCTCATGCTGTGGTACTGCCCAAAGATGCGGAATCGAACTGTGTCCGGCCGGTGGTAGTCGGTGTGGGAGCGATCAAACTCGAATGTCGCGAGGACTTCGAAAGTGAGATCGCGAGTGGCTGGGTCTTTGATGAACAATAGTCGCTCCTACCCGCCCACAGCAATAAGCTCACGGACCTCATCCGCCAACTCGGCTGCACGCGCATGTTCTATTGCCTCCAAAGCTTGCAAGTCGGGAATGCACGTCTGGCCAAACTTCAACTTCGAAAGTCGATCAAACCGTGCTTGATGTTCGGGCACGGCGAACTCGAATGGTGCGGGCGAGAGATCACGGGACTCCCGGACCTCACGGGCCTCACGAGGGCGCTTATGAGCGAGTTTCTTCGTTCTTGGGGCCATTCCTGTGCATAAGAAAGGTAAGGAAGTTAATTCAGAGCTTAAAATAGGTTCCCAGAATTCCACATGGCCGTGTGGAATTTTCACGCGGCCGTGTGTCTCCTCTTGTTACCCAAAAACAAAGAAACAGGCAATACACACGGCCGTGTGGAATTTCCACACGGCCGTGTGTCTCCTCCGGGAATTCGGAGGGGGCACCCCGATAATCCACACGGCCGTGTGGAATTTCGACACGGCCGTGTGGATCTTCGACCATGGCCAAAGCGCCATGGTGAATCCACACCATTTAATACAATCATCCACACATTTGAGCACAAGTGTTTTAAGCAATAATCTAAGTATTAAACACGAAAATAGCATGCAAAAACACAAGATTCAACGTCCACAACAACTAATGAAGGTTTCATGGCAAGAAGAGGGGAAGAAGGCTTACCGGAGAAGATGAGTCCAATCTAACAATGTAGTAACGAGTAAGGCCCACAAATCCCTTAAATAAGCGAGAGAATGGAAGGAGAAGAGCAACCGTCGCGACCTTTGAAGAGGAGGCGTTTGAAGATGAAGGGTTGCTGGGGGGGGATATAAAGAGAAAGGCTCCTTTTCATGTTTAAGTACCCCACACGGCAGTGTGGAAATTCCACACGGTCGTGTGGATTCTCTGTATGGCCTTATAAAACTCCCCGAAATTCCACACGGTCGTGGGTAATTTCCACACGACCATAGGGATTCTCTGTATTGTGAAGATTTGTACTAAATAAATCCACATGGCCGTGTGGAATTTCCACACGGCCGTGGGGACTCTCTGGATGAGAAAATTCCTTCACAATTTCATCCACACGGCCATGTGGAAATTCCACATGGCCGTATGCTTCCATTCTTCAACTCAAAAATAGTCCAAACTCTGCAGAAATTAATGAAAACACATGGAACGACTGCAGAAGTTGAAAACTAACACGTTTACAACTTAAAATCTCGCAAAATTCACAGGAATACCACCTAACTTGCCATAAACGATGAACACATAAACATGCATTACCAGCAATGAATCCACACACTACAAACTAAACAAAACACAAAAAATGCAGAAATAAAACTAACTACAACACAAGCAAAGAGTTTTTAAAAAATTGGGTTGCCTCCCAATAAGCACTTGTTTTACGTCACTAGCTTGACGTACCTGCCTCTCTAAACTCAAGGGGGGTCATGCAACAAAAATACCTCTGCACCTTCAGCACTAACTTCACCACCAAAATATGGCTTCAGACGATGCCCGTTTACCTTGAAAGTGCCTCTATCTGGATGAGTGATCTCAATTGCCCCCTGTGGTGATACCTGAGTTACGGTGTATGGCCCAAATCACCTAGATTTTAACTTTCCGGGGAACAGTTTGAGTCGTGAGTTAAATAACAAAACTTCATCCCCCACCTTGAACTCTTTCGGAGTTTTGATATGCTTATCATGCCACTTGCGTATCCTTTCCTTGTAGATTCGGGCATTTTCATATGCTCTCAGTCTCCATTCATCAAGCTCATTAATCTGGTGCTTCCTTTGTTCCCCAGCTCGAGGAAGGTTGAAATTCATTGTCTTGAGTGCCCAATAGGCTCGGTGTTCTAATTCAACAGGAAGATGACAAGATTTCCCATAAACCAGATTATAGGGTGTAGTTCCAATAGGAGTTTTATATGCAGTCCGGTAAGCCCACAACGTGTCATCCAACCGTTCCGACCAATCTCTTTTCCCATGTTCTACCGACTTGGTCAAGATCCTCTTCAGCTCCCTGTTAGTAACCTCTACTTGGCCACTTGTCTGCGGATGATAGGGGGTAGCGAGACGATGGTGCACTCCGTATCGCTTTAACACTTTTTCGAACTGACTATTACAGAAATGTGTTCCTCTATCACTAATAATGATCCTAGGTGTACCAAATCGGGAGAAAAACTTCTTGAGAAATTTAACTACAGTCCTCGCATCATTTGTAGGTAATGCTTGAGCTTCCACCCACTTAGATACATAATCCACTGCTACAAGAATATATTTGTTCCCATTGGAGCCTGGGAATGGTCCCATGAAGTCAATTCCCCACAAATCAAAAACCTCACAGAATTGAATAGGATTTTGTGGCATCTCATCACGCCGAGAGAGGTTTCCTGTCCGTTGGCAATTGTCACAACGAAGAACATACTGATGGGCGTCCTGAAATAGTGTTGGCCAATAGAATCCTGCTGCAAGTACCTTCCCGGCTGTTCTACCAGAAGCATAGTGGCCCCCGGTTGGGCCTGAATGACAGTGTGTTAAAATATTCCAGCCTTCTTCCCGAGAGACACAGCGTCGGATTACATGATCTGCACAAATCCGGAACAGAAAGGGGTCATCCCAAAAATAGTTCTTTAAGTCACTGAAAAACTTTTTCTTTTGCTGAAACGTAAGACCCTGCTTAAGAACCTTTCCCGACAAATAGTTGGCGAAATCCGCAAACAAGGTGTTTCCTCTTCTGCCGATCCGCCACGAATTATGTATAAGTGCTCTTCTGGAAATGAGTCATTAATCTCCAGCTGTGATGCCTTGTACCCCTCACAACCTTCTAACCTAGAGAGGTGATCAGCAGCTACATTTTCCACGCCCCTTTTGTCCTTGATTTCCATGTCAAACTCTTGTAGAAGCAGAACCAACGGATCAACCTCGGCTTGGCATCAGTCTTGCTCATGAGATAACGCAAGGCGGAATGATCTGTGAAGACAGTGACCCTGGATAAGATCAGATATGGCCTGAACTTATCAAATGCGTAAACCACTGCTAGCAACTCTTTTTCTGTAGTGGTATAATTGTCTTGTGCGCTTGTGAGTGTTTTACTCGCATAATAGATGGGCTGAAAATGTTTATTCTTCCTCTGTCCTAGCACCGCCCCAATTGCATAATCACTGGCGTCGCACATGAGCTCAAAAGGAGCGTTCCAATCTGGTGTGATCAAAATTGGTGCTTGAGTCAACTTCTCCTTCAGCAGGTTAAATGCAGCTAAACATTCGTCCCCGAACTCAAAAGATGCATCTTTTTCAAGAAGTTTTGTTAAAGGTTGAGTGATTTTTGAAAAATTTTTAATGAATCGCCGATAGAAACCTGCATGCCCAAGAAAGCTGCGAATTCCCTTCACGTTAGTTGGCGGGGGAAGTTTCTCAATCACTTCAATTTTTGCCTTGTCCACCTCCATCCCATCTTTGGAAATTTTATGCCCTAAAACTATTCCTTCTTGGACCATGAAGTGGCATTTCTCCCAGTTCAACGCCAAATTGGTTTCTTCACATCTCTTGAGGACCCTTTCCAGATTCTGCAGACAGCTATCAAATGAGTCCCCGAACACCGAGAAATCATCCATGAATACTTCCATGATGTCTTCCAAAAGATCGTCAAATATAGCGGTCATGCATCATTGAAAAGTGGCTGGAGCATTACACAGCCCGAAAGGCATCCTTCGGTATGCGAAAGTCCCGTAGGGACAAGTGAATGTAGTTTTTTCTTGATCCTCGGGTGCAATGGGGATCTGAAAATATCCCGACATACCGTCAAGGAAGCAGTAAAAATTATGCCCAGCTAACCTTTCCAACATCTGGTCAATGAATGGTAACGGAAAATGGTCCTTTCGAGTTGCGTCATTTAGCCTTCTGTAATCAATGCATACTCTCCACCCTGTGACTGTTCTGGTTGGGATTAACTCATTACGCTCATTCTTCACTACAGTCATTCCTCCTTTCTTAGGGACCACCTGAGTAGGACTCACCCACGCACTGTCAGAGATCGGATAAATGATACCTGCATCCAGTAGTTTAACTACCTCTGCCTTCACCACCTCTTTCATGTTTGGGTTCAACCGACGTTGAGGCTGGATCACTGACTTATAATTATCCTCCATCAATATTTTATGAGTGCAGAATGAAGGATTTATACCTTTAATATCAGAAATTTTCCAAGCAATGGCAGTCTTATGCTTCTTCAACATATTCACTAATTTATCCTTTTGAGACACGGATAATCCTGAAGATATAATGACCGGGAGTTTTGATCCTTCACCTAAGAATGCATACTCCAAGTGTTCTGGTAGTGTTTTAAGCTCCAGATCAGGTGGGTCTTCAATGGATGGTTGTAATCTTTTCTCCTTCTGTCTATCAATTTCCTCAAAGTGTTCAGATTCTTCTTCTGAGATTTCCTCTAAGCTCCCTTCTCGGATATGTGTACCTTGTTGGGTTTTGAGATTTTCTATACCTTCCACCCCACTTTCTTTGTAGGTTCCATCGGTGACACCCAAAGAGAAAATTTCTTGCTCTTCGCCCTTATTAGAAGAGTCAAATCGATTAAGGGCCTCTTCTAAACTTTCCTCTACTTTTCCCTTTGTACAACCCCGTGTTGCTTCTTCGAATTGAGTGAGTACTCTGAATAGATCACAATCTTGCCCCTTAGTAACTCTATGTGTATCCAGGTTAACCTTCCCCACACAATGGTTTATTTCAGCTGAATTTCGCAAGTAACTATGTGGAGGTGATTCCTTGGTGAACCAATTCATTTTTCGCTCAACGTCTCTCACCATTCCGGTTATCTTCTCAAATAGTTCTCGCTTCGTTGATCATGATTCCTACAGGATTGATAAAGAGTAAAAAACCTTAGAATAGCGGAGAATGAAGAAACTTGATTATGTATAAGGAAATAAAGATTAGAATAATGGATGTACAAGAAGTGTGAGATAGAATGTACGAAAAATGACTAGCGAAACAAAGTGTAAAAATTCCTAAAACGCCTAACTCCCCGGCAACGGCGCCAAAAACTTGACACACCCTTGCGTGTGTGTTCCGCAAGTGCACGGGTGTCGAAGTAATAAAGTACCCAACGGGTGGGTAGTCGAATCCACAGGGAGTAGACGATAGAAACAAAAACACTTCGCTAAGTAGCCAAAGAGAACCGATTGTTGTTGAGATTAAAAAGTGATTAAAAACAGAAATTAAAAAACTGAAAGTTAAAGCTAGAGAGTAGGAAAAGATCAAGATAAGAATGGGGTACTCGGACACCGCTCCCCCTAGATTCCTTGTTTCAAGTGCAAGACTTCAAACACTCTTACTAAATGAAGATTTCAAGAGTCGTGGAATCCAAAGATACAAGGTCCCAAATCTAAGGTCAACCTTGACTAGTCCCCTACGAGATCCCGGCGGAGAGAAGACTCTCTGATAAACGTCTAAATATACGTATTTTTTACGTAATTGTGTATATTATTTTATTATCTTTTTAATGAGCTGATGCCCTTTTTCGGTCTAAATCTCTTTATTTTGTGTTGCAGACCCTGAATAAGCCAAAATGAGCCCAAGAACATATTGATGAAGAAATGGACACCAAATACGTCGTTTTTGGGGCCTTACTGTAGCAGGGGTACTGTAGCACCCCGAGATAAAATTTCGGGAAAGTTTCTAGGTGGCTTACGGGCAACCTTACGCCCGTAAGAAAACACGAAAATTCTCCTTTTTAAAGGGCATTAGGGCATCATGAAGAGGGACTTTTGGCCACCATTCTCCACCATAATCTTCTAGGGTTTCAAGGCAAGTGGAGAGGGCAGATCGGAGGTGGAAATCAAGGGGAGAAGAGGGTTTGCTATCAAGGAGAAGATCTAGGAGCTTGCCGGCGCGGATCCGACAAGTTCTCATCACCACCTTCTAGTCTTCATCTTAGGGGAGTTTGCTTTGAGTTTTATCTTGTATTCTTTGTATTTCTTGCTTTCTCCTTTGTTGATGATGAACTAGACTCCCAAGGTCGCCGGGCATCCGGTGAACCTTAGGATGAACTTGCTTTGTATGGATGCTTAGATTTACATTCATGGTATTTGGTTTGTTTTGTGGTTCATGCTTGGTGTACTTTGATGTATTGGTATGCATGAGAACTCTGTGTATCGATTTCTAGGTTTTAGTAGGTTGCGTGACCATCGCCCTACTTTTGGACCCCCAAGCTTGGAAGGGATACATGTACAAATACGCCGTGACCATCGGGTATTTTGTACCCCTCCGGTATTAGGGTTGTGCCTAGTTTGTGCTTCAACCCTAATTTGAGGATTTCGTGCCTTTAATGCAATCGTAAGAGGATTTGGGCGGAAGGAATTCCGTATCAATACTCGTACTGGATTAGGGGCCAACTGCCGTGACCATCGGGTTGGCCTACCTGAGGATTCTCCCGGCCAAGAACCACCAGTGCCTATGTAATTCTAGCATCCTACTAGCTTTAGTAATCCCGAGGGGATCCTAGCCCGGGACCTCGCGCTTTCATTATTATTTGCTTCCTTGAATATGCTCATGTGGTGTGCCTGAGTCCATGTGTTTATAGTTATCTTTGTTAGTTTTCTTATCTTGTCTTAATTATCCTTCTTTGGTAGACTAGACAGTGCCGTCTAGGGGGAAGTAATAGCAGCTCTTGGGACCCCAGGGAATACGACCCTCTCACACGTGCGTGAGAGGTATTACTTGACGACCCGTGCGCTTGCGGACAATCGAACCATCAAGTTTTTGGCGCCGTTGCCGGGGAATTCCAAGAATGCTAGGAAAACCTCTAGCTCACTGCTCTAGTCATTTATCTTTCTTTTTGTGAATATTTGTTTTTGTTTGTGTCTTTCACCATTTTGTTCATATTTGTTTATTTTCCTTCTTTCTTGTTTACTTTGTTAGCTTTTTATTTTTAGTCTTATTGTTTATACAGGGCCATGGATTTTCAAGAAAATATGTTGGCCGCCAAAATCTATGCGCTTGAAGAACAAAATAATACGTTTTCCTCAAAGGTCTACGATCTTGAGAAAAAGATGGAATGTCTCTTTGCCATGAAAGCAAGCCAAGGCATTACACAAGAACCAAGACCTCAACAACCCCAAGTTCCCCAACTTCAGCCGCAACATCGGCAAGAGAGAAAATACACTACCGAAGATGTTCTGGCAATGTTTATGATCAGTACAGAGGCAAGGTTTGAAATAATGGACAGACGACTTGATGAATTCGGTACAATACTAAGGAATGTCCAAGCTTCAATCAAAGCACTTGAGGACCAAGTTGAGAAACTTGTTAGGGCAAATTCTGAGCCTTCTTTGAGCAGCCCAATGAGTAATATTGAAATTAACCTAAGCGAAAACCGGGCGGATATCAATCTCATGAGTGGGGAACAATTGGAAGATGGGGTAAAGCAAGACAATGAGGAGGTCATCATGGCTATAGACATATGTGAGGAAGTAGAGGAGGCCCCATCTACCACGTTTCAAGAAACTACTTGCCTCGAGATCAAGCATTCATTGAACCAATCGATAATCTTCAAGTGCAGAGAAAAAAATTTGGGAATTGTATGTGAATATTTGGGGAGCAAACCAATGTCATCTTTGAACCCACCTATGCCTGGCTTGAACAATTCCCAACCAAACCTTTTTCCATGGCGGCCCAAGCAAATTTTATGGGCCACTTTTGATCATTCAAGAAAGGTTGAGAAAAGAAATGTGAAAAGGGTGTTAAAGCGTCCAATTAATCCACCTATGCGAAGCTTGACAAGTTCTCAACCCAACTTGTTCCCTTGGAAACCCAAACAACACTTGTGGGTAGTTCAAGGAGATTTGACAATGGCCGAGGAGCAAAATGTGGGTAGGAGGTTGACGCCGTTCAAGGACCCACCAATGCCAAGATTGAATAATGCTCGAGCCAAGCTTTGCCCATGGAGGCCAAAAGGTAACTCAAGAATGGCCTCCAAACTTGCATCATCCCGGAAGGTAAAGTTCATATTTTTTGGTAGCTCTTATGCCACCTCTAGCCGGGAGGAACACACCATTTTCAAGCCTCCTTAGGTAAGAAAGAGGTACGTCGAGCTAATGACGTTAAACAAGCGCTTCTTGGGAGGCAACCCAAGCTTCCTTTCATTTCTTGCATTCATTTTCTTATTTGTGTTGTCTTATTTTGCTTATGTTTTTAGTAGTAGTTTGTGTGTAGTTGTGCTTTTCGTCGTTTTTCTTGTTTCTTTCGCCTTTTTGTTATCTTGTTTGTCATGTGGTTTTTGAAGAATTCTTGTTCTAGATGCATGCATGTTGATGTTTTGAGTGTTTAAATGATGTTTCCGGCCATATTTTTGAAGGTTTCATCAATGTTTTGTGTGTACAAAGTGTGGAGATCAAAATGTGCAACCTGAAAAATCCCGAGGACCATCCTTGCGGCCGGTATACTGACCCCTCGCGATTTTTCCCGAAGTTCTTGCCGACCATCCTTACGGCCGTAAGGATGGTCGGCAAGACCACGCGAATGAAGGTTTAAAGGGAGCATTTGGGGTTTTTACACTATTCATTCCTCTTCCCCATTCTTCCAACCTTTTCTCCCTCATTTCTCCACCGTTTTTACTCATTTTTTTTGCTCTAGTTTGCTCTCCTCCTCCTCTTTTCCATCTTGGTGACAAAAATTTGGAGTTTGAGCAAGCTTTTGGCCGGATCTAGCCCTTAGATTCACTCATCTTACTCTAGGGCAAGGGTTTGATCTCTCACTCAAAACCTTGGATTTTTCTTATTTTTGTGGATGAAATTTGATGGAGTTTTGTTGTTTGTTGTTTTTGAGGGTTTTGGGAGCAATTTCAAAGCTTTGTAACAATGTTTATGCTCCATTTACAAGAGAAGCTCTTGCAAAATCTTTTGGGAATTACTGTAGCAATTCTTGAATTCTTTCACATTCCCATCATGTTGAACCATTGCTTCTCTTGTATGTGACTTAATCTTGAATCATATTTGTAAACCCTTAGCCATGCTTGCATTATTGAGCTTTGGACACAATGATAATGATGAACAAAGAATTTGCTTTGATTTTGTTTTGCTTGATTGTTGTGTTGTATTAGTTGTTTGTTTTGTTTGCTTTTGTTTGTGTTTTTTTTTCTTTTCTTTTTGTGTGTGTTAGATGCCTTGATATGATGTTCCTTTCTATCTTGTAGGATGGAAGTAGGGCATCAAGCTCGCCTTCTCTCTCGATCATCTACTCGCATCATTGGTGGCTACCCCGATCTCTTGGACTTCAAGACTCATGTTTTGAGACTCGGGGAAGTTCATGAACCCTCTTATTATGCTTTTATTGCCTATATTTTTTATGCACTGCTGATTTAGACACATTGAGGACAATGTGCATCTTTGAGTGGGGGGTGGATTTTCAAGAACTTTGGAATTGTTTTAAATTGCATGCTTGACTCACCTATGACAGCTATGATCTTATTGTTAAGGATTTCCTAGCTTGGTAGAATGATAGTCGTGAGTTGTACGCTACATTTGCTTGAATGTAGTTCTGTTTCATCTTTAGTGTATTTATGCCTGCTCACTTTAACTTCCACTTCTGACACTCTAACCCATCTTATTGATTTTGTGTTAGGATGTTAAATTCTTCTTTCAATAGTCCTTTAAAAACTTTTGAGTCTCCTGTTTTTGCTTTATCCCTAAGTGAGATTTTTTAAGTGAGGTTTTTAGCAGGCTATTGATCAGGCGTCTTAAAAAAAAATAAGTGAAAAATGAGTCTATGTCAGTATTCCTCTGCTTGTAAAAGCATGAATGTGTATATGTAGATTTGTAGTCAAGTAAGTTGGGTGGCTCTTGTGCCTGGCCAGCATGTGCATCCTGCTAAAAGATTTTTGTGCAGTCTACGTTAGACGGACTCGAAAAAAAAAAAAAAAAAAAAAAAAAAAAATTTTGACCTTTCGGGCGCCTGAAACCTGTTCTATCTTCACTTGTTGTTAAAGTTCTATTTGGGAGACCAGAAGATTTTTAATTGACTATTGAGAGGGTCTTTAGCATTCCTAACACTAACTTCAATTTGTGTGAGGTGAATGGACATCCTGGGGTAATCCAGGGTGTGGAGATCAGTGTGGGAGTCAGCACACACTCACAATGACACTTTGGATGAAACAGAGCTGATATTGCTTGTCTATACACTGAACAACTCACTTCCTGATTTCTAACCATCTGTGCTAGTGACGCCCTGTACATTTGAGCTTGAGGTCGTATATTTGGCCATTTATCTTCTTGCCCCTGTTCTTCATGTTTGTTTGCTTGGGGACAAGCAAACGCTTAGGTGTGGGGATGTTTGATAAACGTCTAAATATACGTATTTTTTACGTAATTGTGTATATTATTTTATTATCTTTTTAATGAGCTGATGCCCTTTTTCGGTCTAAATCTCTTTATTTTGTGTTGCAGACCCTGAATAAGCCAAAATGAGCCCAAGAACATATTGATGAAGAAATGGACACCAAATACGTCGTTTTTGGGGCCTTACTGTAGCAGGGGTACTGTAGCACCCCGAGATAAAATTTCGGGAAAGTTTCTAGGTGGCTTACGGGCAACCTTACGCCCGTAAGAAAACACGAAAATTCTCCTTTTTAAAGGGCATTAGGGCATCATGAAGAGGGACTTTTGGCCACCATTCTCCACCATAATCTTCTAGGGTTTCAAGGCAAGTGGAGAGGGCAGATCGGAGGTGGAAATCAAGGGGAGAAGAGGGTTTGCTATCAAGGAGAAGATCTAGGAGCTTGCCGGCGCGGATCCGACAAGTTCTCATCACCACCTTCTAGTCTTCATCTTAGGGGAGTTTGCTTTGAGTTTTATCTTGTATTCTTTGTATTTCTTGCTTTCTCCTTTGTTGATGATGAACTAGACTCCCAAGGTCGCCGGGCATCCGGTGAACCTTAGGATGAACTTGCTTTGTATGGATGCTTAGATTTACATTCATGGTATTTGGTTTGTTTTGTGGTTCATGCTTGGTGTACTTTGATGTATTGGTATGCATGAGAACTCTGTGTATCGATTTCTAGGTTTTAGTAGGTTGCGTGACCATCGCCCTACTTTTGGACCCCCAAGCTTGGAAGGGATACATGTACAAATACGCCGTGACCATCGGGTATTTTGTACCCCTCCGGTATTAGGGTTGTGCCTAGTTTGTGCTTCAACCCTAATTTGAGGATTTCGTGCCTTTAATGCAATCGTAAGAGGATTTGGGCGGATGGAATTCCGTATCAATACTCGTACTGGATTAGGGGCCAACTGCCGTGACCATCGGGTTGGCCTACCTGAGGATTCTCCCGGCCAAGAACCACCAGTGCCTATGTAATTCTAGCATCCTACTAGCTTTAGTAATCCCGAGGGGATCCTAGCCCGGGACCTCGCGCTTTCATTATTATTTGCTTCCTTGAATATGCTCATGTGGTGTGCCTGAGTCCATGTGTTTATAGTTATCTTTGTTAGTTTTCTTATCTTGTCTTAATTATCCTTCTTTGGTAGACTAGACAGTGCCGTCTAGGGGGAAGTAATAGCAGCTCTTGGGACCCCAGGGAATACGACCCTCTCACACGTGCGTGAGAGGTATTACTTGACGACCCGTGCGCTTGCGGACAATCGAACCATCACTCTCGACGCCTCACACCACGTATGACTGCGCTATGCTCTAGGGATTCCAAGTGGTAAACCCTATTCCCAACTATCGATCAATCCCTTTGGTCCAGGCGAAAGATCCCTAATCACAAATAAGTCCCGGCGGAAAGGTCTCTCTCAACGCCTAACTCTCTTTGAGATCGGAGGTATTGCTTGGAATATGAAGGTAGGGAAAACCACACCGGAGGGGAAAGGGGACGCGTCGCTACCTCTCAACTCACCCTCTCAACCCTCTTCAATCTTGGTAATCTAATCCTAATGGTGATGGTCACTCGTCAAAAGGATGATTGGATTAGCCCTCAACCCTAGTGTCACTCTAAGGGAGAAACCATTAAGCATACAAGATTGAAACTCAAATTTAAACTCAAATTGAATAAAAGCATTAAAGTCAATGAAACATAGGAAATCTAGGGTTTACAAGTCCAAGTACCCACTAGGGGTTTAGCTCTCCATGGAGCAATACAAGTTCATCAAAATAAATGAAGATAAGTGCAAGAAATCCATAAAGAAAACCCCCTTAAGCTTCGTGTTGATAGACTATGGGAACTTCTCCTTCTTCTTCAAAGAATCCCTTCCTCCAAGCCTAAGGCACACCTCGTCGAATCGAGTCATCGAAGGCTCCCCCAATGGCTCTCCTTGGAAGGGAATGATGATGAAACCGGTGAAGAAGCGCCCCCAAAGTGTAGCAAGAACCTCCTGAACCCTAGCCGTCACCTCCTCTCCAAGTTAGAAGAAGATCCCACCAATAACGCTTCAGAACGGCTTTATAATTGGCCATCTCGAGGATCCACACGGGCGTGTGGATAGTCCACACGGCCGTGTGGAAATTCCACACACCCATGTGGATTTTCTGCCTTGTGAAATCTTCATACTAATCCTCGATTTCGCCCGTTTCTTCTCCTGAGGTCACATGGACGGACACACGCCCATGTGAAAGGTCAAGTGGCATTTCTTGATTATGGAAAACCTTGGAGAGCTTTTGAAATCTTTGAACCAATCGGAACGAGCGAGCATGACTGCCTTCGTGTCCTTCTACAAGAGTTGTCTTGAAGTCTTTAGAAGTTGGCACATACCCCCTCGTTGGAACCCGATTTGTGTCTTGAACTTCGTAATTGCACAAAAGATCTCCACTTGGCGCCATTCTGACCTAATCTTGCCTTTATTCACGTACCATGTCTCCACAACCCTAATTGCGTGAAAGAACACCAAAACACACGAAATTAGCGATAAAGCCTGAAAAATGTGATGCTCATGCGTGGAAAACATTTCCAGAATTATATACATGCAAGCACTTATCATCCTTCTTGGATATTCTATTTTATACAAAGGCTATCATTGTTTTGATCCTCTGACCTCTAAAATACATATATCTTAGCATATTAGATTTGTTGAAACCGACTTCTTATATAACAAATCACCTTCGCCAAACTCCTCTTTCCCCTCACCATCTCGAGTTAACCTTTCTCTTTCTCTTCCACCTATACCCACTCCTACACCTCTAACTCAACAAACCCCTTCACCATCTCCTTCTCCATCCCATTTACCTGTATCTTCTCCCTCACCATCACAACATCCGATAACTACCAGTAGCCATGATGGTACTTGCATCCTTCGTAATTTCCTTGACCATGTCACTTATAACACTATTATTACATCTTCTAATCCTAACCCCACATCTTTTACCCAAGCAAATAAATATCTCTACTGGAGACAAACCATGCTTGATGAATTTCAAGCTTTTCATTGTAATCCAAACTTGGTCCTTTGTCTCTCCTCCACCAAATGCTAATATTGTTGGATATAAATGGGTTTTTAAAGCCAAACAAAAACATGATGGAACCCTTGATCGCTACAAAGCTCGCCTTACTCCTAAAGGGTATTATCGATTTTTTGGAATTGACTATACCGACATATTTAGCCATGTCATCAAACCCACCACTATTAGCATCATCCTTACCATTTCTTTAACTCAAAATTGGCCGATTCATCAACTTAATGTCAATAATGCCACTCTTCATGGCATTCTTTCTGAACCAGTCTTCATGTCTCAACCCCCAGGCTTTGCTGACCTTCACCATCCTCACTATATATGTCATCTTCACAAAGCTATTTATAGTCTCAAACAAGTACCTCGTGCTTGGTTTCAGTGCCTTTGACAAAAACTTCTTGACCTTAATTTCATCTTCTCTAAAGCCAATACATCCCTTTTTATTCACTCTACACCAGCCCATACTACTTTTGTTTTGGTTTATGTGGATGATATCCTGGTGACAGGTTCCTCCCCAACCTTTCTCACTTCTCTTATACAAGACCTTCACACCACCTTTACCATTAAAGACCTTGGTCACATTCATTATTTTCTTGGCATTGAAGCACAATTCATATCAACTAGCATTCTCCTCACTTAAACCAAATATACTAAAAATATTCTGCATCGTGCTCAACTTCATAATTCTAAACCTATTTCTACACCCATCACCCCTACATTACCTTTATCAAAAAACCATGGGACCCTTTTATCTGACCCTTCTGAGTACCGTAGTACAGTTGGTGGTCTTCAAAACCTTTGCCTCACTTGTCCTGACATCCAATCATTTAATAAAGTATCTCAATTTCTTCATTACTCTATCGACATTCACTGAGCCGCGGTCAAATGGATTTACGTTGCTTTCATTCTATACCCCACGGAATCCTCCTCACTAAAGCCACCTCACTCAACTCTCTTACCATAAATGCCTACTCCGATACTAATTGGGCTGGTTGTCCTGATGATTGATGCTCTACCTCTATTTACTGCATCTTTTTTGGTCCAAATATCATATCTTGGAGTGCGACAAAGCAACCCACAATTGCTCGATCTAGTACTGTAGATGAATACAAAAGCATTGCACTTGCTCGCCGAACTTTGTTGGATTCGATCATTACTCATTGAAATTGAACTTTCTCATCCCACTCCTATTCTTTGGTGTGATAATCTTAGTGTCGCTTTTCTTCTACAAACCCTATTTCACATGCTCGAACTAAACACGTCGAGATTGATATCCAGTTTGTTCGAGATCTTATTGCTAAGAAGACTCTAATTATTCGGTATATCCCTAACTCATCTCAAATTTTTGATGTTCTCACAAGGCCTTTATCTATCACAGATTTTTCTTAACTTCGAGACAAGCTCACGGTTTTTCACTCATGAGTTTGAGGACGGTTGTAATCACATAATATGCTATGTCATTATTTAAGAATTAATCAATCACAAATTTTTTGGTATGATTGAGAATCAATCAATTATATATTCTTGGTATGACTTGATCAATCAATCATATATTCTTTGGTATGATTTGAGGATTAATCAATTATATAAAGATAACAATTGTAATATTTCTATTATAAATACTTGACTCTTGTATAAATATGTATATGATTGTATTATTAAATTATCAATGAAAATTATTTCTCTGTTTTTCAATTACTTTTCAAATGAAAAATGAAATCCATAAACCATTCAAAACGCAAGATGCAAACATGCCTACGCTCAAATTGGATTCTGCAACTTCCTTTGACCACTCCAACCAACCAGAGTTATGATTCACAAGACACAAGCAAAGTATTACTAAATAATAATGTAAATATAGCCAACCTAACATCAAAAATCTAATGAGTGCCTATAGCCAGCTTTTCCGACTCAATGCAATGGCGGCCTTCATTCCTCGTCGCCCAAACCTCGATCTTTTTCTTTTCAATGCCCTTTGGTCTTATCCCAGAATATAATTATATTGCATCACACCAAATTAAATGATTAGTGATGATTTACTATGTGATGCATTCTCAACATGTCACAAAAATGCTACAACTTGACCAAAATTGAAAATCATCACTCAATTCCATAAATTAAATATTATACATGACAATATTTGAAAATATCACATAGAAGCGCCACATAATGTATGATGCCAAAATTTTCCGGTAATTGGCGATGAAGAGAAATATTTTTAGTGACACTAATAATAGTTTGTGACACTCATTTCGTCATCAATGTATTGTCCAATTTGTTGCAATTATTTAACGTTATGTTTTTACACAGATTTTAGCATTGTATCACTAATGCCATCATAAATTTTTTTCTGACCATTTGGTTTGGTCACGTATGTTGTAATTTTTTTCTTGAGATGTATATATGTCATTCAAATATAAGTATTTGTGAAATATTATACGTAATGATATTTGAAAATGTCACATAGAAGCGTCACACAATGTGTGGCGTCAAATTTTTCCTTGAAATGGGGATAGAGGAAAATATTTTTACTACACTAACAATAGTCTGTGACACTTCCCATTTCGTCATCAATGTATTGTATTTCATGTGATAATTATAAGGCCTCATTTTTCACAAATAGTTTTTGACATTATATCACTAATACTTGTGTGACTATTTTTTGTTGTCTTGTATGTCTTAATTTTTTTCATGACATGCATTTATATCACTAAAATATACGTATTTATGATAGTCTATGATGGGTATGGCCGAACCAGTTTTTCTTATATGTTTAACTTTATCATATTTGTTTAATTAATGTATGACATTAAGTTTTCATCACAAATGAGTTGTCATTTTTATTCTAATGTGAGTAATAATTGTTGAAAGGAGAAAAAACCATTGGAGGTCTATGATGGGTATGGACGGAACCAGTTTTTCTTATGTATTATTTGGAGCAATCCAAACCAATTTTTTAGCAGTGATATCATGTATTTGGTTCTAAGGCTTTTTATACTTGTTGTATCAATTTTTAATAAGAGAGAATAAGAAACATCTATTTATTTAGTCGTGGATGTAGGCCACATCCATTGATAAAGCATTCATTTACTAAAAAATATATCATATGTTTAAATTTTTGTACAAAAGAGTACTTGAATAGGAGTATAACATCAGTGTATATATTAGTTGAAACCACCGATATTTGTCTTTAATTTATTTCGATTAAATTTGTAAAATTTTTGTTTTTACTATAGAGATACCGTCCATTAGAAATTCATTAAAAATACAAGAAGTGTATAGTATTTTAAAAAGACATATTATTACTAAATAATATTTAGTGGTTAATAAATATGCCAAAGCGAACCCAAATCAAAAATCCGCCTAAGTCACCAGTTCACCTGTTCAATTGGGTAGGTCACCAATTCACTTTTGATTTTTCCAAACCAAAATTTTTTGTCAAACAAGATTAATCTTAAGACCGGTTCTGGATCAAAAAGGTTTGACCTACCATTCTAATTTGGGTTTGAAAACCTTGGTAAATAATGCTTGATTTTTTTAAATATATTTTTTTCATTCTATTTCATATTTATATAGTTAGTGAAACAAAAGTAAATTATAATAATATTATAAAATTTAACTTGAGATTGACATTAAAAGTTATAATTAATTACAAAATAAAATGACATAGATAATTATTATGTATGACACATGTAAAAAAATAATAATTTATGTTATAAATAGGAATTATATCCTAGATAATAGGATGATAATTAAAAACAATTAGGAATATAATTTAATTAATTAATTTACTAATTTATGTAAATCATTTAACCCATTATTTTGTATATAATTAATTTGCAAAAGTAGCGACAATTGTGGTGATGTGTTTAATGTCATCAAATATTACACGTGATGAGAATTTTAAATTTTGTGACGCTAATTGGTGCGTTTGTTGTAGTGTTGCCATCCAAAGTTTTTGCATATATCGAATATGTCATAGTAAAAGGTTTATTGATCTAAATTATTCGCAAACCAAATTAGATTGTTTAACATTTTTAACAATAAAATTATTTAGAATTAAATCCTTGTAATGTTCAGTAACAGCATCGATCTCATGACCGAAACATTCCTTCTATGCTTGCAAGGTAGACCCATAAGAACGTCTCTGTTTTTCACATACATTGCAGGGTCATTTTCAAATTTTGCCTCCAACTTTCCAACACAAATCCATTGTGGCAAACATAGAGTTTTCAATAACTAGTATGTGTCAAATAACGTTCACATTACTGCTTTGAGAATCACTTATTGAATCCCATACTTCCCCAAACACATTAATGTCCTGTCAGCATTCCAAAAAGCAAATAGATTTTAGTCCTAAGGTGACCACAAAGAAAAATGAGGACAACATTGCTACTGTGGGGTCATCTTTCACTATTTTACCAAGAAATGCTTGTCTATCCCTTAATTCAACAAAAAGTCCTGAAGCATGAACGTATTTATGTTTCATTATTTTTAACAAAACAGAATAAATTATAATTCGAGAACATCAAAATGTTGATGCATAACAAATTACACTTGATTATTTAAAGCATTAATTAACCAATGTAACTAAAAGGAATAAATTTCAACTAGCATCATTTAATAAAGTGGTTGAAGTTACAATTATCACCATAAATTTGATCCTAATATTTTGTAACACTTTTTAATTCTAAGATACCAAAATCCAACACCGACATTATTCTTCAGTGCACTGCAACATGTCTCTATTTTAAATTATCATGCACCCATTTGGCCAGGCTGATCCGAAAATTCTAAGAAAACGCCTTGATATAAAGTTTAATAATAATTATAATCATAATAATGATGAAAAAGATATATAGAAATATAGAAAGACAGAGGATAGGATCCAAAAGGGAGAGAAGATGCAGAATGGGAATGAAACCACAAGGCTTGCATGTGACTTGAGATGAGAGAGAAAGATAGATAAATGAAAATGGTTCGAAGACAAAGCAAGAAGAAATTGTGGCTTGCCAACACTCCACATGGGAGAGCATGATTCAACTCCATGACACATGACTCAAGTCCATAACACAAGCCACACTTCCTCCACAAAACTTCTTCCTCTATCTCTCTCTCTCATCTTGTCCTTTTTCACTGTTCATTAATGTATGACTCCGTTGCATTCTTCTTCTTTATATGGGTCATGAGCATCCACTAAATCAACATTTTGCATTCTTTAAACATATGGCTACATGTACCTTTTATGCTTTGAAGATGCCATCAATCATGCATATGCCCAAGAGAGAAGCTGTTGTCAAGCTATTATTTATCTACTATTTACAAGGTGTTTTCCTAAAAGAACGTTCTTTCATCTCTTTGGATGTTGCATTTTAGATCAGACAAATACATTCTGTTCCTTTCTCATATGCTTTGAAGCTTTTCATGTAAATTACCACTTCCAATTTAAATATGTTCACATAACAAATAATGCAATGAGATAAAAAAAAATTGTTTTAATGTACCTACGTTTAATGACTATGAGGAAATTATTTAAAAAACAATATTTTTAAATAATACCTAAATAAACACGGTTGATGTTTTCATCATAACAGTAAGTATATATTTTGATTAAAATAAAAAATTGAATGGAATTCCAGAGGTAAGAAATTAGATTTAAAAATTAATGTCAATTATGTAAATATAATAAAGTGTTCTGGCTAAATTTGAAAGCAGAATTGAAATTATCCCAAATTCTAGAACTTATAAATAATTTAGAAAATAATGTATCATATAAATAATTTGATCTAAATAATATGAAGAGTTTTCATAAAAATAATAAAATTATCGTTATAACTTTGATGACAGAATTGTAAATTTTCATTGTTCATTGTAAACATAAATCAAGTTTTGTAGTCTTTTAATTATTCGCATTAAGTATATCAAACCATTGAATTATTAACAGAATAACTTGAAGTGGGGACAAAGTTCTTGAAAATAATGTATTTAGCTAAGTAAACATGATTATTAATTAATATTATTTTTCAAAGTAACTATTAACAAATATCAATTTTTTATTTCCAAAAGAAATAATTTAAATCACATGATATTTCTTATACTTATATGTAGCTCAAATTAACTTCAAAAGTTCATTCTCACCTAAGTTCAAATATTAAAACCTAAACCAATTTATTTTACTCTTTCAATTTTATTAAGTAGTGTACATGAGTATATGACAAAATAAAAAATTGCCTGATTTTTCTAATAATATCAAACCCAAACATCAAAGAAAAGTTTTTTTTTTTTTTTTGCAATATAGAAGTCAATTTAAAATTGAAAGTAAAGTTATTTATACAATGAGCTTTTAGAAACCTATATATAAATGATAAGATAAGAACAACCATTTAAAAATAAAATAAAAATCAGATAAAAAATAATTTATATTCAAATTTTGAACAATATTTTGCATTGAAATCAGCATTGTAAATGACAATTTCTTACCATTGCACAAATATATCATAATCACAAAATCAACCGCATATTACAGTTAATTACACAATCACAAATTTAAAATAATAAAGCCTAGGCGGATGTAGCTTGAGTAACACCCAATTACTAATACTAGATCATAATAATTGAGGTATCATAACTTTTATATTTACCAAAATCAAACAATTCTTTTGAAGATAACATCAAAAGCAATAAAAAAAATTAAAATAAGCTCACAATTAAATTAAAAAAATAGGCCTCATGAAATTAAACTGTCATGGAATACATAAAAATAATAAAATTAAAATATGAAGAAAATAAGAAAGAAGAGCGAAAAGAGCATAGAGTTGCTTCCAATTAAATTTGGTTGCATAAAAAGTTTTGCTTTACTTACACAAAACTTAAATAAAAAAAAAAAAATAGTTTAAAATCCAAAATATTTGGTTCAAATACTTATAATTTAATTTTAAGGATTCAGGTTTAGAGTTAATTTATTTTCTCAGCCAAAATAAAAATTTTTAATAAGCAAACAATAAAAAAAAAAAACACAGTCACATCGGCACGTGGGGGGACGATTCCTGCCAGATAATCAAACTGCTCCTGCGACTTCCCTTTAAAACCGTTGAACCCCAACTTCCCTCCTTTCTAATTCTCCCCCCGCTCCCTCACAAATCTCTCTCTCTCTCTCTCTCTCTCTCTCTCTCTCAAACAGCTGTTCTTAGCTGTCCTTCCTAGCCCAATCTCATGTGATCCCCCCTAGCCACTCTCCTTCCATTATACCTCCCTCCCTACCAAAACAATCCTAATCTCGCACAACAGGAGCTGCTTTTCCATTCAAACCTTAATTGCTCAGCATCTCTTCATCTCTCAATACCTATTGACTATAAGTCTATACATTGTTATTATCTCTTCTTTCTGAAATTATTAAATCTCAGATACAACATGGCGCAGTTACCTCCTAAAGTGCCCAGCAACTGGCCTAGCTTCGTCCATCAGCGAGCTCCCTCCATGGCCTCTTTCCTGCCCCCAGCTCCACCGCCATCATCAGGCAATCACCCATCTTGGGTCGATGAGTTTCTTGATTTCACTTCAGCCAGACGTGACGCTCACCGGCGCTCAATGAGCGACTCAGTCGCATTTCTTGAAGCGCCAATGATCAGCAATGACTGTGGGGGAGCACCAATGCAAGAATTCGATCGCCTCGATGAAGATCAGCTCATTTCGATGTTTCCAGACGATGTGCCGCCGTCGTCAGGCGCATCCGTTGCTCCGTTATCATCCTCCATTCCATCATCCCCTTCCGATCACAACAGCATTAACGAGGAGAAGCCTTCCGAGCAGCAATTGGTTAACGAGTTGGAGGAGACGCAAAGCTTCTGCAAGTCTGAGCCACAGATAAACCAAGCTGGACAGACTGCAGCAACCTCACCTGCTGATCAAATCATTGTCGATCCTAAAAGGGTCAAAAGGTGAATTATCAATTTTTCATTCTTTTCTCAATGTAGCTGGCTCTTACGTACCAGAGAACTCAATTGTATATATGTTTTCTAACTGTGGAATTAGGATATTGGCCAACAGGCAGTCCGCACAAAGATCTCGAGTTAGAAAACTGCAGTACATTTCCGAGCTGGAGCGCAGCGTTACATCATTGCAGGTAGTTCAAGTAATCACTAAAATTTACAAGAAAATCACTACTAATGGAGACTATATATATGTATATATATTTTGAAGACTGAGGTTTCGGCATTGTCTCCTCGGGTGGCCTTCCTCGACCACCAGCGTTCAGTTCTCACAGTTGGCAACAGCCATTTGAAACAGAGGATTGCAGCTCTTGCCCAAGATAAAATTTTCAAAGACGGTGAGTATTTGCAACACTCACGTCCGCATCAATAATAATCTAATCTCGTTAATTATTTTTTTTTCTTTTAATTAAGGGAAAGATACATTACTGAAATTGTGCGAGTTGAATGCAGCTCATCAAGAAGCACTGAAGAAGGAAATAGAGAGATTGAGGCAAGTGTATCATAACCAAAGTCTAAAGAAGATGCCTACGGTGACTGCCGGAGACTCACCGGAGCACACCAACAAAGAGCTCGTGAGCTGAGCACGTGACTAATTGGCGGTGTTCAATTTGCAAATAGGGGGAGAGGGTGTGATTTTCTGCTTGTGATTTTATCCTCTGTATTCTATATTCCCATTTTGTTTTTAATTTTAAAAATTTAAGATTTATTCTTTGGAGAGAATGGTGGTGTGATTTTGTGGTTGCAATTGTGTTGGCATGCATGAAAAGGTATGCCTAGTGGATTTTTGTATCATTTAAAAGGTATTTCTTTGTGGGTTCCTTGGCAACTATTATGTCATGGGTTCCTTATATTTTTATGTTTTTTAATTGAACATAATCAGAGAGTAAATAGAGAAACTATTGAAAGATGGTGAGGTGCTGTTGTAATATTTTTTACTTTTAGTTTTAGGAATTTAATTATATATATCCTCATATTTTCTTCATTAGCTAGTTGTTATCATCACGTTTATTCGAACTAGGCAGCCATTCATAAATGAACATGATATTAGACGTGGTTTTAATTATATTCTGCGTGTGTTAATGGTCGTGCTAATTTAATTGCATTTTCTTTAGTTGTAAACTCAGTTTAGATTTGTAAAGTAATCATTGAAACTCATTTTTCATTGTTTAGGGTTTAGGTTGATTTACTTATCTTGAGATATTTATAGACTTTGTACACTCAAAGGTAGTATTAAGCTATTATATAGTGAGAAACTAAACATGATGGCAACTTTGTTGAGCAAATAAGTTAACTAAATAACTCAAAGCTGAATCTCTATTATTAAGCTTATGAATTTATTTATTAATAATAGCCGGATATAAGACAGAGAGATTAGTTCTGTGAAAGAAATTCATGGTGTTCGAACAATTCCTATATAAATTGAGAAACTAAAATATAATATATAGTATAAATTTGAGTATTTTTTTGATAATTTGCCACTTGCAAGAACTTGCACTTTCATAACATTTTAAAAATTTGTTACACGAGAAACTTTTGGAGACATGATCACATGCGTCCAGGGGACCAAGAAAAAGGCTACATATGGGCGGTCCCATGCATCCAAAGATGCTACTATAAATCTATTATATAATTTTGGCAATGGTGTCTGCTCATCTAATGCTAGCTATGGTCTTTCGTAAATTTTATGTAACTAATAAAAACAACTTTTCTGTGGAAAAAAACCCACTTTTCCACTAAATGACATTAATTTATATATGACATTCTATAAAATGTGATATTTAAATTTGTTATAATTTATTTTCCTTTAGATATTGTTTTTTAAAATGTTTACGTAAATATATTTTTTATTATTATTTATAAAAATACGTAAAAGTACTGTATATACACTTTTTTTCAAATTTTAAATTTTATATTAATATTATGAAAAATTTATATTGATGTTATAAAATATAGATTTTATATTAATTTTTATGCTTAAATCATTATAAAATTTTAATTTAAATTTTTTCTTACAACCTATTTAAATATCACATTTATTCATACTAATTTTACTTTGTTTTTCTTCTACAAATTTTAATAAAAAAATATTTTAGTTTCATTTTAATGATGATGAATAGGACTTACTGAAAACATATATTATACTCTAATAAATAAAAATAGTTACATATCTTATAACAACATTACAACAATTATACTATCTAAGATATATTAAGGCCCACTAGTGTGATGTTTCGGTTTTTCCGAGTTTGTGCCGTTGTCTAAACTGTTTAGACAACAGTTGTGTCTTGAGTCTTTGGTGCACTTTTAGTCGTTCTGGACTAAAACACCATTCCCAGAGCAAGTATGCATGTTCTTGTGACTGTGCACTTCATGGGATAATTTGGATTTTGTTTTTAACAGCCTGTAAACTGTACAGGATGAAGCACATCCGTGCTTTCGAGGCATGTTAGTGAGTGCACGACCATGTTAGGAGCAGAGAAGCTGTGCTTTCTCTCCCTGATCTTCCTGTAAAGTGTACAAGTATAAGCACTCCCGTACTTCCTACTTGTGCTTCACTAGTGAAGCTCACCCTGTATTCCTATAAAGTAAACGGGGCAGAAATAAGCCCGTGCTTTCTCCCCTTGCTTGTGAGTGCACAGGCAAGGGCTGAGAAGCATGCATGTATCCAACCCGTGTTCGCCTAGGGATATTTAAAAGGTCCTGAACTTAAGCCATAATCGCCCGATTTTTTTCTTCTTCTTTCTACTTTCATTCCCTTTGCTTGACCTTCCTCTCTCCCTTGGTTGAAGATCCATGATGGTAAGCTCTTCTTCTTCTTCCTCTTTTCTCCTTGTTTTATATTGATTGGATGAGCATGCTAGCCCTAGGTTTTAGATCATATGATACACCCTTTGCATATCCGTAAGTGCATGAGTCGTACAAGTAGTATGATATAAAAAGGATCGGGTAGTCGAATCCTCAGGGACTAGTATAGCTTTTAATACTTTCTCTCTTTTAATATCTAATCGACCACAAATGACGTTGGAAGTGGGACCAAAGTCTAGAGCGAGTGTAAAGAGAAGGAGGAGAGCACCGAGAGAATTCCTAATAAATCACTCAATTAGTGGTAGGGCAATGGGTTAATCCTTTAGTTTCTAGTGTATTCAAATACTTGCAATAACTATCAGGTATGTCTCGTGATTGGATCCGCAAGTGCACGGGTCGTCAAGTAATACCTCTCACGCGCGCGTGAGAGGGTCGTATTCCATGGGGTCCCAAGAGCTGCTATTACTTCCCCTAGACGGCACTATCTAGTCTACCAAAGATAGGAATTAAGTTTTAAAACTAGAAAAGAGATAACTATGTACACATGGACTCGGGCACACCACATGAGCACATTTAAGGAAGCAAATAATAATGAAAGTGTGAGGTCGCGGGCTAGGATCCCCTCAGGACTACTTAAGCTAGATGGATGCTAAAATTACACAGGTAATGGTGGATGGGCTAAGAGACGTCCAACAGTAGATCACCCCGATGGTCACTGGTCGTGTGCGTAACACACAGACTCCGCAAGTGCACGGGTCGCCAAGTAATACCCTGTGCGTGACACAGGGGTCGTATTCCCAAGGGGGCCCGAAGAGCTACCTTTAGTCACTCTTTGCTTGTTGTTTAACTAATCAAGTTAAGTTTAAGCAAGTAATTTAATGCAAAGCAATTTAAAACTCTAAATAAGAAAATAGCAAGAAACTTACAGCGGGATCGGATCAAGGTAGAAAGATGGTCACGGATGTGGCTCACCAAGGGGGCTACTAAAGTGCAAAGGAGGCTAAGGTTATCATGCTTTTGGCAATTTGGACTGATAGAAAACCCTAAGCTAGGTCAACCCGATGGTCACGGTGTTGACCCCAAATCCAATAGAAGTAGTGGATGAAGAACTCCTTCCACCCCACATCCTTCCATGATTGCAAAGGGAGTAGTGGCTTTCACAAATTAGGGTTAAAACTCCACAAAGAAGGCAACCCTAGAACGGAGGGATACAAGTACCCGATGATCACGGTATACTTATACAACTTCCCTTCCAAGCTTGAATGTGTCTACTAGTGCAATGTTCATGCAATTCTAGTAGAAACAAGGAAATGATAAACAAGATTCTCATGCATATCAAGGCAATAATTCTCATCAAGCAAGGATTCACAAACCAACCAAAAGCATAAATAAATCAAAGCATCTCAAAATACACAAGTTCACCCCCAAGGTTCACCCACATCCGGTGACCTTGGGGGTTTAAGTGTTCATCTCAAGTCTACAAACAAGATTCATCTTGAAAACAACCAACAAAGACATAGAAAAACTCCCTCAAAACCCGGAGGCCGAATGACGTTTGAAATTCCTCAAGAAGTGGCTTCCGAAGACGCCACTCAAGGTGTGGCCTCCCTTGTCTTCTACCTCCTCAATCGATGAAATTCGGAGTAGATCTTGCCTAAATCTTGTTCTCCCCGTCGTTTTCCACCTTAGAATCACTCCCCTCGTCGTCTCTAAGGTCGGATCGGAAGTTGGAAGAAGAAGCTCTCCAAAACCCTAGGTCTCTCCCCCAAAAACTCTCTTGTTTCTCTTTTTCAAAAGCCCCAGTCGGGGGGTTATGCGGCCAGGTATGCGGGCCGTATACATGCCCGCATAGAACCATTGAAATGTTGCCGATTTTTCCCGTAAGTTCTACAGTGATTGCTACAGTACCGCTACAGTCTGCTACAGTATGGCTACAGTGCTCGAGCCCTAAAACACCTTTTTCCATGCCGATTTCTTCTCAAATCGCGTTGTCGAGCTCCCCTAGCTTCTTTGTGCCTTAAACAAGAAAAATCCCCGATTAAACCATCAAAGGGCATCGATTCATTAACAAAACACATTAATAAAACGCAATACATACGTATAAAATACGTACATTTAGACGTTTATCAAACATCCCCACACCTAAGCATTTGCTTGTCCCCAAGCAAACACACATGAGAAACAGGGGCAAGAAGATAAACGGCTAAATGCACGACCTCAAGCTCAACAGTAAAGAACTCCACAAGCATAGATGGACAGAAATCAAGAAGTGAGTTGTTCAATGAATAGTCAAGTAATGATAGCTCTGTTTCATCCAAAGTGCTCATGTGAGTGTGTGCTAGCTCCTACCTTGACCTCTATATCCCGGATTACCCCAGGACAACCATTCACCCCACACAAGTTAAAAATAGTGTTAGACAGCTAAAAACCCTTTCAATGGTCAAGTAAGAATCTTTTGGTCTCTACAGAAAACTTTAACCTTGAGTGAAAGTAAACAGACAGGTTCCAGGCGATCAATAGGTTATTCAAGCACACTTTTTTTTTTTTTTTTTTTTTTTTTTTTTCGAATCCGCCTAACATAGCCCGTACACAAAACTTTTTCTTTTCAATCTTTCAGATGGATGCACCTGCTGGCCAAGCACAAGAGCCACCCAACTTACTTGATTACGGGCTACATATACGCATTCATGCTATTACCAGCAGAGGAATACTGACATAGACTCATTTTTCATCATTTACTATTTTTTTTCTTTTCATAAAAATAAATATACATCCTATCTCATGTCGCCTGATAAACTCCCTGCTAAAAACTTCACTTAGGGTTAAAGCAAAAACAAGAGACACAAAAGTTCTTAAACAACCATTGAAAGTAGAGTTTAACAATCTAACACTAAAATCAACAAGATGGGTTGGTTAGAGTGTCAAAGGTAGAAGTACAGTGAGCATGCATAAGTGTGCACTACAGATGAAATAGAACTACATTTAAGCACAGTAAAAGTACAACTCACAACTATCAGTCTACCAAGCTAGGAAGTTCTTAACAGTGAAATCATAGCTATCATAGGTTGATCAAGCATGCAATGAAATAGGGTCTCCATCCCCACACCTAAAGTTGTACATTGTCCCCAATGTACATCAGTCAGCAGCACAAGGTGGGAAATAAATATAACAAGAATTAAAAGATGGAGTGAAGAAAACTTCCCCATTTTCGGTTCGGAGTGGACAATACATGCATGAATACGGGGTAAGTTCAATCATCGAAGGGTGGTGAGAGTGAAGCTCCTTTTATGATAATCCTACAAAGATCAAGAAGCAAATCTCATCTCACCAATTCAAAAGTAGGGAGCAAAAACAAAAATAAAAATAAACTAAGTCGAACAAAAACAACAAGGTATGACTCCATGCAGGTTCTCTTCTCAATCTATAAGTGAACAAATAAATTCAAGGAAATTTCATTGAAAAGTTACTGTAGCACGAGCAGAAATTTTGCAAGAGTATCCCCTTGTTTTTGAAGCCCAAAAATTTACAAATAATGCCTTAAAATGCAATTAAATCAAAGATTAAACATTCACATAACATCTCCCAAAGTTTGAAGCAAGATAAGCATGAAAAACAAGAAGAACCATCAAGTTTGCTTCAACACACAAGTTAGGGCTTCAAAGCTTGAATCGAAAACGATCGGTGAAGAAGATGATGAAACCTTGAATAAACCACTGGATCCACGTTGCAAAGGTTAGGAGAGGAGTGTAGAGGACGAAAAAAGAAGAAAAACGGTGAAAGAATGAGGGAAAACGGATGAGAGATGAGAGAGATATGAGTAAAATGGTGAAGAGGTGTATTTAAGAGATGGGCAGCCCGAGCTCCTCGCGGCCTAGCATGCGCCCGCATGCTAGCCCGCATAGGGCTCGGGTTGGCTATGTGGGCAAGCATGCGGGCGCATGCTTGCCCGTATAGATGCCCAGAACCTCCCAACTCAATTTTTTTCAAGTTTTTCAAGAGATCAAGCTATACACATGAAAGTTTTCCTCCAAACAATCATAAAAACACTCGAAACAAAGCCGAAAACTCACATAGATTGATAAAACCTTCAACCAAAAAGCACCAAAACTAAAAAGAGCAACAAAGAACACAACAACCAAGCATTAGCAAATGATACAAAAACTAAGAAATACGAAAAACAACACAACTAACACAACACACCAAAGAATAAAACTAAACCACACACTTAAAGAAAATACGAAAACACACTTGCAATGAAATTAAAAACTTGGGTTGCCTCCCAAGAAGCGCTTGTTTTATGTCATTAGCTTGACATTAGTTACCTCGAATTCATGGTGGAGCAAATGGTGGAGACTTACCTCCATTCTTTGACAAGGAGTTGTTACCCGGGAAGTTCAATGAAAGGCATGAGAAAATTCCAAATTTACCTTGGCCCTTAAAGAACAAACGATCTACCTCCTCGGGTGGAAATGTGGAGACCTTTGTACTTCCTTTTGATCTCTCATGCTTGTTTCTCCACACCTTCTTTTCATTTTTCTTCTTTTTGCCATGGGGTGGCAAGATGCTCTCCAATTGAGTCACATGATAAGTTGGCGGAGAGGGGGTCTCTTCTTCAATTTCCTCATTCTCAAAATCTTCTAAGTATTCATCTAAAGGGTTAATGGCGAGGAATTCCCGTACACAATCAGTAACAATCAAATCTGTTGTATCCGCAAAATATAAAGTATCATCATGATCAAGGGAGTGTTTCATTGCTTGAGGAAGGGTGCAGACCACTTGCTCGTCTCCAACTCTCAAGGTCATTTTGCCCTCCTTCACATCTATCAAAGCACCTGAAGTATTGAGAAACGGCCGGCCAAGAATTAGGGGGACCTCGACATCGTCATCCACATCCAGTATCACGAAATCCACTGGGATAATAAGCTTGTCCACCCTAACAAGAACATCTTCCACAACCCCACGCGGTTTTCTCACTGATCGATCAGCTAGCTGTAAGGTCATCCGCGTAGGTCTCAAATCTTCCAAGCCCAATTTCAGGAACAGGTTGTATGGCATAACATTAATGCTGGCTCCTGAGTCGGCCAATGCACTTTCTTGCATTCCATTTCCTAACACACAAGGAATGATGAAGCTACCGGGATCTGTCAGTTTTTTTGGCAATTTTCTCTGAATTATAGCTGAACAATTTCCAGTAAGCGTCACCGTATCCAAGTCTTCTAGCTTTCTCTTGTTGGTGAGGAGGTCCTTCATGAACTTGGCGTACTTAGGCATTTGTGAGAGAGCTTCGACAAGGGGGATGTTCACATGAAGTTGTTTAAAGATATTTAGAAATTTCTTGAATTGAGCCTCATCCTTGTCCTGCTTAAGCCTAGATGGGTACGGCACAGATGGTCTAAACTCAGGGACCTTTAATGTTGGAGATGGGTTATGAATTTCAGTTTGCTTCTTTCTACTCCCTTCATTTTCATTCTCGGTTGCATTGGAGTCTTCCCGGATGGCTACCCCATCATTAGAAGCACTTGGGCTTTCCTTAGCCCTTACTTCCACTTGTTTCCCACTCCTCAGTGTCACGGCCTTCAATTGCTCTCTTGGATTGCTCTCCGTGTTGCTAAGCAAGCTCCCTGAGGGTCTTTCTGATTGTGCCCTAGCAAGCTATCCCACTTGATTTTTCAAGGACTGAATTGAAGCTTGCACATTCCTCAGAACGGCTCCGAACTCATCAAACTTCTTCTCGTGTGCCCCAAATCGTGCCTCGTTGTTGATCATGAACTTAGCAAGAATCTCCTCAGTTGTATACTTTTTTTCTTGTTGTTGTTGTGGAGGTTGATATTGAGTGCTTTGGGGTAGTGGAGGCCTCTGCTGCGATTGGCTTTGATTCCATGAGGGGTTTGGATAATTTCTCCACCCCGGGTTATAGGTATTGCCATATTGGTTTCCCGGTCCCCTTTGCCCTCCACCAACATAGTCAACTATCTCCACAAGTGTTGAGGGAGCAATAAAAATAGGGCACTGTGACGTTGTGTGGCCCGCACCACAAGTGTCACATGACATAACCTCCTTAACACCCGAGCTTGATCCCAACATGAACTGTTCGAGTCTTTGGGCCAAAGTGTCAACCTTGGAAGCTAGAGCATTGTGTTCATTGACACTCTTAGTTAGTGCATCAACCTTTGCAGCAAGAGCAGTTACCTCATTTACTTCATAAAGCCCCGCCACCTTGGGTGGTTTCTGTCTCGTGCTCCAGTGACATTCATTACTAGCCATGTTCTCAATCAATGCTTCAGCCTCTTCAGGGAGTTTGTTGCTTAATGAGCCACCTGCAGCTGCATCAATGAGTTGCCTCGTGGCATAATTCAGCCCATTACACAACATTTGCACTCGCATCCAAGCAGGAAAACCATGATGAGGGCACTTGCGCAGAAGGTCCTTGAAGCATTCATGTGCTTCAAAAAGTGTTTCATTGTCACCTTGCCAGAATGATGAGATCTCTTGTCTCAGTCGTGCTGCCTTGCTTGGAGGGAAATATCGAGCCAGGAATTTTTCAACCATTTCCTTCCAAGTAGTGATCGACCCAGGAGCCAAACCAGTGAGCCATCTGTAAGCTGCTCCTCTCAAACTGAATGGAAATAATCTCAACCTAATGGCATCATCTGAAACTGAGTTGATCTTAAAGGTTGAGCAAATTTGAAGAAATCGGGATAAATGAGCATGGGGGTCTTCATCTGCTAAACCATCAAACTGAACCGAATTCTGTATCATTATAATTGTGCTAGCCTTGATCTCAAAATTGTTCGCCGGAACTGTAGGTGCTTGAACACTGAACTCTTCCCCAGTGAATTGTGGCCTTTCATAATCGGATAGGGTTCTTCCTTGTTCAGCCATAACTGAAGGCTCACTAGTTTCAACCCGAACTTCTCTCAAACGATGGTGTAGAGTTCGCTCAATCTCTTGATCAGGTTCAACGAGATGTGCTTGACTTGCTCGTGTCATAAGACGGGAACCTTGCAAGAATGTTCAAGTCGAGGGTTAGAAAGTGAAGAAAGCAATCAAAGAAAAACAATAGTAACAGAATGGCGAAATATAAACAGGAATGGAAAGTACGAAACAAAACAAAACGTTAAATCAACCTGCTCAAGCTTTCCAAGTATCCTTCGGTGAAAATCCCCGGCAAAAACTTGGTCGTGTGCGTAACACACAGACTCCGCAAGTGCACGGGTCGCCAAGTAATACCCTGTGCGTGACACAGGGGTCGTATTCCCAAGGGGACCCGAAGAGCTACCTTTACTCACTCTTTGCTTGTCGTTTAACTAATCAAGTTAAGTTTAAGCAAGTAATTTAATGCAAAGCAATTTAAAACTCTAAATAAGAAAATAGTAAGAAACTCACAACGGGATCGGATCAAGGTAGAAAGATGGTCACGGATGTGGCTCACCAAGGGGGCTACTAAAGTGCAAAGGAGGCTAAGGTTATCATGCTTTTGGCAATTTGGACCGATAGAAAACCCTAAGCTAGGTCAACCCGATGGTCACGGTGTTGACCCCAAATCCAATAGAAGTAGTGGATGAAGAACTCCTTCCACCCCACATCCTTCCATGATTGCAAAGGGAGTAGTGGCTTTCACAAATTAGGGTTAAAACTCCACAAAGAAGGCAACCCTAGAACGGAGGGATACAAGTACCCGATGATCACAGTATACTTATACAACTTCCATTCCAAGCTTGAATGTGTCTACAACAAGTGCAATGTTCATGCAATTCTAGTAGAAACAAGGAAATGATAAACAAGATTCTCATGCATATCAAGGCAATAATTCTCATCAAGCAAGGATTCACAAACCAACCAAAAGCATAAATAAATCAAAGCATCTCAAAATACACAAGTTCACCCCCAAGGTTCACCCACATCCGGTGACCTTGGGGGTTTAAGTGTTCATCTCAAGTCTACAAACAAGATTCATCTTGAAAACAACCAACAAAGACATAGAAAAACTCCCTCAAAACCCGGAGGCCGAATGACGTTTAAAATTCCTCAAGAAGTGGCTTCCGAAGACGCCACTCAAGGTGTGGCTTCCCTTGTCTTCTACCTCCTCAATCGATGAAATTCGGAGTAGATCTTGCCTAAATCTTGTTCTCCCCGTCATTTTCCACCTTAGAATCGCGCCCCTCGTCGTCCCTAAGGTCGGATCGGAAGTTGGAAGAAGAAGCTCTCCAAAACCCTAGGTCTCTCCCCCAAAAACTCTCTTGTTTCTCTTTTTCAAAAGCCCCAGTCGGGGGGTTATGCGGCCAGGTATGCGGGCCGTATACATGCCCGCATAGAACCATTGAAATGTTGCCGATTTTTCCCGTAAGTTCTACAGTGATTGCTACAGTACCGCTACAGTACTGTTACAGTATGTCTACAGTGCTCGAGCCCTAAAACGCCTTTTTCCATGCCGATTTCTTCTCAAATCGCGTTGTCGAGCTCCTCTAGCTTCTTTGTGCCTTAAACAAGAAAAATCCCCGATTAAACCATCAAAGGGCATCGATTCATTAACAAAACACATTAATAAAACAAAATACATACGTATAAAATACGTACATTTAGACGTTTATCAGTCACGGCGATGATCCCTAACCCGGTACGAGTATTGGCTCGGAATCTCTTCCGACCAAATCTTCCTACGATTGCGCTACGCCTAGGGAAATCTCTAATTAGGGCCGATACTCAACCTAGGTCCAGCCCTAATAGTTGGAGGGGCATGAAATACCCGATGGTCACGGCGTATTCATACATGAATCCCTTCCATGCTATGTGAGTCTAGCATAAGGGCGATGGTCACGCACCAAGCACAATCTAGCAGTTGAATCGCAGAGTTCTCATGCCAAACAACACATCAAAGAACACAAAGCATGAACCACAAACCAAACCAAATACCATAAATACAAATCAAGCTCCATACAAGCGAGTTCATCCCAAGGTTTACTGGATGCCCGGTGACCTTGGGAGTCTAGTTCATCATCAACAAAGGAGAAAGCAAGAAACGCAATAAATACAAGATAAAGATCTTAGCAAACTCCCTTAAAATGAAGACTAGAAGGTGGTGATGAGAGCTTGTCGGATCCGCGCCGGCAAGCTCCTAGATCTTCTCATTGATAGCACGACCTCTTCTCCCCTTTATTTCCTCCTCAGATCTGCCCTCTCCACTTTCCTTGAAATCCTAGAAGATGATGGTGGAGAATGGTGGCCAAAAAGTCCCCTTTCATGATGCCCTAACGCCCTTTTATACCCAGGAGCCACACGGCCCCGTTTATAGGCCGTATAGGTGTCGTATAGGGCACAAGCTTCACAACTCAGCGATCCATATGGCCTGCATATTGCCTGCATATGGCCTGCATACTGCCTGTACAGTTATCTGGATAGCAACATGAAACGGGTTCACTGCTACAGTGCATATGGACCGCTTTCTTCTTTTTTTCACCCAACATTGTATACTCATGTTCTCCATGGCTTACTTATACCCTACAAATCAAATAGCACACAATTAAGTGTAAAAAGGGCATTAATTCTTAATAAACTAGATGCTAGTTGTATGAAATACATATATGAAAATACTTACATTTAGACACTTATCATAATATCCCCACACCTGATGATAAGTGGCTAAATGTAAAACCTCAAGCTCAAAGGTAGAGGATCTCACAAGCACAGAGTGAAGAGAATTCAAGATATTGAGTTGTATCAACAGAAACTAAATAAAGATGGTCCTGTTCTATCTAGAGTGCTCCCGTGAGTGTGTGAACCTCCTATCTCGCACTCCTTACCCTAGATCATTCTAAGGGTCCATTCACCCCACACACGATGATTACCCGTATTAGAAATGCTAAGAACACCCTCAATGGTCAACTAAGATCCTTTTGATTCCTGTCTTTAACTCTAGCCTCATTCTAAGTGTGGTAGAACATCCTGGAGATCAATAGGATTTTTTTATTTTATTTTATTTTATTATTTTATTTTTTTTAGACTAACGTAGGCTGTACATTATCTTTCGACTGGGTACACATGCTGTTTAGGCACCCGAGCACCCATCTACTAGATTTATTACATATCTACATAAACGCATTCATGTTTCACTAGCTGTTGGCTGAAGGTGCACTCTGGTTAGGAGCCTGTACCCTAAGCTACTTAGCTAGTGTGAGCAGTGGAATACTATCTTTGACTTATTTCTATTTACAGTCTATCTCATGTCTGCAGGTATAATCTACATGTCATGATGTTACTCAGCATAAAGCTCACAAGAATCAAAAGTTCTTAAAGGCCCATTGAAAGTAGCCCTTAACAGACTAAGACTAGTATCAACATGATGTGTTGGTCAAAGTGTGCGAGAAAGAAGTCTAGTGATGAAGTGTGCGGGGAACACTAGAGATACAAACAGGACTTTCAATTAAATGCAAAAATAAATTACAACTCATATCTATCATTCTTTCAAGCCAGGAGATTCTCAACAAGATGATTGGTACGCCCCTTGCATATCCACAAGTGCACAGGTCGCACAAGTAGTAAAGTGTACCCTTTAGGTCGGGTAGTCGAATCCACAGGGACTGGTGTAGCTTCTAATGCTAACGTTCTGCTTAATATCTAACCAACAGAAAATGATGGAATTGACTCTGGTTAACTTCAAGGAGGTTAAGGAAAGGGAAGTTCACCAAGGAAAGGTTTGAGGATTGACTCGATGGAGGAGATGGGGCCTCGGGGTTAGATTTCTGACGTTCACTAACTCGGCTTTCTCGGCGCTTATCCGAGGTATCTTCAGTTCTAAACCTAGCTATGCTATAAGGGTGTTGCTTCTAGCGCTGCCGATGCTCTAAATTGCAATCTTACTGCTTGTAACTATCGATTGCGATTCACAAGCCTAGATAAGAGAACCTAACTTCTAAGCAATCAAGCACTAAACAACGCACAAAATAACCAATAGCTCAGATTTAATGAAAGGAACAAGATACTCATAAATGCCGCAAGTAAAGATAAAGAGTTCAAGCTACAACGTCATACAAACAACCACGGGGCTCCCTTAAGAGTCTAGCCTCTCATGATAACAAACAACAAGTACAATGCCAAAGTAATTGAAAGATAAGAAGTTGAAAACTCCCTAATTTCTTGCATCCTTGTGGTTGTCTGAGGATCTACAATGTTGTAAGATCTCCTCCCGATCGGCCTACCATAAGCTTGCCATTCCCTTGATGAAGAGGAAAATGAACCCCCAAAGCTTTCTCATTCTTTCTCCCTTAGTTCGCCCACCAAAAGTTCCCCTAGAAACTAAGTTTCTAGGGTTTTAATGTCTTCTCGATGTGAGCACGGGCATGTTGAAGCCGTGCTTCAAGCCGTGCAGATTACGGCCAAATAAAAATCCAGAAAACTCACATTCATGTAATCTGCACGAGGAACAGCATGGGCGTGCTTACGCCGTGCTGAGGTTTGCACGACCGTGCTCAGCGAACTCAGGCTGTGCTGACTTTGGTTGAATTCTCCTGTAATCTGCACGGGGTACAGCACGGGTGTGCTCAAGCCGTGTTGAGCTTGATGAGATTTCTTCTAAGTCCTTTAGCTTCTAAAATTATTCCAAAACACCTCTTATTGCTTCAGGACTTTGATATCTGCATGACAAACTAAGAGTACCTCAAATAGCACCGTACTTGGAGAATTAAAGCCAAAATATTCAATAATGATGAGGGTAAAGCATGCAATATATATATATATATATGAAATGCACTCATCAATGATCATAGCTGTCATAGGTAAATTTTGCATGCAATTTAAAATAATTCCAAAGTTCACGAAGATCTACCCCCTCTCAAAGATGCACATTGTCCTCAATGTGCCTAAATTAGCGGTGCACAAAAAAAATATAGACAATAGAAGCATAATGAGAGGGTTTCGTGAACTTTCCCGAGTCTCAAAACATGAGTTTTGAAGTCCATGAGATTGGGGTAGCCACCAATGATTCGAGTAGATGATCGAGAGAGAAGGCGTGTTGGATGCCCTAATTCCACCCTACAAGGTAGAAAGGAACATCATCTCAAGGCATCGAACACACACAAAAATAAAATAACAAACAAAAATAAACAAAACAAACAACTAGCACAACACAAACAATGAAGCAAGAAATAATCCAAGCAAGTACTTTGTTCAATCATTATCATGGTGTCCAAATCTCTCTATTGCAACCATGGCTAAGGGTTTACAAATATGATACAAGATTAAGTCACATACAAGAGAATCAATGGTTCCACATGATGGGGGTGTGAAAGAATTCAAGAATTGCTACAGTATTTCCCAAAAAACAAATCGTAAGTGCCTCGCTTGTAAATGGAGCATAAAACATTTTTTACAAAGCTTTGAAATTGCTCCAAAAACCCACAAAAATAACAAACAACCAAACTCCCATAACATTGGCATCCATTCGACTTGAAAAATAGGAGAAAGAAAGAAGAAACATTCATGCTTGAAAACTAGGGTTTAGAGAGAGATACCTTGGAGAATCGATGAAGATAATGGTAAAACTCCCACACTTTCATGCAAATCATGTCTCTAGGAGCAGGAGAGGCGTGAAGAGGAAGCAAAATGAAGAAAAATGGCGAAAGAATGAGGGATAACGGATGAGAAATGAGAAAGTTATGAAAGAAATGGTGAAGGGGTGGTTTAAAAAAAAAAACAAATTCATGCATACGGCCAAGTATGGGGCCCGTATGGCCTAGGCCAATGTCACGGTTTGGGGCAGACGGCCCCCATACGGCCTAGTATGGTGGCCGTATGCCCTAAGCCATCCTATCGGTTTTTTTGGGCTCATGTGCGCAGACGGCCTCTATACGGGTGTATGGAGGCCGTATGAACTAAAAAGGGCTTGTAAACCCCAGAAACCTACCCAGGCTGTCTTAAATACTTCTCCAAAGATAGTTGAAGAGCTTAAAACTTCAATCTAATGCATGAATTGATCGATAAAGCATGCGTTTCTCAAGAAGTGAAATGATTACACCATGATAAGGAGCAATGAGAGCATGAACATAACTGGACGAAAACACAAGTAAGATATGAGAAGACAAATAAATACTAAGACCTAGAATACGAAAAACGAAAGTAAACACCCCCGAATGCTTGGGTTGCCTCCGAAAAAGCGTTTGTTTAACGTCATTAGCTCGACATACCTCTCTTACCTCAGGGAGGCTTGAAAATTGTGTGTTCATCCCGGCTAGAGACGGCATAAGAACTACCAAGAAAAATAAAGTGTACCTTCTGGGATGATGTTGAAGTGGGGGCCAAACATGAGTTACCTTTTGGCCTCCATGGAAAAAGCTTGATTCGGGCATTATTCAACATTGGCATTGGAGGGTCCTTAGACGGCTTCAACCTCCTATCCACATCTTCTTTGGCTCCGGATAGAATTCCTTTGAGTACCCCACTACGTTGCTTGGGCCTCCAAGGAAAGAGTTTCGGTCGAGAATTATTTAAGCTTGGCATGGGTGGATTTAATGGTAGCTTTAACAATCTGTCCACGTTTCTTTTCTCAACCCTTCTTGAATGGTAAAAAATGACCCACAAAATTTGCTTGGGCCGCGATGGAAAAAGTTTAGGTTGGGAATTGTCCACGCTCGGCATAGGTGGGTTCAAGGATAATTTTGGCTTCCTACCCATATCCTCAAATACATTCCCGGAATTTGCTTTTTGCACTTGACCAAAGCCGACGGATGGATAGAATGATCAATATTGAGGCAAGTAGCAATTTCAAATGTTGTTGATGGAGTTTCTTCTACTTCCTGACATGTTTCCATGGCCATGATTTCATCCTCCACTTTGTCTTCTTCCATTTCACCTTGAGGTAGAACTTTTATTATTTGCTCAAAGGGTGCTGATGTCACATCATTCATTTCTTTAACCTCTAATACCTCAATATCCGCTTTCACCTCAATGTCAAATTTGCTCTCTTCCTTTCTAGTGTCAATCTCAGATAGGTCTTCTGTAGTTGGTGGCAACTCAGTCAATATCTCGGAAGACTCTCCTATCGGGCTCTCCATGCTTTGAAGAGATGATTGAGCATTAAAAATTTTGGCATTCATGGCTTCAAGTTCAGCGACCGAATTCATCATGAATCTTGCAAACACATCCTGTGTATTGAATCCCCATTGATTAAGTTGCTTACTATGAATGACTGGAGGATGATAATGCCATGGTTCTTAAAAGGGGGTTCTTGTAGCATTCCTTGGTGAGGGTATTCCCACTGTTGAGTAGGATGATATGTCGAAGAATTTTGGTGTCCTCCCCAATATGGTTATAGAAATTTTGGTATGGATTGCTTTGAATTTCTTTCATGGCAAAAAAGTTTTACATCCTTTCTTCAAGTGCGTTAATTTCTTTGGCCAACAATTTTTCTTGGAAATCCATGGCTATGTGTCAACAACAAAATTACAAAAAATAAGCTATCAAAGAAAACAAGAAACAAGGAAAATAAATACATATGCACAAAATGGTAAAAGACACATACAAAGACAAATATTTATAAAAGTAAAAATAAACAACTAGAGCAGTGAGCTAGAGGTTTTCCTAGCATTCTTGGAGTCCCCGGCAACGGCGCCAAAAACTTGATTGGATCCGCAAGTGCACGGGTCGTCAAGTAATGACTCTCACGCACGCGTGAGAGGGTCGTATTCCATGGGGTCCCAAGAGCTGCTATTACTTCCCCTAGACGGCACTATCTAGTCTACCAAAGATAGGAATTAAGTTTTAAAACTAGAAAAGAGATAACTATGTACACATGGACTCTGGCACACCACATGAGCACATTTAAGGAAGCAAATAATAATGAAAGCGCGAGGACCCGGGCTAGGATCCCCTCATGACTACTTAAGCTAGATGGATGCTAAAATTACACAGGTAATGGTGGATGGGCCAAGAGAAGTCCAACAGTAAATCACCCCAATGGTCACGGCGATGACCCCAAACCCCGTACGAGTATTGGCTCGGAATCTCTTCCGACCAAATCTTCCTACGATTGCGCTACGCCTAGGGAAATCTCTAATTAGGGCCGATACTCAACCTAGGTCCAGCCCTAATAGTTGGAGGGGCATGAAATACCCGATGGTCACGGCGTATTCATACATGAATCCCTTCCATGCTATGTGAGTCTAGCATAAGGGCGATGGTCACGCACCAAGCACAATCTAGCAGTTGAATCGCAGAGTTCTCATGCCAAACAACACATCAAAGAACACAAAGCATGAACCACAAACCAAACCAAATACCATAAATACAAATCAAGCTCCATACAAGCGAGTTCATCCCAAGGTTTACTGGATGCCCGGTGACCTTGGGAGTCTAGTTCATCATCAACAAAGGAGAAAGCAAGAAACGCAATAAATACAAGATAAAGATCTTAGCAAACTCCCTTAAAATGAAGACTAGAAGGTGGTGATGAGAGCTTGTCGGATCCGCGCCGGCAAGCTCCTAGATCTTCTCATTGATAGCACGACCTCTTCTCCCCTTTATTTCCTCCTCAGATCTGCCCTCTCCACTTTCCTTGAAATCCTAGAAGATGATGGTGGAGAATGGTGGCCAAAAAGTCCCCTTTCATGATGCCCTAACGCCCTTTTATACCCAGGAGCCACACGGCCCCGTTTATACTCAGGTGTCGTATAGGGCACAAGGTTCACAACTCAGCGATCCATATGGCCTGCATATTGCCTGCATATGGCCTGCATACTGCCTGTATAGTTCTCTGGATAGCTACATGAAACGGGTTCATTACTATAGTGCACATGGATCGCTTTCTTCTTCTTTTCTTCCAACATTGTATACTCGTGTTCTCCATGGCTTCCTTATACCCTACAAATCAAATAGCACACAATTAAGTGTAAAAAGGGCATAAATTCTTAATAAACTACATGCTAGTTATATGAAATGCATATATGAAAATACTTACATTTAGACACTTATCATCTCGAGAATCCTATGCTCGAAGAACCTTGCTACTGCTAAGGTGGAGGTAAACGACAAGGAATTTAGGGCACTAAGCAGTCTAATTTCCTTAAAGGGACAATCACTAAAATGATTGAGCTAAGGAACCAACAGGTGTCAAAATACACTCAAGCTACGCAATCAACCCATGTATCAAGCACACAGTGATAAGTATACAATTATACTTATTTTATATATTAATTTGTATACTTATCGAGTTAGTATTAGAGTAATTTAGTGAAATACGAGGCTAAATCGAGTATAAACTATCGTCACAGACACCAAGTGGAGGTTAAAGCCAAACGAGAGCCAAAGGAAGCAATTAGGAATGAAAACATCGAGAGCGGCACACTCCTGACTTACCACTTGGAAAGCAATACCACTTACGGGCAGCTTACGGCTTGGCTTACGGCCGTAAGTCATAGTCAGAAGATCTTGTGGGTATCCTTATGTCTGTAAGAGAAGAAGCTCTGCAATACAGACAGCCTTACGGTCGTGGCTTACGGCCGTAAGAGAGACCGTAAGTGGAAGGCAGAAGCATTTACGGGAGAGACTTATGGTCCTAGGCTTACGTCCGTAAACAGGACTGTAACCTGAAGACAGAGAAGCTTACGGGAGAGACTTACTGCCGTAATCGGGGGCGTAAGGCACGAGGAAAGTTGAAACCCCGACACTTACGGCCTAGCTTACAGCCGTAAGCTGGTCATAGGCTTAAGCCTATATAAAATTTTACTGAAGAGAGAAAAAGGGGCTGCAACTTTAGGGTTTTATTCCACTTTTGGGGAAAGGGTGGCTGGAGAAGGGAAGAATTTCAACTACGAATTCCTCTACTCCAAGACTAAGAAGCTGCGTGACCCCTCATCAAAATCATCTTCATTATTAATTAGGGCACCATCGCGGCCAAGGATCGTGACTCCTCTAACGTCAAGGGGAACTTCGCGGCGGTCCTTGTTTCTTTAGTTTTGAGGGAGTTTTCCATTTAATTGCATGCTATGATTATGAGCATTTCTGAATCTTTGGTTTTGTCTTGTTGTAATATGAGCTCATCCCTTTTTGGAAAGCTTTGATTGGAAACCTTAGGGAAATTGTTGAATTATATTTGTAATTTTTTTATCTCAATTAATTGCAATGTTTAATCTTAGAAATGCATGTGTGATTGGATGTACATCTTGTTGCATGTTGCGTGATTGATGACGTGCGGTGAAAACCCGTTAATCGTCTGATTTAGCGTGCGGTGAAAACCTATTAGTTCGCAGGAACCAACGTACGGTGAAAACCCGTTAGATCCTATGGATTAGCGTGAGGTAAAACCCTGTCTTGATATCACATTTCTGTTAAACTCTCCTTTTAATTGATTAAGAAGTATTTATAGAAGTTTGTACTTCATTGCCGAATCCCCGAGCGAGTACTGTCCAAGTGTTTCCATTATCCTAGATAATCTCTACCCCTTACTTGATTGCTACTTAATTTAGTTACTTTTGTTAGACTTGTCAACCATCATTTCTCTCAGGATAGATTTCATAAACGGTGGTTAGTACTAGTGCGTTTGCTCCTTGAGGTTCGACAACCGGATCCCTCTTTGGGATCCACTATATGATTTGACGACCCTTGCACCTGCGGTGATACAAAAGGTGTGCGTCACACAGCATAAGGTTTAACATAAGAAATAAGACTCCATAAATATTACAATAATTGTGTTCAAGTACAAACAATCACCAAGTTCTCAACCCGGGGCACTGAAGGAGATTAGACCCTCATGGGTTCAAGCAACAAAATAATGCCAAAGAAAACAAATACAAAAGAGATAAAAGACTCCCTATTTGCTTGCATCCTTATTGAGGTTCGAGGTCCTGATGAGGATGAGAGTGCACCACTAAAATTGGCCTACGATTCACACTTCGATCCTTACTTACCTGTGGTAAAAACTATACAATAACTCCTCCCTTCGCCTCTAGCCGTTTCCAGCCAAAAAGTCCCCCCAAACCTAACTTTCGGTGCTTAAAACATAAGGTTTGACCCAAGATGGCCGTGCTTAGGCCATGCTTCAGGCCATGCAGATTGCGGGAAAATAAAAGGCTTCAGCGAGTCTGCATTTCTCGTCAAGTTGTGAAGTGCATGGGCTGGACCACGCCCGTGCTGCAACCGCTCTCTAGTCTACACACCTGTGCTTAGGGCACCCTGGCCATGCTTCCTCGTTCTTCCAAGCTCCTGTGAATTGCACGGTTGAGAGCACGCACGTTCTTAGGCGGTGCTTGCCTTGACGAATTATCCCTTAGGTTCTTTTGTCATGAATTCTTCTCCAAACCACCCCTAAATGATCTAGGACCTAAATATTTGCACAATAAACTCGAATTATCTCAAATAACACCGAACTAGAAGGATAGTGGCTGAGAACAAGAGAATAATAGGTATAAAATGATTATATATATATATATAATGCACTCATCAAATACCCACACACTTGAATTATTGCTTGTCCTCAAGCAAAACCTAAATCCCTAAAGAGAGATGAATGCATGACCTCTGATCTCAGCGAGGTAAGGAATCTCTAAAGTTTAGGGGACTTTAAGTACGGAGTGTTTCTGTCGATTGAAAGCTTATGAAATAGTTTCACTCTTACTCTGTCCTTCCTGTGCATGTGTGTGCGATTTAAGAGTGTGCACCTCAAGTGTTTTAAAAGGAGTCTAGGTAAAAGGTGTTGTTGATTTCAAATTGACTCCTAAACTGGGTAGCAGCTTTATACATCATAAAGGTAGCCATTTCACCCGGTAGGTCATCAAGAATGACATTTGTGGTGCCTAAAATCCGACTACTCAGATGCGGCTTTCGCTTTTTCTAGGGTGATAGCTTTTTCTACCATCTTTCTTGTCAATTTTTAGAATTTGATAGGGTATCCCCAAAGGGGAATCCGACTTTTTGAGATTCTATTATTTAGCCTTTTAATTTATTCACTTTTTGTTTTTATTCTTGAGTTTTTGGAGTCACAAATTTCTACAAGTCTTGAAACTAGACTCTCTTCAAACTAGAGTGGCTACACAAAATTAATCGAAGTGATGAAATCTTAGGTTTCCTAAGTAAGAGTAAATTTATCCTTAAGTTTAACAAATGTACATTAGCATGCTCCTTGTCGCCCTAGTTTAGAAATTCCTATCCAATAATTTCACGGATCGTCCTAAGTTATGCACTAATCAGTCATGAAAGTATGAATATAAACCCTTCCCTCACTTGAACTAAACATTGTCCTCAATGTTAAAAATAAATAAGGTAAAATAAAGGAAAAGTTCAAGTGAATTTAGGTGTTTCATAAGTCTATTTCCCAGTTGAGGCCATACTAAAAGAAACAGTGGAGCTCATCCATAAATCCTGATAGATAGATACAAGCATTAGTGGAGCATACACAATAAAGAGAAAAACAATCACCAAAATGTTGAAAGCACAAAATAAAAGAGGTCAGTTTAGTAGGGGACTCCCCTTGCTAACTGAACACAAGTACAAAAGTAGAACAAACTGAACTGGAAAGAAATATAAGTACTGAGAAATATACATAAACACAGAGTCAGAAACGATCTTTCTCAGTGCTGGAATCAGAGTCAGAGGCCAGGTCGGTGGTATCAACTCCGATGCTCCTAGAGGTGGTGGCAGCAGCAGAAGTCGATGCCTAGCAATGATAGGTCAACTTCTGTATGCTCCGCAATACCCAATGGCCAAATATGGGGTCATCGGACAAGCTAGATGAATTGGAGTCCGAGGATGGTGACGGGGTATTTGCGACGACATTAGAAGGGTCTACGGTTTGTGGGGGTGGAGGGTAGAACAACCCCATGATTTGTAATGCTCTTAAGGTGATCGGTTGTAATTTTCCAGCTACATGGAGATGATCACTGGTACTCAACAAATGCATGAGACATGCAAAATGTGTAATATATGGTCCCACAAAGATGACCCCCACCCGTCGATTATTAGTTTGGTGATGATGAAGTGCAGTAGCAAGCACATATCTCACGGCCCGGCCCACGGGTCCCGCGCATGACATACCGCCATGACAACCAAGGGGAAGTCAAGCACCTGCCTCAACCCCAGATCACCGTAAGGCTAACCTGTTCCCTGTACAATATTAATATAATGACAAAAAATACTCTAAAATTGAAGACATATAATAACAGCACTACACAAGGTTAACATAGTCACACCGGCCATATACCTGGATAATCACAACATAGGAAAATTATAACAATGAGTTAATATTCCCTGAACACTGGGTATAACTCTCAAACATCATATAATCCTGATTGACACAATTAAGAACATTTAAGGAAATAATGCGAAATACAAAAGTATAATATCCTAGTGGATCCATCTAATACATGCCAATATTGTTTTAGAATCATACACAACTCAAAAGAAATACAAGCTAAACTTTGCCAAACACTTCACGCTTCACCTCGATGCTGTGCTAACACCTGTGAAGGAAAGGAAGAGAGAATGAGTAACAAGGTTACGCAGTGAGGGGCTAAACATAGAACTATATCCCATACACGAATAAATAAAAAAATACAAATTCAATGAAATGTCTCTAGTACTCAACAACAAGTAATATATATATATATATATATATATATATATATATATATATATATATACGATTTAAGACAAGGAGTTTTTCAACCTTCCAAAAGAATTTGCAACAATAAAACTTTATAAAGTAAATCATAAAATGGTGCAAGTCTGAAATCCAAGTTAAATACTCTTTTAAGTACTCAACATTTCAAAAATTCATTAACTAGCCAAATTAGTGAATCAAATATCGACAGTGTCACAAATAGTCTTAAAAACCCGCCATCACTAATCGGGGCTACGGTCAGATGAAGAGCCACAAAGATGCGCGTAACTTGGCGTTAGCCATTAGGAAACCCGTGTGGTGACTCTGAGTGCCCAACCCTGCACACTTTTCAGGCTCTCTACGCGCTCCCTGAAAGGTTGAACCTCACCTGAGTAATCCACGCCACCCCAACTAGATCGGCTTATGAAAACTTGAATCCTTACTGCAGTAGGCTCAATAGATACATGTCACCATCAAACATACAAATAACAATCTAGCCCGTAGGTTCAATAGATACATCAATATCATAGGTTAAATCTCATCAAGAGATCACAAGTTCTCACATATGCAACTTTCAATCTAAAGGTGAGTACTTGAGTAAAACATCATCAATGATACTATTTTCATCAAGAAAATCATGTAATAGTATTCTTTGAAAATATGTTCCAAATATAGCATCATCATAAGGAAATTCAATTTGGTTCATATAGGTCCTTTTGGGGTCATTATACAAGAACATTGAGTTTGAAAGACACAAATCTTGAAAACATGAATTTCAAATCATATGGTTTCAAACCACAAGTAATTTATATAATCTTTAGCCATAATCATGAAAACAATCAAAGCATAAATCATCATGACTTTTGAGTCTCACGAAAGTCATTTAAAGAGTCTTTTAACAACAAGAAGTTCATCATTCAAAACGAAGCATAATTTTGTTCATCATTCAAAACTATAGTTCATTATCTAGTGATAAACACCTAAACATACGTATTTTATATGTATTCATATGCATTATTTTGTTATCTTTTCAATGAATCGATGCCTTTTTCGGTCTAAATTGTTTTATATCATGTTTCAGGTACAAATGAGGCCTTGGTGAGCTCAACGTCGCAAATGGCGGAGAAATTGACAAGGAAAATGAGGTTTTAGAGCACCGGGCACTATAGCGGCACTGTAGCAGCCTGAAATGCGAAGATTTTGAAGAAATAGCTAAGTCTGGAAGTTCTCACGGGTAACCTCACGGCCGTGAGGTCTTCCGCAAGCGATCTAGAGAGTGACAGTACTGTAGTGGTGTTACTGTAACAGTACTGTAGCAACTTACTCAAAATTTGCCCGTTTTATGGGCAACCTCACGGGCCATATATTGACCGTGAGGCAACCCGTGAGCCATCCCCAACTTTCACTTTTTAAGGACTTCTAGGGTATTCTTTTGAAAACTTTTTGCCTTCTCTTGGAGCTCCACACACACATTTGCAGATCTGACCAAGAAGGAGAGCTTGGAGGGCATTTCCACGAAGGAATTGGCGAGGAGAGCGCGATCTTGAGCGATATCTACTCCTAGGGTCTACAATTAGGAAGTTGAAGACGACGGGAAGCTACCCCTTCGAGTGGCATTTTTGGAAGCTTCTCCGACCTTCATCTTTAGAGGGAGTGCTCTTATGTTTGGTTAAGTTGTTTTCATGCTTTTGTTTATGTATTTTGAGATTATGAGCAACTAAAATCCCAAGGTTACCGGATGTAGGTGAACCTTGGGGTGAACTTGTGATGTCTGGATAATTTGGTTTATTTAATGCTTGTTGGTTTGTTTGTGATCCTAGTTTGGTGTTTTTGAATGCTTGGGTATGCATGAGAACTCTGTGTATCCATACTTAGCCAATACTAGGTTGCATGACCATTGTCCTAGTGTTAGAGTCACCGAGATTGGAAGGGAAATACGCCGTGACCATCGAGTATTTGTACCCCCTCCACTTCTAGGGTTAATTACTCACTTGTAATTCAACCTTAGTTTGAGAAAACCACCTTGTCCTTTGCAATCGTAGGAGGATTTGAACGGACAGAGCCCGTATTCAATACTCGTACCGGATTAGGGGTCAATTGCCGTGACCATCGGTTGACCTAATCTAGGGTTTTCTCGGTCCAACAAGCCACTTGCATGTTAATCCATATCCTTCACACTTTAGTAACCCCAAGGGGATCCTCATCCGTGACCATCTTATCACTCTCATTTTCCTCCCGTTTACTGCCCTTGGTATTTAGTAATTTTATTGCTTTTGTTTTACTTCTTTACTTTTTTCATGCTTAATCTCACGTCTGATCAGCAAGACAACATTGTAAAAAGAAAGTAAGAATAGATTCTCGGGCCCTTGGGAATACGACCCACTCGTGCTTGCTCGAGTAGTTTATTACTTGACTACCCCGTGCGCTTGCGGGAGATCATGGTCAAGTTTTTAGCGCAGTTGCCGGAGAACCACGAGAAATATTCGGAAAACTTTGAGCGTGTTGATTTGACTTTTGTTTTACCGTATTTGCCGTTCTTGTATATATTCCGTCATTTCATTTTCTTTGCATTTTTCCTGCTTGTTCGTTTTCATGTTTTAACGCTTGACTTGAATTTTATTGCAAGGTACCTGTCTTATGACACGAGCAAGTCACGAAAATTTAGCTGAACCCGACGACGAGATAGAAAGAACATTGGCCCGACGCTTGAGAGAAGGTACTGAGGGTTCAAGACAAAGAGAAATTCCAATAGAATCGAGTGAGCCCACAGTCATGGCCGAGCCAAGAAGAACTCTAATTGATTATGAAAGGCCACAATTCACTGGGGCTGAGTTTAGTGTGTTGGTTCCCGCTGTGCCAACAAATAATTTCGAAACAAAAGCAAGCACGATTGGGATGGTACAAAATTCAGTATAATTTGATGGTCTTGCTGACGAAGACCCGCATGTCCACTTGTCCAAGTTTCTTCAGATATGCTCAACCTTCAAGATCAACTCAGTTTCTGATGACGCAGTCAGGTTGAGATTATTTCCTTTCAGTTTAAGGGGAGCAGCCTATAGATGGCTTACTTCTTTGGCTCCGGGATCAATCACTTCATGGAAGGAAATGGTGGAGAAGTTTCTTGCCCGATATTTTCTACCAAGCAAGGCAGCTAGGCTGAGGCAAGAAATTTTAGCATTCCGTCGAGGAGATTCTGAGACCCTCATCACGGGTTCCCTGCATGCATGAGGATGCAGACATTTTGTAATGGTTTGAATTTTACTATAATGCAGCTCATCGACGCAGCAGCAGGTGGCTCCTTAAGTAACAAACTTCCTGAAGAAGCTGAAGCGTTAATTGAGAATATGGCTAGTAATGAATGTCACTGGAGCACTAGACAGAAGCCAGTTAGAGCAGCAGGACTGTATGAGGTGAATGATACTACCACCTTGGCAGCAAGAGTGGAGGCCTTGAACAAGAATGTTGTTGATAACAATGCTAAGGTTGAAGCTTTAACACAAAGATTTGATCAATTCATGTTAGTCTCCAGTTCAAGTTCTAAGGCAGTGATGCCATGTGAAACATGTGGTGCTGGGCATGCAACAAACCAATGCCCCATTCTTGTTACTCCCCCTGCACAAATGGAGTCAGTAGACTATATCAGTGGAGGTCAGAGGGGGCCGGGTAATCAATATGGTAATACTTATAACCCGGGGTGGAAGAGCCATCCAAACTTCTCTTGGAACCAAGACCAATCACAACAAAGGCCACCCCCACCTCAAAGTGCTCATTATCAACCTCCTCAACAACAGGACAAAAAATACACAACTGAAGACGTCTTGGCCAAATTCATGATTAATACTGAATCCATATTTGCTACTCAAGATAAAAAGTTTGATGAAATCGATCTTTGTCTTCGAGACATGTTCAAGCGTCTATTCAGTCTTTGGAAAATCAAGTTGGGCAACTCGCTAGAGCACAAGCGAACGTCCCTCGGGTAGTTTACCAAGTAACACCGAAAGCAACCCAAGGGAACAATTAAAAACTGTGACACTGAGAAGTGGGAAACAGTTGGAGGCAAGGGCCGAGGAGAGTCCAAGTGCTTCCAATGACAGGGTAGCCATTCGGGAAGACCCTAATGTGATTAAAAAAACAAGTGAAGAAAATGAGAAGAAACTTAATGATGATGCTCCAAAACCCCCCACTCATAGAGCCCCGAATACAAGCCTGTGGTGCCATATCCCTCAAGGCTCAAGCAAGACAAGGATGAAGCCCAATTCAATAAGTTATCCACATATTCAAGAAACTTCATATTAATATTACCTTGGTAGAAGCTCTATCTCAAATGCCCAAGTATGCAAAATTCATGAAGGATCTTCTTACTAATAAGAGGAAATTAGAAGACTTGAGCACTGTAACTTTATCGGGGAATTGTTCTGCCGTAATCCAAAAGAATTTGCCGAAGAAACTAAACGATCCGGGTAGTTTTATTATCCCTTGTGTACTCGGAGAAGCGATGCAAGAAAATGATTTAGCTGACTCGGGAGAAAGTATTAATGTGATGCCCTATAAATTATTTTTGAAGCTAGGGCTGGAGGAACTGAGACCTACAAGGATGACCTTACAGCTTGCAGATTGCTCAGTGAGAAAGCCTAGAGGAGTTGTCGAGGATGTTGTCGTGAGAGTTGATAAACTCATCATTCCGGTGGACTTTGTGATACTAGACGTGGATGATGATGTAGAGGTCCCGTTGATCCTTGGCCGCCCTTTCCTTAACACCTCAAGAGCCTTAATTGATATTAAGGGAGGAAAGATGACATTGAGAGTGGAGGATGAACAAGTTATCTTCACTCTTAAAGAGGCTATGAAGCACACACGAGACCATGATGATACTTTATATTTCACGGATGTAACTGACGTAATAATTTCCGATTGTGTGCAGGAAGTTCTTTCATTGAATGCCTTAGACGAGTACTTAGAAAGAACCGAGGATGAAGAAACGGAAGTAAGGGACCCCTCGCCTCCGCCAACACAACAAATAGCCCAAGTGGAAGTTGTATCACCTCGCATTGTAAGAAAAAGGAAACTTTGAAGAAGGCATGGAGGAGGGTAAATGAGAAAATAAAGAAAAGCATGAGTATCTCCACGTTACCACCGATTGAGGTAGACCGCCTATATTTTGACAATCATGGTAAATTTGCATCTTCTCGTGTCTTTCCATGAACTTTCCAGGTCACAACGTTTTGCCAAGAAATGGAGGTAATTCTCCACACTTTGTCCCACCATGAATTGAGGTAAGAAAAGTCGAGCTAACGACTTTAAACAACCGCTTCTTGGGAGTCAACCCATGCTCTTAAATTTATTGCATTACTAATTTCTTGTTGTTTGAATGCTTAGTGTGTTCTTTTTTCGTATTTTTGGAGTGTTAGTTCTCAAGTTGTTTTTCATGTTGTGGTGGTTTTGTTCATCGTTTTTGTTCAAATCTTTTTCATGATCATGTGTTTCCTTGAGTTATTTGTAGATTAGATGGCATGAAAATCATGTTTTGAGTGTTTCCATGCTTTATTTGTCATTGTTTTAAACGTTTTTGAGGGTTTGGAAGAGGCTAACTTGAAACAATTTCAGGTTTTGGCCCTTTTTGGCCCGTGAGCATGCCCGTGAGGCATCCAGAGAAAGCTCACGGGTGAGCTCACAGGCTTGAGCTCACCTGTGAGCCATCCAGTGAACCCTCACGGTTGGGCTCACTGGTGTGAGCCCACCCGTGAGGCTTCACGGGTTGGGTTAATTAGGGCCTCTTTTTCAAGGTTTCTTGTTCACTCTTCTTCTCCAAACTTTCTCTCATTTCTCCCTCCATTCTCCACTGATTTTCCTCATTATTTTTGGCCCTAAAACGTTCTCCTCCTCCCCTCATCTCATTTGGTGAAGAAATTTCGAAGAAAAAAACACTCTTTTGGGCGGATTTTGCAAAGAGATTCCTCCACATACTCCAGGGTTAGGTAAATTCTCTTTCACTCAAGAGCTAGATTTCTCTTGGGTTTGTGTGGTGTTTCATGCTTGGATTTTGCTCTCCTTTGTTGCAAGAACATCTTAAGCATGTTTTGGTATGGTTGTAAATTCGGATTGTCACATTTTCAAGCAAAGTTCTTGCAAACATTTTTCGGGATTACTGTAGCACTGAGCATTTTCCATGAAATTTTCATTATTTTGCTATTGTTTTACCTGTAATAAGTTTATTTGATGATCCTTTGGTTTTGTAGGATGCCGGTAAAGAAACTAGCAAACAAGAGAGCCCGAAATAACAGTTCCCCATCCCCCGACGAACCAAGGTTTAAAAATGAGGATCACAAATCCCGTTTCGCGCTTCTTTCATGAAAGGGTTTCGGCATCATTAGAAGGATAGATTGGGATGTGCTCAAGAGCTTGGGCTTGGACAGTACCATTTTGGAACTCATTTCTCACAATGGTTGGGATAAGCTATTCTCTATCGACGAACCAACTTACAAGGAGCTTACCCTCGAAGTCTTGAGCACAGTTGAGATTGCAAAACACTGTCCCTTCACTCGCTAACGAAGCTCTATTTCTTTCGTGCATTTGGGAAGCATTGCGGGGTTACACAAGACCAATTAGGGGTGCTTATGGGACTTTAGCCCGAATCTTACACGAGCGAGATCTGAATTTAAAGACCTCACTTGTTGATTTTCCCTACCTCGTGACGAGCGCAACATATTGGGCTTCCATTGCCACTTGCTCAAGAACAAAGAAAACGTCTCAACCTGCGGAACCCCGCGCACGGATATATTCATGCACCGCCGACATGCGGTATAGGGGGTCGGCCGGACTCAACCGGGGTGATATCACATATGGATCTACCGATGCTCTACAACATTATCGACAGATACCCCATAGACATGAGACGTCTTGTAGCAGAGGTATTAGCATATCGGGGACAGTTTGTCCGCCTTGGGGCCATTTTTGCCGGACCGTTTATTACCCGTATGATCGAGGCATGGGCCTTATAGACCGCACCCGGGGTATGACAGGTTGTTGGTGCCATCACTCCGCTTGACTTGCGAGACTCTTGCATGCATTGGTTTAGTCGAGCGGCGGGGCGCATTTACGAGACTTGTGAAGCGTCGAGTACCGGTGTACCGAGCCCGACCCATCTCACGAGACGAGTCCGCATCCGAGTCCGATTCAGAGCTGGAGCGGGGAGCGCGGATCCCGGAGCGCGGAGACCACTTGAGGAAAGATTTGAGGCATTTCGTTCTGAAGTTTATGAGCGATTACGAGGAGCTCGAGAGGGGACTGAGAGACATGGCTGCATCACCGAGCCATATAGAGAGCAATACCGCCGTGATCTTATCCTTTCTACGTAGTTCGTCATCTTCGGTCGGTACCACATCTGCAGCCACGACCTGCGCAACACCTTCACTCCCTTCGGCCTCTAGGCCCCGGGACATTACCACCACCTTGTTTTTTATTCTTTACTTCAAGCTTGCTTGTATTCCTTTTCTTTTTTTGCTGTTTGTTTATTTTTTAAGCTAGTTAGAGCTCCCGCTCGCTAAACTTTATTTTGGATTTATTTTTGTTAGATTTTTTTACACGCTTTTCCTTTGTATTTTTTGCATCCGGAATTGTGATCAGCTCTTTTTGTGTTTTAAGGATAATGATACTCTTGTTTCACACTCCATGCCCTCGTCATATGGACCACACCCAGTCCACATGCACTTCATCAACGAGGATTGGGGAAGTTTCTTACTCCATCTTTGAATTTTTGTTTTATATTTCTTTCCCACCCTGTGCGGTGACTTATCTACATTGGGGACAATGTACAGCTTTAGGTGTGGGGATGGAGTATTTTACCTTAATGCATGCTTGAATTTCCTATGATAGCTATCATCCTTCCGTTAAGGACTTCCTAGCTTGGTGGAATGATAGTAGTGAGTTGTAGTTTACATGTGCTTGAATATAGTTCTGTTTCATCTTTAGTGCACATTGATACCGCTCACTATAACTTCCACTTCGACACTCTAACCCATCTTATTGATTTTGTGTTATGATGTTAAATTCTTCTTTCAATAGTCTTTTAAAAACTTTTGAGTCTCCTGTTTTTGCTTTAACCCTAAGTGAGGTTTTAGCGGGTGATTGATCGGGCGACTTGTGATAGGATGATATATTTACCGAAAAAAAGTGAAAAATGAGTCTATGTCGGTATTCATCTCGCATGTAAAAGCATGAATGCGTAGATATAGATATGTAATCAAGTAAGTTGGGTGGCTCTTGTACCGACCAAGCATGTGCATCCCGCAGAAAGATTTTTGTGCGAGTCTACGTTAGGCGGACTTGGGGAAAAAAAACTTTTGTGACCTATTGGGCGCCCGAAACCTGTTTTACCTTCACTTAATGTTAAAGTTTCATTTTGAGACCAAAAGATTTTTAGCCGACTATTGAGAGGGTCTTTAACACTTCTAACACTAACTTCAATTTGTGTGAGTTGAATGGATATCCTGGGGTAATTCGGGGTGTGGAGGTCAAGGTGGAAGTTGTCACACACTCACGGGAACACTTTTGATGAAACAGAGATAATATTACTTGACTATACATTGAGCAACTCATTTCTTGATTTCGTCCATTCGTGTTTCGGAGTCCTGTACATTTGAGTTTGAGGTCGTATATTTAGCTGTTTATCTTCTTGACCCTGTTCTTCATGTTTGTTTGCTTGGGGATAAGCAAACGCTTAGGTGTGGGGATGTTTGATAAATGCCTAAATATACGTATTTTATACGTATTCATATGTATTATTTTAATATCTTTTCGATGAATCGATGCCCTTTTCTGTCTAAATTGTTTTATTTCATGTTTCAAGTACAAATGAGGCCTTGGTGAGCTCAATATCGCGAATGACAGAGAAATTGACAAGGAAATCGAGATTTTAGAGCACCGGGACTGTAGCGGCACTGTAGCAGCGTGAAATACGAAAATTTTGAAGAAATAGCAAAGTCTGGAAGTTCTCACGGGTAACCTCATGGCCGTGAGGTCGGCCGCAAGCGATCCAGAGAGTGACAGTACTGTAGCGGGTAAATTTTTGGGTGGGTCACCGAACTTTGGTCGTTTTTCACTTTGGTTACCGAACTTCAATTTGTATCTTTTCAGTCACCATAAATTGCTTTGGTTACTCTGGGAGGTCACTTGTGGGTTTTCCAGTGTTATTTGTCCACGTGGCCACAAGAAACTCCACGTCACTGCCAATTTCAAAGGTGACAACACAGCCACGTAGGATACTTGCCACGTTAGCTGATCATCCCTCCAACTCGGATGCACCTTTGGCTTGCCACTTGCCACCTCAGACCTCCATGTGGCTGTGTTGTCAGCTAACGTGGCAAGTGTCCTACGTGGTTGTGTTGTCACCTTTGAAATAGGCAGTGCCGTAGAGTTTCTGGTGGCCACGTGGACAAATAACAATGGAAAACCCACAAGTGGCCTCCGAGAGTAACCAAATCAATCTATGGTGATTGAAAAGATACAAATTGAAGTTCGGTAACCAAAGTAAAAAATGACCAAAGTTCGGTAACCCGCCCAAAAAATTACCCGTACTGTAGCAGTGTTATTGTAGCATTACTGTGGCAACCTACTCAAAATTTGCCTGTTTTCTGGGCAACCTCACGGGCCATATATTGACCGTGAGGAAACCCGTGAGCCATCCCAAACTTTCGTTTTTAAGGACTTCTAGGGCATTCTTTTGAAAAGTTTTGGTCTTCTCTTGGAGCTCCACACACCCATCTGCAGATCTAACCAAGAAGGAGAGCTTGGAGGGCATTTCCACAGAGGAATCGGCGAGGAGAGCGCGATCTTGAGTGAGATCTACTCCTAGGGTTTGCAATTAGGAAGTTGAAGACGACGGGAAGCCAACCCTTCGAGTGGCGTCTTTGGAAGCTTCTCCGACCTTCATCTTTGGAGGGAGTGCTCTTATGTTTGGTTTAGTTATTTTCATGCTTTTATATTTGTATTTTGAGATTATGAGCAACTAAAACCCCAAGGTCACCCGATGTAGGTGAACTTGTGATGTTTGGATAATTTGGTTTATTTAATGCTTGTTGGTTTGTTTGTGATCCTAGTTTGGTGTTTTTGAATGCTTGGGTATGCATGAGAACTCTGTGTATCCATCCTTAGCCAATACTAGGTTGCATGACCATTGTCCTAGTGTTAGAGTCACCGAGCTTAGAAGGGAAGTACGTATAAATACGCCTTGACCAGCGGGTATTTGTACCCCTCCACTTCTAGGGTTAATTACTCACTTGTAATTCAACCTTAGTTTGAGAAAACCACCTTGCCCTTTGCAATCGTAGGAGGATTTGAACGGACAGAGCCCGTATTCAATACTCGTACCGGATTAGGGGTCAATTGCCGTGATCATCGCGTTGACCTAATCTAGGGTTTTCTCGGTGCAACAAGCCACTTGCATGTTAATCTAGCATCCTTCACACTTTAGTAGCCCCAAGGGGATCCTCATCCGTGACCATATTCTCACTCTGATTTTCCTCCCGTTTACTGCCCTTGGTATTTAGTAATTTAATTGCTTTTGTTTTACTTCTTTACTTTTTTCATGCTTAATCACAAGTCCGATCGGCTAGACAACATTGCAAAAAGAAGTAAGAATAGATTCTCGGGCCCTTGGGAATACGACCCACTCGTGCTTGTGCGAGTGGTTTATTACTTGACGACCCGTGAGCTTGCGGGAGATCATGATCAAGTTTTTGGCACCGCTGCCGGGGAACCACGAGAAATATTCGGAAAACATTGAGCGTGTTGATTTGGCTTTTGTTTTGCAGTATTTGCCGTTCTTGTATATATTCCATCATTTCATTATCTTTGCATTTTTCCTGCTTGTTTGTTTTCAAGTTTTAACGCTTGACTTGAATTTTCTTGCACGGTACCCGTCTTATGACATGAGCAAGTCAAGAAAATTTAGTTGAACCCGACGACGAGATAGAAAGAACATTGCACCGATGCTTGAGAGAAGGTGCGAGGGTTCAAGACAAAGAGAAATTTGGGTAGAATCGAGTGAGCCCACAGTCATGGCCGAGCCAAGAAGAACTCTATCCGATTATGAAAGGCCACAATTCAAGCTGGGATGAGTTTAGTGTGTTGGTTCCCGCCGTGCCGGCAAATAATTTCGAAATAAAAGCAAGCACGATTGGGAAGGTGCCAAATTCAAGTACAATTTGATGGTCTAGCCGACGAAGACCCGCATGCACACTTGTCCAAGTTTCTTCGGATATGCTCAACCTTCAAGATCAACTCGGTTTTTGATGACGCAATCAGGTTGAGATCTAAGGATTTATAAGATAATTATAATAAATCCTATACATTAGTATCACTAGACTCCGAAAACCATCCATCACTAACAATGGCCGCCGTTAAGTCGGGATCCACCAAGATGCGCTTATCTTGGTGACACACCCTTACGTGTGTGTTCCGTAAGTGCACGGGTGTCAAAGTAATAAAGTACCCAAACGGGTGGGTAGTCGAATCCACATGGAGTAGACGTAAGAACAAGTAACACTTTGCTAAGTAGCCAAAGACAAATCAATTGTTGTTGTGATTGAAGATGGGGTACTCGGACAATGCTCCCCCCTAGAATCCTAGTTTCTAGTGCAAAACTTAAGTTGCTCTTCTTAAAATGAGAATCATTGAGTCGTGGAAAACAAAAGATACAGGGTCCCAAACCTAAGGTCAACCCTGACTAGTCCCCTACGAGGTCCCGGCGGAGAGAAAGACTCTCGACACCTCACACCACGTATGACTGCGAAAAGCTCGTGGGAATCCAGGTGATGAACCCTATTCCGAAATATGGACCAACCCCTTTGGTCCAGGCGGAAGATCCCTAATCACAAATAAGTCCCGGCGGAAAGGCTTCTCTCAACGCCTAACTCTCTTTGAGATCGAAGTTATGTCATGGAATGAGAAGGTAGGATAAATCACACCGGAGGGGAAAGGGGACGTGTTGCTACCTCTCAACTCACCCTCTCGACCCTCTTCAATCTTGATTGATCTAATCCTAATGGTGATGGTCACTCGTCAAAAGGATGATTAAATGTGATTCTCAACCCTAGTGTCACTCTAAGGGAACATCCAAGAAGCATACAAGATTGAAACTCAAATTGAAACTCAAATTAAAGAACAGCAATAAAGTCATAGAAACATAGTAATTCTAGAGTTTACATGTCCAAGCACCCACTAGGGTTTTAGCTCTCCATGGAGCAATACAAGATCATGAAAGTAATGGGAATTAAATGCAAACAATCCATAAGTAAAACCCCCTTAAACTCCGTGCCGATGGTCTATGAGGGCTTCTCCTTTTTTCTCGAAAAATCCTTCCTTCAAGCCTAGGACACACCTCGCCGAATCGAGTCGTCGAAGGCTCTCCCAATAGCTCTCCTAGGAAGGGATTGATGTTGAAATCGATGAAGAAGCACCCTCAAAGCGTAGCAAGAACCTCCTGAACCCTAGCCATCACCCTCTCTCAAGTTTGGAAGAAGATCCCCAAAATAACGCTTCAGAATGGCTTTATAATTGGCCATCTCGAGGATCCACACGGGCGTGTGGATGAGCCACACGGCCGTGTGGAAATTCCACACGCCCATGTGGAATTTCGGCCCTGTGGAAACTTGTGTATTGGTCCCCGATTTCGCCCGTTTTTTCTCTTGAGGTCACACGGACGGACACACACCCATGTGAAAGGTCATGTGGTATTTCTTGATGATGAAAAACCCTTGGAGAGCTTTTGAAATCTTCGAACAAATCCGAACAAGCGAGCATGACTGCCTTCGTGTCCTTCTAAAATAATTGTCTTGAAGCCTTTAGAAGTTGGCACATACCCTCTCGTTTGAACCCGATTTGTGTCTTGAACTTTGTATTTGCACAAAAAAGCTCCACTTGGCACCATTATGACCTAATCTTGCCTTTATTCACGTACCATGTCTTCACAACCCTAATTGTACGAAAGAACACAACAACACACGAAATTAGCGATACAACCTGAGAAATATGATGCTCATGCGTGGAAAACATTTCCAAAAATATGTACATGCAAGCACTTATCACTTGGTGTTGGCCATTGGGAGTCTCGTGTGATGACTCCGGGCACCCAACACCGCACCTTTCAGGCTCTCTACGCGCCCCCTGAAAGAGCGAACTCAGCCGAGAACCCCATGCCACCCCAACTAGGTCGGTCCGTGGAGACTTGCTTCGCGAGATGATATCGGGGATCCTCCCCATGTCACCATCAAAATATTTGGAATATCCATCCCGCCCGTAGGCTTATTATGAACACATTAATATGATATCACATATCTTATCACGAGATCACAAATTCTCGAATATACAACTCTTAATCCAAGAATAAATACTTGTGTAAAACATCATCAATAATATTATTTACATCATGAATATCATAAGAGTATTCTTTGAAAATACGATTCAGATGTGGTATCAATACAACGAAATTCATTTCGATTCATATAGGCCTTCCTTGGTCAATATAACAAGAACATCAAGCTTTTAAAGACACAATTCTTGGAAACATGTATTCCAAACAATAGGGTTTTCAACCCTCAAGAAATATGAATAACCTTTAAAATTCTTTAAAAATATGTTTCAAATATGGCATCATCACAAAGAAATTCATTTTGATTCACATCAACCCTTCTTGGGTCTTTATATCAAGAATCATCAAGACTCTAAAGACACAAATCTTGAAAACATGTATTTCAAACCTTAGGGTTTCTAACCCACAAGAATTCTGAATAATCTTTAACAATAATAAATAAATAAACCAATTCATAAATCATCATGATTTCTAGGTTTCATAGGAATCATTTCAAGAGTCTTTTGAAAACAAGAAAGATCATCATTAAAAAAAACATACACATTGAGTATTCAAACAAGTATGATCATAGCTCATAAATTAATAGATCCCACTCACAAACTTGGTGACATCAAACCCTCCGGATTAATTGTCCACTCAGTCCTTATCCTTGCTTGTAGATCCACCTCCTAGATGCAATTATACATCCAAGAAAATCAAGAATCAATCACGTTAACCCAAACAAATAACAAGTGAGGAAAATGGTCAAAATGAGATCTCATTGCTTTTAGGGTTTACTAGACATTCAAGAATGAGATCCTCGTAACCCTCAAGACCACAAGAAAATCGGGGAAGACCCCAATTTGGTTCGGATATACAAGAATCATAGTTTTAGAGATGAGGGATCTCCGTCATTCTTCACCAAAACATGAAATCAAAACTCTAATTCCATCTAAACATTAGATCTCTTCTAGATTCATACTTTCATTCATAAATCTATGGAGAATTGGAAAAAAGAACCAGAAATTGAAGAGGAGAGAACTCACCTTCAAGAATCACCTAGATCTAGAAGGAACCTTTACCAATGGAGGAAGAGAAGAGATCACCATTTCTCTTCTTTCTTGGAGCCTAAGGATGATGATCTAAGAGAGGAGGGAATAAGGATTTAAGATAGGGAGAAAAAGAGAGGGAAAAGAGGTCATATGAAGGCCCTTTGAGTTTCAAATGGGGTATTTATAGGCCCAAGTCGCAGGGTACTTGTGCGCTCCCTTGCGCCCGCAAGGAAGGCCGCAAGGCCCCCTGTTTTTGGGGGTCTTGCTAGCACCCCGAATGCCGCAAGCCCTCGTTTTGCTTGCACTCTTCCAAAGGTTTTTCCTCTCTCCTCTTACTCTCTAAAAAGAGCCTTAACTAAGGTTCTAACACGAAAAAACACTTGACAAACTTAAGCACACCAAGTTTTGCTCAAGAGACAAAGCACAAGAGAAGTGGTGAAAGTCGAACTTCTACATCGGATCATACAAGGAAAAATCATGACTTAAACGTCTCCAACATTCAGCTTTTGGTTCCCCCGGGAGGTCGATAAAACATTAGGTTGTGGTAGGCACTAGATTGAGTGAATGCCTCATCATAGAATCCCATGTCCATGGCGAATTTGGTAGAGCTCATGGCATAGTGTGTCCCCATCAACTGAAACTGCAATGCTCGAGGAGCGTCCCATGAGATGTGACCGCGCTTCTTCTCAAATATGGCTAATAGTTCGGAGGTTAATTCTCAATATGCCGGGTCAGTAATAGTGAAAAGCTTGTACCAAGATCCCATATTTAGTAAACAGCGAACATCATCAGCTAAACCCGATTCTCGCAACGCACTCCAATCAATAGTCCTGAAGTTCCCAAACAGTCAAAGTAGGAAGCGTTGGTAGCGCTGTTGGTGGGTTAGTGATTCAAAAAGAGGTTGTAGCGGTGCTTGTTCATTAGTGTTGGCCATATGTGATCGTTTGGATGAAGGCTTTGCAGCGATCCGTTTCTTAAGCATGATGCTAGTGGCGCGCGCCTCGTGAATTCTTCAAGAGAAATAGATTTGGCAAGAGGCGGAGACATGGAAAGAGTGGTAGGATGCAGTCTCTTGGCAAGAGGTGGCTGTGAAGTAGGGCACGGACAAGGTAGATACATTTTATTAAGACCCGCAATCATAAAGAGGAAACACGGCCTTACTTTCAAAGGAGCACGGCCGTGCTTATGACTTGACGAACGAATAAAAGTCCAGTAAAATGCACAGGCTGGAGCATGGGCGTGCTCTACCCGTGCAGAAATTGGAAAACTGCAGAATGTTATTTGAGAGGAAAACCGAGATAAAAAAATTACAACAAGGATTAATCCGAATGCAAATGCTTACGAGAACCCACTTAAAACAAAGCTGTTGGGAAACGACAAGGAAATATGAACAAAAGCAAACATTAACCAGAAGGAAAGAAATATAAGGAACCAAACATCTCTGGTTGCCTTCCAACAGCGCTTGTTTAATGTCACGAGCCTGACAGACCTGATCTTATCTCATGGGGGTTGTGCTAGCGCCAACCGGGAAGGCATTATTCTATTGGTGAATCATCCCTACAAGTATAACTCTTCAAACGATGACCATTAACTTTGAAGGTGCCTTTGCTTAGGTGGTAGATTTCAATGGTGCCATATGGAAAAACATAAGTAACTCGGTTGGGCCCCGACCATCGCTATTTGAGTTTCCCAGGAAATAGCTTCAATCTGGAATTGAATAACAAAACTTGCTCTCCTATATTAAACTGTTTGTCACTTTTTAATCTCTTATCGTTAAGTCTCCTTACCCGTTCTTTGTATAGGATAGAGTTTTCGTAAGCAGCCTGTCAGAACTCTTCTAGTTCAATTGAAATTTTCTCTTCTCCCCAACCTTAGTTGCATCAAAGTTTAGCCTCTTTGTAGCCCAGTACGGTTGATGCTCCAATTCGACAGGTAGATGACAATCCTTTCCATAGACCAGATGGTAAGATGTATGACCGGTAGGGGTTTTGTATGCTGTTCTATAAGCCCACAACTCTTCATCTAACCAGTCAGACCAGTCCTTCCTGTTGAATTGAATAGTCTTTTCCAATATTCCTTTGAGTTCCCGATTGGTCACTTCAACCTGACCGCTAGTCTGGGGGTTATAAGCAGTAGTAATGTGGTTGGGCATCCCGAATCTTTTCATGACCCTTTCAAACTGAACATTACAAAAATGTGCTCCACGATAGCTAATGATAACTCTTGGGTAACCAAATCGAGCAAATCGTTTTCTCAAACATTTCACTACCACGCTTGCATTATTAGTAGGTAGTGCTTGAGCCTCTACCCATTTGGACACAAAGTCAACAGCTACCAAGATGTATCGATTTCCGTTAGAGGAAGGGAACTGGCCCATGAAGTCGATTCTCCATACGTTAAAAACTTCACATTGTTGGATGGGTGTCTGCTTCATTTCGTCTCTTTTCGCTAAGTTGCCGCTGCGTTGGTACTCATCGCTAGACCCCACCAATTGTTTTGCGGCACGGAGTGATGAGTGCATTTCATATATATATATTGCATGCTTTACCCTCATCATTATTGAATATTTTGGCTTTAATTCTACAAGTACGGTGCTATTTGAGGTATTCTTAGTTTGTCATGCAGATATCAAAGTCCTGAAGCAAGAAGAGATGTTTTGGAATAATTTTAGAAGCTAAAGGACTTAGAAGAAATCTCATCAAGCTCAACACGGCTTGAGCACGCCCGTCTTGTACCCCGTGCGGATTGCGGTAGAATTCAACCAAATTCAACACGTCTCGAGTTCGGCGAGCACGGTCGTGTAAACCCCAAGCACGGCCTAAGCACGCCCGTGCTATTCCCCATACAGATTACATGAATGTGAGTTTTACGGAGTTTTGTTTGGCCGTAATCTGCACGGCTTCAACACGCCCTTGCTCACATCGGGAAAACATTAAAACCCTAAAAACTTAGGTTCTTGGGGGACTTTTGGTGGGCGAACTAAGGGAGAAGGAAGAAGAAAGCTTTGGGGGTTCGTCCTCCTCTCCATGAAGGGAATGTCATGCGTATGGTAGGCCGATCGGGAGGAGATTCCACGGCATTGTAGATCCTTCGACAACCACAAGGATGCAAGAAATTAGGGAGTTTTCAACTTCTTGTCTTTCAATTTCTTTGGCATTGTACTTGTTGTTTGTCATCATGAGGGGCTAACTCTTAAGGGAGCCCGGGGTTGTTTGTATGACGTTGTAGCTTGAACTCTTGACCTTTACTTACGGCATTTATGAGTATCTTGTTCTTTTCATTAAATCTGAGCTATTTGTTATTTTGTGTGTTGTTTAGTGCTTGATTGCTTGAAAGTTAGGTTCTCTTATCTAGGCTTGTGAATCGCAATCGATAGTTACATGCAGAAAGATTGCAATTTAGAGCATCGGCAACGCTAGAAGCAACACCCTTTTAGCATAGCTAGGTTTAGAACTGAAGATAACTCGGATAAGCGCCGAGAAAGTCGAGTTAGTGAACGTCAGAAATCCAACCCCGGGGCCCTATCTCCTCCATCAAGTCAATTCTCAAGCTTTCCCTTGGTGAACTTCCCTTTCTTTAATCTCCTTGAAGTTAACCCAGAGTCAACTCCATCATTTCTGTTTGGTTAGATATTAAGCAGGACGTTAGTATTAGAAGCTATACCAGTCCCTATGGATTCGACTACCCGACCCTACGGTACACTTTACTACATGTACGACCCGTGCACTTGCGGATACGCAAGGGGCGTATTAAGTTTTTGGCGCCGTTGCCGGGGACTGGCAACTTCTAGGAATTCGGACAGTCTTAGTACTCTAACCATTTTCTTTTGCTTTTAGTTTCATATATATGTATTGCATGCTTTACCCTCATCATTATTGAATATTTTGGCTTTAATTCTCCAAGTACGGTGCTATTTGAGGTATTCGTGGTTTGTCATGCAGATATTAAAGTCTTGAAGCAAGAAGAAGTGTTTTGGAATAATTTTAGAAGCTAAAGGGCTTAGAAGAAACCTCATCAAGCTCAGCACGGCTTGAGCACGCCCGTGCTGTTCCCCGTGCAAATTGCAGGAGAATTCAACAATTTATTAGCACAGCCTGAGTTCGCTGAGAACGGTCGTGAAAACCTCAAGCACGGCCTAAGCACGCCCGTCTTGTTCCCCGTGCAAATTACGGGAATGTGAGTTTTTTGGAGATTTATTTGGCCGTAATCTACACGGCTTGAAGCACGGCTTCAACACGCCCTTGCTCACATCGAGAAGACATTAAAACCCTAGAAACTCAGAGTCTAAGGAGACTTTTGGTGGGCGAACTTAGGGAGAAAGAAAGGGAGAGCTTTAGGGATTCATCCTCCTCTTCATCAAGGGAATGGCAAGCCTATGGTAGGCCGATCGGGAGGAGATTACACGGATTGTAGATCCTTCGACAACCTCAAGGATGCAAGAAATTAGGGAGTTTTCAACTTCTTGTCTTTTAATTTCTTTGGCATTGTACTTGTGGTTTGTCATTATGAGGGACTAAACTCTTAAGGGAGCCCCGGGGTTGTTTGGATGACGTTGTTGCTTGAACTCATTTCTTTACTTGCGGTATTTATGAATGTCTTGTTCCTTTCAATAAATCAAGGTTTTTGGCTATCTTGTATGTTATTTAGTGCTTGATTGCTTGGTAGTTAGGTTCTCTTATCTAGGCTTGTGAATCGTCATTGATCGTTGCAAGCAGTGAGAGTTCAACTTAGGGCTCGGCAGCGCTAGAAACCGCATGCTTATAGCATAACTAGGTTTAGAACTGAAGACATCTCTGATAAATACTGAGAAAGCCATGTTAGTGAACGTCAGAAATCCAACCCAGGGGCCCCATCTCCTCCATCGAGTCAAACCTCAAATCTTCCCTTGGTGAAATTCCTTTCCCTTAACCTTCTTGAAGTTAATCCGAGTCAATTCCATCATCTTACGTCCGGTAAGATATTAAGCATGACGTTAGTATTAGAAGCTATTCCAGTCCCCGTGGATTCGACTACCCGACCTAAAGGGTACACTTTACTACTTGTGCGACCCGTGCACTTGCGGATACGCAAGGGGCGTACCAAGTTTTTAGCGCCGATGCGGGGACTGTCAACTTCGAGAATTCGGACGGTTTTAGTACTCTAACCGTTTTATTTTGCTTTTTAGTTTCGATAAGTGCTTGCATGTATATAATTCGGAAATGTTTTCCACGCATGAGCATCACATTTTTCGGGCTTTATCGCTAATTTCGTGTGTTTTGGTGTTCTTTCACGCAATTAGGGTTGTGGACACGAGGGTACGTGAATAAAGGCAAGATTAGGTCGGAATGGTGCCAAGTGGAGATCTTTTGTGCAATTACGGAGTTCAAGACACAAATCGGGTTCCAACGAGGGGGTATGTGCCAACTTCTAAAGACTTCAAGACAACTCTTGTAGAAGGACACGAAGGCGAGTCATGCTCGCTCGTTCCGATTGGTTCAAAGATTTCAAAAGCTCTCCAAGGTTTCCCATCATCAAGAAATGCCACTTGACCTTTCACATGGGCGTGTGTCCGTCCATGTGACCTCGGAGAAGAAACGGGCGAAATCGAGGATTAGTATGAAGATTTCACAAGGCGGAAAATCCACATGGGCGTGTGGAATTTCCACACGGCCGTGTGGAATTTCCACACGGCCGTGTGGACTATCCACACGCCCGTGTGGATCCTCGAGATGGCCAATTATAAAGCCGTTCGAAGCGTTATTTGGGGGATCTTCTTCTAACTTTGGGAGGAGGTGACGGCTAGGGTTCGGGGAGGTTCTTGCTACACTTTGGGGGCGCTTCTTCACCGGTTTCATCATCATTCCCTTCCAAGGAGAGCCATTGGGGGAGCCTTCGACGACTCGATTCGGCGAGGTGTGCCTTAGGCTTGGAGGAAGGGATTCTTTGAAGAAGAAGGAGAAGTTCCCATAGTCTATCAACACGAAGCTTAAGGGGGTTTTCTTTATGGATTTCTTGCACTTATCTTCAGTTATTTTGATGAACTTGTATTGCTCCATGGAGAGCTAAACCCCTAGTGGGTTCTTGGACTTGTAAACCCTAGATTTCCTATGTTTCATTGACTTTAATGATCTTATTCAAATTGAGTTTAAATTTGAGTTTCAATCTTGTATGCTTAATGGTTTCTCCCTTAGAGTGACACTAGGGTTGAGGGCTAATCCAATCATCCTTTTGACGAGTGACCATCACCATTAGGATTAGGTTACCAAGATTGAAGAGGGTTGAGAGGGTGAGTTGAGAGGTAGCGACGCGTCCCTTTTCCCCTCCGGTGTGGTTTTCCCTACCTTCTTATTCCAAGTTTTACCTTCGATCTCAAAGAGAGTTAGGCGTTGAGAGAGGCCTTTCCGCCGGGACTTATTTGTGATTAGGGATCTTTCGCCTGGACCAAAGGGATTGATCTATAGTTGGGAATAGGGTTTACCACTTGGAATCCCTAGAGCATAGCGCAGTCATACGTGGTGTGAGGCGTCGAGAGTCTTCTCTCCGCCGGGACCTCGTAGGGGACTAGTCAAGGTTGACCTTAGATTTGGGACCTTGTATCTTTGGATTCCACGATTCTTGAAATCTCTATTGAATAAGAGTACATGACGTCTTGCACTTGAAACAAGGATTCTAGGGGGAGCATTGTCCGAGTACCCCATCTTCTTATTGATCTATTTCTCCGACCTAGCTTTCATTTTCAGCACTTTGTTTCTACTACTTTCTGATTTTATTTTCTTTCAACAACAATTGGTTTATCTTTGATTACTTAACAAAGTGTGATTGTTCTTACGTCTACTCCCTGTGGATTCAACTACCCACCCGTTTGGGTACTTTATTACTTCGACACCCGTGCACTTGCGGAGTACACACGCAAGGGTGTGTCAAGTTTTTGGCGCCGTTGCCGGGGAGTTAGGCGTTTTTAGGAATTTTTTTTTTTACACTTTGTTTCGCTAGTCATTTTTCGTACATCCTATCTCACATTTCTTTTACTTCCATCGTTCTGACTTTACTTTCTCTTCTTGATCTCAGCCCCAGGTTATGACCCGTGGACATCCTTCGACATTAGTGGAAGGTGATCCGGAGATAGAAAGGAGATTGCACAGACGGGGAGGACAAGCTAACTTGGAACAGTTTAATCAGGCTGAGATAGAAGTTGAAGAGTCCGCAACCATGGCTGAACAGAATGAGCAGCAGCGGACCCTTTCTGATTTTGCTAGGCCGTCTGTTCGTGGTACACAGTCAAGCATAGTCAGGCCACCAATTTCAGCTCATAACTTTGAGCTTAAGCCGGGGTTTATTCAGATGGTCCAACAGTCCGCACAGTTTAATGGGTTAGCAGATGAAGACCCAAACAATCACATAGAAAATTTCTTGGAAGTGTGCGACATGTTGAAGATCAATGGAGTTACGGACGACACCATCAGATTGAGAGCCTTCCCATTTTCCTTGAAGGGGAAAGCAAAACAGTGGTTGCAATCTTTACCTAGAGCATCAATTACCACTTGGGAAGAAATGGTTGAGGCCTTCCTTGCCCGATATTTCCCTCCTGGGAAATCGGCCAAGCTGAGAAATGAAATTTCTTCCTTCATGCAGTCGGAATTGGAGTCCCTTTTCGAGACATGGGAAAGGTTCAAGGACCTTCTGCAATGGATTGAACCCAAGCACAAGACAGCTACTTGATGCCGCAGCAGGAGGTACCTTAGGAAGCAAGACCCCCGAAGATGCCCGCCAACTGATAGAAGAAATGGCTATGAATAGCTATCAGTGGAATGCTCGAGACAAGAGGAAAGTGGCGGGTATTCATGAAGTTGATGCAGTGACATCTCTAGCAGCTCAAGTTGAAGCATTGAGCAAGAAGTTGGACACTTTGGCAAGCCCATCTAGAATAGCTGCAGTGATGAATTGTGATAGTTGTGGAGGAGGGCATGTTTCTGCTGATTGCCCTATTTCTATGGTCGGAACAGCACCTGTTGAACAGGTTGATTTTGTGGGGAATGCTGGACGAGGTCAAGGAAACCCCTATAGCAACACCTACAATCCGGGGTGGCGAAACCACCCGAACTTTGCATGGAGCAATCAAGGGCAACAAAGGCCCTCTGCACCCCCCGGATTTCAGCAACCCCAACAACCAAACATGGAGGGCCGAGTTTCAGGGCTTGAGAACCGAATGACAGACTTGGAAAAGGCGTTGACCAAGTTCATTCAGTCCTCAGACACGCGCTTTCAAGGTGTGGAGAGTACACTTCGCAATCACACCGCTTCCCTACATAACTTGGAAAATCAGGTGGGGCAGATTGCGAAATCGTTATCTGAACGACCACAAGGAAGTCTCCCGGGAAATACAGAGACCAACCCAAGAGAGCAGCTGAAAGCAATCACTCTTAGGAGTGGTCGTGAGGTTGAGGGTAGACTTCCCACTGAAGAGGTTGTTCAAATTCCTGCTAAGGAGACAGACAAGGAAAAGGAGGTAGCACCTGCACCATACAAACCAAGGATTCCTTACCCTTCAAGGCTGAAGAATGATCAAAATGATGAGCAGTACAAGAAGTTTTTGGGCCTTTTCAAGCAGCTGCACATTAATATCCCTTTTGTGGAGGCTTTGTCTCAAATGCCTCGATATGCAAAGTTTTTGAAGGACCTCTTAACCAACAAGAGGAAATTGGAAGAGGGTGTAGCAGTGATATTGGATGCATCTTGTTCAGCTGTGTTGCAGAAAAATCTACCTAACAAGATGAAAGACCCTGGAAGCTTCATCATCCCATGTAACATTGGGAATTTGGGTGAAGAGAAGGCATTGGCGATTCGGGAGCCGAGTATCAATGTCATGCCTTACTCCTTCTTCAAGAAGTGGGACCGGGAGAGCCACGCCCCACTCGGATGACCTTACAACTAGCCGACCGTTCCATTCGTCACCCGAGAGGCATCATTGAAGATATTTTGGTGAAAGTGGATAAGTATATATTTCCTGCAGATTTCGTGGTACTTGGATGTAGACGAGAATGTCGACGTGCCATCGATACTTGGAAGACCCTTTCTGCGTACTTCCAAGGCTCTTATAGACATGGATGGCGGGGAGATGACATTGAGGATAGGAGATGAGAAGCTGACCTACCGCCTTGCTGAGGCCATGAGACATTCTCTCAACTTTGATGATACTTTGTACTTTCTTGACACTACTGATGCTTTGATTGATGATTATGTGCAGGAAATCTTTTGCCCGGATCCGCTAGCTGATTTGTTGGATCGAGAGATGGATGATGATCACAGTTCATCAGTTGACCTGGAAAACAAGGATACATCTACCACGGGTACGGTCAACAAACTAATGAAAAAGTTAAAGAGGGTAAGACATCGCCGTAAGAAGCAACCGAATGAACTTGCGGACGTTCATTCAAGGTCTAAGGATGATATCTCTCCATCTGGTAACAAATTCGATCATTCATCTTCTAAATTCCAGAACTTATGCTCTTCTTGTTTCACATTTCAAAGCAGCGAGGTGCTTTCTACCCATCAACCCCCTTGAGTTTAGAGAGGCAGGTACGTCAAGCTAGTGACGTAAAACAAGCGCTTATTGGGAGGCAACCCAATTTTTATTTCTGCATTTTTTTTTTGTGTGTTTTGTTTAGTTTGTAGTGTGTGGTTTCATTGCTGGTAATGCATGTTTTTGTGTTCATCGTTTATGGCAAGTTAGGTGGTATTCCTGTGAATTTTGCGAGATTTTAAGTTGCAAAAGTGTTAGTTTTCAACTTCTGCAGCCATTCCATGTGTGTTCATTAATTTCTGCAGAGTTTGGACTATTATTGAGTTGAAGAATGGAAGCACACGGCCATGTGGAATTTCCACATGGCCGTGTGGATGAAGTTGTGAAGAAATTTTCTCGTCCAGAGAATCCCCACGGCCGTGTGGAAATTCCACACGGCCATGTGGATTTATTTAGTACAAATCTTCACAATACGGAGAATCCCCACGGCCGTGTGGGAATTCCACACGGCCGTGTGGAATTTCGGGGAGTTTTATAAGGCCATACGAGAGAATCCACACGGCCGTGTGGAATTTCCACACGGCCGTGTGGGGTACTTAAACATGAAAAGGGGCCTTTCTCTTTATAACCCCCCCCCAAGCAACCCTTCACCTTCAAACGCCTCCTCTTCAAAGGTCGTGACGGTTGCTCTTCTCCTTCCATTCTCTCGCTTATTTAAGGGATTTGTAGGCCTTACTCGTTACTACATTGTTAGATTGGACTCATCTTCTCCGGTAAGCCTTCTTCCCCTCTTCTTGCCATAAAACCTTCATTAGTTGTTGTGGATGTTGAATCTTGTGTTTTTGCATGCTATTTTCGTGTTTAATACTTAGATTATTGCTTAAAACACTTGTGCTCAAATGTGTGGATGATTGTATAAAGGGGTGTGGATTCACCATGGCGCTTTGGCCATGGTCGAACATCCACACGGCCGTGTGGAAATTCCACACGGCCGTGTGGATTATCGGGGTGCCCCCTCGAATTCCCGAGAGGAGACACACGGCCGTGTGGAAATTCCACACGGCCGTGTGTATTGGCTGTTTCTTTGTTTTTGGGTAACTAGAGGAGACACACGGCCGCGTGGAAATTCCACACGGCCATGTGGAATCCTCGGGAACCTATTTTAAGCTCTGAATTAACTTCCTTACCTTTCTTATGCACAGGAATGGCCCCAAGGACGAAGAAACTCGCTCATAAGCGCCCTCGTGAGGCCCGTGAGGTCCGGGAGTCCCGTGATCTCTCGCCCGCACCATTCGAGTTCGCCGTGCCCGAACATCAAGCACGGTTTGATCGACTTTCAAAATTAAAGTTTGGCCGGACACGCATTCCCGACTTGCAAGCTTTGGAGGCAATAGAACATGCGCGTGCGGCCGAGGTTGGCGGATGAGGTCCGTGAGCTTATTGCTTGTGGGCGGGTGGGAGCGACTATTGTGCATCAAAGACCCGGCCACTCGCGATCTCACTTTCGAAGTCCTCGCGACATTCGAGTTTGATCGCTCCCACACCGACTACCACCGACCGGACACGGTTCGATTCCGCATCTTTGGGCAGTACCACGGCATGAGCTTGACAGATTTTTTCGTCGCCCTCGGCCTATACGATCGAGACTTCATCCATACGGAGGAGTACGCGCAGCTGCCATTCGACTATCCTTTCCGCGTCACTCCAAGCCGGGTTTGCCGGATCTTTGTGTGGAGATATACGATACGAGCCCTGGGTTGACCAAGGCGTCTTTGCTCCTCCGCCCCGCCCACAGGTACCTTCATGCCATCCCGAGCAGGTCTATTCTCGGGCGGGGAGACAAGACCGGCGTATTGGGGCGGTTGGACCTCCTCTATTTATATTCTATGGTCCGGAGCCCGCCCCCGCACTCGGGTTACGTGGTAGCTGATTTTACGAGGCACCGAGAGACAAGACGCACGGATAGGAGTTCTTTTCTCTGGTCCCTACATCACCCGACTCATCCGAGGAATGGGACCGATTGATCTCTTGTTCGGGGAGCCGACAAGGTTATTGTTCCTTCCCCACTTGGCCTCGATACCTTGCGTATGATGGGCATGGTGAAGAGGGCCGCCCCGGCAGGTACGTACTATTTGTTCCATTCCCGGGGTGAGTCCGAGGAGTCCGAGGACGAAGATGAAGACTCGGAGGAGACCCGGGCGGGGCCATCATCACAACCCGCACCCATGGAGGCGGAGGACACCCCAAGAGACGAGGAGGGGCCACCGGTATCGGCACTCTGTATCCCCTCCCGGCCACGGGATCGCATAGGCAGACTTGAGGCTGTTGTGGGGACTCTCCAGACTGATCTCGCCGCCATGCGAGTGACTCAGGCAGCGAACCACACTGAGGTTCTCGCTCGCATGGCTGAGTACCACTCGGAGATGATGACGCGCATCACTTCACTCCACCAGTTGATGGCGAGAGGTAGCGATTCCACTCCGCCGTCTACACCCCGAGCACCCTACGCCTCCCCAGCATCCCCAGCAGCACCAGCAGATGCCGACGCTTGATGCGTCTTTTATTCTTCCTTTTTATTCCCTTGTAATTTCTTTTGTGTTGAGTCTTTGTGTACTCAGAAAGGTTACACCTTCTGAGAGTTATCTTACTGCTTTCTTTTCATGTTCTTTGTTGAGTTTGTGTTTGGCTTGTTTAATTTTTGTACTCTTTTAATCGTAGCTTTTGTTGAAATCCACTGAACCCCTTTTGTGATGTGCAGATAGACTTGTCAACTTGGTTTTGAGAAATGGTTATAGACACGGCTGTGTGGAATTTCCACACGGCCGTGTGAGCTTCACAACCCTACGCAACTCCACTTCCCACCTTCACACCTCCATTCAACTACCACATTCGGAGATCAGGGGAGTGTTGTTTTTTTTAATACCCACGCCCTCATGTTTTTTTATTTTATTTGCACTCTTATGTTGCATGTTTGTATGAGTACATTGAGGGCAATGTACAGCTTAAGTGTGGGGGGGAGTTCACACTGCACACGTCTTTATTTTTTATCATCACTTTCATGCTCATCTAGCAAATGACAGTTCACCCTAAGGAACATGAGTGTATTTTCGAATTTAGGAGAAATTTAAACTTCGGTTGTTACCATGCTCTAGTTTACTCGAAAAACTTAGAAATTTTTTGTCTGATTGCATTTTTTGCACTTTACTTGCTCTGTTAACCTTGATAACGCTAGTTCAGTGTGAAAGGACATTAGTTTCTTTTTTTTTTTTAAAAAAAAAAAAAAAAAAAAAAAAAATGGTGCTCCTTTGTTCTTGGGGTGGAAAGAGCTACCACCTATTCTGTATGCAGCTACTCTCATAAGTCGGATACTAGCTATGGTGTGGGGGAGTTTGATAAGTGCTTGCATGTATATAATTCTGGAAATGTTTTCCACGCATGAGCATCACATTTTTCAGGCTTTATCGCTAATTTCGTGTGTTTTGGTGTTCTTTCACGCAATTAGGGTTGTGGAGACAGGGTACGTGAATAAAGGCAAGATTAGGTCAGAATATTGCCAAGTGGAGATCTTTTGTGCAATTACGGAGTTCAAGACACAAATCGGGTTCCAACGAGGGGGTATGTGCCAACTTCTAAAGACTTCAAGACAACTCTTGTAGAAGGACACGAAGGCAGTCATGCTCGCTCGTTCCGATTGGTTCAAAGATTTCAAAAGCTCTCCAAGGTTTCCCATCATCAAGAAATGCCACTTGACCTTTCACATGGGCGTGTGTCCGTCCATGTGACCTCAGGAGAAGAAACGGGCGAAATCGAGGATTAGTATGAAGATTTCACAAGGCGGAAAAATCCACATGGGCGTGTGGAATTTCCACACGGCCGTGTGGAATTTCCACACGGCCGTGTGGACTATCCACACGCCCGTGTGGATCCTCGAGATGGCCAATTATAAAGCCGTTCTGAAGCGTTATTTGGGGGATCTTCTTCTAACTTTGGGAGGAGGTGACGGCTAGGGTTCAGGAGGTTCTTGCTACACTTTGGAGGCGCTTCTTCACCGGTTTCATCATCATTCCCTTCGAAGGAGAGCCATTGGGGGAGCCTTCGACGACTCGATTCGGCGAGGTGTGCCTTAGGCTTGGAGGAAGGGATTCTTTGAAGAAGAAGGAGAAGTTCCCATAGTCTATCAACACGAAGCTTAAGGGGGTTTTCTTTATGGATTTCTTGCACTTATCTTCAGTTATTTTGATGAACTTGTATTGCTCCATGGAGAGCTAAACCCCTAGTGGGTACTTGGACTTGTAAACCCTAGATTTCCTATGTTTCATTGACTTTAATGATCTTATTCAAATTGAGTTTAAATTTGAGTTTCAATCTTGTATGCTTAATGGTTTCTCCCTTAGAGTGACACTAGGGTTGAGGGCTAATCCAATCATCCTTTTGACGAGTGACCATCACCATTAGGATTAGGTTACCAAGATTGAAGAGGGTTGAGAGGGTGAGTTGAGAGGTAGCGACGCGTCCCCTTTCCTCTCCGGTGTGGTTTTCCCTACCTTCTTATTCCAAGTTTTACCTTCGATCTCAAAGAGAGTTAGGCGTTGAGAGAGGCCTTTCCGCCGGGACTTATTTGTGATTAGGGATCTTTCGCCTGGACCAAAGGGATTGATCTATAGTTGGGAATAGGGTTTACTACTTGGAATCCCTAGAGCATAGCGCAGTCATACGTGGTGTGAGGCGTCGAGAGTCTTCTCTCCGCCGGGACCTCGTAGGGGACTAGTCAAGGTTGACCTTAGATTTGGGACCTTGTATCTTTGGATTCCACGATTCTTGAAATCTCTATTGAATAAGAGTACTTGAAGTCTTGCACTTGAAACAAGGATTCTAGGGGGAGCATTGTCCGAGTACCCCATCTTCTTATTGATCTATTTCTCCGACCTAGCTTTCATTTTCAGCACTTTGTTTCTACTACTTTCTGATTTTATTTTCTTTCAACAACAATTGGTTTATCTTTGATTACTTAACAAAGTGTGATTGTTCTTACGTCTATTCCCTGTGGATTCGACTACCCACCCGTTTGGGTACTTTATTACTTCGACACCCGTGCACTTGTGGAGTACACACGCAAGGGTGTGTCAGTTTCATTTCTTTGTTTTGTTGTTACGTGTATTCTTTTATTTTGTTCTTTTGTTTTTCTTTGTATTACTTAAGCTGTTTGTGCAGGAGCAGTGCACCTCAGTCGTTTTTCTTTCTAGAGAGAGAGTACCATCCATAAGATGGAAGATCTTTTGAATGCATTAAGGGGACAGGATAACCTCCATTTCAAAACAGAAGTAGGAGATCTTGATGCTGGCGGACAGCTAGTAGAACTACTTTCTCGTCCATCAAATAAAAATTATCAAAATGTCTCTCTGAAAGAAGCAGTAAGGGTTTTCAGCAAGAAATCTCATGAATGGTCAAGAAGTCAAATTGTTGCTGAAGAAGCAGTGCCTAATAACCGAACGGAGCTGAACTATACAGAGGAGGTCATGTCAGTAAACTGGTACAGTGAATCAATGGAAAAACAGAAAGAGCTGCAATTGTTGGAAGAAGAATGTACAGAGAAAAAAGCCTACCTAGGATAGTTTAGACAGCCTGAATTGTGAGGATCAATTTTTGTACATGGTGGGTTCCGAATCTGATAAGGAGCCAAGCTTTCCAACTGCGGGAATCGAAGGTGCAAAGATCGAACTAAAGAAACTACCGGATTATTTAGAATATGCTTTCTTAAGAGGAGATGAACGGTACCCAGTAATAATTTCTGCAACCCTTGATGATGAACAAAAGGGAGAACTATTACAAGTCCTTACCACACACAAGAAAGCTATAGCTTGGTCAATTTCTAACATCAAGGGCATCAGTCCAGCTTTCTGCACACATAAAATCCTTATGGAAGATGAAATTAAGCTGAGGGTGCAACCACAACGGCGATTGAATCCTAATATGCAGGAGGTGGTTAAGACAAAGGTCAAGAAACTTTTAGATCTTTGGGGTTATTTACCCTATTTCGGATAGCCCGTGGGTGAGTCCGGTACAAGTAGTACTTGAAAAAGGGAGGTATGACGGTGATCCAGAATGACAAGAACGAAGTGATATCTGCCCGTACGATCCTTTGGATGGCGGGTATGCATCGATTACCGAAAGTTGAATGATGCTACTAGAAAAGATCACTTTCCTCTCCCATTTATCGATCAAATCTTTGGAGAGACTTGCGGGACACATGTATTATTGTTTCCTAGATGGGATGTCAGGATACCTACAGATCCCAATTGCACCTGAAGATCAAGAGAAGACTACTTTCACCTGTCCCTATGGCACTTTCACATATCGTCGTATTCCTTTTGGTTTATGCAACGCTCCTGCAACATTCCAGCGCTGTATGATGTCCATTTTTGACGAGTTCATCGAGGATTTTATGGAGGTATTCATGGATGATTTTTCGGTTTTCGGCAATTCATTCGATAACTGTCTGTCCAATTTGAAGAAAGTATTAGCTCGATGTGAAGCAACAAACCTGGTACTCAGTTGGGAAAAATGTCATTTCATGGTCCAGGAAGGAATGTGTTGGGTCACAAGATTTCACAATCCGGAATCGAAGTAGACAAAGCGAAGATCTCCACAATTGAAGGATTGGCGATTCCGACCACTGCGAAGGATATTAGAAGTTTCTTGGGACATGTAGGGTTCTACAGACGTTTTATTCGAGATTTTTCAAAAATTTCAGCACCCATGACCAAACTCTTGGAGAAAGATGCTCCTTTCAATTTTGACGCAAAGTGCCAAGCTGCTTTTGAATTGCTGAGGCAGAAGTTAGTGGAGCCTCCAATTTTAAAAGCACCGCTCTGGGATCGGCCCTTTGAATTGATGTGTGATGCTAGTGATAGAGCTGTAGGAGTGGTCCTCGGGCAACGGTACGATAAGCAATTTCACCCGATCTCTTATGCAAGCAAGATGTTGACTTCAGCTCAAGAAAATTATACGACAACGGAGAAGGAGCTGCTAGCTAATGTTTACGCCTTCGATAAGTTCCGGCAGTACCTGGTTCTCTCTAAAGTGATAGTATTCACCGATCATGCAGCGTTGAGGTATTTGATGACTAAAGCGGATGCTAAACCAAGGTTGATACGGTGGATCCTACTGTTGTAAGAGTTTGATGTGGAGATACAGGATAAGAGAGGCATTGAGAATGTAGTGGCAGATCATTTATCCAGCTTAGAGCACTCCAATAATACTTGGGAAAATTATGAAATCGTAGATGATTCCTTCCCAAAAGAGCATCTATATCTCGCAGAAACGAAAGACCCTTTGGATGCTTCAGTTCCATGGTTCGCAGACATTGCAAATTATCTGGCAGGGGGACTGATCTCAGAAACTTTCTCTTATCAACAACGAAAAAAATTCCTGTCAGATGCCAAGCATTATGTTTGGGATGATCCATATTTATATAAGCTCTGCGCGGATGAAATGGTAAGAAGATGTGTTTCAAGAGAAGAGGGATGGCATATTTTATCGCAGTGCCATGCGGGGGTGCTTGGAGGACATTTTGGACAAAACAGGACGGTGGAGAAGGTGCTATCAGCCGGTTTCTTTTGGCCTTCGCTTTTCCGAGATGCCAAGGCTTTGATCGAATCTTGTGATGCTTGTCAGCGGAGTGGCAATCTATGTAAACGGGATGAGATGAAACAGACCCCAATTCAACAGTGTGAAGTTTTTGATGTGTGGGGCATTGATTTCATGGGCCCATTTCCTTCCTCAAATGGGTGTCGATATATACTGGTTGCAGTTGACCACGTGTCTAAATGGGTAGAGGCTCAAGCACTCCCTACTAATGATGCTAGGGTTGTTGTGAAATTTTTACGAAAGCTATTTGCTCGTTTTGGTTGCCCAAGAGCTATTATCAGCGATCGAGGGTCTCATTTCTGTAATGCCCAGTTCGAGAAAATTTTATTGCTACTCGGCGTTACCCATCGGATCGCTACAGCATATCACCCTCAAACGAGTGGACAAGTGGAAGTCACCAACCGGGAAATTAAACGAATTCTAGAAAAAACAGTTCAGTTCAGTAGGAAGGAGTGGATGTTTGATAAACGTCTAAATATACATATTTTATACGTATTCATTTGTACTATTTTATTATCTTTTTGATGAGTCGATGCCCTTTTTATGGTCTAAATCCTTTTATTTTGTGTTGCAGACCCTAAATAAGCCAAAATGAGCTCAAGAACGTATTTAGGAAGAAATCGACACCAAATACGACGTTTTTGGGCTTCTTCACTGTAGAATTAATGCAGCCGAATTACTGTAGCAGGGTCCTGTAGCACCCGAGGTGAAATTTTCTGCAAAACACTCTGGATTCCTCACGGGCAACTTCACGGCCGTGAGGTAGCCCGTGAGGAGTCGCGACTTTCACCCTTTTCAAAGGCTTTTAGGGCATGGAAAAGAGGACTTTTGCCTCTTCTTGGAGCTTGACACCCTCACTTCTAAATCTGACCAAGAAGGAGAGCTTGGAGGGCATTTCCACGGTGGAATCGGCGAGGAGAGCGCGATCTTGAGCGGGATCTACCTCTAGGGCTTCCAATTTGGAGGTTGAAGATGACGGGAAGCCACCCCTTCGAGTAGCGTCTTTGGAAGCTTCTTCGACTCTTATCTTCGGAGGAAGGTCTTTTATGTTTAGTTTAGTTGTTTTTATGCTTTCATTCATGTATTTTGAGACTATGAGCAACTAAAACCCCAAGGTCACCGGATGTGGGTGAACCTTGGGGTGAACTTGTGATGTTTGGATGATTTGGTTTAATTCATGCTTATTAGCTTGTTTGTGATTCATGTTTGGTGTTTTTGAATGCTTGGGTATGCATGAGAACTCTGTGTATCCATACTTAGCCAATACTAGGTTGCATGACCATTGCCCTAGTATTAGACTCACCAAGCTTGGAAGGGAAATACGTACAAATACGCCGTGACCATCGGGTATTTGTACCCCTCCAATTCTAGGGTTAATTACTCATGTGTGATTCAACCTTAGTTTGAGAAAACCATCTTGCCCTTTGCAATCGTAGGAGGAATTGTACGGGTAGAGCCCGTATTCAATACTCGTACCGGACTAGGGGTCAATTGCCGTGACCATCGGGTTGACCTAATCTAGGGTTTTCTCGGTCCATCAAGGCACTTGCATGTTAATCCAACATCCTTCGCACTTTAGTAACCCCGAGGGGATCCGCATCCGTGACCATCTTCTTACTCTGATTTTCCTCCCGGTTAACGCCCTTGGTATTTAGTAGTTTAAGTGCTTTTGTTTTACTGCTTTACTTTCTCATTCCAAATCTCAAGTTTGATCGGCTAGACAACATTGCAAAAAGGATGTAAGAATAGATTCTCGGGCCCTTGGGAATACGACCCACTCGTGCTTGCGCGAGTGGTTTATTACTTGACGACCCGGTGCGCTTGCGGGATCACCACCAAGTTTTTGGCTCCGTTGCCGGGGAACCACGAGAAATATTCGGAAAACTTTGAGCGTGTTGATTTGGCTTTTGTTTTGTCATTTTTGCCATTCTTGTATATATTATGTCTTTTCATTTTCTCTACATTTTCCTGCTTGTTCGTCTGCAAGTTTTAACGCTTGACTTGAATTTTCTTGCAAGGTACCCATCTTATGACCCGAGCAAGTCAAGAAAATTTAGTTGAACCTGACGACGAGATAGAAAGAACACTGCACCGTCGTTTGAGAGAAGGTATTGAGGGTTCAAGTCAACGAGAAGTTCAGGTAGAATCCAGTGAGCCCACAGTTATGGCCGAGCCAAGAAGAACTCTATCTGATTATGAAAGGCCACAATTCACTGGGGATGAATTTAGTGTGTTGGTTCCCACAGTGCCCGCGAATAATTTTGAAATAAAAGCAAGCACAATTGGGATGGTGCAAAACTCAGTACAGTTTGATGGTCTGGCTGATGAAGACCCGCATACCCACTTGTCCAAGTTCCTTCAGATATGCTCCGAATACAAGTGAAGAAAAAGGGAAGAAACTTGATGATGATATTTCAAAATCCCCCACTCATAAAAGCCCCGAATACAAGCCTGTGGTGCCATATCCCTCAAGGCTCAAGCAAGACAAGGATGAAGCCCAATTTAAAAAGTTCCTCCACATGTTTAAGCAGCTTCATATTAACATTCCCTTGGTGGAAGCTCTATCTCAAATGCCCAAGTATGCGAAATTCATGAATGACCTTCTTACTAACAAGAGGAAATTAGAAGACTTGGGCACTTTAACTCTATCGGGGAATTGTTCTCATTGTAATACAAAAGAAGCTACCGAAGAAACCGGCGATTCGGGCAGCTTTATTATCCCTTGTGTACTTGGAGAAGGGATGGAAGAAAATGCTTTAGCTGACTCGGGGGCAAGTATTAACGTGATGCCATATAAATTATTTCTGAAGCTAGGGCTGGAGGAATTGAGACCTACAAAGATGACCTTACAGCTCGCAGATCGCTCAGTGAGAAAACCTAGAGGAGTTGTCGAGGATGTTCTTGTGAGAATTGATAAACTCATCATCCCGGTGGACTTTGTGATACTAGATGTGGATGATGATGTAGAGGTCCTGTTGATCCTTGGCCGTCCTTTCCTCAACACCGCTGGAGCCCTAATTGATGTTAAGGGAGGAAAGATGACATTGCGAGTGGGGGATGAACAAGTTGTTTTCACTCTTCCAGAGGCTATGAAGCACACACAAGACCATGATGATACTTTATATTTCACGGATATAACTGACGTAATAATTTCTGATTGTGTGCAGGAAGTTCTCGCTGTGAACCCCTTAAATGAGTACCTAGAAGGAATCGAGGATGAAGAACCGGAAGTAAAGGACCCCTCGCCTCCGCCAACACCACAAGTAGCCCAAGTGGAAGTTATATCACCTCCGTATCATAAGAAAAAGGGAACTTTGAAGAAGGCATGGCGAAAGGTGAATGCAAAAATGAAGAAAAGCATGAGTATCTCCACATTACCACCGAGTGAGGTAGACCGCCTGTATTTTGATAATCAAGGTAAATTTTACATCTTCTCTTGTCTTTCCATGAACTTTCCAGGTCACAACATTCCGTGAAGAAATGGAGGTAATTCTCCACCCTTTGTCCCACCCTGATTCGAGGTAAGAAGAGGCGAGCTAACGACTTTAAACAAGCGCTTCTTGGGAGGCAACCCAAGTTCTTAAATTTGTTGCATTTCTTCTTTCTTGTTGTTTGTTTGCTTGGAGTGTTCTTTTTCCGTATTTTTGGTGTGTTAGTTTTCAAGTTGCTTTTCTTGTTGTGGTGGTTTTGTTCATCATTTTTGTTCAAATCCCTTTGCATGATCATGAGTTTCCTTAAGTGATTTGTAAACTAGATGCCATGAAAATCATGTTTTGAGTGTTTCCATACTTTATTTGTCATTGTTTTAAACGGTTTTGAGGGTTTGGAAGAGGTTAAGTTGAAGAAAATTCAGATTTTGGCCGTTTTTGGCCCGTGAGTGTGCCCTTGAGGGATTCAGGGGAAGCTCACGGGTGAGCTCACGGGCGTGAGCTCACCCGTGAGCCATCCAGGGATTTCTCACGGGTGGGCTCACGGCCGTGAGCCCACCCGTGAGGCTTCACGGGTTGGGCTCTTAAAAGGGCCCTTCTTCATGTTCTTTTGTCCATTCTTCTTCTCCATCCTTTCTCTCATTTCCCCCTCCATTCTCCACCGATTTTCCTCATTGTTTTTGCTCTAAATTCCTCTCCTCCTTCCCTCATCTCATTTGGTGAAGAAATTTTAAAGAAAAAACACTCCTTTGGGCGGATTTTGCAAAGGGATTGCTTCACATATCCTAGGGTTAGGTAAATTTTCTTTCACTCAAGGGCTTGATTTCTTTTGGGTTTGAGGGGTGTTTTAAGCTTGGATCTTGCTCTCCTTTGTTGCAAGAGTATCTTAAGTATGATTTGGTATGATTGTAAAAATTTTTGGCTGCTTTTTCAAGCAAAACTCTTGCAAAATTTTCTCGGATTTACTGTAGCACTGAGCTTTCCTCATGAACTTTCATTCTTTTAAGCTCTATTTTGTCTATAACTTGGTTTAATGGTGTCCCCTTGATCTTGTAGGTATGACGACAAAGAAAATTGCTCATAAGAGGACACGGAGAGATCATACCCCAACCCACCAACGCATCAAGGTTTTGAAAAAATGATCATAAGACATGATTCATACTTTTGTCAAGTATGACATTTGGAACCATTGGAAAAATTGGTTGGGATGTATTGAGAACCTTGGAGCTTGATGAAGCTGTTTTGCATCTTATTTCCCATGATGGGTAGAACAAGTTATTATTCATTGAAGTACCCATTTGAGGTTTACCAAAGACTGCGGGCGTTTGAAAGAGGACACGGAGACAGGGCCCCTAGGCCCCGGACACCTGCCACCATTTTGTTTTTTTGTTCTTTGCTTTGAGCTTGCTTGTTTTCATTTTCTTTTGCTGTTTGTTGTACTTTTAAGTTAGTCAAGGCTCTTGCTCGCTAAACTTTATGTTGGTTGTTTGTGAACTATTTTTGTACGCGCTCTTCCTTTATTATTTTTGCCTCTCGGAGTTGTGATCAGCTTTTGTTGTGATTTCGGGATGATGATACAAGCTGTTTCACACTCCAGGCCCTCACCACATAGTTTAACCCAAGTCCACATGCACATGTCTTACACTTCATCGACGGATTGGGGAAGTTTCTTACTCCATCTTTAAATTTTTGTTTTGTATTTATTTCCCACCCCGTGCAGTTGACTTATGTACATTGGGGACAATGTACAACTTTAGGTGTGGGGATGGAGTATTTTATTTTAATGCATGCTTGACTCACCTATGATAGCTATGATTTTATTGTTAAGGACTTCCTAGCTTTGTAGAATGATAGTAGTGAGTTGTACTTTACATGTACTTGAATGTAGTTCTCTTTCATCTTTAGTGTACATTGATACCTACTCACTCTAACTTCCACTTCTGACACTCTAACCCATCTTATTGATTTTGTGTTAGGATGTCAAATTCCTCTTTCAATAGTCTTTTAAAAACTTTTGAGTCTCCGATTTTTGCTTTAACCCTAAATGAGGTTTTTAAGTGAGGTTTTTAGCAGGTGGTTGATCAGGTGTCCTGAGTTAGGTTGTATTAAAAACAAAATAATAAAAATAAAAAAAAGAGTGAAAATTGAGTCTATGTCAGTATTCCTCTGCTTTTAAAAGCATGAATGCGTATATGTAGATCTGTAATCAAGTAAGTCGGTGCCTCTTGTGGCTGGCCAGCATGTGCATCCAGCTGAAAGATTTTTGTGCAGTCTACGTTAGGCAGACTCCGTAAAAAAAAAAAAAAAAAAAACTTTTGTGACCTTTGCGCGCCTGAAAATTGTCTTATCTTCACTTGGTGTTAAAGTTTCGTTTGGGGACCAAAAGATTTTTAACTGACTATTGAGAGGATTTTTCTTTGGCACTCCTAGCACTAATTTCAATCTGAGTGAGGTGAACAAACATCCTGGGTAATACAGGGTGTGGAGGTCAAGGTGGGAGTCTGCACACACACACATGAACACTTTGGATGAAACAGAGCTAATATTACTTGACTATACATTGAACAACTCACTTCTTGATTTCTGTCCATTTGTGCTTGTGGAGTCCTGTACAGTTGAGCTTGAGGTCGTATATTTAGCCGTTTATCTTCTTGCCCCTGTTCTTCATGTTTGTTTGCTTGGGGACAAGCAAACGCTTAGGTGTGGGGATGTTTGATAAACGTCTAAATATACGTATTTTATACATATTCATTTGTACTATTTTATTATCTTTTTGATGAGTCGATGAACTTTTTATGGTCTAAATCCTTTTATTTTGTGTTGCAGACCCTAAATAAGCCAAAATGAGCTCAAGAACGTATTTAGGAAGAAATTGACACCAAATACGACGTTTTTGGGCTTCTTCACTGTAGAATTACTATAGCAGGGTACTGTAGCATCCGAGGTGAAATTTTCTGCAAAACTCTCTGGATTCCTCACGGGCAACCTCACGGCAATGAGGCAGCCCGTGAGGAGTCGCGACTTTCACCCTTTTTAAAGGCTTTTAGGGCATGGAAAAGAGGACTTTTGCCTCTTCTTGGAGCTTGACACCCTCACTTCCAAATCTGACCAAGAAGGAGAGCTTGGAGGGCATTTCCACGGTGGAATCGGCGAGGAGAGCGGGATCTACCTCTAGGGCTTCCAATTTGGAGGTTGAAGACGACGGGAAGCCACCCCTTCGAGTGGCATCTTTGGAAGCTTCTTCGACTCTTATCTTTGGAGGGAGGTCTTTTATGTTTAGTTTAGTTGTTTTTATGCTTTCATTCATGTCTTTAGAGACTATGAGCAACTAAAACCCCAAGGTCATCGGATGTGGGTGAACCTTGGGGTGAACTTGAGATGTTTGGATGGTTTGGTTTAATTCATGCTTGTTAGCTTTTTTGTGATTCATGTTTGGTGTTTTTTAATGCTTGGGTATGCATGAGAACTCTGTGTATCCATACTTAGCCAATACTAGGTTGCATGACCATTGCCCTAGTATTAGACTCAACAAGCTTGGAAGGGAAATACGTACAAATACGCCGTGACCATCGGGTACTTGTACCCCTCCAATTCTAGGGTTAATTACTCATGTGTGATTCAACCTTAGTTTGAGAAAACCATCTTGCCCTTTGCAATCATAGGAGGAATTGTACCGGTAGAGCCCGTATTCAATACTCGTACCGGATTAAGGGTCAATTGCCGTGACCATCGGGTTGACCTAATCTAAGGTTTTTTCGGACCATCAAGCCACGTGCATGTTAATCCAACATCCTTCGCACTTTAGTAACCCCGAGGGGATCCTCATCCGGGACCATCTTCTTACCTTGATTTTCCTCCCGTTTAACGCCCTTGGTATTTAGTAATTTAAGTGCTTTTGTTTTACTTCTTTACTTTCTCATTCCAAATCTCAAGTTTGATGGGTAGACAACATTGCAAAAAGGATGTAAGAATAGATTCTCGGGCCCTTGGGAATACGACCCACTCGTGCTTGCGCGAGTGGTTTATTACTTGACGACCCCGTGCGCTTGCGGGATCACCACCAGCGGACAAATTAGAAGAAGCTTTGTGGGCATACAGGACCGCATATAAAACCCCTACGGGGCACACACCGTATCGGTTAGTCTATGGTAAAGCTTGCCATTTACCTGTCGAACTGGAACATCGAGCATATTGGGCCATTAAAAAGCTGAATTTTGATCCGACAAAGGTAGGAGACAAGAGGAAATTCCAACTAAATAAGTTAGACGAATTCAGACAGGCTGCATATGAAAATTCTGTGCACTACAAAGAACGGGTTTGGAATTTACATGACAAGCGGTTACGGATTGATAAACAGTTTGAGGTTGGAGATCAAGTCTTTGGTCGATTGTCCGCAAGCGCACGGGTCGTCAAGTAATACCTCTCACGCACGCGTGAGAGGGTCGTATTCCCTGGGGTCCCAAGAGCTGCTATTACTTCCCCCTAGACGGCACTTGTCTAGTCTAACTAAGATAGAGAAATAGAACAAGATAAGAAAACTAACAAAGATAACTATAAACACATGGACTCGGGCTCACCACATGAGCATATTCAAGGAAGCAAATAATAATGAAAGCGTGAGGTCCCGGGCTAGGATCCCCTCGGGATTACTAAAGCTAGTAGGATGCTAGAATTACACGAGCACCGGTGGTTCTTGGCCGGGAGAATCCTAAGGTAGGCCAACCCGATGGTCACGGCAGTTGGCCCCTAATCCGGTATGAGTATTGATATGGGAATTCCTTCCGCGCAAATCCTCTTACGATTGCATTAAAGGTACGAGATTCTCAAATTAGGGTTGAAGCACAAACTAGGCACAACCCTAATACCGGAGGGGTACAAAATACCCGATGGTCACGGCGTATTTGTACATGTATCCCTTCCAAGCTTGGGAGTCTAAAAGTAGGGCGATGGTCACGCAACCTACTAAAACCTAGAAATCGATACACAGAGTTCTCATGCATACCAATACATCAAAGTACACCAAGCATGAACCACAAAACAAACCAAATACCATGAATGTAAATCTAAGCATCCATACAAAGCAAGTTCATCCCAAGGTTCACCGGATGCCCGGCGACCTTGGGAGTCTAGTTCATCATCAACAAAGGGGAAAGCAAGAAATACAAAGAATACAAGATAAAACTCAAAGCAAACTCCCCTAAGATGAAGACTAGAAGGTGGTGATGAGAACTTGTCGGATCCGCACCGGCAAGCTCCTAGATCTTCTCCTTGATAGCAAAACCTCTTCTCCCCTTGATTTCCACCTCAGATATTCCCTCTCCACTTGGCTTGAAACCCTAGAAGATGATGGTGGAGAATGGTGGCCAAAAGTCCTCTTTCAAGATGCCCTAATGCCCCTTTTAAACACCCAAATCCCGATGGGTAAACGGGTCAGCATACAGCCGGTATGCTGAACCCTCGGGATTTTTACTTTTCTGCCGAGAAACCCGTCATGAGCTACAGTGCTGCTACAGTTACTACTACAGTAAGCTACAGTACTGTGCTATAGTATCCCCTCTCGAAAACGCTGTTTTGATGTTGAATTCGTTCCCCATCTCGTCGTCGAGTCCCCAGGGCTTCTGACAGGCCTGAAATACAAAAATAAAGAGATTTAGACCGAAAAAGGGCATCAGCTCATTAAAAAGATAATAAAATAATTTCCACAATTACGTATAAAATACGTATATTTAGATGTTTATCAAACATCCCCACAGCTAAGCGTTTGCTTGTCCCCAAGCAAACAAACATGAAGAACAGGGGCAAGAAGATAAACGGCTAAATATACGACCTCAAGCTCAAATGTACAGGACTTCACTAGCACAGATGGTTAGAAATCAGGAAGTGAGTTGTTCAGTGTATAGACAAGCAATATCAGCTCTGTTTCATCCAAAGTCTTCTTGTGAGTGTGTGCTGACTCCCACACTGACCTCCACACACTAGATTACCCCAGGATGTCCATTCACCTCACACAAATTGAAGTTAGTGTTAGAGTGCTAAAGACCCTCTCAATAGTCAGTTAAAAATCTTCTGGTCTCCAAAACGGAACTTTAACAACAAGTGAAGATAGAACAGGTTTCAGGCGCCCGAAAGGTCAATTTTCTTTTTTTATTTATTTATTTATTTATTTATTTTTTTTCGAGTCCGTCTAACGTAGACTGCACAAAAATCTTTCAGCAGGATGCACATGCTCGCCAGGCACAAGAGCCACCCAATTTACTTGACTACAAATCTACATATACGCATTCATGCTTTTACAAGCAGAGGAATACTGACATAGACTCACTTTTTTTTTTTAAGATGCCTGATCAAAAGCCTGCTAAAAACCTCACTTAAAAACCTCACTTAGGGTTAAAGCAAAAACATGAGACTCAAAAGTTTTTAAAGGACTATTGAAATAAGAATTTAGCATCCTAACACTAAATCAATAAGATGGGTTAGAGTGTCAGAAGTGGAAGTTAAAGTTAGCAGGCATAAATACACTAAAGATGAAACAGAACTACATTCAAGCAAATGTAGAGTACAACTCACGACTATCATTCTACCAAGCTAGGAAATCCTTAACAAAAAGATCATAGCTATCATAGGTGAGTCAAGCATGCAATTTAAAACAATTCCAAAGTTGATGAAAATCCGCCCCCCACTCAAAGATGCACATTGTCCTCAATGTGTCTAAATCAGCAGTGCATAAAAAATATAGGCAATAAAAGCATAATAAGAGGGTTTCATGAACTTCCCCGAGTCTCAAAACATGAGGCTTGAAGTCCAAGAGATCGGGGTAGCCACCAATGATGCGAGTAGATGATCGAGAGAGAAGGCGTGCTTGATGCCCTACTTCCATCCTACAAGATAGAAAGGAGCATCATATCAAGGCATCTAACACACACAAAAAGAAAAAACACAAACAAAAGCAAACAAAACAAACACTAACACAACACAACAATCAAGCAAAACAAAATCAAAGCAAATTATTTGTTCATCATTATCATGGTGTCCAAAGCTCAATAATGCAAGCATGGCTAAGGGTTTACAAATATGATTCAAGATTAAGTCACATACAAGAGAAGCAATGGTTCAACATGATGGGAATGTGAAAGAATTCAAGAATTGCTACAGTAATTCCCAAAAGATTTTGCAAGAGCTTCTCTTGTAAATGGAGCATAAACATTTTTACAAAGCTTTGAAATTGCTCCCAAAACCCTCAAAAACAACAAACAACAAAACTCCATGAAATTTCATCCACAAAAATAAGAGAAATTCAAGGTTTTGAGTGAGAGATCAAACCCTTGCCCTAGAGTAAGATGAGTGAATCTAAGGGCTAGATCCGGCCAAAAGCTTGCTCAAACTCCAAATTTTTGTCACAAAGATGGAAAAGAGGGGGAGGAGAGCAAACTAGAGCAAAAGAAAATGAGTAAAAACGGTGGAGAAATGAGGGAGAAAAGGTTGGAAGAAAGGGGAAGAAGAATGAATAGTGTGAAACCCCAAAAGCCCTCTTTAAACCATATGTTCGGGTGGTCTTGCCGACCATCCTTACGGCCGTAAGGATGGCCGGCAAGATCTTCGGGATGGTTCTTGCAGGCCATCCTTACCGCCGTAGGGATGGTCGGCAAGACTTCCAGTTTGCACCGCTTCTTTCTCCACACTTCGTACGTGTCAACCCTCGATGAAACCTTGAAAAATATGGCCGGAAACAACATTTAAACACTCAAAACATCAACATGCATGCATCTAGAGCTAGAATTCTTCAAAAACCACATGACAAACAAGTTAACAAAAAGGCGAAAGAAACAAGAAAAACGACAAAAAGCACAACTACACACGAACTACTACTAAAAACATAAGCAAAATAAGACAACACGAATAAGAAAATGAATGCGGGAAATGAAAGAAAGCTTGGGTTGCCTCCCAAGAAGCGCTTTTTTTAACGTCATTAGCTCGACGTACCTCTTTCTTATCTAGGGAGGCTTGAAAATGGTGTGTTCCTCCCGGCTAGAGGTTGCATAAGAGCTACCAAAAAATATGAACTTTACCTTCCGGGATGATGCAAGTTTGGAGGTCATGCTTGAGTTACCTTTTGGCCTCCATGGGAAAAGCTTGGGCCGTGCATTATTCAATCTTGGCAACGGTGGGTCCTCGAATGGCGTCAACCTCCTACCCACATCTTGCTCCTCGGCCATTGTCAAATCGCTTTGAACTACCCATAAGTGTTGTTTGGGTTTCCAAGGGAACAAGTTGGGTTGAGAACTTGTCAAGCTTCGCACAGGTGGATTAATTGGACGCTTTAACACCCTTTTCACATTTCTTTTCTCAACCTTTCTTGAATGATCAAAAGTGGCCCATAAAATTTGCTTGGGCCGCCATGGAAAAAGTTTTGGTTGGGAATTGTTCAAGCCCGGCATAGGTGGGTTCAAGGATGACATTTTTTTCCTCCCCAAATCTTCAAATACAATTCCCAAATTTTTTTCTCTGCACTTGAAGGTTATCGATTTGTTGATTGAATGATCGATATCGAGGCAAGTAGTTTCTTGAAATGTGGTAGATGGGGCCTCCTCTACTTCCTCACATACTTCTATAGCTATGATGACCTCCTCATTGTCTTGCTTTACCCCATCTTCCAATTGTTGCCCACTCATAAGATTGATATCCGCCCGGTTTTCACTTGGGTTATTTTCAATATTGCTCATTGGGCTACCCAAAGAAGACTCGGAATTTGGCCTAACAAGTTTCTCAACTTGGTTCTCAAGTACTTTGATTGAAGCTTGGACATTCCTTAGTATTGTACCGAATTCATCAAGTCGTCTGTCCATTATTGCAAACATTGCATCTGTACTGATCATAAACCTTGCTAGAACATCTTCAGTAGTGTATTTCCTCTCTTGCCGATGTTGGGGCTGAAATTCGGTAACTTGGGGTTGTTGAGGTCTTGGTTGTTGTGTAATGCCTTGGCTTGCTTTCATGGCAAAGAGACATTCCATCTTCTTCTCAAGATCATAGACATTTGTGGAAAGTCGGTTATTTTGTTCCTCAAGTGCATGGATTTTGGCGGCCAACAAATTTTCTTGAAAATCCATGGCCCTGTATACACAATAAGACTAAAAAAATAATAAGCTAACAAAGGAAACAAGAAAGAAGGAAAATAAACAGAGATGAACAAAATGGTGAAAGACACAAACAAAAACAAATATTCACAAAAAGAAAGATAAATGACTAGAGCAGTGAGCTAGAGGTTTTCCTAGCATTCTTGGAATCCCCGGCAACGGCGCCAAAAACTTGGTCGATTGTCCGCAAGCGCACGGGTCGTCAAGTAATACCTCTCACGCACGCGTGAGAGGGTCGTATTCCCTGGGGTCCTAAGAGCTGCTATTACTTCCCCCTAGACGGCACTGTCTAGTCTAACTAAGATAGAGAAATAGAACAAGATAAGAAAACTAACAAAGATAACTATAAACACATGGACTCAGGCACACCACATGAGCATATTCAAGGAAGCAAATAATAATGAAAGCGTGAGGTCCCGGGCTAGGTTCCCCTCGGGATTACTAAAGCTAGTAGGATGCTAGAATTACACGAGCTTTGGTGGTTCTTGGCCGGGAGAATCCTAAGGTAGGCCAACCCGATGGTCACGGTAGTTGGCCCCTAATCCGGTATGAGTATTGATATGGGAATTCCTTCCGCCCAAATCCTCTTACGATTGCATTAAAGGTACGAGATTCTCAAATTAGGGTTGAAGCACAAACTAGGCACAACCCTAATACCGGAGGGGTACAAAATACCCGATGGTCACGGCGTATTTGTACATGTATCCCTTCCAAGCTTGGGAGTCTAAAAGTAGGGCGATGGTCACGCAACCTACTAAAACCTAGAAATCGATACACAGAGTTCTCATGCATACCAATACATCAAAGTACACCAAGCATGAACCACAAAACAAACCAAATACTATGAATGTAAATCTAAGCATCCATACAAAGCAAGTTCATCCCAAGGTTCACCGGATGCCCGGCGACCTTGGGAGTCTAGTTCATCATCAACAAAGGGGAAAGCAAGAAATATAAAGAATACAAGATAAAACTCAAAGCAAACTCCCCTAAGATGAAGACTAGAAGGTGGTGATGAGAACTTGTCAGATCCGCGCCGGCAAGCTCCTAGATCTTCTCCTTGATAGCAAAACCTCTTCTCCCCTTGATTTCCACCTCAGATCTTCCCTCTCCACTTGACTTGAAACCCTAGAAGATGATGGTGGAGAATGGTGGCCAAAAGTCCTCTTTCAAGATGCCCTAATGCCCCTTTTAAACACCCAAATCCCGATGGGTAAACGGGTCAGCATATAGCCGGTATGCTGACCCCTCGGGATTTTTACTTTTCTGCCGAGAAACCCGTCATGAGCTACAGTGCTGCTACAGTTACTACTACAGTAAAGCTACAATACTGTGCTATAGTATCCCCTCTCGAAAACGCTGTTTTGATGTTGAATTCGTTCCCCATCTCGTCGTCGAGTCCCCAGGGCTTCTGACAGGCCTGAAATACAAAAATAAAGAGATTTAGACCGAAAAAGGGCATCAGCTCATTAAAAAGATAATAAAATAATTTCCACAATTACGTATAAAATACGTATATTTAGACGTTTATCAGTCTTGTTGTTCAACTCCCGACTGAAGTTGTTCCCTGGAAAATTGAAATCGCGTGGTCGGGCCCATATCAGGTTACGAGTGTCTACCCGTATGGGACCATCGAAATATCTCATCCTGACCATGGCACTTTTAAGATGAATGGGCACCGGTCGAAGCACTACATCAGTCCCACTGTTTTATCAGATATCGAGGGTGTGCAGAGCATCCTGCTTATTTCACCTACTAGAATTCCAGACCAGTCAAGCTCGGGACGGTAAACAAGTGCTAGTGGGAGGCAACCCATACTTTTCCTTTCTTTTTCCAGTTTTTCACTTTGCTAGCACGGGGAGAACACGCCCGTGTTATTCCCCGTGCACTTTACAGGTTTTCTTTTCGTTTTTTTTGCAGAACATCAGCACGGGCGTGCTCCACACGAAGCACGGCCGTGCTTCCTTCTTTTTGCAAGTTTCCAATTCTTCTTTTAAGCCGCACAATCCCTGTTAACCCTAGTTTTTGCTAACCGTTCTCTGCTGTCCTTGGTGGCTATTTCTCCGGCCATTTTCCACTCTCTTCCATCATGCCCATGAAACATGTAGCATCCAGACCGCCATCTCGCCATCCTCGCCCCACCTCCATCCCTAGCTTTCCTCCATTTTCCTCAGTGGTACAAAGGCAACGATTTCAGAGGCTTCTTCAACAACCATTTGGTGATTTTCGCATTCTGGAATGGCAGGTCCTTCGGGAAGCACATTTGGCCGACGAGATTGACCGACTGCTCCACGTGGGATCATGGTACAAGGTTTTCTCCATTACGGAACCTGCATATCGTGAATTAACAGCCGAGTTTCTAGCTACATTTGAGCTGAAACGGGGGCAAATTAGTTGGGAGGATCCAACTGCCTTGCGATTTCAATTACTAGGGAGGTTGTTTACAATGAGTTTTACGGAGTTTGCTATCCGGATGGGGTTGTACGACGAGCATATCACTTTATCTCCGGAATATCAATCTTTGACGTTCTATCTTCCTCCTGGTGAAACTCAACAGGAATGTTGGCAGCGGATGAGCTCTGGCCATCTGTTATTTCAACCGGCTCGATCTAGAGCCTCAGCGCTCAAATCTTCTGTATTGCGAGTCATTCACATTCTCTTGAGGACAATGTTTCATTCAAGTGTGGGGGAGGGTTGTGTACTTGTGTTTTAATATGATTAGATGTTTTGCATGACTTAGGACGATCTATGAAATTTTTGGTTGAGAATTGCTAAGCTAGGAGTGTTTGAGCATATTAGTGCACTTTTGTTGAACTTAAAGTTTTATTTTGCTCTTACTTTGGAAACCTTAATCGAACACTTAGCCTTTGTTGATTTGTCACTCTGTTAGAGGAAGGGCAAGTTGCAAGTTTTTTTTAAAAACAGTTAGTTTCTGACTCCAAACTCAAGGAATAATATGAGAAAAAAATAAAAGAATATTGTGACAAGTCGGATTCCTTTCAGGGATGCCCTGTCGAAATTTTATGTGAAAGATGGTAGAAAGAGCTATCACTTTAGAAAAAGCGAAAGCCGCACTTGAGTAGTTGGATTTTAGGCATCACAAATGTCATTTTTGATGACCTACCAAGTGAAATGGTTGCCTCTAGGGTGTATGAAGCTACTACCCAGTTTAGGAGTTAGCAGTGAAAATTTTGAGAAGAAAGAGCTTGTACTAGACCCCCTCAAGAACAGTTTTGACATGCTCCAGGAGGCGACACACACACACGGTAGTACGGAGTAAGAGTAAAATCTTTTTCAAGCTTTCAATTGACTAAGTCACTAGTTCTTAGAAACTCCTTAAGCTTCAGTAACTCTCTTAATTTGTTGAGATCAGAGGTCATGCACTCATCACTGTATTAGAGGATCAAGGTTGCTTGAGGACAAGCAACAATTCAAGTTTGGGGGTATTTGATGAGTGCATTTCATATATATATATATATATTCCATGCTTTACCCTCATCGTTATTGAATATTTTGACTTTAATTCTCCATGTACGGCGCTATTTGAGGTATTCTTAGTTTGTCATGCAGATATCAAAGTCCTGAAGCAAGAAGAGATGTTTTGGAATAATTTTACAAGCTAAAGGACTTAGAAGAAATCTCATCAAGCTCAACACGGCTTGAGCACGCCCGTGCTGTACCCCGTGCAGATTGCAGGAGAATTCAGCCAAATTCAACACAGTCTGAGTTCGTTGAGCATGGTCGTGCAAACCCCAGCACGGCCTAAGCACGCCCGTGCTGTTCCCCGTGCAGATTACAGGAATGTGAGTTTTCTGGAGTTTTGTTTGGCCGTAATCTGCACGGCTTGAAGCACGGCTTCAACACTCCCGTGCTCACATCGGGAAAACATTAAAACCCTAAAAACTTAGGTTTTTGGGGGACTTTTGGTGGGCGAACTAAGGGAGAAGGAAGAAGAAAGCTTTGGGGGTTCGTCCTCCTCTCCATCAAGGGAATGCCATGCGTATGGTAGGCCGATCGGGAGGAGATTCCATGGCATTGTAGATCCTTCGACAACCACAAGGATGCAAGAAATTAGGGAGTTTTCAACTTCTTGTTTTTCAATTTCTTTGGCATTGTACTTGTTGTTTGTCATCATGAGGGGCTAAACTCTTAAGGGAGCCCCGGGGTTGTTTGTATGACGTTGTAGCTTGAACTCTTGACCTTTACTTGCGGCATTTATTAGTATCTTGTTCTTTTCATTAAATCTGAGCTATTGGTTATTTTGTGTGTTGTTTAGTGCTTGATTGCTTGAAAGTTAGGTTCTCTTATCTAGGCTTGTGAATCGTAATCGATAGTTACAAGCAGTAAGATTGCAATTTAGAGCATCGGCAGCGCTAGAAGCAACACCCTTTTAGCATAGCTAGGTTTAGAAGTGAAGATACCTCGGATAAGCACCGAGAAATTCGAGTTAGTGAATGTCAGAAATCCAACCCTGGGGCCCCATCTCCTCCAACGAGTCAATTCTCAAGCTTTCCCTTGGTGAACTTCCCTTTCTTTAATCTCCTTTAAGTTAACCCAGAGTCAACTCCATCATTTCTGTTTGGTTAGATATTAAGCAGGACGTTAGTATTAGAAGCTATACCAGTCCCTGTGGATTCGACTACCCGACCCTACGGGTACACTTTACTACTTGTACGACCCGTGCACTTGCGGATATGCAAGGGGCGTATCACAGAGCAGTGTTGGCCAAAAGAATCCAGCTTCTAACACCTTTCCAACAATTCGATTTGGGTCAAAATTCCCTTCAACTGCCTTAGCATGACATTGCATCAATATACGCCACCCCTCCTTATGGGAAACACATCCCCTAACCATCGCATCAGCACCGAACTTGTATAGAAATGGGTCATCCCAAACATAATGTTTCACGTCCGACATGAATTTCTTCCGTTCTTTGGTACGAGAAAGCTTCAGGGGACCACTCCTCTACTAAAAAGTTCGCGACATCGGTAAACCAAGGTATAGATGAATCTTGACATTGTTGTGACTGCATGTAGTACAAGTGTTCTTTTGGAAATGAATTGTTTACCTCTTCGACCACCCCAAGCCATTATTTGTATTATCTAAACGGGATAAATGATTAGCTACTACATTTTCAGAACCTCGCTTATCCTTTATTTCCACATCAAACTCTTGCAAAAGAAGGACCCATCTTGGAGAGAACTAAATATTACCTGATGGATATGAGGTAGCGTAGGGCTGCGTGGTCTGTAAACACTATCACCTTGGAGAGAACTAAATATTACCTGAATTTATCAAAAGCATAGACAATAGCTAAAAGTCCCTTTTCAGTGGTGGTATAATTTTCCTACTCCAGGGTCAACATTTTACTGGCATAGGAAATTGTATGAAACTGTTCATCATGTCGTTAGCCCAAAACAACCCCCACTGGTCGTTCGCTGGCATCACACATCATTTCAAAGGGTCGATCCCATTTCGGCGATTTCAATATAGGGCTTCCACCAATAGCTATCTTAACAATTCAAAAGCTTCACGACAGTTAGTATTAAAATTAAATGGAGTATCCTTCTCCAAGAGCGTAGTCATGGGTGCCGATATCTTTGAAAAATCACGAATAAATCCCCGATAGAACCCCACATGTCCCAAGAAAATCCTAATATCCTTCATTGTGGTTGAAGGAGGTAACTTCTCGATTGTTGAGATTTTTTGCCTTATCTACCTCGATCCCAAATCTCAAGATCTTCTGTCCCAGAACTATCCTTTCCTGAACCATGAAGTGACATTTTTCCCAATTGAGTACAAGATTCGTTTCCTCACAACGGGCTAGCACTTTCTGTAAATTATTCAAACAGTTGTCAAATGAGTTTCTGAAGATTGAAAAATCATCTATGAACACTTCCATAATATCTTCAATGAATTCATCAAAAATAGACATCATGCAGCGTTGAAATGTAGCCGGAGCATTACATAATCCATAGGGCATGGGTCTATAAGCGAAAGTGTCGTATGGACATATGAAAGTGGACTTCTCTTGATGTTCAGGTGCTATTAAAATTTGTAGATATCCCGACATTCCATCCAAGAAATAACAATACATGCGTCCTGCTAGCCTTTCCAACATCTGATCTATGAAAGAAAGTGGGAAATGATCCTTTTTGGTGGCATCATTAAGTGTCCGATAATCTATGCAAACCCGCCATCCTGTAACAATGCGAGCCGGAATCAATTCATTCCTCTCGTTTTGGACCACAGTCATACCCCCTTTTTTTAGGACTATTTGCAAAGGGCTGACCCAAGGGCTATCGGATATCGGATAAATCACCCCAGCATCAACGAGTTTTTCACTTCCACCTTGACCACTTCCTTCATGTTGGGATTTAGCCGCCTCTGTGGTTGCATCTTTAGCTGAGTCTCATCTTCCATAAGAATCCTATGTGTATAGAATGACGGGCTTATTCCCCGAATATCTGAAACGGTTTATGCAATAGCGCTTTTATGAGTAGTTAACACTTGGAGTAGCCTCTCCCTATGGTCAGGTGCCAAATTTGCTGCTATTATAACTGGGTGTCGCTTATTATCCCCTAAATATCTGAAATGGTCAATGGAATAGCCCTTTTATGAGTGGTTAACACTTGGAGAATCCTCTCCTTCTGGTCAGGTGCCAAATTTGCTGCTATTATAACTGGGTGTCGCTGATCATCCCCCAAATAAGCGTACTCCAGATGTTTAAATAGTTTCTTCAGCTCCAAACCGGCAGATTTTCTACTAGCTGAGGTGAGAGGGCTTTCCCCTTTAGTTTAAAAGTTTGTAGTATCATTTTCGCCCCTCACCTTGTTAAGGTTGGCCAAGATGTCTTCCTCAACTGACACTAGATCTGTGTGTTGAGAACGAATCTCTCCTGATCACCATCGTGCCCTGGACAAAATCCTACTACCAGAACTTCGTTTATGCACTTCTGTCTACCACTTTCCCTTAGTGTGTCTTGTGCTCTCGAAAAATTCCTGATTAGCCAAGAGGACGTTTTTCGTGCAATAACTAGTGACCATTTCTTCCAGACTAGCATCATCATGACATTCGCCTAGTGTTCTAATATTTTCTTTTGTCATGAATGGAAACAGTAGATCTGCCAACTAGGGTTCTGTACCACGACTACCTCGATCTGTCTTTAAAGTGTAGTCACAGGAGGTGCTCAAAATGGCCAACAAACTTTCCATCTTTAATTGCTTTGTATGTGGAAGTTCGACCTTTTTGGCTTCTCTTGTGCTTTGTTTCTTGTGTAGAAGCTGTGTGTTTAAGTTTTTTTCAAGTATTATTTTTTTGTCGGGATCTTAATTAAGGTCTTTTTGAGAGGTTAAAAGATGGGAGAAAAGTGTTTTTAAAGGCGTAAGCAAGGAAGGGGCCTTGCGGGCACTTAGGAGCCAAAAAAAGGGCCTTGCAGCCTCTTTTGCAGGTGCAAGGGAGCCCGCAAGGAACCCTGGACTGAAGACCATGTGGGCTCCCATGCGGGCGTATGGGAGGCCACATGACTTCCAGGTTTGAGGCCTCGCGGCCTTCCTTGCGCCCGCAAGGGAGTCCGGGAGCCCTCCTGCGCATTGTGGCCTATATATACCGATTTAAAACTCAAAGATCCTTCATAAGACCATATTTCCCTCTTTTTTTCTCCCCATCTTGAATCCACATTCTCTCCTCTATTAGATCTTCATTCTTGAGCTCTAAGAAAGAAGAAAGGTGGTGATCTCTCCTTCTCCTCCATTGGTGATGTTTCCCCTCTAGATCTAGTAAAGTTTAAGGTGGGTTTTCTTCTCTTCTTCAATTTCTTATTCTTTTATTTAATTCACTATAGATCCATGAAGGAAGAGTGTGGATCTAGTATTGATCCAATGTTTAAATGGGATTAGAGTATAGATCTAATGTTTGGTTGATTTAAGAGCATTGATCTCATGTTTTGGTGAAGAATGAAGGAGATCTTTCATCTCTAAACCCATGATTCTTGTAGATCCGAACCCAATTAGGATCTTCTTGATTTTATTGTGATCTTGAGGGTTTGAGGATCTTTTTAGTATTAATTCTTGAATCTAGAATATCTAGTGAACCGTAGAAGCCATGAGATCTAATTTTGATCATTCTTTCCTCCCTTGTTTATTGTTTAGGTTATGTGATTCATTCTTGTTTCTCTTGGATGGTTAATGGCATCAAGGAGGTGAATCTAAAGGCAAGGGTAAAGAGCAAGTTGACGAGTGATCCAAGAGTTCAATCTCACCAAGTTTGTGAGTGGGAATTGTTTAATTAAAGAGCTATGATCATGCTTGTTTGAATGCCTAATAATGCATGCTTTGAAATGCGAATTTCTTGATTTCAATGGATTCTTGAATTGTTTTTTGAAACCTGAAATTATGATTCTATATGACTTGAATTACATCTTGATTATGATCAAAGATCTTTCATATATCTAGTGAATTTTTAACCCGATGATTTCAATTTCATGTTTTCAAAGAAATTGTTAAAGGTTGAATGTTCTTGATAAAAAGACCCTAGAAAGGTTGATGTGAATCAAAATGAATTTTCTTGGTGATGATGCCGTATTTAAACTATATTCTCAAATATTTCTAAAAAGGAATTTTCGTAATTCTTGTGAGGGTTGAAAAGCCTATGGCTTGAACTTTATGATTACAAGATTTGAGAATTCAAGAATTTGATGCTCTTATTATTTTGACCCAAGAGGGGCCTATGTGAACCAAAATGAAATTCTCTATGATGATGTTGCATTTAAAACATGTTCCCAAAGAATTCTAAAGGTTTTCATATTTCTTATGAGGGTTGGAAACCCTACGGCTTGAACTACATGTTTCCAAGATTTGTGATTTTAAGAACTCGATGTTCTTGTTATTTTGACCCAAAAAGGGCCTATGTGAGCCAAATTAAGATTCCTTATGATGATATCGTATTTGAAATAAGTTTTTAAAAGAATACTCTTGTGATGATGTTCTTGATAAAAATTACATCATTGACGATGTTTTGCACAAGTATTTACTCTTGGATTAAGAGTTGCATTTATGTGAATTTATGATCTCCTGAGGAGATATGTGATTTTATATTAATACGTTTATGATGAGCCTACGGGCAAAATATTTGTAATCTTTTGATGAGATATATGATATCATATTGATGTGTTCATGATGAGCCTACGAACAGGATGGATATCCCAGATGTTGATGATGAAAGGGAAGGATCCCCGGTATCTTCTGCAGAAGCGAGTCTCCACGAACCGACCTAGTTGGGGTGGCGTGGAGTTCTCGGCTGACTCGCTCATTCAGGAGGCGCATAGAGATCCTGGAGAGCCGTGTTGGGTTCTCGGAGTCACCACACGAGATTCCCAACTGCCAACACCAAGATACGCGCATTTTGGTGGATCCTGACCTAACCGCGGCTGTCGATTAGTGAGGGAGTGTTTTTATAGGCTGGTGATGCTAGTGATACGGGATTTATTGTGATTATCTTATAAATACCTAGGTCGTTGAGTAAGAAAAGAGTATTTTCAGAATTTGGATTTCGTGATACGAGATTTATTACATTGATTACTTTATGAAACCTTGAAAAGTTGAACATTTCGAAAAAGTATCTTAAACTTGAATTTTCAGATTTATATCATTTTATGAATGACTTTTCAAGGATTTTATGAATGCATTTCATTGAGGAAGTTTGAAAGTTTCTTATATTGAATTGTATATATATATATATATATATATATGCATTAAAAGTAAGTACTTTATTTGTTATTAAATATTGAAGATTTGTCATTGGGCTTGCTTTTAGACTCTTACTTGTGTGAAGTATAGCTCCATGTCCAGCCCCTCACTGAGTAACTTAGTTACTCACCCATTCTTCTTCTCTTCTTTACGAGTGTTAGTACAGCGGCAGGGCGTGAGACGTGATAGTGCTTGGCAAAACTATTTCTGCATTTACCTTTGAGTAGTGTATGATTCATAAACATTGTTGTTATGCATAAGATGGATCCAATAGGACCTATGTTTTCGTATTTCCTTTTTGGTCTTTAATAATCTTGATTAGTTCAGTCAGGACCTTAGGTTGTATGAGCTTTACACCCAGTGTTTGGGGGAGACTATGATTGTGTTCATGATCATTGACGTTGTGATTTCCAGGGATATATACCTGGTGTGAGTATGTTGATCTTGTACAGGGTTGTGGTTGAATACCTTTAGATTTAGAAAATTATTGTTGTGATGTTGGTATTATACAGGTAACAGGTTAGCTTACGGCAATCTAGGGTTGAGACAGGTGTCTGACCTCTCCTGGGTTGCTGTGGCGGTAATGCCATGGGTCGGGACCAGAGGGTCGGAGCGTGACATTGTAGACTTGCTTCCCTACAGTACAATGGGGGTCAGCTTGGACTTGAATTTCGAGAAAATAAAACAGTAAGCCGTAAGGAAAAGGAAACGCGAACACAAAATACAACTCCAACGAAGGAAACACTAACACAAAAGAATTACTAATAAAAATTAAAAGATAAAAGTGGGGAAGAATAAATGACTGGATTACTAAGACTAAGAGGTTTCTAAAAAGTTGCCAGTCCCCCAGCAACGGCGCCAAAAACCTGATACTCCCCTTTTGTATCCGCAAATGCGTAGTTGAATGCTCAGGGGCTGGTATAGCTTTTAATACTCTCTCTCTTGCTTAATATTTAATCTACCACAAATGACGTTGGAAGTGGGACCAAAGTCTAGAGCGAGGATAAAGAGAAGGAGGAGAACACCGAGGCAATTCCTAATAAATCACTCAATTAGGGGTAGGGCCCCGGGTTAATACCTTGGTGTCTAGTGTACTCAAATACTCGCAATAATTATTAGGTATGTCTCGAGAATCCTATTCTCGAGGAACCTTGCTACCGCTAAGGTGGAGATAAACGACAAGGAATTAAGGGCACTACGCAGTCTAATTTCCTCAAAGGGACAATCACTAAAATGATTGAGCTAAGGAACCAAAAAGCGTCAAAATACACTTAAGCTATGCAATCAACCTATGTATCAAGCGCACAGTATAAGGTTTAACATAAGAAATAAGACTCCATAAATATTGCAATAATTGTGTTCAAGTATAAACAATCACCAAGTTTTCAACCCTGGGTACTGACATGCCTTTTGCATCATCGCAAGTGCACTGGTCATCAAGTAATATAGTGGACCCCTAAAAAGGATCGGGTTGTCGAATCTCGCGGAGCAAACATACTAGTACTAACCTCTAGTTGTGAAATCTAGCCTAAGGAGAATGATGGTTGGCAGGCCTAACCAATGTAACTGAAACGAGTAGAAATCAAGCAAGGTGTAAAGATTATCTGGAATAATGGGAACACTTGGACAGTACTCCCTCCGAGATTAGGTAATTAAGCACCAACTTCTATAAATAATCCTTAACCAATTAGCATAACAGTTTAACAGAAATGTGATATCACGATGGGTTTTCACCGCACGCTGGTCCTCGTTAACCAACATTTTTTTACCGCACACTAGATCAGACGAACAACAGGTTTTCACTGCACGTCATCAATCATGCAACATGCAACAAGATAATCATCAAATCACACATTTCAATCCAAGCTTCCCAAAAAGATGATTAGCTCATATTGCAATTGATAAACGTTTAAATGTACGTATTTTATACATATGTATTGTGTTTTATTAATGTGTTTTGTTAATGAATCGATGCCCTTTGATGGTTTAATCGGGGATTTTCTTGTTTAAGGCACAAAGAAGCTAGGGGAGCTCGACAACGCGATTTGAGAAGAAATCGGCATGGAAAAAGACGTTTTAGGGCTCGAGCAATGTAGACATACTGTAGCAGTACTGTAGCAATCACTGTAGACCTTACGGGAAAAATCGGCAACATTTCAATGGTTCTATCCGGGCGTGTATACGGCCCACATACCTGGCCGCATAACCCCCCAACTGGGGCTTTTAAAAAAGAGAAACAAGAGAGTTTTTGGGGCCAAAGACCTAGGGTTTTGGAGAGCTTCTTCTTCCAACTTCCGATCCGACCTTAGGGACGACGAGGGGAGCGATTCTAAGGTGGAAAACGACGGGGAGAACAAGATTTGGGCAAGATCTACTCCGAATTTCATCGATTGAGGAAGTAGAAGACAAGGGAAGCCACACCTTGAGTGGCGTCTTCGGAAGCCACTTCTTGAGGAATTCCAAACGTCATTCGGCCTCCGGGTTTTGAGGGAGTTTTTCTATGTCTTTGTTGGTTGTTTTCAAGATGAACCTCGTTTGTAGACTTGAGATGAACACTTAAACCCCCAAGGTCACCGGATGTGGGTGAACCTTGGGGGTGAACTTGTGTATTTTGAGATGCTTTGATTTATTTATGCTTTTGGTTGGTTTGTGAATGCTTGCTTGATGAGAATTATTGCCTTGATATGCATGAGAATCTTGGTTATCATTTCCTTGTTTCTACTAGGATTGCATGAACATTGCCCTAGTTGTAGACACATTCAAGCTTGGAAGGGAAGTCGTATAAGTATACCGTGATCATCGGGTACTTGTACCCCTCCGTTTTAGGGTTGGCTTCTTTGTGGAGTTTTAACCCTAATTTGTGAAAGCCACTACTCTCTTTGCAATCATGGAAGGATGTGGGGTAGAAGGAGTTCTTCATCCACTACTTCTATTGGATTTGGGGTCAACACCGTGACCATCGGGTTGACCTAGCTTAGGGTTTTCTATCGGTCCAAATTGCCAAAAGCATGATAACCTTAGCCTCCTTTGCACTTTAGTAGCCCCTTTGGTGAGCCACATCCGTGACCATTTCTCTACCTTGATCCGATCCCGTTGTGAGTTTCTTGCTATTTTCTTATTTAGAGTTTTTAAATTGCTTTGCATTAAATTACTTGCTTAAACTTAACATGATTAGTTAAACAACAAGCAAAGAGTGAGTAAAGGTAGCTCTTCGGGCCCCCTTGGGAATACGACCCCTATGTCACGCACAGGGTATTACTTGGCTACCCGTGCACTTGCGGAGTCTGTGTGTTACACACACGACCAGCAATAATACAAAATCTAGGTTTCATGAATGTTCATAATCAAAACGTGCAATTGAATACAAAACTTCCTCAAACCCAAAGGAACAAGACCCGGCGCGAAGTTCCCCTCGACGTTGGAGAAGACACGATCCTTAGTCGTGGTAGTGCCCTAATGAATGGTGAAGATGATCTTGATGTGGAACCACATAGCTTCTTCGCCTTGGAGTGGAGGATTTCGTACTTGATCTCGCAGTTGAAGCTCTTCCCTCTCCAGCCACACTCTCCACAAAAGTGGAATAAAAACCCAAAAGAGAGCTTCTCTTTCTTTCTTCGATCCAATTCTTATATAGGTCGAAGCTTACGCCGGCAAGGTTACGGGTCTAAGCTAGGCCGTAAGCGTCGGGGTTTCAACTTGCCTTGTGTCGTATGCTCTCCATTACGGCCGTAAGTTCCACCCGTAAGGTTCTCGATTTCGGGTTACGGTCCCGCTTTACGGCCGTAAACTTAAGAACGTTAGTCTCGTATGGTAATTCTTTCATCTAACCTTACGAGCATAAGTTGCTTCCCGTAAATGTTTCTGTCTTCTCCTTACGATCGCGCTTACGGCCGTAAGTCCCGACCGTAAGATTCTCTATATTATAGGGTCTCTCCTCTTACAGGGATAAGGATGCCCGTAAGGTTTTCTGAATATGGCTTACGGTCGTAAGGTGCCCATAAGTAGTGCTGCTTTCCAAGTGCTAAGTGAGAAGTATGCCGATTTCGATCTTTTTCATTCCAAATCACTTTCTTTGCTCTCCTCTGGCTTTAACCTACACTTCGTACCTATGAAGATAGATTATATTCAATTTAGCATCGTATTCCACTAATTTGCTCCAATTCTAACTCGATAAGTATACAATTTAATATATAAAATATGCATAATTGTATACTTATCAAACTCCCCCACACTTAAAGCCTTCGTTGTCCTCAAGCAATAAAGACAAACCATTTGTTCAGAAACTGGCTGTTAGTGACTTCAAGCAAAAATGAGTTTGTGAGTTCACTAAGCATCAATTAACATTACTAGAGCAGTAAAAATTTTAGACACTAGAAATCAGAAAGAAAACTCTATTCAAGATCAATGTGTGTGTGTGGACTCAATCTGCTTTACTCCGTATAAGCATCATATTTGACGCACAAGATTACCAAAAATTCTATTTAAGAGCATAGGATTTTAGCTTCACACATCTCCTAAGGCAGCCCTTTCGTGCGGATAAAGAGTGTCTTTCACACTTGGGGATGGTAGCTCTTTCCATTGTCATATTTCAAAGAGAGTGGTAGCTTTTACTCATCTCCCCTGGTAGCTCTTTCTCTCACTAGGGCATACACCGTATCCGGCTTGTAAAGAGTAGCTACATACAACAAAAGAGGTAGCTTTTTGCACCTCTAAGCAATCAAAATGAACACTTACTTTTGCTTCACAAAATTTTTCTTGTTTGGATTTTAACATTAAGAAACAATAGTGCGTGTAAAAAACATGCATTCAACTGAGTTAAACAGATGAGTTGTGCATTTAACGGCATTGAACAATGAATAGAGCAAAAATTGAAAAAAATAGGGTCTAAAATACCTACACTAGCACATGAAAATTTGAAGTCATTGAACTCACACTAATCATTGCGTTAAGCTATCATTAGTCAGTTAGTACTAGGTAAACAAGCATGCAAATCCCTCCGCCACACTTAAAATCTTACATTGCCCTCAATGTAAGCAATGAAAAAGAAACAGGGGCAATGCAATAAAAACTAAGGGAAAGTTGGAAATACGAGCACTTCCTTGAACAAATGGTGGACGGATTGAAGAGCAATGGGGAGTAACTTGGTGGGGAAGAGGCAGTTGAATTTGGTGCCTACTCCAGTTTGAAAGAGACCGAGCGAGCACCCCCTTGATACTCGGTGGTGGTGGTTGGAGCATATTGTTTCCTGATCCACGGTGTGCAAACCCAGAAATATTGTGAATTCAGAAAGCGTCTGGGCTCGGTGCTCTCCAAAGAGCTGGACATGGATTGAGGCTGCTCGATCGAAGCCAATCCGTCTGCGGTCGAGCTCGAATGTAGTCAAAACTTCAAGTGTTGGTGTGTGGTAAATAGGATCTTCAATAGCGAACAGGCAAGGCCACCCCCCCACCCTTAACATTGCTCGGGCCTCGTTTTCCAGCCCAATTGGGCAAGAGTGGGCCAGTCTATAGTATGGATCTGACCAAACCACTTCTTCCTCAAACGGTTGAGCCGCTCTCGAAAGTGATTGGAGACAAATATTGGGCCCGAATTAGTTGGATTGGAAGATGGTCCCGTAGTGTTGGCTCGAGGGCGCTTTGACGACCTAGAAGCAAGAGTCTTCGTTCTAGACATTCTCACGTGGCTTCTTCTAAATGAATAATCTCCTCACCTGACACCTAGAATTGTGGATTTTATGGTTTCAACCAATGGCCATTTATCTTGAACTGTCCCCGCTCCAGATGAGAAATTTCAATTGCACCATAAGGTGTCACTTGAGTTACTACAAAAGGGCCGGACCATCAAGATTTCAACTTCCATGGAAAAAGTCAAAGTCGGGAGTTATATAGAAGGACTTGATCTCACTGTTTGAAATTTTTATGCCCATTAATATGCTTATCATGCCTTTGATGCATCTGCTCTTAATTTGTACAGTCCTATATTCTCATAAGCTTTAGCCCTCCCTACATCCATCTCGTTAATTTGAAGCTGCCTTTGCTACCAAGCTTGAACAAGATCGAAGTTCATGGCTTTAATAACTCAATATGCTTTATGTTCTAGTTCCACCGATAGATGGCAACCCTTTCCATAAACCAATTGATATGGCGCGCTACCCGTTGTTGTTTTATACGCTGTTCGGTATGCCCACAATGTGTCATCTAACTTCTCAGACCAATCTTTCATGTTGTGATCCACAAATTTTTCCAAAATCCTCTTCAACTCCATGTTGGTGACCTCTACCTGCCCACTTGTTTGTGGATGCTATGGAGTAGTTAACCGATGATTAATACCATAACGTCTCAAAACCTTTTCCAATTGGCTATTACAAAAATGCGTACCTCGATCACTTATGAGGAGCTATGGAAAACCAAATCGCGTGAACAACCTTTTAAGAAATTTAACAATAATACAACATCATTGATTGGTAGTGCTTGCGCTTCCACCCATTTAGACACATAGTCAACTGCCACTAAAATGTACTTGTTCCCATTTGAATTTGGGAATGGCCCTATAAAATCGATTCCCCAGACATCAAACACCTCACAAAATTGCATTGGGCTCTGTAGCATCTCATCTCTGCGGGAAAGATTCCCTACCCTTTGGCATCGGTCACATCTTTGAACGAATTCCCGAGCATCTTGAAATATGGAGGGCCAGTAGAAACCTGATGCCAGTACTTTCATTGTGGTCCTTCCCTGAGCATAATGACCTCCTGCAGCACTAGAATAGCCATGCTCTAAAATATTCCACCCTTCCATTCTGGATACACATCTCCTGATGACCTGATCTGCACTTATCCGGAAAATATATGGATCATCCCAAAAATATTATTTAAGATCGCTAAAAAATTTTCTCCATTGCTGGCTTAAGATTCCCTTCAGAAGAACTCTTCCCGATAAATAATTAGCGAAGTCTACAAACCAAGGAGTGTCTGTTTCCCTTGTGTTTTGTATTAAATAAAAGTTCTCTTCAGGGAAAGTTTCGTTAATTTCTTATTGCTCTAACTTTTCTTCAGCATTCTCTTCCAAACGTGATAAGTGATCAGCTACCAAATTCTTACCACCTCTCTTCTCTCTGATTTCTACATCGAACTCTTGAAGCAGTAAAATTCAACGTATCAGGCTCGGCTTTGCATTTGATTTATTCATTAAGTATCGAAGTGCCGAATGATCGGTAACCATAACTACCTTGGGGAGAATGAGGTATGACCTGAATTTATCAAATGTGAACACCACTTCTAGTATTTCTTTTTCCGTGGGCGTGTATTTCTCTTGTGCACTTGTTAGAGTCTTGCTAGCATAATATATAGGTTGGAAATGTTTATTTCTCCTTTGACCCAACACGGCCCCCACTGTATGATCACTTGCATCAAACATTACCTCGAACGGTTTACCCCACTCAAGAGTGATAAGAATCGGTGCTTGTGTCAGCTTTCTCTTCAGAAGTTCAAAAGATGAGACACAATCCTCATTGAAATCAAAAGGTGTATCTTTTTCCAATAATTTCGTCAATGGGCATGTAATCTTAGAGAAATCTTTAATGAAGCGACGATAAAATCCAGCGTGATCAAGAAAACTACGAATTGCCTTGACATTGGACGAGGTCGGTAATTTTCCAATAGTGTTTATTTTCGCTTTATCCACCTCTATTCCCTTATCAGACATCATGTGGCCAAGGACGATGCCTTCTTTCACCATAAAGTGACACTTTTCCCAATTTAAAACCAAATTTGTCTCCTCATATCTTTTCAAAACCTACTCTAAGTTGGGCAAACATCCTTCGAACGAGTCCCCATACACTGAAAATTCGTCCATAAAAACCTCCATGATGTTTTCCACTAGGCCATTGAAGATGGCTATCATGCAACGCTGGAATATGGCCGGTGCGTTAGAAAGGCCAAATGGCATCCGTCGATATGTGAATGTGCCATAAGGACATGTGAATCTGGTCTTTTATTGGTCTTCAGGAGCAATTGGGATTTGAAAATACCTTGACATTCCATCCAGGAAGAAGTAGAACGCATGACCAGCGAGTCGCTCCAGCATGTGATAAAAAAATGGCAATGGAAAATGATCTTTTCTCATAGCTTCATTTAACCTTCTGTAGTCAATACAAACTCGCCACCCGGTTACCATCCTGGTGGGAATTAATTCCTTGTCATCGTTTCATACAACTATCATGCCCTTTTTATTGGCACTACTTGTGTGGGACTCACCCAATTACTATTTGAAATCAGGTATATAATCCTTGCATCCAACAACTTTACCACGTCATCTCATACCACTTCCTTCATATTGGGGTTAAGCCTACGCTGGGGTTGAGTCACAGGTTTAAAGCTATCCTCGAAAAGAATTTTGTCTGTACAGAATGAAGGATTTATTCCTTTTATTTTTGAAAATTTTCATGCAAGGGCAATCTTGTGTAACTTTAGCATCTCAATCAATCTGCTTTTCTGTTCGTAGGTTAGGGCAGAAGCAATAATCACTCATACTTTGATCCATCTTTGAGAAAAGCATACTCCCAAATGGGAGGGGAGGGGTTTTAGCTCCAAATTTGGGGGTCGTCTATTGAAGGACGAAGATGATGACTCAGCGAGGGGTTGATTTTCGGATAATCCTCCAGGTTCGGCTGGATGTCTCCTGAGGATATCACTTCGGTTGGAGCGTTTCTCCACATTTCTAGATTGTTGAATGCAACGACCTCCTGACCAAATGCATCCTCAGTATGTGGGGCATGTAGCGGACTTTTATGTGCGATTAACTTGTTGCTAGACGTTGGAAACGGGTGTTCACACCAATTCTCCAACTTATTCTGGATATCGATTAACATGATATCGAGCAACAAAATGTCAGGAGAGCAAAATCTATAAAGAATTTTAAAATTAGAAGATAAATGGCTAGAATGACAAAACTAAAGTATTAATAACGTTTCTCCCTGGTAACGGCGCCAAAAACTTGACGCGCGCTTTTGCATTACCACCAGTGCACGGGTCATCCAGTAATACAGTGGAACCCCAAAGAAGAATGATGGTTGCCAGACCTAACCAAAGCAACTAAAATGAGTAGAAATCAAGCAAGGGGTAAAGACTACCTTATGATAAGTGTCTAAATACACCATTTTGTAACGGTGCATTACTGTACTTTCATGCATTATTTGAATGAAACTGGTGCCCTTTGATGTGTTTTTCATGTTTTTCTATTTCAAGGCATCTATGAGCCGTCTACGGTAGGAGGAGCATTTGCAGCATGAAAATTGAGGCCAAGGAGTGAAGAAACGAAGGTTAAACGAGCTCCGGACGTCATTCGGGCACTCCGACATGAAACGGGCCTATTCAGGCCCGTTTTCGGGCCCGTGTGCGGGCTGTGTGCGGCCCACACACCCTTGGCAGAAGGGTATGTGGTTCAGTGCGGCCGCACACCAGCCCGCACACCGCTCAGGTATTTAAGCCCGTTTAGTTCTTTTTCGCAAGGGATCTGGCCACCGGTGCCACTAAGGACTCCCACGCTCAAATCTTCATCAAAGGAGGTCATTTTGGAGTGGAATAAAGTGGGAGAAGAGGGAAGAACACGTAGATCTTCATCCTAGGGCTTGCCGACGCAGATTCAGCAAGTTGCTCCATCATCCCTAGTCAACATCTTCAAGAGGGGAGTTCTTCCTTTCTTTGTGATGAATCTTGTATCATGTACCTTCCCTTTGCTTGTAATGTTGAACTAAACCTCCCAAGGCCACCGGGCAACCGGTGAACCTTGGGAGGAACACTTGTATTGGATGACATTTTTTTAGTTTAATGAATGCATGGATTGTTGTGTTTGGTTTCTTTCATTCTAATGTATGTCCATTCTACAATAGATGGATTCCGTAGAATGGATTATGAATGATACTTGTTTGGCGGGATGCTAGCATGTATTAGGTTAAAAAATGTTAGGAGAGGGATCCATTATACCAGTGCACCGGAGGTTCCGGGTGCCGTTAGTCTCCCCCAGGCTTTATAGTGTATTCTAGCACAATTGCTTTTGAATAACTATAGAAAAGACTAACTATACCCAATGACATCGTGTGAGTATCCTTAGGATCAAGGAACTTGTAATGGATTAAGGCTACACTACGGAGGTTCCGGGGTAGTCGACTTTCGACTCTAAGAGGACCAACTTGTTACAAACCATGCATGCATTATTTATTTATCTTATCATCCATACTTGTGTTCTTCCTGGGGGAATCCTTGCCCGAAGCCTTATCTTTGATACTTTTTTTCCCTCTACATGCTTATTGCTTTGTTTTTGTATTTAGTCTTATTACAACAAAACCCCTATTTTAACTTAGTTGAACAGCTAATTTAAGAGGAAGTAATAGTAGATCTTGGGACCCTAGGGAATACGACCCTCTTGCGCCAGCGCAAGAGGTATTACTTGACGACTGGTGCACTTGCGGCCGGGGAGCCGTGTGCCTGCTTTCTAGCGACGCGCGCGGCCACCATCACCTGTAATAATGGGAACACTTGGACAGTACTCCCTCGGGGATTCAGCTGGAGGCAAAACCCCAAAACAAGAAGAAGCAATTCCGAGTGATTTTAGTAGCTAAGGGACTTAGAAGAAACCTCATTAAGCTAAGCACGGCCTCAACACGCCCGTACTCCTAAGGCGTGCAATTCATAGGAGAATTCAGCCAGTGTAAGCACGGGCTGGGCTCGCTGAGCACGTTCGTGCAATTCGCAACACGGCCACAACACGCCCGTTGATGAGCGTCCCGCAAGTGTACGGGGCCATCAAGTAATACACTGTGTGTGACACAGGGGTCGTATTCCACAGGGCAAAGGAGCTACTATTACTTCCCCTTAGTCTATTTCCTAGCCTAACAATATTAGTGAATAGTACATCTACAAAACACTATGAATAAAAGAATAAAGCTACCACTAGACGCCAAATAAGCATTCAAGGGACGGACAAGCAGGAGAAAGTGTAATTTGGACAGGGAATCCCCTAAGGGTGTCATTAAGGCCCAAATTAAGGATGATGTGTTGTGATGGTGGTTTGGACAGAGAGATTCCTAAATGAAGGTAATCCCGAATCCCTCGGTGATTAACCCTAATCCCATACGAGTATTGACCGGAATCCCTTCCGGTCAATTCCTCTTACGATTGCAGTGCGCTCAGGGAATCTTCTATCAGGAGTAGACACCCTTCTGGGTCTAAGCCTAACGCTCGCAGGGGTACCTAATACCCGAATCCCTCGACGTATTGGTTGGTATGCCCCTTGCGTATCCTCAAGTGCACGGGTCATACAAGTAGTAAAGTGTACCCGTAGGGTCGGGTAGTCGAATCCACAGGGACTGGTATTGCTTCTAGTACTAACATCCTGCTTAATATCTAACCAAACAGAAAATGATTTATATAATTCTGGGTCGAATTCCAGGAGACTGAGGAAGGCCTAGACTTGGGGCTGGCATGAGTAAGTATACACACACACACGCTTTCAGATTTTATTTTCTTCTTAATTTGAGTTTTTGCTAGAGTTTTGGTTTTTATCTATCTATGTTTAAAATTTTCCCTTGTTGAATATACTATTTTTGTACACTTTTGGTGAACTTAAGGCCAAGCATTTTCATCACTCAACCTTTAATTCTCATGGTATGAACTTTGCTTGAGGACAAGCAAAAGCTTAAGTGTGGGGGAGTTTGATAAGTTCTTGCATGTATATATTTTTTGAAATGCTTTCCACGCATGAGCATCACATTTCTCAGGTTATATCGCTAATTTCGTGTGCTTTGGTGTTCTTTCATGCAATTAGGGTTGTGAAGACATGGTACGTGAATAAAGGCAAGATTAGGTCATAATGGTGCCAAGTGGAGCTCTTTTGTGCAAATACGAAGTTCAAGACACAAATCGGGTTCAAACGAGAGGGTATGTGCCAACTTCTAAAGACTTCAAAACAATTCTTGTAGAAGGACACGAAGGCAGTCATGCTCGCTTGTTCCGATTTGTTCGAAGATTTCAAAAGCTCTCCAAGGTTTTCTCATCATCAAGAAATGCCACATGACCTTTCACATGGGCGTGTGTCCGTCCGTGTGACCTCAAGAGAAGAAACGGGTGAAATCGGGGACTAATACGAAGTTTTCCACAGGGCAGAGATTCCACATGGGCGTGTGGAATTTCCACACGGCCGTGTGAAATTTCCACACGCCCGTGTGAAATTTCCACACGCCCATGTGGATCCTCGAGATGGCCAATTATAAAGCCGTTCTGAAGCGTTATTTGGGGGATCTTCTTCCAAACTTGAGAGGGAGTGACGGCTAGGGTTCAGGAGGTTCTTGCTACACTTTGGGGGGTGCTTCTTCATCGTTTTCAACATCAATCCCTCCCAAGGAGAGCTATTGGGGAAGCCCTCGATGACTCGATTCGACGAGGTGTGCCCTAGGCATGGAATAAGGAATTCTTTGGAGAAGATGGAGAAGCCCTCATAGACTATTGGCACGGAGCTTAAGGGGGTTTTATTTTTGGATTGTTTGTATTTAATTTCCATTTCTTTCATGATTTTGTATTGCTCCATGGAGAGCTAAAAACCCTAGTGGGTACTTGGACATTGGTACGCCACTTGCGTATCCGCAAGTGCACGGGTCGCACAAGTAGTAAAGTGCACCCTTTAGGTCGGGTAGTCGAATCCACAGGGACTGGTATAGCTTCTAATACCAACGTCCTGCTTAATATCTAACCAGACAGAAGATGATGGAATTGACTTTGGATTAACTTCAAGGAGGTTAAGGGAATGGGAAGTTCACCAAGGGAAGAATTGAGGTTTGACTCGATGGAGGAGATGGGGCCCCGGGGTTGAGTTTCCGACGTTCACTAACTCGGTCTTTCTCAGTAATTATCAGAGATGTCTTCAGTTCTAAACCTAGTTATGCTATAAGCATGTGGTTTCTAGCGCTGCCGAGCGCTAAGTTGAACTCCCGCTGCTTGCAACAATCAATAATGATTCACAAACCTAGATAGGAGAACCTAACTACCAGTCATCAAGCACTAAACCACAAACAAGATAGCCAATAACCTTGATTTATTGAAAGGAACAAGACATTCATAAATACTGCAAGTAAAGATAATAAGTTCAAGCTACAACGTCATACAACCAATCCCGGGGCTCCCTTAAGAGTTTCGCCAATCATATTGACAACCAACAAACACAATGCCAAAGAAATTAAAAGACAAGGAATTGAAAACACCCTAATTTCTTGCATCCTTGAGGTTGTCGAACTATCTACAATGTCGTGTAATCTCCTCCCGATCGGCCTACCATACGCTTGGTATTCCCTTGATGAAGTGGAAGATGAACCCCCAAAGCTCTCCCTTTCTTTTTCCCAAAGTTCGATCACCAAAAGTCCCCCTAGAAACTGAGTTTCTAGGGTTTTAAAGTCTTCTCGATGTGAGCACGGGCATGCTGAAACCGTGCTTCAAGCCGTGCAGATTACGGCCAAATAACTCTTCAGAAAACTCACAAACATGTAATCTGCACGGGGAACAGCACGGGCGTGCTTAGACCGTGCTGCAGTTTTCACGACCGTGCTCAGCGAACTCTGGCTGTGCTGATCTGTGTCTGCATTCTCCTGTAATTTTCACGTGAAGCAGCACGGGCGTGCTTCGACCGTGCTGAGGTTTTCACACCCGTGCTTTGCGGACTCAGGCTGTGCTGAATTTTGGTTGAACTTTCCTGCACTTTGCACGGGAAACAGCACGGGCGTGCTCAAGCCGTGCTGAGCTTGATGAGGTTTCTTCTAAGTCCTTTAGCTTCTAAAATTGTTCCAAAAACGCTTCTTCATACTTCAGGACTTTGATATCTCTATGACGAAGAACGAATACCTCAAATAGCACCGTACTTGGAGAATTACAGCCAAAACATTAAATAATGTTGAGGGTAAAGCATGCAATACATATATATGAAATGCGCTCCTCAAATACCCCCAAGCTTGAATTGTTGCTTGTCCTCAAGCAACCTTATTCCCCTACTAAAGTGATGAGTGCATGACCTTTGATCTCAACAAAGTAAAAGAGTTACTGAAGCTTTAAGGAGTTTCTGAGAACTAGTGACTTAGTCAATTGAAGGCTTGTGAAGGATTTTACTCTTACCCCGTACTACCGTGCGTGTGTGTCGCCTCCTGGGGCATGTCAAAACTGTTCTTGAGGGGGCTAGTACAAGCTCTTTTTTTCTCAATATTTTCACTATTGACTCTTAAATTGGATAGTAGCTTCATACACCCTAGAGGCAGCGATTTCACTTGGTAGGTCATCAAAAATGACATTTGTGATGCCTAAAATCCGACTACTCAAGTGCGACTTTCGCTTTTTCTAAAGTGATAGCTCTTTCTACCATCTTTCACACAAAAATTGACAGGGCATCCAAAATGGAATCCGATTTGTCATAAAATTCTAACTTTTATTAATTTTGAGTTTGGAGTCAACTTCTAATTTTTCAGCTTTATAAACTAGCCCTTCCACTAACAGAGTAACAACACAACAGAAGGCTAAGTGTTAGCATTTGGGTTTCCAAAGTAATAGCAAAATAAAACTTTAAGTTCAACAAAAGTGTACTAATATACCCAAAAACTCCTAGCTTAGCAATTCTCAACCAAAACAATTTTCATAGATCGTCCTAAGTCATGCACAACATCTAGGAGACAAATACACAACCTACCCACACACTTGAATGAAACATTGTCCTCAATGTTTAAAGTAAAAGTGAGGGTTGGGAATTTTCACCAAGTTAAAGGAGAGGTGCCGAAGAAAAATTTCGATGGCACACAAGGGCGGGTGGTGATCGCCAATTAGGGAGGAGTCGTTTGAGACAACCACCAAGAAAGACAGTCAATAAATCCTGAGATACACATGCAAGCATTAGAGACAGAAAATAAACAGAAAGACAAAAATCACACTAAAAAGAGATCAGTTTAATAGGGGACTCCCCTTGCTAACTGACTCAAGAAAAACAAGAGACAACAAAAGTAAAAACAAAGAACACAAAACAGAACAGAAATAACAAAATAAAACATCAAAACCCGGCGCTCTCAGAATCGGAGTCGGACTCCGATGGATGGTCGGTGGTGTCGACGCCGACACTCCGGGACGTAGAAGGTCCAGCGGCACGACGAGGAGGTGGAGACAGGGTGACGTCGAGGTGAGAGGCTGATAAACGTCTAAATATACATATTTTATACGTTTATTTTATTATCTTTTTGATAAGTCGATGCCCTTTTTATAGTCTAAATCTCTTTATTTTGTGTTGCAGACCCTAATTGAGCTCAAGAACGTATTTAGGAAGAATTCGACACCAAATACGACGTTTTTTGGTTTTTCACTGTAGCAGTACTGTAGCAGGGGTACTGTAGCGGGATTACTGTAGCAGAGTACTGTAGCACCCCGAGGTGAAATTTCCTGCAAAACTTTCTGGATGCCTCACGGGCAACCTCACGGGCGTGAGGCAGCCCGTGAGTAGTCGCGATTTCACCTTTTTAAAGGCTCCTAGGGCATCATGTTTGGGGACTCTTGGCCACCATTCTCCACCATCTTCACCTAGGGCTTCAAGGCAAGTGGAGAAGGCAAATCTGAGGAGGAAATCAAGGGGAGAAGAGGTTGTGCTATCAAGGAGAGGATCTAGGAGCTTGCCGGCGCGGATCCGACAAGTTCTCATCACCACCTTCTAGTCTTCATCTTAAGGGAGTTTGTTATGAGCTTTGTCTTGTATTTGTTATATTTCTTGCTTTCTCCTTTGTTGATGATGAACTAGACTCCCAAGGTCACCGGGCATCCGGTGAACCTTGGGATGAACTTGCTTTGTATGGATGTTTTATATTTACATTTATGGTATGTGGTTTGGTTTGTGGTTCATGCTTTGTGTTCTTTGATGTGTTGTTTGGCATGAGAACTCTGCGATTCAACTTCTAGATTGTACTTGGTGCGTGACCATCGCCCTTGTGCTAGACTCACATAGCATGGAAGGGATTCATGTATGAATACGCCGTGACCATCGGGTATTTCATGCCCTCCAACCATTAGGGCTGGACCTAGGTTGAGGATCGACCCTAATTAGAGGTTTTCCTAAGCGTAGTGCAATCGTCGGAGGATTTGGTAGGAAGAAATTCCGAGCCAATACTCGCACCGGATTAGGGGTCATCGCCGTGACCATCGGGGTGATCTACCTGTTGCATATCTCTTGGCCCATCCACCATTGCCGTGTAATTTTAGCATCCATCTAGCTTTAGTAGTCCCGAGGGGATCCTAGCCCGGGACCTCGCGCTTTCATTAGTATTTGCTTCCTTAAATATGCTCATGTGGTGTGCCTGAGTCCATGTGTTTATAGTTATCTTTGTTAGTTTTCTTATCTTGTTTAATTCTCTATCTTTGCTAGACTAGACAGTGCCGTCCAGGGGGAAGTAATAGCAGCTCTTGAGACCCCAGGGAATACGACCCTCTCACGCGTGCGTGAGAGGTATTACTTGACGACCCGTGCGCTTGCGGATCTCATCAGAGGCCAACCGCTGCATGCTCCGGATCATCCATCGCCGGAAAAAAGGAGAGCCCGCCTGGAGGAGAGTCCCGAGTGTGGGTGGAAGCGAGAGTGCGTGGGGTGTGAGGGAGACGATGGGCCGGCGGCGCGGTAGGGAGAATCGGGGACGCCGGCGGCAGGGGGGGCCTGATGTCCGGTGCCCCGGGAGGTGGGCGTGGATCGTAGCATTCCCATCGCCCGGAGTGTGTCCACGGAGACGGGAAGTACGCCACCTACCATCCGCATCGCACGTGTGCCCGCCCGGAATCCCATCCCCGAATCGCCCGTGTGATGTAGGATCCGCGAGAAGATGGCGCCGATTCGGGAGTCCCGTCCCCGATGCCGGATGCTAAAAGCCACCTCGTAGCCGAGGTGCATCTCGGAATCCATCCAAGCATGCTTAGCAGAAATCGAAGTCGCGGCGACTGACGACTCTTGTGCTGTCTCCCCGCCCTGTGATCGAGTGACTGAGGATAAAGTAAATGTACCTGAGGGCTGGGAGACGAAGAGATGAGGCCTTGGACCGGCGAGGGTTGTACTCCCGGTCCGTGCTCAGTCGCTGCCAGCAAGCCTCCTGCGACTCGCCGGGTGGTCGGGCTACGAGGAGGGCATCGTACTCTGGAGTCCTAGTGAACTCCTCATCGTACAAGCCCAGTCTGACAGAAAACTCTGTCAGACTCATACGATGTAGCTCGCCGAGTGCCTGGAACTGTACTGTGCCGGCGCGGTGGTAGCTGACTGGTCGCCGTGACAGCTCGAAGGTCGCAAGGACCTCCAAAGACATCTCCCGGTAGGTGGGGTCGGTGATAGAAAACAATCTCGTCCAGTCGCCCCCGCCAAGGTAGCAGCGCACATCTGCCTCCAAGCCCACCTCACGGAGGACCTCCCAATCGATAGCCCGCATCTCGCCAAACCGCTTCGCGCTCAAACGGTCGTGGCGCTCCTGGTGGATCGGAGTACCGAGGGCTAGCGCAGTGGGTGCGGCTAGGGTCGACGACTCCCCTCTAGCCCTCTTCGAAGAAGGGCCAGATGCAGTAGCCTTCCTCGGCATGATCTGTCGAGAGGGAAAATAATAAACAGTTAAGATCGATAGTGAAACACGGGCGTGCTTCAAATCTGCACGCCCATGTAATTCAAAAAAATAGGGTTTCCTACGAGCACGGGCGTGCTGAACAGGCACGCCCGTGCTGCCGAGTGATTCCAGATCTCAAATCAAAGCACGGCCGTGCTTGAGTGAACACGGCCGTGCTGCTAAAATATAGCTTCGTCTCCGACGAACTCTAACTCAAAAATCGACGGAACAAATTCATTTGAACTCAATCAAAAGCACCCTAGATGTTTTTATGTAGAATCATGGCATATAATCAAAGGTTTAGAATTAAAACACAAATCTAGGGTTCGTCAACTTACCAAAGGTGGTGATGAAGGAGTAGAAGCGAAGAAACTCCGAGAAACCACGACAACCACCAGAAAACTCGCGAAAAACGCAAGAAAATGGAAGCACAAAGGAAAAGAGTCACCGGTAAGAAGAAAGAAAGGGTGAACGGCGCGTTTAAAAAGGAGAAAATCACAGGAATAGGGACCGTCGCGCTGAGCACGGCCTCAGCACGGCCGTGCTGTGCCCGTGCTTAAGTAAATTCAATCAAAAAATGAAGAACGCGGCACGTCCGTGACGCGTGCACGGGCAGCGTGCTCAGGGATTCAGCACGGCCACGGCACGGCCGTGCTTCTCCCCGTGCTGATTGGAAATGATCAAACCTGGAAAGCCTGTGAATTTTACCCTCATCAGCACGGGGTTGTTATGCCCGTGTTGGGCCTGGAACCTTCCCTCAGGAAGAAAAACACACCGGATTCGAAACAAAACGCAACAAAAAAAACACAAAAACACACAAAACAACAACCACAACAAAGAAATAACAAAGAAAAGAAACAAATCGGGTTGCCTCCCGATAAGCGCTCTTTTAACGTCACTAGCTTGACGGGTCTAGCCTCATCTTAGGATGGTTCAAAGACATACCTTTCCTCTTGGTGCCCTGCAGACCAACATTCTATGAAAGGACAAAAAGAATTTATCAGAAATGCCTCACCAAAGCTGAGGTCATTAGTAGAAGTACATTTCGGGGTAGAGGCTTGTTGTTTCTTCCTTTTTTCTACCTCTTTCCACCATGTCTGGGCCTTTGACCCCCTGCCTTTCTTTCTTTTGGCTTTCAATTCTGGTTGACCAATGCTCGAGGGTGTAGCAGCAGTGGCTTCCTCTTGGTCTATGAGCTCTTCATCTGGGGGTTTCTCACCTAGTAAATCAGTAAGACAATCCTTTCACCAGATTTCCTGCACGCAATCACAAATAATGTCATTAGTAGCGTCTAGGAAATAGCAAGAATCATCAAATGCCATGGGGTGTCTCATAGATTCCTTCAGCTTGAATACAACTTCTTCATCCCCCACTCTTAATGTTAGGCGACCATCCTTCACATCAATGATGGCCTGCGAAGTAGCGAGGAATGGCCGCCCAAAAATTAGAGGTACCTCAGCCCGTTCCTCCAAATCCAGAACAACAAAATCTACCGGGAATATGAATCTGTCGACCTTCACCAAAATGTCCTCGACAATTCCCAAGGGTTGGCGGGTGGAGCGATCAGCAAGCTGGAGCGTCATTTGAGTTGGCTTGAGTTCCCCCAACCCCAGCTTTTGAAAAATTTTTAATGGCATGAGGTTGATACTTGCCCCTAGATCAGCCAACGCCTTTTCCTCCATCATCCCTCCAATCGTGCACGGGACGATGATACTTCCCAGATCTTTTTCCTTCTTGGGAATTTTATTTGAGATGATGGCAGAACATTCCTCACTCAAGGTGACCGTCGAAACTCCTTCCAATTTCCTCTTATTAGTCAATAATTCCTTGAGGAACTTGGCATATTTCGGCATCTGTGAGAGAGCTTCCACAAACGGAACATTGATGTGCAATGTTTTAAACATCTCCAGAAACTTCTTGAACTGTGCCTCTTGTTGGTCATTCTTGAGTTTTGCTGGGTAGGGCAATGTAGGCTTATAGTCTGCTACCATGTTTTTCCCCTTGCCCTTATCCTTTCTCCCCGAGCTTGCCCCTGAATCTTTATCCTGCACTTCCACCTCGAATCCTTGTGGGGATTCTTGCTGCGCTTGTGGAGTTGAAGATTCCAGTTCCCTGCCACTTCTCAAAGTGACTGCCTTGAGGGACTCCCGAGGATTGACTTCAGTATTGCTAGGTAGTGCACCCGAGGGTCGTTCAGCAAGCGTCTTGGCGATCTGTGCAACCTGACGCTCAAGATTCTGTAAAGAGGCTTGCTGATTCCTCATCATCTCTTCATGCCCTGTGATTCGGGCATCATTAGCTTGAATGTATTGGACGAGGAGAGCTTCAATAGAAGGTCCCTTTTGTTCTGGTGGTGGGGGCCTCGAAAATTGAGGCTGCGTCTGTTGTTGTTGCTGCTGCTGTTGCTGAGGGGGGCGCTGCAGCCCCTGACTCTGGTCTTTCCAAGAGAAATTAGGGTGATTCCTCCACCCTGGGTTGTAGGTGCTGCTGTAGGGATTGCCTGAATACCTCTGATTCTGACCAATGAAATCCACCTGTTCGGTGGCACTAACTCCCTCAGATAAACAGCTGGGCCCTGCTTGGTTCGCCCAACTATCGGTATTCATGTTCAGTGCTGAAGATTGGACTTGCATTGTGTCCAACCTTTTAGAGATGGCCTCCACTTGTGCTGCCAAGGTAGTGAGCACATCAACCTCATAAAGTCCGGCTGTCTTCACCGGCTTATTCCTTTCAGAACTCCACTGGTAGCCATTGGAGGCCATGTTTTCAATCAAATTCTGTGCCTCGTCGGGTTTTTTACTACACAAGGAGCCTGCTGCTGCGGCATCCAACATTTGCTTAGTGGCCACATTCAACCCATTGTAGAATATTTGGATTTGCATCCATTCCACTACTCCATGTTGCGGGCACTTCCTCAACAATTCTTTATACCGCTCCCAGGTATCATACAGTGTCTCAGATTCTGCTTGCCGGAATGAGGAGATATCACTTCTCAGCTTGGTGATCTTGGCTTGTGGAAAATATCTAGTCAAAAATTTTTCGACCAACTGTTCCGACCTTGTAATCGAACCCGCTGGCAAGGAACTTAGCCATTGTTTGGCCCTCCCTCGCACAGAAAACGGGAATAACCTAAGACGAACAGCATCCCCTGATACATTGTTTGCCTTAAAAGTGTCACAAATTTCCAGGAAGGTTGCAAGATGGGTATATGGGTCCTCATCTTGGAAGCCATCAAATTGGCACATCTGTTGCACCATTTGAATAAAATTTGGCTTCAGCTCGAAGTTATTGGCCGCAACTGGGGGCCGCACAATGCTAGACCCAGATCCTTCCAAATTAGGCCGGGCATAATCTGAAATGCTCCTCTGATTTCCTGCCATGTTTTCTTCTTGATCCACTTCGATGCTCACTTCCACTGACCCGGTTTCTCTTAAGTGAATCTGTCGCTGTCTCCGATGAAATGTCCGCTCAATATCTGGATCTAGAGAAGCAAGATGGGAGGAATTCCCCCGGGTCATACACTGCACCTACACAAAAACCAAAAGGAAACGATGAGATATGAACTTTCAGGCTTAATGCAAAAATAGAAATAATAAACAGCTTAAGTAAAAACAAACAAAAAGAATACGAAAAAAACATCAGAAACAAAGAAATGAAACTAAAAGCGAAATAAGAACGGTTAGAATACTAAGGCTGTCCGTATTCTTAGAAGTTGCCAGTCCCCGGCAACGGCGCCAAAAACTTGGTACGCCCCTTGCGTATCCGCAAGTGCACGGGTCGCACAAGTAGTAAAGTGTACCCTTTAGGTCGGGTAGTCGAATCCACAGGGACTAGTATAGCTTCTAATACTAACGTCCTGCTTAATATCTAACCAGACAGAAGATGATGGAATTGACTTTGGATTAACTTCAAGGAGGTTAAGGGAATGGGAAGTTCACCAAGGGAAGAATTGAGGTTTGACTCGATGGAGGAGATCGAGCCCCGGGGTTGAGTTTCCGACGTTCACTAACTCGGTCTTTCTCAGTAATTATCAGAGATGTCTTCAGTTCTAAACCTAGTTATGCTATAAGCATGTGGTTTCTAGCGCTGCCGAGCCCTAAGTTGAACTCCCGCTGCTTGCAACAATAAATAATGATTCACAAACCTAGATAGGAGAACCTAACTACCAAGCATCAAGCACTAAACCACAAACAAGATAGCCAATAACCTTGATTTATTGAAAGAAACAAGACATTCATAAATACTGCAAGTAAAGATAATAAGTTCAAGCTACAACGTCATACAACCAACCCCGGGGCTCCCTTAAGAGTTTAGCCCCTCATAATGACAACCAACAAACACAATGCCAAATAAATTAAAAGACAAGGAATTGAAAACTCCCTAATTTCTTGCATCCTTGAGGTTGTCGAAGGATATACAATGTCGTGTAATCTTCTCCCGATCGGCCTACCATACGCTTGGCATTCCCTTGATGAAGTGGAAGATGAACCCCCAAAGCTCTCCCTTTCTTTTTCCCAAAGTTCGATCACCAAAAGTCCCCCTAGAAACTGAGTTTCTAGGGTTTTAAAGTCTTCTCGATGTGAGCACGGGCGTGCTGAAACCGTGCTTCAAGCCGTGCAGATTACGGCCAAATAACTCTTCAGAAAACTCACAAACCTGTAATCTGCACGGGGAACAGCACGGGCGTGCTTAGACCGTGCTGCTGTTTTCACGACCGTGCTCAGCGAACTCTGGCTGTGCTGATCTGTGGCTGCATTCTCCTGTAATTTTCACGGGAAGCAGCACGGGCGTGCTTCGACCGTGCTGAGGTTTTCACACCCGTGCTCAGCGGACTCAGGCTGTGCTGAATTTTGGTTGAACTTTCCTGCACTTTGCACGGAAAACAGCACGGGCGTGCTCAAGCCGTGCTGAGCTTGATGAGGTTTCTTCTAAGTCCTTTAGCTTCTAAAATTGTTCCAAAAACGCTTCTTCTTACTTCAGGACTTTGATATCTGCATGACGAACAACGAATACCTCAAATAGCACCGTACTTGGAGAATTACAGCCAAAACATTAAATAATGTTGAGGGTAAAGCATGCAATACATATATATGAAATGCGCTCATCAGACATGTAGACTCTAGAATTTCTATGTTTCTATGACTTTATTGATGTTCTTTAATTTGGGTATTAATTTGAGTTTCAATCTTGTATGTTTCTTGAATTCTCCCTTAGAGTGACACGGGGGTTGAGAATTACATTTAATCATCTTTTTGACGAGTGACCATCACCATTAGGATTAGATCAATCGGGATTGAAGAGGGTCGAGAGGGTGAGTTGAGAGGTAGCAACACGTCCGATTTCCCTTCCGGTGTGATTTACCCTACCTTCTCATTCCACGAGATAACTTCAATCTCAAAGAGAGTTAGGCGTTGAGAGAGAAGTCTTTCCGCCGGGACTTATTTGTGATTAGGGATCTTCCGCCTGGACCAAAGGGGTTGCCTGAATACCTCTGATTTTGACCGATAAAATCAACTTGTTTGGTCACCTGAACCCCTTCTGATGAGTAACTGGGCCCTGCTCGACCTGCCCAACTGTCCTGACTGCCACTTTGTGTCGAAGACTGAATCTGCATTGTATCAAGTCTCTTAGAAATAGCTTCGACCTGTGCCACTAGGGTGGTGAGAACATCAACCTTATAAAGCCCGGCTGTTTTTACGGGCTTGTTCCTTTCAGAGCTCCACTGATATCCATTGGAGGCCATGTTTTCAATCAGATTCTATGCCTCGTCAGGTCTCTTACTGCACAAGGAGCCTCCTGCTACGGTGTCCAGCATCTGCTTGGTGGCCACATTCAACCCATTGTAGAATATTTGGATTTGCCTCCATTCCACTATTCCATGCTGCGGGCACTTCCTCAACAATTCCTTGTACCGCTCCCAGGTATCATACAGTGTTTCATATTCTGTTTGCCGGAATGAGAAGATATCACTTCTAAGCTTTGTGATCTTGGCTGGTGGAAAATATCTGGTCAGAAACTTTTCGGTCAACTGTTCCCAGCTTGTAATAGAACCCGCTGGCAAGGAAATTAGCCATTGTTTGGCCCTCCCTCGCACAGAGAACGGGAACAATCTAAGACGAACCGCATCCTCAGGCACATTGTTTGCCTTAAAGGTGTCACAGATTTCAGGAAAGTTGCCAGATGGGCATATGGGTCCTCATCTTGGAAGCCATCAAATTGGCACATCTATTGCACCATTTGAATAAAATTGGGCTTCAGCTCAAAGTTGTTGGCCGCAACTGGGGGTCGCACAATACTAGACCCAGATCTTTCTAGATTAGGCCGAGCATAATCAGATATACTTCTCTGATTTCCCGCCATATCTTCTTCTTGATTCACCTCTATGCTAACTTCCACCTGACCCGGTTTCTCTTAAATGAATCTGCCGTTGTCTCCGATGAAATGTCCGTTCAATGTCCGGATCGGAGACGCTAGATGGGAGGAATTCCCCCGGGTCATACACTGCGCCTCCACAATAACCAAAAGAAAGAGATGAGATATGAACTTTCAGGCTTAATGCAAAAGAAAAAAATAATAAACAGCTTAAGTAATACAAAGAAAAACAAAAGAACAAATAAAAGAATACAAGTAAAAACAGAACAAAAGAAATGAAACTAAAAGCAAAATAAGACGGTTAGAGTACTAAGACTGTCCGAATTCCTAGAAGTTGCCAGTCCCCGGCAACGGCGCCAAAAACTTGGTACGCCCTTGCGTATCCGCAAGTGCACGGGTCGTACAAGTAGTAAAGTGTACCCGTAGGGTCAAGTAGTCGAATCCACAGGGACTAGTATAGCTTCTAATACTAACGTCCTGCTTAATATCTAACCAAACAGAAAATGATGGATTTGATTCTGGGTCTAATTCAAGGAGACTGAGGAAGGGACAAATGCACTAAGGGAAGCTTGAGAATTGACTCGATGGAGGAGATGGGGCCCCGGGGTTGGATTTCTTGCGTTCACTAACTCAGTCTTTCTCTGTATTTATCAGAGATGTCTTCAGTTCTAAACCTAGTTATGCTATAAGCATGATGTTTCTAGCGCTGCCGAGCCCTAAGTTGAACTCTCACTGCTTGCAACGATCAATAGCGATTCACAAGCCTAGATAAGAGAACCTAACTACCAAGAAATCAAGCACTAAACAACACACAAGATAGCCAATAACTTTGATTTATTAAGAGGAACAAGACACTCATGAATACTGCAATTAAAGATAATGAGTTAAAGCTACAACGTCATACAAACAACCCCGGGGCTCCCTTAAGAGTTTAGCCCCTCATGATAACACACAACAAGTACAATGCCAAAGAAATTGAAAGACAAAAAGTTGAAAACTCCCTAATTTCTTGCATCCTTGTGGTTGTTGAAGGATCTACAATGCCGTGGAATCTCCTCCTGATCGGCCTACCATACGCATGACATTCCCTTGATGGAGAAGAGGACGAACCCCCAAAGCTCTCTTCTTCCTTCTCCCCTTGTTCGCCCACCAAAAGTTCCCCAAAAACCTAAGTTTTAAGGTTTTAATTTTTTCCCGATGTGAGCACGGGCGTGTTGAAGCCGTGCAGATTACGGCCAAATAAAACTCCAGAAAACTCACATTCCTGTAATCTGCACGGGGAGCAGCACGGGCGTGCTTAGGCCGTGCTGGGGTTTGCACGACCGTGCTCAGCGAACTCAGACTGTGTTGACTTTGGCTGAATTCTCCTGCAATCTGCACGGGGTACAGCACGGGCGTGCTCAAGCCGTGTTGAGCTTGATGAGATTTCTTCTAAGTCCTTTAGCTTCTAAAATTATTCCAAAACATCTCTTCTTGCTTCAGGACTTTGATATCTACATGACAAATGAAGAATACCTCAAATAGCACCGTACTGGGAGAATTAAAGCCAAAATATTCAATAATGATGAGGGTAAAGCATGCAATATATACATATGAAATGCACTCATCATTGGTACATGAATCCCTTTCAATCTATGTGAGTCTAGTACAAGGGCGATGGTGACGCTCCAAGTACAACCTAGAAATTGAATAGTAGAGTTCTCATGCGGTCCAAGACAGTAAAGCACACAAAGAGAGAATCACAAACCATAGAAATTCTTATACAAGAAATTCAACATCTAACACTAAATCACAAAGGATTATCATTCATAATTACAACAAAGCTACCTTAGGGTTCATCATGCCCAAATCACATACAAGTTAGCTCCTCATGAAAGAGGAACACTCATACAAATCCAATGAACAAACAAGCATAAAGAAAAGCAAAGAACACTCACTCTAGCTTTGGATTGCCTTGGATGGAAGAAGATCGTCGATGTCGCCGCGATCTCTCCTCAAACGACGCCTTGAAGCCTTAGATCTTCCCCCTATCTCCTCCTCCGATGTTTACTTCCCTCTTGGTGAAGAATGATGCGGTGGATCGCCGGAAAACCTCCGCCGGCAAGGGTGGGGCGGCGGCCCAAGAAGAAGACAAGAAGAATTTGTAGAAGAGTCTCCTTTCACATGCCCTAATTTTGCTTTAAAAAACCTTTTTCCGGCATCCATACGGGCTTCCTTGCGGGCGCAAGCTTGCCCGCAAGGCTCCCAGCCTTATCCAGAAAATCCTGTTTCGGTGCTACAGTGCCATGCTACAGTACTACTGAAGTAATCACGCTACATTAATCATTCTACAGTGCTGCTACAGTATGAAAGCTCGAAAACGTCGTATTTGATACGGATTTCTTCCCAAGTACGTTCTTGAGCTCATTTTGGCTTCCTCAAGGCATGTAACACAAATAAAACCAATTTAAACGTAAAACGGGCATCAACTCATCAAAATACATGCAAAATAGTGCAAGAATAAAACGTATAAATACGTACATTTAGACACTTATCACCCATGTTGAACCCTGTGCATTTTACAGGAAGATGATTTTCCAGAGTTTTCATTTCGCCGTAAACTGCACCGCTTGGAACACGGCTTCAACACGGCCGTGCTTACATCGGGAGAACCTTAAAGACCTCCGAAAACTAGGGTTTGGGGGACTTTTGGCAAAGGAAAAGAAGTAGAGCTTAAGGGAAGCACCAGGACCGATCAGAAGACTACCAGAGAGGGAACTACGAGTGAACTGTAGACCAAAGTGGAGGGCAAGATTCGTCGACATCAAAAGTTAAGCAACATCAAGGATGGAAGCAAATAGGGAGTCATGGAACTCTTTTGTATTTGTTTCTTTTGTGATGTTTTCGTTATTTGAATCCATAAGGGGCTGAACTCTTTGGGGAAGCCCCGGGTTGGAACCTTGTTATGGACTTTTGAATTTAATCTCTTTTATCAAGCATTTATGGTTGTCTTTGTGCCTTTATTAGATCTTTGGTTGTTGACTTTATTTATGGTCGTTGAATGTTTATGATTTTTCTTTTATTTCGACTGTAACTTAGCTTGCATATTCTCACAACGGATGCGAGAAGGTAGGGTTCCTCTTAGAGTATCACCTACATAGCATAGCCTACCATATAGCACAACAAGATTTGGAATTAAAGGTTTCCCCAGCTACCTCTTTTCCTGGTGCAAGTAATTCACTCTCTTTCAATTGATTAGATATTAAGTAGGATGATAGTATTAGAAGATATACCAGTCCATGTGGAATTGACTACTCGACCTTAGGGTACACTTACTACTTGTACGACCCGTGCACTTGCGGATACGCAAGGGGCGTATCAAATGTGGTATCACGACGAGTTTTTACAGCATCCTGGTATGTAGGATCCAACGGATTTTCACCGCATACTGGTCCTCGCAAACCAACGGGTTTTCATCGCAGGCTAGATCAGACGAACAATGGGTTTTCACTGCACACCATCAATCATGCAACATGCAACTTGATTAGATATTAAGTAGGATGATAGTATTAGAAGATATACCAGTCCATGTGGAATTGACTACTCGACCTTAGGGTACACTTACTACTTGTACGACCCGTGCACTTGCGGATACGCAAGGGGCGTATCAAATGTGGTATCACGACGAGTTTTTACAGCATCCTGGTATGTAGGATCCAACGGATTTTCACCGCATACTGGTCCTCGCAAACCAACGGGTTTTCATCGCAGGCTAGATCAGACGAACAATGGGTTTTCACTGCACACCATCAATCATGCAACATGCAACAAGATAACCATCAAATCACACATGCATTTCTAAGAGCAAACACCACAAGCAATTGAGATAAAAAGGAATTACAAATAGAGTTCAATAATCTCCAAAAGGTTTCCAATCCAAGTTTCCCAAAGAGTTGATTAGCTCATATTGCAATAATACAAAATCAAGGTTTCACGGATGTTCAAATTCAGGCCACCCCTCATATGGGTCAGGGTAGAACATCTCCTGCATATACTCATCAACAAGCTTATCATTAGCATCAACAAAATAACATGTGTCATCAAATTCGTGAGGGTGCTTCATAGCATCTGTAAGGCGATAAGTGATCTTTTCGTCTCCAATGCGCAGCGTCAATTCGCCTCCCTCCATGTCTATCAGTGCCTTGGAGGTTCGAAGGAATGGCCTCCCCAAAATCAACGGCACTTCCACATCCTCATCGACATCAAGTACTACAAAATCTGCAGGAAAAATATATTTGTCAATCTTAATCAAAACATCTTCAATGATACCTCTAGGATGTCGAATTGAGCGATCAGCTAGCTGCAACGTCATTTGAGTTGGCCGTGGCTCTCCTAGCCCCAATTTCTGGAAAAATTTGTACGGCATCACGTTGATGCTTGCTCCTGAATCAGCTAACGCTTTCTCTTGGCCTAAACCCCCGATGACACATGGGATGATGAAACTCCCAGGATCTTTCTTCTTGCTTGGGAGGTTCTTTTGGAGTATTGCTGAACAACTCCCATCCAATATCACAGCTGCACTTTCTTCAATTTTCCTTTTGTTAGTCAAAAGATCTTTCAAAAATTTTGCATACCTGGGCATTTGTGATAATGCCTCGACAAAAGGGATGTTGATGTGCAGCTGTTTGAACAACTCCAGAAATTTCCTGTTCTGCTCCTCCGTTTGGTCCTTCTTCAGCCGTGAAGGGTATGGTACTCGAGGTACGTAAGCAGGAGGTAATGCTGCAGCTTCCTTCTCTTTTTCCTGGGCCTTAGGCTGCACTTGCTCTGGTTCTTGCGCAGTCTTCTTTTGTTGCACTTTATTCTCCACCTTTCGCCCGCTTCTCAACGTGATCGCCTTCACGTGCTCTCTTGGGTTTGTCTCTGTCTTGCTCGGCAGGCTTCCTTGAGGTCTATCGGCCAAGGATTTTGCTATTTGGCCCATTTGCATCTCCAAGTTGTGCAATGACGCAGTGTGGTTGCGCAGCGTCGCCTCCACGTTCTGAAACCTAGTGTCAGTAGATTGAATAAACTTAGAAAGTACCTTTTCAAGTTCAGAAACTCTCTCTGGAATAGAAGGCTGTTGTGGAAAACCCGGAGGAGCTGCTTGCTTCTGCTGGCCCTGATTGCTCCATGAGAAGTTCGGATGGTTCCTCCATCCCTGATTGTAGGTATTTGAATAAGGGTTCCCTTGTCCCCTCACTGGATTTCCAACAAAATCCACTTGCTCCATTGGTGCCGACACCCCCACTGAGATAGGGCAATCTGTAGAGCTATGCCCACCTCCACAACTATCGCAAGTGCTAATGGCAGCTACTCTTGAAGTTGTAATGGTGTCTAGCTTCTTGCTTAGTGCTTCAACTTGGGCTGCTAGTGATGTAACGGCATCAACATCATGTATTCCTGCAACCTTCTTCTTCTCCCTCGAGCTCCATTGGCAACTGTTGAGAGCCATGTCTTCAATGAGCTGCCTTGTATCTTCTGGGGTCTTGTTACCCATAGTCCCACCTGCGGCCGCATCTAGGAGTTGCCTAGTGCTTGGATTCAGCCCATTATAGAACGTGTGTATAATCATCCAATCCGGGAATCCATGTTGGGGACATCGCCGCAGAAGGTTCTTGAACCATTCCCATGTCTCGAATAGAGACTCCAACTCATTCTGAAAGAAGGAAGAGATCTCATTGCGGAGCTTCGCTGATTTCCCGGGAGGGAAATATCGTGCAAGAAAGGCTTCCACCATCTCGTCCCAAGTGGTGATGGACGCTCTTGGCAATGATTGGAGCCATTGTTTGGCTCGTCCCTTCAATGAGAATGGGAAGGTCCTCAATCGAATCGCATCATCCGATACCCCGTTGATCTTGAGCATCTCACAAACCTCCTAGAAGTTTTCAACATGGGCATTGGGGTCTTCATCAGGCAGCCCATTAAACTGCGTGGACTACTGAACCATCTGGATGAATGCCGGCTTCAGCTCAAAATTGTTAGCCGCGATGGGCGGTCTAACAATGCTCGACTGTGTTCCTCGGGCTGAAGGTTTCGCAAAATCTGCAAGTGTCCTTGGTTCATCTTCGTGGTCTGCCATGGTCGCAGATCCTTCAGCTTCAACTTCAACTTGCTGTTCTTGAACAACTTCAGGCTCCTTGCTTCTCTTGTGAAGTCTTCGCTCAATTTCAGGGTCTCCTTCAACTAATGTCGATGGGTTCCCTCTGGTCATAAGCTGGAGCTGCAATCAAATAAACAAAAGAAAATGAGAACAATGAAAGTAGAGAGGATGGAATAGAAAAACAGTAAAAATAAATGAATGGCTAAAGTAACAAAATACTAGCGTTCCTAATATCCTGTTCCCCGGCAACGGCGCCAAAAACTTGATGCGTCTCCGCAACAACACAACAGGGTGATGTGTGTCAACCCCTTGCGTTACCGCAAGTGCACGGGTCGTCAAGTAATAAAAGTGGACCTAAAGGGTCGGGTTGTCGAACCACAGGGAACAGAAGTACTAGTAATAGCCCCTCTTTTGTTATCTAGCCTAATGAGTGTAGTATGTGATGATCTAATGGCCAACACTAAGAGTGTCACCACAAGTGCGCAGGAAATAAAAGGAAAAGAGTTCTCAATCAATAAAATTGAGGTATCCGGACAATGTTCCCCCTAGGATTCGGGTGTTGGATGCAGATTACAAGTGTTTCTAAACGAAAACAATGAGTCGTGGGTATCCAAAGGTATAACGGCCCCTGCCTCCAGGTCACCGATAACTAGTCCCCTACGAGGTCCCGGCGGAGAATTCTCTCGACGCCTCACACCACATATGACTGCTTAAAACTCTAGGGATCCCAAAGATATAACCAATTCCTAAAAGTAGATCTAACCCTGCCTCCAGGTGAAAGATCCCTAACCCCCTACGAGGTCCCGGCGGAGAATTCTCTCGACGCCTCACACCACATATGGTTGCTTGACACTTAGGGAATATGGAGATAGGAAATATCTGTCGGAAGGGAAAGGGGACACTCCGCTATCTCACAGCTCACCCTCTCGACCCTCTTCACTCTTGGTAATTCTAAACCTAGCGGTGATCTCTCTCTTCACTAGATTGAATAAAACATGCAAGGCAATTAATAATGAAATCAAAAGCACAAACAAGCATTAAGAACTCAAGAGTAAAACTCAAACTGATAAATTCGAATAGAAACACAATGTAAATCTAATGAAAATAAGAATCCTAGGGTTTACATGTCCGAATACCCTCTAGGGGTTTAGCTCTCCATGGAGCGAGTCACAAAACAAATAATAAATTCAGAATAAAGTTCCAAAGACATAAAGAATAACCCCCTTAAATCCGTGATGATAGTCTTGATGGGTAGTTTCCACGTCTGGATTGAATCCACTCCGAAGCTAGGTCGCCGATGGCTTCCTTGATGATATGACGGAGGAGGAATCGATCCAAGTTGGTGAGGAAAGCTTCCCAAAGCCGCAAAGATCTCCTCCCAAGCCCTAGCCGCCTTGTCTCTCGAAAGTGGCCGAAAAGATCCCTAAAAATTATCACAATGCGGCTTTTATAATTTGAATTCGGGGCTTTACGCGGGCAACCACACGGGCATCCACACGCCCGTGTGGAAATTCCACACGGGCGTGTGAAGTACTCTGCTACAGTACTGCTACAGTACTTTCGCTACAGATGAATTCTTCGGTGATTTTCCCCGAAGTCTTCCTTGGAGTCCACACGATCGGGCACACGCTCGTGTGGTAGGGTCTGTGGCTTTCTATGCTTTGAAATCCTCAAGAACCTTCTTACGCTTTGTACGGAAGGCTGGGACATGGGCGTACCTACTGCCTTTGTGCCCTTTCGGTTTGTGTAATGACTTGTACTCCTCCGAAAGTTGGCAACACCACCATGCATATGAACACGGCTTCGATTGTGGTCTTGAAACGTGTCATCACACCCTATCTTTGCTTCTTCCCGTATGTCATGTCTCCAAAGCCCTGTTTGCACAAAAGAACACAAAACACACCTTGTTAATGCTAGAACCTGATAAAAGTGATGCTCAATGCATGTAAACTGATATTATAAAATATATATAATCAAGCACTTATCACTCTCCCTTCAGCCGTAAGTTCCACCTGTAAGGTTCTCTGACTTCGGGTTACGGTCCTACTTACGGCCGTAAGCTTAGGATAGTAAGTCTCATATGATAATTCTTTCATCCAACCTTACGGGCATAAATTGCTTCCCGTAAATGTTTCTGTCTTCTCCTTACAGTCGCGCTTACGGCCGTAAGTCCCGACCGTAAGCTTCTCGGTATTGTAGGACCTCTCCTCTTACGTGCATAAGGATGCCCGCAAGGCTTTCTGAATATCGCTTACGATTGTAAGCTTGGCCGTAACGTGCCCGTAAGTAATGTTGCTTTCCAAGTGCTAAGTGAGAAGTATGCCAATTTCGATCCGTTTCATTCCAAATCGCTTTCTTTGCTCTCCTCTAGCTTTAACCTACACTTGGTACCTCGAAGACAGATTATATTCAATTTAGCCTCGTATTCCACTAATTTTCTCCAATGCTAACTCGATAAATATACAATTTAATATATAAAATATGCATAATTGTATACTTATCAAGCATCCAAGGATATTAGCCCCTTAACCAATCAACAAGATAATGCCAAAGAAAACAAATACAAAAGAGATTAAAGGTTCCCTATTTGCTTGCATCCTTGTTGAGGTACGAGGTCCTAATGATGATGAGAGTGCACCCCTGAAATTGCCCTACAATTCATGCTTCGATACTTCCTTTCTGGTGGTAAAAACTATACAATAACTCCTCGCTTCTTCTCCAGCTATTTTTAGCAAAAAAAGTCCCCGTAAACCTAACCTTCGGTGCTTAAAACCTCAGTTTCGACCCAAACACAGCCATGCTTAGGCAATGCTTCAGGCAGTGCAGATTGCGGGAAAATAAAAGGCTTCAACGAGTATGCATTTTTCGTTAGGCTGTGAAGTGCACGGGCTGGAACACTCCCATGCTGCAACCGTGCTCTGGTCTGCACGCCCTTGCTTTGGGCATCCTGGCCATGCTTCCTCATTCTTCTAAGCTCTTGTGAATGGCATGGCTGAGAGCACTCCCGTGCTTAGGCCGTGCTTGCCTTGATTTACTATCCCTTAGGTCCTTTTATCGTGAATTCTTCTCCAAACCACCTCTAATTGATCCAGGACCTAAATATCTGCACAATAAACTTAAAGTACCTCAAATAGCACCGAACTAGAAAGATTGTGGCTCAAGAACGAGAGAATAATAGGTATGAAATGATTAATTATACATATATAAAATGCACTCATCATCTTGAATCTTGGTTTGTTATTGATGAATTTGTTGATTAGTTTGATTGTTTTCCTTCATTATTTCTTGTATCATGAGATGGTTGTAGAGATCTACCCTTTCTACCTTGATGAAAATCGTTTCCCTTATTCTTGAAATGGGAGTTCTTGTAGCACCGAGAATTCCATCGTTAAACCTTTGCATTCGTAGTTGTTTGGAAAGTTGATCTCCTTGGAGGTTCTTTGGAACCCTTAGGGGGCATGTTCACCAAAGTCTTGTTAGGGTATCTTGGTTTGTAGCAATGAAAAGTTCATGTTTGATTTGTTTTTCTTCTTGTGTTTCTTTTGGTTTTGAACTCTTGTGGCTTTTGTTGATTTAGGTGGTGAGAGCTCGGTCCGAGGCAAGGAGGCTGCGAGAGGATTAGCGCCACCGAGGAGTTGTTCCCCTAAGTTAGAGAGTGAGTTATGATTACACAATTCTAGTTATTTCTCTCTAAATATATGTATAGTTGGTTTTGATGAAAACTTGAGATTTATCATGTTGAATAGATGATTTAATTAATTGAAAAGGATTTCCACATTTTGTATTCTGAAAGCAAAACTCTTGTCATTAGAAGAAAATGATCAATGTCTATGTTGCTATATTGGATTGAATTGAATAGTGAAATCTCATACATATGTTACACTATTGTGAAATGATTTATATGAATTTACAAATATAATGGTTATCATCGAGATATGAACATTTGTCCTAGATGAGAGCCTTGTTAAATGATTTACATGAATTCTCGTTGATGATATACTCTTTAAATTTTGTTGACATTGAGGTTGGAATCCGCCTTGCTACGGTAGAAGGTCCCCATGGTTTAGCCATTGGAGGTGGCGTTGTGGGTCGGGCTGATTTGACCACATCAAGTGGCTCGTAGATCCCCTAACTGGACAAACATCAAGAGTCCCGAGTCACCACACGACCCTTTGAGTTAATGTTAAGGACATGAGTGCCTTGGCGGTTTTGAACTTAGCCACGGCCACAACAGAGTTTAGAGGGATTTCTAGACCACTTATCAATTACTCGAGTTGGAAACCTCATATTTTGGGGAAATAAGTATTTTTATGCTTAACAAAGGTGTTTGATGGTGTATATTAGGCATTATGATTTTAAAACTGGTATTATATTATTTATGAGTTGTCTATCAAAACCTTATTAGACTATATTTATATTACTTCAAAAGCTTGTATTATCGTTTTATAGATTATTTTGTATTCTTAGGATTTGTGCTATAACTCATTCACTGAGTGACTCTAGTTACTCACCATCTCTCTCCTTTCTAGGCCCTAACAAGTAATGGTGGTACGGCGGATAGAAGTGCTAAGCATTCCCCAGCTTTTTATCTCTTTCCTTGTTTATGTTTCTTCTTGATCATACGCATTGTATAAAGACATGGATCCACTAGTGTAATTGACACTCTTATGCATGGTTTGTTGGCTTATATATTTCTTTTAAACCTTTGTTGTATTTATGTCAAACCTGTATTCAGGTTTTGGTTAGATTGCTTCTGTTGTGTACTCTTGCATTTTGACATGTCCTTTGCATTACCGCAAGTGCACGAGTCGTCAAGTAATAAAGTAGATCCCAAAAGGGGATCGGGTTGTCGAACCTCGGGAAGTAAACGTACTAGTACTAAGTTTAGTCTATGAAATCTAACCTAATGGAAATGATGGTAGACAAGTCTAACAAAGATAATTAAGTTAGGAAGTAATCAAGTAAAGGGTAGAAATTATGCGGAATGATGGGAACCCCAAGATAGTACTCCCTCGGCGATTAGGCAATGAAGTACCAACTTCTATAAATATTCCTTAATCAATTAAAAGAAGAGTTTAACATAAATGTGATATCAAGACGGGTTTTCACCGCACGCTAACCTGAAGAATCTAACGGGTTTTCACCGCAAGCAGGTTCTCTCGAACCAACGGGTTTTCACCACACGCTAAATTAGACGGTTAACAGGTTTTCACCGCATGTCATCAATCATGCAACATGCAACAAGACATACATAAAATCACATATGCATTTCTAAGATTAAACGCTGCAAGTAATTGAGATAAAAAGGAATTATAAATAGAGTTCAACAATTCCCCCAAGGTTTCCAATCCAAGCTTCCCAAAGAGGGGATTAGCTCATATTGTAAAAATACAAAATCAAGGTTTTACGAATGTTCATAATCATAACGTGCAATTGAATTGAAAACCCCCTCAAAAAGGAACAAGAACTGGCGCGAACTTCCCTCGACGTTGGGGAAGACACAATCCCCTTGGTCATTTGTGGTGCCCTAATGAACAGTGAAAATGATCTTGATAAGAAACCACCTTTGCTTCTTCACCTTCAAGTGGAGGATTTCGTCCTTGATCTCGCAGTTGAAGCTCTTCCCTCTCCAGCCACACTCTCCCCAAAAGTGGAATAAAAACCTAAAAGAGACCTTTTTTTCTTTCTTTCTTGAGTCAATTCTTATATAGGCCGAAGCTTACGGCCTCCTTACGGGCATAAGTGAGGCCGTACGTGTCGGGGTTTCAACTTGCCTCGTTCCTTATACTCCCATGAAGGACGTTGATGCATATCTGCAACACAGGGTGATGTGTCAACCCCTTGCGTTACCTCAAGTGCACGGGTCATCAAGTAATAAAGTAGACCCCAAATGAGTACTAGTAGTTGCTCCTCTTTTGTTATCTAGCCTAATTAGTGTAATATGTGATGATCTAATGGCTACGCCTAAGAGTGTCACTACAAGTGCACGAGGGACCGAAAGGAAAGGGAGTTATCAATCAATAAAAGTGGGGTATCGGGATAATGCTTCCCCTAGGATTCGGTGTTAAATGTAGATTACGAGTGTTTCTAGACGAAAATAATGAGTCGTGGGTATCTTAAGGTATGACGGCTCATGCCTCCAGGTCACCGATAACTAGTACCCAAGGAGGTCCCGGCGGAGAATTTTCTCGACGCCTCACACCACATATGACTGCTTAAATCTCTAGGGATCCCAAAGATATAACAAATTCCTAAAAATAGATCCAACCCTGCCTCCAGGTGAGAGATCCCTAACCCTTTACGAGGTCCCGGAAGAGAATTCTCTCAACGCCTCACACCACATATGGTTGCTTAAGACTTAGGGAATATGAAGATAGGAAATATCTATCGGAAGGGAAAGGGGGCACTCCGCTATCTCACGGCTCACTCTCTCTACCTTCTTCACTCTTGGCAATTCTAAACCTAGTAGTGATCTCTCTCTTCACTAGATTGAATAAAACATGCAAGGGAATTAACAATAGAATCAAAAGCACAAGCAAGCATTAAGAACTCAAAAGCAAAACTCAATGTATTAAATTCGAATAGAAACACAATGTAAATCTAATAAAAATATGAATCCTAAGGTTTACATGTCCGAATACCCTCTAGGGGTTTAGCTCTCCATGGAGTAAGTCACAAAACAAATAATGCAATGGTAAACAAGTTCACAAGCGATAAAGAATAACCCCATAAATCCGTGATGATGGCCTTGATGGGTAGCTTCCACGTCTAGATTGAATCCACTCCGAAGCTAGGTCGCCGGTGGCTTCCTTGATGCTATGACGGAGGAGGAATCGATCCAAGTTGGTGAGGGAAGCTTCCCGAAGCCACAAAGAACTCTCTCAAAGCCCTAGCCACCTTGCCTCTTGAAAGTAGCTGGAAAGATCCCTAAAAATTAGAACAAGGCGGCCTTTATAAACTAAAATAGGGGTTTCACATGGGCACTCACACGCCCGTGTACTGTAGCCACACGCCCTTGTGAAAATTCGACATGGGAGTGAACAATAATTTTGCTATAGCACTTCTACAGTACTGCTGTATTACTTTTCTACAGTGCATTGCTTCAGTGATTTTTCCCAAAATCATTCTTCGAGTCCACACGGTTGGGCACACGCCCATGTGGTAGGTGTGTGGCTTTCTTTCCTTCGAAACCTTCGCAACCTTCTCCTATTTGTGTGTAAAAGCTGGGACATGGACGTACTACTGCCTTCGTGCCCTTCCAGTATATGTGATGACTTGAACTCCTCCGAAAGTTGGCAACACCTCCATGTATGCGAGCACAACTTTTATTTTTGGTCTTGAAATGTGCCATCACTCTCTATCTTTGCTTCCTTTCTTATATTTCACACCTCCAAAGCCATGTTTGCATAAAAGAACACAAAATACACCTTATTAGTGATACAAACCTGATAAAGGTGATGCTCAATGCATACAAAATGATGTAATAAAATATATGTATACAAGTACTTATCAGCCGTAAGTTCCTCCCGTAAGCTTCTCGACTTCGGGTTACGGTCCCTACTACGCCGTAAGCTTAGGACAATAAGTCTCATATGGTGATTCTTTCTTCCAACCTTATGGGCATAAGTTGCTTCCCGTAAGTGTTTCTATCTTCTACTTACGATCTCACTTACGGCTATAAGGCGCGACCGTAAGGCTCTCTAGAGTGCAGGGCTTCTTCTCTTACGGGCATAAATGCCCGTAAGCCAAGCCGTAAGTAATGTTACTTTCCAAATGCTAAGTGAGAAGTATGCCAATTTTGACCTTTTTTCATTCCAAATCACTTCCTTTGCTCTCCTTTGGCTTTAATCTACACTTGGTACCTGCGGAGACGGATTATATTCGATTTAGCCTCGTATTCCACTAATTTGCTCCAATACTAACTCGATAAGTTGGCAATTTAATATATATATATATATATATATATATATATATGCATAATTGTATACTTATCACATAGCCTCGAGCACGCCACTGCTTTTCAGCACAACTATCTATGGACACTAAAACAGTGCTTAAGACTCGATTTTTCAAAATACTGATCCCAATGCACTACATGCGTACACACCCTAAAAACACCCTTATTGTAGTTGTGCCTATCTCTAGACTTTTCCTTTTGTGCTTCTTTCGCTTAGATTGGCTTCTGTCTTTGCTTTTTTTTGCCCTAGAGCTTGATAATCTACATAATACACTAATTATACTTGTGAAGCACTACAATAAAACAATTAACATCAAAATCTTTATTGAGTGCATGCATTATACTCAAGAAAGTCATGTATCTCATGTACTTATCAAATACCCCTTGCCTCCTCCCTCCCCCCTTTTAAACCTTTGCTTCTCCTCAAGCAAAGAAATACTGAATGAGAAAAAGATAGATGAGTGCGAATCCTCCGACCTCAACACAAACGGGATTCTTATGTGTTATAGAGAAACAAAGTGTAGTGTGACATTCAAGTTTCCAACCAAAGAAAAGTTTCACTCGCATCTATATTCCGCTATGTAAGTGTGTGTATTCTAGGCTATGTGTCCCACACCACTCAAGTCTAACCACACTAAAATGCCTTTTCCCTAATCTAGACTTAAATCTAACCTCTGATTATTGAGTAGATACTTCATACATCTAAGAGGTAGCCTTTTCTCCCAGTAGGTCATCAAATACACACTTACAATGCAGATTATTTGACTATTCTAGAGAGGCTTTCACTTTCCAAGGGTGATAGTTCTTTGTATCATCTTTCGATGTACATTCTCCTAGTAGGCATTCATAAGGAATTTGACTTCCTGGTTTTGTTGCATTTTGTTTTCACAAAAAGCCAACACTAATGAGGCAAACTAGCAAGAGTCTTTCCTAAGTAGGAGTTATGCAACAATGTTAGGTTTTGTGCTCCAAAGATACTAGTTTCTAAGTGCAAGTGAAACTACAACTCAAGTTCAAAAATAAGGAGATATGAAAAGGAATGAGCAAGGAGTGATAAGGAAGAGAAGATGAAAAGGTGCTTGGGAGAATGAGTTGATGGATCACTCTTAATGAGGAAGCCCTCAAACTCAATCCAAAGAAAAGCAAGATCGTGTTTCCTACAGCACACCCTTGCTCCCAGCTCTATGATCATGTGAAGCATAAGCACGCTAGTAGGTAATTCGAAACATGCATTTTTTCAAGATCCTGGTCTTTCTCCTGCAATTTGCACTTTGCACAGCTAGAGCACACTCATGCTTGCCCGTGCTCTTTTTTGGAATATCTCTAGGCTCTTATCCTGACTTGTTACAGCTTAATACTTGCACAAAACTCATAATACATCAATGATATAACAATTAAGCTCTAGAAAACATGTCTACTGTAAGTTATCAGTGATAACATCATGTAACATCATATAAACATTATGTTCAAGAAAAATAAAATCAAAAAACAGAAAAATACAAGAAATTTAACAAAAGATTTGGATTGCTTCCCAAGAACTGATTGTTTAACATCACTAGCTTGGCGTACCTGGTGTGCATCAAGGAGGATCGTGGAGTAGAAGCCTCTCATCTTGCATCTCTTGACAAGTGTGGTCAATTTCATAGGGTTTCAACCTATGTCCATTTACCTTGAATGTGCCCCTTAGTGGGTATGAAATTTTGACTACTCCATGTGGAAACATCTTTGTGATCTTGAACAGACCTAATCATAGAGACTGGAATTTTGATCCAGGAGTTGAAGAAAGAGCTGACTCTCCCACTTGATATTGTTTAACTTTGGTCAGACGAGTAGTACTTTCCTTGTACAGCCTCCAATTCTGATATGCATTTTGAAGCCATTCATCCAGCTCATTCTAGTGCAATATATGCTTTTGACCAACTTCAGTCAAATAAAAATAAAAAACTTCATGGCCCAATATGCTCTGTGTTCTAATTCAATAGGGAGATGGCATACCTTTCCATAAAATAAACAATAAGGAGCAGTTTCTATTGGTGTCTTGTTGGAGTTTCGATAAGCCCAAAGAGCGTCATCTAATCTTTGCTTTATCAACCTCAATATCCGAGGACCTTGGGGCTTTAACCCAACATCACCCTTGATATCTGATGGCCTCAATCTTTGCTTTATAAAATGATGATGAGTGCATTTCATATATAGTTATTTTATGTCTTACTTCCATGATTCTTGAGTTTATCGGCGTTAATTCTCCAATTTTAGTGCTATTTGAGGTATTTCTAGTGTTTCATGCAGATATCAAAGTCCTAAAGCAAGAAGAAGTGATTTGGAGTGATTTTGGGAGCTAAAGGGCTTAGAAGAAACCTTACCAAGCTCAACACGGCCTCAGCACGCCCGTGCTTGCAAACCGTGCAGATTGTAGGAGAATTCGCTAAGCACGGTTGATAAGTGCTTGTTTATATATATTTTATAATATCAATTTACATGCGTTGAACATCACTTTTATCAGGTTTTATCATTGACAAGGTGTTTTGTGTTCTTTTGTGCAAATAGGGCTTTGGAGACATGAAGTATAAGAAGAAGCAAAGATAGGGTGTGATGACACATTTCAAGGCCACAACTAGAAGCTGTGTTCATATGCATGGGGATGTTGCTAACTTTCTGCGGAGTCCAAGTCATTATACAAACCGAAAGGGCACAAAGGCAGTAGTACGTACATGTCCCAGTTTTCGTACCCAAGTAGAAGAAGGTTCTTGAAGATTTCAAAGGATAGAAAGCCACGCACCCTACCACACGAGCGTGTGCCCGACCGTGTGGACTCAAAAGAAGACTTCGCAAAAATCACTGTAGCAAAAGTATTGTTCACGCCCGTGTGGAATTTCCACACGGGCGTGTGGCTACAGTAACGACGTGTGAATGCCCGTGTGGATTCCCGTGTGAAGCCCCGAATTCAAATTATAAAAGCCGCCTTGTTCTAATTTTTAGAGATCTTTTTCGACTACTTTGGAAAGGCAAGGCGGTTAGGGCTTGGAGAGAGTTATTTGCGGGTTTGGGAAGCCTTCCTCACCAACGAAGATCGATTCCTCCTTCGTTGTAGCATCAAGGAAGCCATCGGCGACCCAGCTTCGAAGCGGAATCAATCTCGAAGTGGAAGCTACCCATCAAGACCATCATCACGGATTTAGGGGGGTTATTCTTTATGTCTTTTGAACTTGTTTATCAATTCATTATTTGTTTTATGACTCGCTCCATGGAGAGCTAAACCCCTAGATGGTATTCGGACATGTAAACCCTAGGATTCTTATTTTCATTAGATTTACATTGTGTTTCTATTCGAATTTATTACTTTGAGTTTTACTCTTGACTTCTTAATGCTTGCTTGTGCTTTTGATTCCATTATTGATTGCCTTGTATGTTTTATTCAATCTAGTGAAGAGAGAGATCACCGCTAGGTTTAGAATTACCATGAGTAAAGAGGGTGGAGAGGGTGAGCCGTGAGATAGCGGAGTGTCCCCTTTCCCTTCTGATGGATATATCCTAGCTCCATATTCCCTAAGTGTCAAGCAACCATATGTGGTGTGAAGTGTTGAGAGAATTCTCCGCCGGGACCTCGTAGGGGGTTAGGGATCCTTCACTTGGAGGCAGGGTTGGATCTACTTTTAGGAATTGGTTATATCTTTGGGATCCCTAGAGTGCTAAGCAGTCATATGTGGTGTGAGGCGTCGAGAGAATTCTCCGCCGGGACCTCGTAGGGGACGAGTTATCGGTGATCTGGAGGCAAGGGCCGATATACCTTAGGATACCCATGACTCAATCCTTTCGTCTAGAAACACTTGTAATCTACATTTAACACCCGAATCCTAGGGGGAGCATTGTCCGGATACCCCACTTCTTTGATTGATAACTCTTTTCCTTTTTATTCCCTGTGCACTTGTAGTAACACTCTTAGGTTTGGAAATTAGATCATCACACACTATACTCATTAGGCTAGATAACAAGAGAGGAGCTATTACTAGTACTTCTGTTCCCTGTAGTTTGACAACCCGACCGTTTGGGTCCACTTTTATTACTTGACGATCCGTGCACTTGCGGTAACGCAAGGGGTTGGCGCATCAACAGTCGTGCAACCTTCATCAAGGCCGCAACATGGGCGTGTTGGCCCCCGTGCAGATTACAGGAGATTGGGTTTCCGAGTTCTATTCGGCCGTAATCTCCGCACGGCTTAGAGCACGGTCACAACACGGCCGTACTCACATTGTGAAAAGGTTAAAACCCCATAAACTTAGGTTTTTGGGGGACTTTTGGCTGGTGAAACAAAGGGAGAAGAAGAGGAGAGCCTTGAGGAGCCGTCCTCACCATCATAAGGGGAATGTCGCGAGAATGGTAGGCGGATTTGGAAGAGAAATCATTCCACACTAGAACCTCAGATAGCTGCAAGGATGCAAGCAAATAGGGAGTCTTCAAACTCTTGTGTATTTGTTTCTTTGGCATTTTCCTTGTTGTCTAACCCTATGAGGGGCTAAACTCTTATTGAGAGCCCCGGGGTGATGTTCTGATTCTTGTACCTTGAATTTGGATACTTTACTTGCAATATTTATGAATGTCTTGTTCTTTACATTAAATCTTGGTTGTTGGCTGCTTTGATTGCATGTTGAGTGGTTGAATGCCTTAAGTTCTTGTTATCTTATCTTAGCTTGCAAATCTTTATAATAGTTGCAAGAAGTGAGATCTCAACTGAGGGTTCAACAGCACTGTGAGCATCCTTCATCTAGCACAACGAGATCTTAGAATTTAGGGTTCTTAAGACATTTCTGATAAATACTGAGAAAGTCCAAGTTAGTGAGCATCAAGAATTCAACCCCGGGGCCCCATCTCCTCCATTTAGCAAATCCTTACCTTTCCCTAAGGGGCCGTTTGGTTCGCGGTAATGTGAAAACATTACCGGGAATCTGGCGGTAATGTGAAAACATTACCATGTTTTGTTACTGTAGCAATAGCAATGTGAATGGTAATGTGAGATTACCAATAGTGAAATATTACCAAATGAGGTGGTAATCTAATTACCACCAAAATAGGTGGTAATCAAGATTACCAAGTTGGTGGTAATCTGAAAATTTTGTTTTTTCCAATTATACCTCCACTTATTTAACCTAATTTCATATTATACTTATTATCAAAACCCTAGTTTTGTTCCATTTTTATTAAAATATTTATAACATAATATATATATATATATAATTTAATTATTTATTTATCTAAATAATTTAAATTGAAATTTTTAAAATTTTATATGTAGAGATATTTGGGTAAATTTATTTAATATATAATTATTTAATTATATATATATAATGTAATTATATATATAATTAAATTATATATATAATTTATTTATTTATTTATGTAAATATTTTAAATTAAAATTTTCAAAATTATATATATAGGGGTATTTAGTTAAATTTATTTAATATTTAATTATTTAATTATATATATAATTATAATAATTATATATTAAATAAATTTACCTAAAACCGCCTATATATAAAATTTGAAAATTTTATTAAAAGTATTTAGATAAATAAATAATAAAATATATATATAATTTAATTATATATATAATTAAATAAATATATATATAATTAAATAAATATATATATATAATTATATATTATAATTTAATTATTTATTTATCTAAATATTTTAAATTAGAATTTTTAAAATTTTATATGTAGGTGTATTTAGGTAAATTTTACATATTACTGAGGTGATTACCATGACTAACCAAACATGGTAATGAAAGATTACTAGTAATATAAGTTCTCAACCAAACACAGTAATCTCACATTACCACAACATTCCCGAACATATAATATTCCTGACCTCATTACCATGGTAATTCTATTACCGTGGTAATATATCATTACCGCGAACCAAACGCCCCCTAAGTGTGATTCCTTCTCTTTAATCTCATTCAATCCAAACCAGAGCCATTTCAACCCTTCTCTATTTGATTAGATATTACGCAGAACGATAGTATTAGGAGATATATCTGTCCTAGTGGATATGACTACCCAACCTTAGGGTACACTTTATTACTTATACGACCCGTGCACTTGCGGATACGCAAGGGGCGTATCAAATGACTACCTTACTTTTCTGTATTAAAACAATTAATTGCATGTAATAATTAACCAAATTTGCTTAAATCACAAAAGATGGCTTTTAATATAATTTAAGATTTATTTACAACTTGTTAACAAATGGAACAGCATATTTTTTTGAAGTAAATAATTAACACTAGATGGTTATCAATTGGATTATAAGTATTTTTCGGCTTCAATATCGATAGCAAAATGATGAAAATAATTTTGATAAAAGTAAAAAAAAATTTATGTTTATCAATAGATGAAAAACATGAGAAATAGAAAAAATTACTTAGAAGAGAATGAGGAAGAGAAACCAATGATCTGTTAACTTATTGGGACGATGTTTCTTGCGTTGGGTGTATGTTTCGAAAAAAACCAGAGATTATATCCCAAAAACCAAGTAAAGTGAAACAACATATATGTTAAACTATATATTAACACAGTACCTATGTGTGTTTTTTCTTTCTCTTAAGTGAGAGATTATTTGTCATCTATTTGTTAGAAAAAAAGTCAGAAAATAAAAATAAATATTTTATGGGAGATTAAATAAAGATATAAACATCATTGTTAGTAGGATTAAAGGGTTTTTTGGCAATAAAATTAAGTAATATGATGGAGCCTATTAAATATTGATAAAAATAGGACATACTCAGCTCATTTAAAATCATAATTGCATGTCATTTATAACTCTTTGTCATACTCAATAAATTGAAAGCCCTTCACCATCTGAAAAAAATTCCACTTATGTTCACCAAGTTTGCCCAAATAAATAAATAAACAAAAAATATATATAATACAAGAAAAGAAATAAATCTTGTAGCACTCTCATTAACACGATGATGGTCAGACTTAATTTTTTTCCCTTCCCTTTGCTTCAATCACTTGCCTTGAAATAATGCTGAATTGATGGCATTTTATCAACCAACATAAGCTTGGAAGCAATGAAATAGAAAAGCTCATGACTTACAACACTCATGAAGGTTTGCCAGCGATTCACAATGTCGTCATTAAGATAATTAATGACCATTAAGAAAAATTCTGCAAGATATTTTATAGAGAGGAATGCATCATTAATAAACCCACACGACCTTTTCTTTTCCTCCTAACCAACGGGGATTCCACAACACACTAGGGAATGTGGTTATAAGAGGTAGGGGTCCACAAAAGAAAGAATGAGAAAGAAGAGCGGCAGTGCATGTGAGGGATGATGGAAAATGACACCACTGTGGGCAAACACAAGGAGACATCAACATGGAGTTGCCCACTCCCATATATTGTTTCAACTGTGTGGGTTGGCATTCATACAATAGTCCTTCCCCCACCCTGAACCATATACCGCCGGCATTCACTTGGCTGCCATGTTATGTTGCAGACCATGGACATTAATTCTCTCGGTAATAGTACAAATCTAGCTATGGCATTCATTTGCAAGCTACAGGAGCTTGTGGGCTTCTTGTTCATATCATGTTTCATTTAGTTTGTTGATGAGTCTCTTTCTTGATATCCAACATGTTCTGGCACCATTTTTCTTGTTGCTAAGTTTTACCATCAAGAATACCTAACCTAGATTGGATGCATTCCAGGGGTATGCAAGGAAAATGTACGTAATTACTAACTGATCGTATAGTTTGTACTCTTTTTATAAATTACTAATTATTACAAAGGTATGCGTGTAAAACAAAAATCTAACTAATCACCAATTAAAGTTTTAAAATTAAATTAAATTTTACCTTTTATATGCGATGTATTTCGTTATAAGACCACCTAGCATTTTTATCAGCATCCACTACTTTCAATTCTATTGTATATAAGATCTCAATTATACTTCTGTTGAGAAAAGGTGATAAAATCTCGAGTTGCTCCATATAAAACCCACTTTTTAATAGCCGTCAGATTATCTTTTTAAGATATTTTTTTTCAAATTTTAAACCTCCTAACCTTATCATTTGTAAAGCCATCTTTTAATCTCAGCCCTTCGATTAGATTTTTATTTCTTAATTTCATTTTAAACTTTAAACCTTCCGAATCTTATTCCCTATAACCATTATATCATGGGGAGAAGGCCTCGGAGCTCACGAGAGAATTTCACCCCAGACCTAGCCGCGTCCTTCTTCCTTAGTTTCGTGAAGTGCCGGTGATGACGAAGAGGGAGAGAGGATTCATGTCAATTTTTGTTCTCTGTTTTTTTGAGGTAAGCACCCGCTTTCTCGAATCTAGGTCTATTTGATCATAAGTGAGATCTCCTTTCTTTTCCTTTGTTTTATTGTGTCTCATTGATTTTATGAACCTTAAGTCCAATATGAAAAGCAAGAGGATTGAACGTCATTATATATGCTCAATGAGGGTGACAATTTCTGAATTTGGAGAAAAAAATAAAGTTTATACATTAGGAATGCGTAAGCATCCGCTTATTCGGATTTAGGGTTTTGATTGTGTGTTGTTTGATCTCCATAAATAGCCGTGTCTTTATTTTATTCGTTTATTTTGATTTCCAAGTATAGAAATGTATAGCATGTTTTGTCTTTCCAGCGTGAATAGAGATTTTTCCAGGAAAGTAAACCTAGATTTTATTTCAGCAAAAATTTCAGATTTTATATAATTGTGGTTGTAAAAATATGACCCTATTGATGTATTCCCTGCAAAACCTGAAAATTGACAGTCATAATAGATAACTTTAGAAGTTGAATCGAGCAAAGTGATCAATACGAAAGTTATAGGATTTGATATCAACTAAGTAGCTGAAAATTTTCAGATTTGATAGATTTGTAATTTATGAGATACAATCATATTAGTGGAGCTACGTCAAAAAGTAATTTATGCAGAACATGGAGTTTGATTAATATGTTTTATGGTGTTAAAGGTTGAATCAGGCAAGATGAAAAATACAAAAGTTATTCATGATTGAGTTAGCTATCTAATCCTACAATATCATGTTATTTGAGGATGTATTCGGAGAGATATGCATGTTAAAAGGGTCGTATATGATTTTACTGGTTTGCAGAAATAGATGAACATTCAAATGGATGATATAAATTTAATGGTTTTCTGATCAATGCGAATTTTTGATATGTCATAGCCTTGTCTGTCTAGTTTTCGTTAAAGAAAGAATTTTGTGATTTGGAGGATGTTAGACAAAGTTATGCATATTTTAGTCCCTATTGGTCATGTTGAAATAGTTCGTATCTCCATCAGACTTGATAATTTATTTTATATCTTTGAAAGAATCCGAATTTAGAACATAAGATCTGGACCCTTTTTGCATTTACACCCTTCTGAAAACTTCTTTTGCATTACCCTTGCTCATTAGCCACATGTGTCTATATATATACACACACATATATATATATATAGTTGTGGGTTTGCTTTTAGTATACTTGTGGGGTAAGTAATATATTGTGCATTCCGGTGTTACTAGCATGGTTAGTGTTTAGAGCCTCGATCATGTTTAACCAGTAGTCAATATTTTGTTGTAAGTTTGGAATTTAAGACAAGTGTGATGTTTATGTTTAGGGTTTTCTCGAATCCTAATTTTGAGTGTCTGCGGGGATCCTATAGCTTGGGGATATTGTTCCAGGTAAGTAAACCACGTATAAACCAGTATATTTATATATATATAAATTTTTGAGTTCCGAAATTAATTCATGATATTATATTTAATTGTTTTGGGTTTAAGATATTATGCATATTAATATTTTCAAACTTATTGCTCATATATGCATATATTTATTTATTTAATTATTTATCTAATTGTTATTTATTTAATTGATTTGGAATGGTTTTGAGTTATGCTCATTAGAGAATGAGATCACCGAATTTCATTATTTTGTGTTGACACTGATTTTGAACCCGACATATTTTGACATAGCAAATCATAGTCCCCAACTAACTTTGCAACAACCCTGTCATTGGGGGTTAAATACTGACCGTGTCGACATGAATTCTGATTCTGATAAGAAACTATAGTTTCGCACCGTTCCGTCTGTGGAGAATAACGACTTCTGATATTCTGGCTCGGGTCGCCGAGGGTAAACAAATGAACTCTGATATTCTGGCTCGGGTCACCGAGGGTAAACAAATTACCTCTGATATTTTGTTTTTGGCATTAGTTATTTGGGGGACATATATACTTGTTCATCTGAAAATTTTGTTTGCCTGAAATGGTTTATTGTCTGGATATTTATTTTTGATATTTATTATATAACGTTACTTTTAAGTACGTTTCTAAAATATTCTGAAGTTTGGGTTTTAGATGTTGATGATTTTTGTACAACATCGCATATGAGCATGTTTTTGAAACTATTGAATTTTTGTGATCCCTATTTTACTATTGGCTTTTAGTGGTTGCTTACTGGGCTGTTTAGCTCATAAATAGTTGTTCTATCTTTTTCAGATCAAGGGTAGGTGTGTGGTGACTAGTTTAGCGGGGACCGTTGAGTGATCACCAGGTGGCTAGCAGGAGTTTAGTTTTCTATTTAATTAGTCTGTTGTCTGTTAAGACCTTTAGTATTCTGTGAATCTTGGCTGTAAATCCGATTATTTTTCGTTTCTCTAATTCTTTAGTTTTGATCGGAATTAGTATATTATTATGATTTATATTTGAGAGACAGGTATTGAGGCTTTGTGTGCCCACTTGGTCTCGGCCTTGTGAGCATACGGCCGTTTGTCAACGCATCGAGTCCGGTGAGTCGGATTCGGGGCGTGACACTCCCTCTCAACACTTTTCACCATATATGCTTTAGCAACAATGATAGAAAAACGACGCATATATATTCTAATTAAGTTGTCACAAATTTGATGTGTTAGAAATTGATTCTTGCACGCCCCCACAATCCAGTGAAGTAGCCATATGACGTTTTTTATAATCATCCACCTGTCCAAGCAATAAATGAACCCAAAGAAGTGTTTTCCATACCACTTTAAATTGTTTTATGAATTTAGAAGTTATAAATTTAAGAGCATTAACTTGATCTTCAAAAAAAAATATATTAGATATAAAGATAATTAACGTCCCCATGCAAAATTCTCTATACTGACTCCCTCCAGTGCACACCAAAAGGATATTTCATACAGAGTGAGTATATCCTTGGGTTATGAATTAATCAAAATGGTAGGATAAAAACACAATGGGTGACAGTATATTGGTGGGAACTGTCACAATTCAGTGGTCCAGCTGTTGACAAGATCTACAAATATCTTCAACCTATAGGGCATCTAATCTTGGAGACGATACGTACATAGAAACCAAAAAATAAAAAATAAAAAAGCCACTACATGGGATTCTCACAGAGTTTGATTGCATGTGAGCCTTGGTTTTCTCCCATTATTCTGCTCACATTTTTTATTAGAAGATTCCCAAGTGATGTGGTCTCTCTTATAGTACATGCTCGATCCGCATATGATGTGCTTACCTTTGTACATGAATGGGTACAGATGAAGTATCACCATAAAATAAACTGAATAGTCAGAGAAGAATCTCTCTCAATAATCGAGAAGAACTGGTTTACAACGTGGGAGAGTGTTACCATTGAGCAAAATAAGGCCCAATTTGTATATTTATAATATTCTACCAATCTGGACATTATTGTTGAATGATGATCCACAAACATTGTAAATCCAACCACAGAATTTTAAGTAATTTTTTTTTATTTGGAGGATTTTTTCTCATGGCCAATCTTTTTCATAAATCTTAAAATTTTGTCTTTTGTTGATAAAAATAAACTATTTAATATTTAATATTCAAAGATCATAAACAATCGAATTTTAAAAAAAAAAATTTAATATAAGAAATATTTAAATAAACATAACTACATATGGGTTTTTTTTTTTGTTAAAAAGAGCATTATAGTAGATATTACATTAAATTGAGACCATATGAATAAAAGTTAGCGATACATCAACATAGTGTTGTGAAACATAGATAAAGGAAAAACAATCGCAAACTTTCAAAATATTTTATCACCCACTTTTGGCTATTCGATTCCCTTAAAATACAAGCATTTGGAATTTCTTCCACAAACAGCAAGCCAATCCGCTACTGTTCCGGAGTAGCATTTTAGTGGTGTAGTGATGTACATAAGTGCATATGTCGATCAAATGGTAAAACATCATACCCTGAGCTCATATTCTAACAAACAACAACATATCTATAAGATCAAAACCAAGTAGGCATGCAAGGTCTTAGAACCTATCTCTGAGTATATTATAATATTTAACATAAACATAAATTTGAAAAGCAAAGGTACGACAACTTTCAAAATAGAATGAGCACAAAATAACAAAATTCGAGGTCTACAAGAATGAATGGAAAGAAAACCTTTTATTCAACCTAAACTAGGAAAATGCCTGCCACTTGGAAATCACAGCTATTCGCCAATCAGCCATACTCCTGATCTAAAAAGAATGAAAGACAAATTTCTGAGCTTGACAACCCAGTAAGTAAATTACTAAAAATAATTTGGATCATACAAAATTTCAAAAATTCAAAATCAAAAACAAATTGTAAGACATTGTATAACTTTTATTAAAAATATAATTAAGCCATATACAATTTATTAGACAATAAAAAAGATATGACTTCTAATTTACTATGGCCAAGACAAAATAGTGAAAGTCATTAGTTTAAACTCGATGACCCGAGTTAGAATTTCAAAAATTATTTGTTTGCACACGGTGATCCGAGCTAGAATGTTAGAGGCTATTATTTTTTCATCGATGGAACAGAAAACTATATTCTCTTATCATAATTTCATATCGACATGGTCAATATTTAATCCATAATAACAGGGTTCATGCATAGTTAATTAGAAACTTAGCATAATTATACAAAATAGGTATATAGTTTTAAAATCAGGAAAAACACTAGAATTGTGGTTCAAGGGTTTACCAAATATTGATGGACCACCACCGAACAAGTGGTGGTGCACCTCAAAAGCACAGACAGTCAACTAATAAAGTGATGAGGAGGTTGTTGTATCCCATGCGGAGCGGAAATACTAGTATTAACTAGTTCTCTATTCTTTAACCTTGCGATAATGACGAAGGTTACGCAAGAATAGGGAAGAACAGGGATGCAGAGATTAAAAAGGGTAAATAATCAAATAGAGGAAGTATCTGGGCGATGAATCCACCTAAAACTACAACTTGAAGAACAAGACTTGATTAATGATTCTAATTGAACGATTTAAGCTATGGGTATCCTAAGACATATCGATCCCTTTCCTAAGGAGATTAGCAACTAGTATTCTACAAAGCCTCTGTGGTGATATATCTCAACATTAAAGCTTTATATAACATCTTGACGCTCTAGAGATCCAATTATGAAGTAATCAGACTTTGCCAAATTAGATCAATTACTTTCTTGAGCCAATTAGCCCTAATTCCATACAAGCCTTAGTAGTGGCTTCTCTTGTCACTGAAACTCATATGATTGCACTAAACTCAATGAAACTCAGAGGTAGGGCTAATTCAATCAAGAGGATTGGAGGAATGACTCTTACCTCAAGGTTTCTCTCATCTCCAATCTTGGTGAATCTAACATGGATGGGTTTCACAACTCACGTCAATATGGTTAGGTATACAATTAAGCTCTAGCTATAAAGGATTATATGGAATGAATAACATAAAATTGAAACCCAAACTAAATCTAAACTTAAAAACCAAAAGTCAAAATTAACAAAACAATTAAGTTCTAATGTTCATCATGCCAGAATACCAAAAAGGGTTTAGTTCCTCGTAGAAGAAGAATACAAAATCAAATCCAAATAATAGAATACAAATGAATTTGTTGCAAAAAAAACCCCCCCTTAATCCTTGTTATCCTTTGTCTAGTAAAGCTTCTTCAATCTCCCAAACAAACCACTCCATAGGAATCAAGATGCGCCGAGGTGAAGCCGAGTGACTCCGTTGATGAACTTATGACTTATGGAATCGATAAGACTTGATAAAGACCCTTTCTCAGCTGCCTTGTTCTTTTCTCCAAACCCTAGCTCCAACCATGGTTGAAACTTTCTGAGAAAGATACTCAAAATATGATTGTTATATTTATATGGAGTTGTTGAGATGCTAAACTACCATATGGCAGGCTATGTGGTTGCTTATGTGGACCCACCCAGCTCGGGGCACAGCTATCTGGTTGATGATGTGGCTCTCTATCTTCTGAAACTAAGAGAAGTGCTCTAAAAAATGCATGTGGCTGGATACATGATGAGTGCATTTCATATAGATATATTTCCCATTTTATACCCGTTGTTCATGAGTATGTTGATATTATTTCTTCCATTTCGGTGCTATGTGAGATATTTCCGGTTGTACGTGCGGATATCGAAGTCCCGAACCAATAAAAAACAAATGCGGGAGATTTTGATAGCTAAGGGACTTAGAAGAAACCTCATTAAGCCAAGCACGGCCTCAACACGCCCGTGTTCCCAAGGCGTGCAATTCACAGGAGAATTTGAGCAAAGTCAGCACGCCTTCTGGTCCCTAAGCACGGTCGTGCAACTGTTAACACGGGCACAACACGCCCGTTTTCTATCCTGTGCAGATTTCTGTCTAGCGAGTTTTTGGAAATTTTATTTGGCTGTAAACTGCACGGCCTAAGCACTGCCGTGCTCACATCAGAAAAAGCTTAAAGACCACCGAAAGCTAGGGTTTAAGGGACTTTGAGACGTGAAAGACAGGAGGAGGCGAAGAGGAGATAAGAGTGTACAGTCTCATCGTCATTGAGGAGGGAATTAAGCACGCATTGTAGGCCAATCGGAGGGAGAAAACCTACCGACACCAGACACCAGAACCTCAGACGTCAACAAGGATGCAAGCAAATAGAGAGTCATTGATCTCTTTTGTATTTGTTTCTTCGGTTACTTTCTTATTGTTTGAAACTATGATGGGTTAAATCCTTCTTAGGTGCCCCGGGTTAAGAACTCAAGTGTTGTTTCGAACTTTGATTTTTTTATTTCAGCATTTACAGATGTCTTTATTCCCCTTTATTAGATCTTTGGTTGTTGGCTTCATTGATGGTGGTTGAGTGTTTTGAATGCCTTGAGTTCTTGATTTTTGCCTAGCCCACATATCTCTTTGATTGATGCGAGAAGTTAGAAATCAACTTAGGGTTCCAATGACACTACATGTATCTTCCACGTAGCACAATAAGATTCTAAAATTCAGGGTTCGTGAGAGACACTCCAGATAAATTCTGAAAGAATCTGAGTTGGATAGCACCAAAGGATTAACCCGGGGCCCCATCTTCTCCATTGAGCAATCCCGAATTTCCCTCACGTGTGATTCTTCTTTCCTTAACTCCTCTCCTTTCCAAGTTAGAGTCATTTCACCCTAGTTTCATTTGGTTAGATATTAAGTAGTAAAATAGTATTAGAAGATACACCAGTCCATGTGGAATCGACTACTCGACCCTTGGGTACATTACACTACTTATATGACCCGTGCATTTGCGGATACGCAAGGGACGTACTAACTAATACACGACTATGTGACTGCCTTGCATTGTTCTAGCGACTGAAAACCTTCCAAAAAAAACCCTCTAGAAGTGGCACACACACCTATATAATAATTCCTTGGCCATGTGTATGGCTATGTGACTTGAAGAAATCATCTAAAAATGCTCCATAACACCCCTTTTCCACTCTTTTTACTTCAAAATTCTTCTTACACCCTAACTGCACAAAAAATCTAGTGAATTACACACTAAATCAATTAATATACATTAAAAATATGTGATTAATTTGTGCAAAATGATAATACACAATGTGTTCATTCAAGTACTCATCAACTATGTATATGAACAAAACTATTAACAATTATCTGATCCCATATTTTAGAGAAGGGAAGCCAATTATGATCAAAACAAATAATAAACTTAATATTTCAATAATTATTAAATATAACCAATAGGGGAAGGAATTCATAATTCAATGGAAGAGTAATGATCAAAAAATATTAATAAATAATTATTAATAGATACTGAAACATTACTCATTAAACAATTAAATAAATATATAAATAACTAAAAAGAATTAAATAAACAAATCCATAATTGTTGACATTTGAAATATATATATATATATATATATATATATATATATATATATATATGTTGTTTTACTTACCTAATTAAGGTCCAAAAATACTCCCAAATCCTATAGAGGCCAGGTCAAACTTCTATGATATTTCTATATTTGGGAAGAAATTTTGTTAGATGTAAAACACACTCCCTACTAATGTGCTATCAAGAAATATAGAAATTTTGACTCCGTATCACATAACTATAAAGATGCAAACCAAATCGCATCTACAAAGACTTGTAACACAACACTACTGGGAGCTAACGATCGAGGAAAACTCCATCCCGAGACAGGCTTGTTCTACATAACAATTAAGACATCGAAATGGTATTTAATGCCAACTCAAATAACAATGTTTATAACAAACTGGACGACCATACATGTGGATTTTGGTAAGTACTAATAGATTAATAAATTATTTTGCAAGAGCATGAGAGCAAACGACCATTGTGGTTAGTGTCACAATTCGGTCGTGCGGCACCTGACATGCACCATAGCGACAGGTTAGCTTTCCTTGCAAGAACAGTTAGTGAATTCCTATTTGCATCACAAGCACAACAAAATAAAAGAAAGCGAGCAAAACCGGGAAACATTCATGGTACGAGAAACACGACACATGAAACCCATTTTGAGAGAAAAACATAAACTCTTTTAGATTGAGAAATCTTTACAACCATGACCAAAAACCATCACCAAGAGACCTTGTCTTCTCCCAAAGACACATTAGACCCTAATACAAGAGTTACCCCAATTACAAGGTTAATTGAGCCACATGCCCAATACAGGTCTGGCATGAAGTCCCTGACTTCACTTAGTTTACAGTGTCCACCAACGTGACTGTAGCTTCAACCAGCCACCCTTGGTCACAGAGCGCAACAATACCGGTCACGCGTATTAATATCGCGTGCCCACTTGCATACGCCTGGGTAACGCCTTGTTAAATCCGGAATCAGCAACTAGGTCTCCCGGCCTGATCAAGTGTCTCGCCCCGCCTAGACTTGCTAGATATCCACACTCTAAATAATTTAAGTCTGCAACACTTAACTCATGGTATGGGTGCGTCTGCCCCACACGCTCATCGGTCACGCGCACGCCCACGGTCCAGCACGCGCACGCCTCACGGTCTCAACACATGATCGTGCGAAATATTCCACCTGATCTTGGTCACAACACAACACACACCTCGCGCTAACCGCGCGCTACCGAATCCACGCACCGTGCGCCTCGTGGCTTGGCCTATGTTGAAATATACACCCGTGACCAAGTATAAGATCATCAACCCTTACAGTTAGCACCAAAGACAAATATACAAATTTTGGAAATTGAAATCCATTAACAATTGTAGTGGCCATGCATAATTAAGCGTGCTAAGCTATATAACAAGGGTCATTTCAAAGGATTGGCCAACACAAATGACTCAGAAGCTAAATAACTACAGAGTGAATTTTCAACAATTTTAAATCATTACCCAATCACAAAGCTCAAGGAAAGTACGGGTTATACAAAGATCAAAGGCAAGGTTGCATTCATGCAATTTTCTATAACCAAAATTTGCGTCAACACATTGAAATAGGCTTCAATGTACTTTCAGTTAGACATTTTTACAAACACCTACGGTGCATGACAACGGAGCCAAGTAATCATGCCCTAAAAAAAAATGAAGTCCAAAAGCCACACATACATAAACGATTAAATAACTCTATGAGAAGAAATGGCTTAAAGTAGGGGACTGGCATGAACATGGGGAGACTATGGGACCTACATGCTAAGCAAAACACAGGTAACCCATGCCGTAAAGATGCTTAGTTCTGCAAACAAAGACCATGAGTACGATCTCTATCAATAATTGTAGAATGTCGATAGGTAAGGTCAAAAAATTTTCATGCATATGTAAATACTACTAATTTAACCATATAAAGCTTTACAAAATAACATGAAGCTATACCCAAACCAAAACTAAGTTAACTTGCTGCATTTATCCAAACAAACAATAGCATCAGCATATCTCAATAACTTTTGAGCTCCAACATGCAGAGAAACTCCCTGATATGAATTTTTAAACCAAACCCATCAAAGCTACATAAGAAATAAATCCAGCTACCAAAGACAAGGACAATATACTATCCACGCATTTAAAAGCCACTTATGGCCTGTTTGATACGATGTAAAATAACAACTTTCCCTCTAAAGTAAAAAAGATGCATCATTTTCACTAATTTTGTTTCTAAAAAATAGATGGTCTCCTTACAATCACTTTCCATAAAAATGATTTACAAAAAGTAGTGTGATTATGATTGCACCTTTGGGTGGAAAAATTTGACAACTGTCAAATTACTATGCTATCATTTATTATATAAAAAATAGGTAAAACTCTTAGAATAGTTTCTGTATGGCCCTAAATGTGCCATTTTAGTACTTTTATTCTAATGTGCGTCTTTTAAGTCCCTCTATTATTTTAATTGAGAAATTTCAGTCCACCAACTAACTGCCGTTATTTGTGCCGTTTAGGACTGCTGATGTGGAGCCTCATGAAATTTCAGTCCATCTCATTTCCTTCATGAAAATACCTATTTTTCAAGCCCCACTTCCTCTACTTCCTCTTTGTTAAAACGTAACTCCACTTCCTTTTTTCACCCCACTTTCTCTCTTTCTTTTGTACATGCAATCCAGTTCATAGCCATGGTTTTCTTTGATGAGCTTCTCCTATTTCTTCTCCTCTTCCTCTCGGTTCTCCACCGGGACGCCACCACGGAGGAGCCTTTCTTCTCCTTCTTTAGCCAGAGCTCCTCTGCCATCGAGATGCCTACCCATCTCAGCTTCAATTCAGTGATAGCTTCCTCCGATCTCGACTGTGATCTTCCCCTTGCTACGCCGAAGAAGAAAGACTCTCACCGGAGCTCCGATCTCGAAGACGATAACGAAGATGAGGCAACCCCACATCAACCAGCAATTGCCTCGCAGCCTCTTAAGCTTCACCTCAAGCATCGGTCAACGAGGAGCGAGACGAAGCATTAAGAGCCAACAATCACCTCGCAGCCTCTTAAATTGCATCCCATTTCACCAGCTCACTATGATTTGCTCTTTCCATTGCCACATAAGCATTATAGATACCATATGGCTCCACATCAGCACTATCAGATGACACGAGTAACGGCAGTTAGTTGGTGGACTGAAATTTCTTGATTAAGATATTAGAGGCATTTAAAAAGCACACATTAAAATAGAGAGACTAAAACGACACACTTAGGACCATATAGAGACTATTATAAGAATTTTACCTAAGAAATATTCTTTGTTTCCTTTTCCTTTGCAAAAACCTTAACGCAAATTTATTTCCCAATTCAGAAAGAAGTTATCGTTTCTTCCGAATCAAAGCAATTATGGTAATTTTTTCCTCACGCTTGTTTGATTATCTTTGTGTTGAATTTTGGTTATGTTTTTTTGTGTGAAAATTTTGTTTTAATTGAATCAAAGTCAGGTAAATAAATATTTATTTTGTTTGGATAATATTTTTGTGGAAAAATCTTTGTTTTAATTAAATCAAATCTATGTGTTGATATAATAATCCAACATGATAAAATGTAAAAGAGAGTGAGAGACTTGCTTCTTATCGTCCACAATTGTTTTCTGAATTCCCACAAAAAAGACATCTAAATATATGATTGTTTTATGAATTTGCTATTTGGTTAATTATATATATATACACTGAATCAAAGGTTTTAAAATCTATAAGATATATAAATAAATATTAAGAAAAAGCATTCAAATCAAAACACCAATTTCTTAGTTTGACAATATTATTTCTTGTCTGTTTTATCATGTCTTGCATAACATGTATTTAAATTTTATGGTAATTTATAATTTTATTGCAGATATAATGGTGCAAACGTTTTCTCAATATTCATAAATTCCATGTTTTGGATCTCTACTAGATATTTTATAATTATGTTCTTATGCGCAGTGTTACTAATAACTGCTTATGCAGAGTTACAAAGAGTCTGTTGGACTTAGAAACAAGTAATTCCCTTATTTCAATAAGCAAGCAATCATTTTTGGGCTAGAGATGGAGTAGCATTTGCAAGTGAATCTATGGAAGCTTTAGAAAGGAAGAACACAACACTCGCAGCAACTAAATCAACTTTTAAAGCTCCTGAAGCTCATGGAGCAATGAAGAACATGAGGGTTTTTATCTCTGAAAATGCATGCGATGACTCCTCGAATGCTTCATTTAAAAGGAGTAAGACGCAAGATAAGATGCAAGGTGAGTCAAGTGTGACTCCAAAAAAACCGAAAAAAAAAATCAACTAAGGATTCAACTAATTATTCCTTCGCCAAGCACATAGAAAGATTTTACGGTATTTGTGATGCAACAAAACAAGAGATAGTAAAATGACAACCTATTTCCAACACTTGAATGCAAATACAGAAAAAAAACATTTCTCACTGAGAGCATCACAAAACTCAATGGTTTAACTAAAGAAAAGACGGTTCAAGTAATTAGCAAACTTTCAACCCATAGAGGCAAAACTGAATCATTTCTTTTATTTCCAAATGATGATGTGATGTGAGATTGATTTATGTGAGGAGTTTATTAGATGGTGTCATCTACAAGTTCAATTTAATTTTGTTTCTTTGGTTGTAATATGAGCATGTTTTATGTTTTGGATTATTTAAAACAATATATCTAGACTTTGTCTTACATTTGAGATTAGATTATGAATTTCTAGCAATACTTTGAATTAGTTAAAGAATGATTGTTCATATGGAATGCCCTATGAATATTTGTTGGATAATATTAATCATGATAATGGATGTATGAATTAAAACAAACACAATTGTATGATGGACAAAAGTTTAAAAACACAGGGTGATTTAAAGCAATTTTTTTAATGTACCAAAAAGCATAAAAACCCCAATAGAAATTTTTTAAAAAAAAATTATGAAAAAAAAGTTAATTATCATTTAAACTAAGTTAATAACATCATAAGAGTTTATTAAAAACTCAATTTAATAACCACAATAAGGACAAAAATGAGAATAAACTTAACTTTACATTGAAAACGTATTCATACCAAACGAGTAAATTAAGTTTTGCCTGCAATTTAATTATAATTTTTATTGAATTCACCAAACATTGTAATGTTATTTTATGAGGAAAATAATTACATGCAAAATCTTTTTCTGTAAAAACTTTACAAGCAATTACATACAAAATAATTACATGCAAAATCATTCTCTATAAAAACTTTACATGCAATTACTTTCCTTGCAAAATTCCAAACGGACCCAGAGTTGAATTCTCCCTTGGTAGCTGAGCTTACGGAGAACTACCAGTCTCCTTCGCGTAAACCACTATGGCAAGTGCCACGGCTTCAACCAATTACCTTCGGCCGTGCGACACCTGACACACACCAAGCGATAGGTCAGCATTCATCAGAAGAACAACAGTAGTTAACTCCTATTTACATCACAAGCACAGCATATAAAGGAAGCAAGCAAAACCGGAAAACATCCACGGTACGAAAGGCATGACACAAAAAACCCATTTTAGAAAGAGAAAAATATACTCTTAGATTGAGAAAAGTTTACAATCATGACCAAAAACCAACACCAAGAGGCATTATCTCCTCCCAAAGACACAATAGATCCTAATACAAGAGCTACCCTAATTCCCCAAATTTAATTGAGCCCCATGACCAATACAGGTTTGGCGTGTGAAGTCCCGGACTTCCACTTTGTAGTGTCCTCCGTCGCTACTGTAGGTTTAACCAGCCACCTTTGGTCACAGCACGTAGTGGTATCAGTCACGCGCGGTAATACCGTGTGTTATCCTCGCCTCTGGCTCCGCCACGCTCTCACCCACGTGCCCACTTGGATATGCCTGCTTAAACCCTCGGCAAATCCAGAATCAACTCTCAGTATGAACAAGTGTTCCGCCCCGCCTAGACTTGCTAGAGATCCACACTCTAAATAATCTAAGTCTACAACACTTGACTCCTAGTATGGGCACGCCGGACCCACGAGCGCATCGGTCACACGCACACCCACGGTCCAGTGCGCACGCGCCTCACGGTCTCAACACATGATCGTGCGAGATATTCCACCCGCTCTTGGTTACAACACAACACGTGACTCACGCTAGCTGCGCTCTACCAAACCCAAGCAGCAGTGTGCCCTTATGGCTTGGTCTATGTTGAAATGTTCACCCAATGACCAAGTGTATGGTCATCAACCCTTACAAACCACCCCCACTAGTTAAACCCCACGTCCTCGCCGGTCTTGCCTCCAAAGAGTAGTATCTCGCTCCCAGCTTGCCTCCAACATAGGCAAGTCCTTCCATTGGGCAAGAAAGAACACCTTGTCATTATTCTTGCTTTGGCCTTCTACTCTTCGGTCTAGGATCCGCTTAGCTACCTTGCTGAACTCCTAGCGAATAGTTGACGGGGCCCGACTCTTCTTCACTCTCGATGGATCCGTTGGGTCCCTGTGGCATGGCTTCAAGAAACTCACATGAAAAGTTTGATGGAGTTTTAGCAGATCAGGGAGATCCAAACGATATGCCACATCGCCCATCCGGTAGACAATAGTGAAATGCCCATCATACTTCGTGATTAAGCCTTCGTGTACATCCTTCCGATGTAACTTCTTCTACACCTGTGGAGTGAGTTTAAACCAAACCTAGTCCCCTACTTGAAACTCCAAATGACGTCTCCCTTGATCTGCATACTTCTTCATTCGGCGAGCATTCTTGGCGAGGCTATCCCGAACACTCTCCATCATCTCTTGCCGATCAATAGCAAAGTGATACGAAGCAGGACATTTCCCTCCTATCCTCCTCGCCACCTCTAAAGGAGTAATAGGTTAGTATCCGTATGCAAGCTCAAACGGACTCTTTTCCGTCGATGAAGACAGATGAAGATTGTAACTAAACTACACCACGTCAAGCAGACTTAGCCAATTCTTCTGCGAAGCTGAAACATAGTGCCGAAGAAACTCTTCCAACAGAGCATTGATCCTCTCCGTCTATCCATCCGTCTGCAGATGATTCGCAGTTGAAAACTTCAATTTTGTGCCCAACAACCCAATCCAGAACCGTCGAGTAAAGCGAGTATCTCGATCGCTTATGATGTCTTCCGATATCCCGAAGCGCTTCACCACATGCTTCAAGAACAGCTTAGCAGCTACCTCTGCCAAACATACTACCGGTGCGGGCATGAATACCACATACTTCGTGAATCAGTCCACGACCACCATCACTGTCGACATCCTTTCCACCTTAGGAAATCCTGTGATAAAGTCCATGAAAATTGAAGCCCATGGTCTTTCCGGAACACTTAACGGCTGGAGATAACCAGTTTCCCGTCTTCTTTCCGACTTGTCTTGTTAGCACACGAAACAAGTTTTCACATATACTTCAATATCTTCACCCATATCCGGCTAGTAGTAATGTCTTCTGAGCAAGGCCTTCATTCGCTCATGACCGAGATGTCCCGCCCATGGAACATCATGATGCTCCTTACAGAGCTCCGCCGAATCTTCCCTCCTTTCGACACAGAGTCAGCTGCCTTTGGCGTAGAGAAGCCCATCCTCCACCCAATACTTGCGCACGACTCGATCTTGGACATCTTTCATCAGCTTCACATACTGACTGTCCATCTTTGCTATCTCCTCAATACGACTTTCCAAGTCATTCTCCACTTGTGTCAACGCAGCCACATACTCAACCATCTGTTTACGACTCAACACAACAGCGACCTGGTTGTGTCTCCCCGGTTTGTACTGCCATTTAAAGTCATATTCCTGCAAGAACTCTTGCCAACAAGCTTGTCTAACCGACAGCTTCTTTTGAGTAGCAAAGAATGTATTAGCAGTGTTGTCTGTTTTAACAAAAAGCTTGACACCCAAAAGGTACACTCTCCATACTTGTAAGCAATGAACAACGGCGAGCATCTGCCGCTCATGCCCCAAATAGCGCTGCTCCGCGCCTTTCAGCTTTCAATTCTCAAACGCCATCGGATACCCATTTTGAACAAAGACACCGCCAACGGCCTTGTCTGAAGCATCAATGTCCACCTCAAAAGGATCTTCAAGGTTGAGCAATGCCAAGACTGTTTCACTTGCAATGACACTCTTAATCTTGTGAAAAGCAGCCTGTTACCTCTCGGTCCAACCCCATATCTGGTCCTTCTTCAGTAAATCTGTGAGCGGCACGACCTTTCTTGAATATCCTTCAATAAATCGGTGATAGTAGTTTGCTAGGCTGAGAAAAGATTGTAATTCCGTTACCTTGGACAGTATAGGCCAGCCCAAAATCGCCGCAACCTTAGCACGATCCATTTGAACTTTACCCCGAGAATGATGTGCCCAACGAACTTGATCTCCTGTCGAGCGAAATGGCATTTCTCCAGCTTCACATACAGCTGATGCTCCCTCAATCTTGATAATACCTGCTTCAAGTGAATAAGATGATTTTCTAGGGATTCACTATAAACCACAACATCATCCAAGTACACCACCACAAACTCATCAATGTAGTCCCAAAACGCTTGATTCATTAAGTGGCAAAATATCACCACAGCATTGGTCAAGACAAAAGGCATTACAAGAAACTCAAACAAACCATAACATGTGACACATGCCGTCTTGGACTCATCTTCTTCTGCAATCCTCACTTGCCAGTACCCCGAAAGCAGATCCAGTTTAGAAAAGTATGTTTCTTTCGCCGACCTCTCGAACAATTCCTGAATGAGAGGAATTGGATACTTTTTTTTCACCGTGATCTTATTCAACAGCCGGTAGTCGACACACAGTAGAAGAGAGCCATCATGTTTCTTCTGGAACAACACCAGCACACCATATGAAGCCTTTAATGGCTGAATGAAGCCACTATCAAGAAGCTCTGTGAGTTGTCTCCTCAACGCAGCTAACTCCAAAGAAGACATACGATAGGAAGCCCAAGCAAGGGGTTTGCAGCCCGATATCAACTCGATTTGGTGATCTAAAACCCACAGGGTGGGAGTTCGCGGGGTAGTTTCGGCGGCATCACATCTTGAAACTCCTTCAAGACTCCAACAACAGCTTAGGGTAGATCACCCACCAAATCGTCCTGCACTTCCAACAAAGCAGCTACATAAGTGGGTTCTCCATGTTTCAACCCTTGCACCACCTGATGCGCAGAAAGCATCTTCCCCTTCCTTTCCTTCTCGTTCACAACTACTCCAGCTATGAAGCATGGGTTCTTCTCATCTATTATGAGTATACCACCCAAATGTGTTACAACAGCGACTTTGATGGACTTCAGGAACTCCATCCCTAGAATCAACTCAAAATCATCCATCACAACAGCCAGCAAATCAATCTTCCCCTACCATCCACCCATGTGAACGGTCACGCTAGAGATCTTCCTAGTCACTGCCTGTACTTGAGAGTTGACAGATTTTACTCGGCTCGTATGTGCTTCAACGTTCAATCCGAACCGAGTGGCTACATCCTTCCTGATGAACGTATGAGTTGTGCCTGTGTCTACCATTCCTTGCATGGTCTTTCCATCCAAAGTCAGCTTCACATAGATAAGGTGATTTATAGCACCATCACCCTTGACGGCCTTCAAGGCACCCAACAATTGTAAAGGACTCACTCTTGCTGGGCCCTTAGAATCACTTTCTGCTTCATTCCAAAACGCGGCCAACTTCTCGCATTTGGGGCAGTCCTTCGCCAAATGTGGTGTGATACAGATAAAACATCCTCCTGCCCTATTGCGTGAACCACTTGCTGCTTTCCCATCAGCTTTCGGTTTATTTCATTTGGCCTGACCATAGTTAGGCTTCCTCCTCAGAAACCCATCTTTGGCCATTCTCTCCCCCTGTTTCTTATCCTTTGGTCTGGACTTCGGCTTTTCACCTTCTCCTCCAGGTAAGGTCCGTAAGTCCACTAGTGCTTCTGTGGCAATGATCGCGAAGGCAAGACCCTTCGCGCTTTGCCTCCTTATCTCTATCTGGCCCAACTCTGTCGTCCCGTGAGGAAGTTGAACCGCTTGTCCTCCTCGGATATGTCCCCAATATCCAGCATCATGGATAAAAACTCCTTCACGTACTCTTGGACCGTGTCGGTCTGTCGTAGCTTCTTCAGGTTAGAACGAGCCACCCAAGCAGTGTTCCTAGGCAAGAATTGCTCCCGCAACTCTTTCTTCAACTCCACCCATGAGTTCGAAATGATCCAACCGGTGCAAGCATCTTCTTGCTGTCGAGTGTGCCACCATAGCTTCGTATCGCCAGTAAGATATATACCCACCAATGAAACTTATTCATGGTCGGTACCCTTGCGGCTTTGAAGTACTGATTCATGTCCCAAAGAAAGTTCTCAAGTGTCTTGGCACTCTATGCACCATCAAATGGGGAAGGTTCATGAACCTTCACTCACGTGGGCGCCTTCCACTCCACGACTGGTGACGTACTAACTTCCTTGAGGTGGATGACTTCGGTCTCCAACGACTCTACCTTTGTTTTCAAGACTTCAACCATCAACTAGCTTTCTCTTCACCCACCCGCGAGGTCTTCAACCATTTTCGACAACTTCTCAAGCTGATCGTCAACACTCCCGATGACGTTCTTCATCCGCTCCGATGTCTTCTCAATGCGATCCAAACGATCCTTTTTACTAATCGCCATCTTCACCATCTTCAATTGTACGTCTTCTAGCGCTGCACTTCTCGCCACAAACTCGAGCTCTGATACCAATTGTCACAGCCTCAACCGATCACTTTCGGTCATGTGGCACCTGACACGCACCAAGCGACAGGTCAGTCTTCCTTGGAAGAACAGTAGTCAACTCTTTTTTACATCACAAGCACAGCATATAAAAGACGCAAGCAAAACCGGAAAACATCCACGATACAATAAACACGACACAAACCCATTTTAGAGAGAAAAATAATAAACTCTCTTAGATTGAGAAAAGTTTACAACCATAGCTAAAAACCAACACCAAGAGGTCTTGCCTCATCCCAAAGACACAATAAACCCTAATACAAGAGTTACCCAAATTCCCCAATGTTAATTGAGCTCCATGCCCAATACAGGTCTGGCGTGAAGTCCCGGACTTCCACTTATCTTGCAGTGTCCTCCGTTGCTACTGTAGCTTTAACTAGCCACCCTTGGTCACAACGTGTAGTAGTACCGGTCACACGCAGTAATACCACATGTCATCCGCCCATGGCTCAGCCACGCTCCCGCCCACATGCCCACATGCCCACTTACATACGCCAGCGTAAACCCTCGACAAATCCAGAATCAGCTCTCGGTATGATCAAGTGTTCCGCCCCGCCTAGATTTTCTAGAGATCCACACTTTAAATAATTTAAGCCTGCAACACATGACTCTTGGTATAAGCGCGTCTGTCCCACGCGCTCATCAGTCACACACGCCTCACGGTCTCAGCACATAATCGTGCAAAATATTCCACCAGCTCTAGGTCACGACACAACACGTGACTTGCGCTAGCCACGCTTTACCCAACCCACGCGGCTGTGCACCCTCGTAGCTTGCCTATGTTGAAATGTTCGCCCAATGACCAAATGTAAGATCATCAACCCTTACAGCAAGGATGAAGAGCAAGGCTGAGATACTTTCTTAAAAGAAATCAAAAAAATCACATATTCGTGGATAGGAGGTTGAGGATATTGTGTGGTCACAATTGCTCAAACTTGGTCATATTTACTTGAGGTAATGGTTTCGACCCAAATGGTCCATACTGATGATTTTACATCAACAGTTGATTCTTTTGTTCCGCCACAAGAAAACAAGAGATCAATTCAGAGAACTTAAAATTCTTTTCTCTGTAATGTTATCGTGATATGATGTCTGGATCATGAAATATTTCCCCAAGCATCATATTTTCAATCGATGTTTCTCCACAAAAACGTAATATCAAATGCTATTTTAAAGTCCGAATTATATTCACACATGCTTTTAAAATCGTGAAACCTAAGATTTGCCCAATCATTGAATGTTTTTTTGGTAAATAAATCATTTCAAGATATTTAAATCTCTCAAGGAAAACTATAATTCTTGTTGTTACTCAAGAGTCAAATATTCAATTTTGATACCATTGTCAAAGTGATGCCTTATAAATATCTAGATTTTTGCCTTATTATCATTCGTTTCATTATTGCCACCCTCGGTTTTTTTCCCAAGTTCCTAGCATTCAAATGGAGATTCAAATAGAGATTGATATTGAGGTTTCATGAAATATAATCGCTTGCAGAGATATGATCTCAAATTCTCTTCTGCCTATATTTTCCATTAAATTCTTTCTCTAGATAATTCTTGGTCTATAAATGAACAAGAGCAAAATTTTGACAAATTTTGAAGGGACCTCTGCAATGCCAAAGGAAATATGTATAGACAAGTCATACTTCTCAAATAATTGATGTAGAGATGATAGAGCTGTAAATTGATTGCCTTGAAGGGGCAAATCTAATTGCTTCAGGATCATTAAGCCAGAAATTGAAGGCATAGGCTTTTTCCTTGATAAAATACGTACAAAGCTACCCTTCCTAGTCCAAACAAATGGATTGCACAAACAAATTTAAGCTATCAAGAAAATGAAAATCATCAGCCTTTCATTCATCATTGTAAGCAATTCCAGGTAACACTCTAATAAAACGTTTTCCAGCTGGTGTTGATTTGGTCTTGAATACATCCTTAACTAATATGACTCTCACTGGTAAATTGAAATTTTGGTTATCTCATTGTGTGAATCTGACAGGCAAGAAGATTGTGTGAATCTGACAGGCAAGAAGATCATGCAACGGAAGCGATCAAAACCAGCTCTGTCAAATAATCAAGTAATTCTGGAGAACTTCAAACCCAAATTGGCTTAAGATCAAGATTGACTCAACCATTTAATAAATAAGCAAATATCAGAAAGGGTTCATCTCACTCAAGCACAGATAGGTTATGCTCCATTTCCAGTATATTATGATACTACAAGGGGGAAAATATTTGCACAAGTCGCTAGATCCTGAACTGGATAATTAACCATCCAACTGGAAGAATGAGTCTCCAAAGGCAACAAAACTAAGTTGGTTAAATCAGTAGACTATGAAGGGGGATTATCACTCCAATGGCAAGGGAGAACGAAATTTAAATTCTATATACCTAACTCCTTACCCACCACTGAATTCCACAACCACTCTTCTTCCCCATCTAGTGGAATGATCCCTAGGCTAACATAGGCATCAGAACATCCCCCATTCAAAACATTCAGCCATAAATACCTTTAAAATCCTTTATGTATATCAAATAAAAAGGCTCAAGTAGACTCAGGAACTCAAAAACATTAAGATACAGTTCTTGAACCACAAAAAACTGTAGTCATAGTGAATGAGTAGACACGGTAACATGCACACAATAAAAATAGCATTCCTCAGATGTTTGATCAAAAAGTTGGTCACACTATCGAATGCTAATTGGTTCAAAATAGAAACACCTGAAAGTTTCTGTAGCTAGAAGTTGGAAAGTAATAGTACATCTTGTTTAAAGAACAAACAAAGAGAATATCGAGAACAATTTGGAACAAAATTAATTCTTATGTGATAGATCATATCAAACAGAACTGCAAATGACATTTGGAAGGAAATTAAATAGAATTCTAGCGAGAAGCAAAAACTTACGACTATATCTCCTTCTGTCCAACATTGAACTTTGCAATGAAGAAACCGATTGTATCAAGTGTAGATGATGGATCAAACCTCTGAACAAGTTTTGCTTCATTTTCAGTCAACCATTCCCTGCATGACAAGTGGAAGAGAATAAGAGTTCTTACATGCTGCATAAAGGATATATATATATAATCAGGGTACTGAGGAATGGCTTTTGTCAAATATTGGGAGCAGCAAAGGTAGACAAGTGACTGCAGAAATGTCTCTGCCATGTGTACCAGTGCAACTCATGCGGGCTGACAGTCAAAAGCATTAAGTCTTGAATTCTCTTCAAATATGTGGTCTAGTGCCAAGAAAAATGAGTCTCAGCCCATTTGTATATGTATTATTGTACTGAAAATGAATTATTTAATATCTACTTTGGCTGCATTTGATGTTTAGTCAACTCTAGCTTAATTTTTTTCATCTGCAATATATTTTGTAATACAATAATACTCCAACTTATCTATTTTATAGCTGATGAAACCGAAAGTTCGCATACCTGCATTATTATTCATTTCTATATCCTGGAAAAGCAATGACTTTATGATTTATTCAAGACTAGATGCACCTTTATTACAAGAATCACTATTATCAGAATAAGAACGCCAACTAATATATTAACCTTTTAATTAACAATGAAATGTTCTCACCCCCTTGCCTCTAGCTCCCAAATGTTTTTTTTTGGTTAATTTATTTGCCGATTACATTTAATGTTAGCATTGTCCTGGCATGATATATATATATACCATAAGTGTGAATACTGTTGATGATATGCCCACATTCAATGAAACATTATAGCATGCTTTGTGAAATATGTCACATGCATAACACAAAATTATGCTGAAGTAGATGAAGCCTGTGTCCATATGCTATTATTTCATGATTATAATTTGAAGCCCCATAATTAATGGCTTTAATAAATCAACAATAATGTCATCTGAAACTAAGGGGCCGTTTGGATGGGGGAGTAGGAATTGGACGCGGGGGGGGAGGAATGGGAATGAGAATAGGGGGAAAGGGGAGGATAATGATAAAGTTGTTTGGTTGGATGAAATATGGGGAAGGGAGGATAATGATAAAGTTGTTTGGTTGGATGAAATGGGAGGTAGAAATGGAAAAAGTAAGAGAGAAATATAAAAGAATTACACTTATGCCTTTTAATATAAATATGATGACATTTTACAAAACTATAGTTTATATTTAATAATTAATAATTAACATGATTATTATTAAATATTTGTAATATATTAATTATTTATTTTAATTCATTTTTATTAAATTATTTTATCTAATTAATATAACTTAAGAAAATTTTACTATATTAATAAATATAACGTATAAATACATATAACTTAACCATTAATGTAACTATTAAATTATAACGTGTAAATAATTTTGTTATTAAATAAAATATAACTTACCAATTAATAAATTACATGTTTTAATATAACATGTAAATAATTTTGTTATTAAATTATTTCATCTAATTAATATAACTTAACATTTAATAAATAACACGTTTTATTTTTATTTAATATTTTTAATATCTTATTTATTTTTTTAATTATAATCAACCAATTATATAATTTAACAATTATTTGTTTATTAAATAAATAAATGTCGAACATGATTTATTAGTATTAAACATTTTTATATATGGAGGGTATAATGGTATTTTTACTACTAAGGAATGGGAAGCCTCTCAAAATTGGAAGGAATGACAAACACCCAAGTTAGTAATCCCAATCCCATAAAATTTTACTATTCACTCCTAAGCTGGTTACCAAACATGGGAGTGAGATTCCTGGGTGCTTGTGATTCCCACTCCCAAGGCATCAATCCAGGTTCCAAACGGCCCCTAAAGACAACTAGGCTAGCTATTTTTCTTTATAACTACATCTCTAATAATATGCATATGAGCCTGTTCGGATTCTAAGTGTCGGGAAAACAAAAACAACTTACTCCACAAATTTCCCATCAAACAGCTCACACCGACCGACAAGGCCTGGTCCTCCAATTCTGGGATTCTAGCATATTTTCAAAAGAAGAAAAGAATTAGATGCAAGAAACCATGAGTCACAACTTGGATCACAAAGCATTTGCTGCATCGCCATTACTAATCAAAACCTGGTATATATCATATAAGACTAACTAATATCTTGGTATGTGAAAATGGATGTGCAGCCAATATTACATAACTGTATGCTGAGAATAGTTTTAGTTCAAGATGCCTCCAAAGCATTTATTTAACAGCTAAATGCAATGCAATTTTTCCCTTCTGAAAATGAGCTTAAGCAGCCCCACCTGAGCAGCCAATGAGAGGAACTCATATTTATCCAAAGCATATCGAACCAAAGCCTCATTCTCTCCTGGATTTATAGTACATCTGAAATCATGAGCAACAGTTTTATCATCAGGGTCATACATCATGCATATACAATAGTAAAATGTAGGCACCAATTATGAGTGTGCTCCATAGAAAACTATATACAGTAAACCTAAACGGTTGATATTCTTCTAATTGACGAAAAACAGTATGCAGTATTCCATTACATTGGCAAATTTCTAAAATTAAAAAAAATTAAATAAAACCAAAGCAATAAGTACAAATTGGATTCAACTTTCTCAAACGAAAAATAATAGAATGGTCTATATTCGCACATACTGCAGAGACGTGTCCTAGAATTCTTTGACTGACATATGCATTACTACATTCTAATTTCTTACAACCATTTCCAAATGCAGGGAACCAGGAAGTTTACTGTTTATGATACCACCCTTGCAGACTAGTTACTACTCATTATGAAAATCTCCTCCTGCTCAACTAAGATGATTAGGATGATCGAACAAATAGATCTTGATGTCAAGTTTACAGAAGTTTATACACTGTAAAAAACACCAATTAGTCACTTTAGGCCAACAAAGCAAACATCATATATGCCAAAACAGCAATGACAACTAATGTTTGAACTAGAAATTATTTGGAAATAAAAGGACAAAATCTAAAATGTCAATAGAGAGAAACAATAAGTGACTGGAGTCGCAAGCAAAAAGCAGGCATACATGACTCAAAAATGTCATTCACAAAATGGTGATAAATTGAAATTCGAGCATACTGTGCGCATGCAACTTATTAGAAGAATCTTATAATCATTAGACAATGACTGACAAAAAGTGAAAAATGGCTCGCTGGGTCATGGGAATATCAAACACGCAATTAATAATTATAGAATACATGTAACCCAAAAAAAAAGGGAATTTAGAAGGAGAGGGAGGGAGGAAGAGAAAGAGAGTTGCAATCAAGTGGTTCACTAAAGTCTGCTTGAAGAACCAGCAGAAACCTTTTTGTTAAAAACTAGATACTACTATTGAAAATAAACCAACGTATCAATCGTTCAGATCTCATTAAGCATTATTTGAAACTATGGCTAAATTATAACATCCACTGGTTTAAAAATCAACAAAATATGTGCAAACAATGAGGATTCTGAGTAAAAAAGTTTTTTGAGGAAAAGAAACCACTGGATGCCAAACCTATTAGTCAAACACAGCCAACTCAAAACAGCAGGCCTTCTTAAGAGCATTGCAACTTGAAATAGGTAAACAGAAGAAATTGCACTACATACTCACGTAGAATACACTATGACACCCCCAGGGCGAACTAGTTGAACAGCACGGTCAAACATCCTTCTCTGATACTTAGCATCATGTACCAGAGACTCTAATGTCTCCTGAAATTACACAATAGCATGTGAACTTCAAAACATCCAAGCGAATATAATTTAGAAATCATTGTCCAGTAGAAGTTAATTCAAACAAAAAGCATGAATAATTTACCTTACAAATGCAAAATACAATTGATTACAGTTATCGTACTGCCATAAATAAAAGAATTGTTTTCCATTTTTTTTCACACAAAAAGCATGGACAATCTTGAAACATGGCATTACGAGAAGTAATCTTACTTTTCAAAAAATTAAATTTTTAAATGACATTTAATTTAAGCTCATCTAAATTTTGAAAAAAAAAATACGTTTAACAAAGATACCGTGATACATAAGCCACCATGGCAGAAATTAACTAAGTGTCATGTGACTTAAAAAGGGTGACAGAAGAACCAAATTGAACATTTCTTGCTCAGTTGGAGAACCAAAACAGAAATATATATATATATATATATTTGACTTAGGGGCCAAACGAACAATTAGATTCACCTGATAGACCAACGGAAGCTTTAAAATTTCACTGATTTAGATGACAAGTCAAGATATTTAGTGTAGAAAACATGCAAAGATCTAAATAACTCTTAACTATAACCAAGGTGGAATTTTAGGCATAAAAAAGTCAAAAAATCATACTTGGGACTTCACAGATTGTGTTTGATTCAGATTTTCAGTTTAGGGGTTGAAGATACAATAAACAATCCAATCAACATGAAAATAGAATCCTAAACTGGATAGCCAAGGAATTCAAGCAAGTATTAGAGAAAAACATTCAGTTGACTGGGAGAAAGCCAACAGTAACAGCACACAGAATTATAATGAGATGAAATTTTATTCATCAAAAGAAGCTCCTTACTCACATCAATCATGATGTTTATAAAGAGTTAATTATTCATAAAACAAACAGATCCATAAAATTCTCACGCATCTATATTTAAAGTAAAATAAACTTCTATTTAACTCAAACTCCTAAGTTGAACTCAAGATAAGACTCCAAATAAGACTAATTAAGCTATAGATAAGATACCACATATCTCCAATCAGACATTATATAGTAGATGAGCAAAGTTAGCTTGGTTCTCCCTCTGGTGTCTTCATCAACAAGCATACACTAAAATCTCATCCAGTACAAAATCATAAATTTCAAGAGAAGGGAATCTATGGAAAGGAAACAAGTCAATCATAAAGCTAATACAAAGATGATAAATCATAACATGGCAGATGCTTTTAAGTTTCTTCAACAGGAAGCTTCTTCCATAAATCATTACATGAATATCGTGTATAGGTCCAGGTAAATTCATTACATATAAAATAAAAGATAGATAAGTTGAAATATTTCATGGCCTTCATGAAGGGTTCAGAAAAAAGAATGCACTATTTTTCATTTATATGATTTGTTCCTGATTGAAGTTAATTTTATTTCAATTTATTAAAAAGAAGAAATCAAATTGTCTACTTTGAAATTATCAAGAAAATGTGTTGTCAAATTAAATTAGAAAATAATTCCAATGTTAAATGGTTCTCAATAGTGTTTGTAATCAACACACAAAAATGAAATAAGTTCAAGTTCATATTAAAACAAAATCTAAGTGATTGCCGATCATTGTGAATCAAATACTTTACTCTTTTTTTTTATTTGACTCTAACTCAGACCAGTTTGAGTTGTGCAAATTTCCAATTATTAACATTGGCAACCTTTCTAAGGCAAATCGATCATAATTCAAGTAATGACAATTTAATTTTATTTATATGATATGTTCCTGAGTAAATTTAATTTTATTTCATTTTTATTCAAAAAAGAAAATCAAATTGTCTACTTTGAAATTATCAGGAAAATGTGTTGCCAAATTAAATCAGAAAATAATTCCCAATGTTAAACAGTTCTCCAATAGTATTAGTAATCAAGACACACAAAAATGAAATAAGTTCAGGTTCGTATTAAAACAAAATCAAAGTGATTGCCGATCATTGTGAATCAAATACTTTATTCTTCTCCTTTTTTTTATTTGACTCTAACTCAGGACAGTTTAAATTGTGCAAATTTCAATTATTGACATTGGCAACCTTTCCAAGGCAAATCGATCATAATTCAACTAATGACAATCATAAGTAGAAACATCATATTTTTCAGTCATTAATAAACAGTCATTTACAGAGTAGTCAACCAATAATCACAAAAAATACAGAACCCAATTTCAATACTTCTGCAATACTGATGTTCCAATTCTTTCGACATTTTGAAAGTCACTACCTTAACCACATCTAGCTTATAATGGGAGCAAATAGTGAACCTTAATTTCAATAATAAGCCATAATTGAACCAACATTGGTTCTAACCTCAATTGCTTAAAGTAGATCCAAGACAACTAGGTTTCCTAACTTAATACACCCAAAGTTCCATTATAGCATCAATAAAGTTTCCACAAACAGCCTACCTGCATTATTAACGACTGCATCCCATGATACCCATCCAAATGTATGATCATAACTGCCAACATTCTATGGATGGAACCCAATAGATTATGAAACCTAAATATTGATCACTGTGATTTTCCAGAAATGATTAATAAAAGAATAATGTTATTGGGCATATAAGTCCCATATTTGTTTCCATGCATATTGATTGTCTTCAATGATTATTGCTTTTCCATAGATTATTTAATTGAGCATTCTTTCGTTCATGGATTTATGCCGAGAACACAAGCTTTTGTGCATAAATGAATGTTTTTTTTTCTTCTTTTGGTGTGGGCAAGTGTACAAAACAAAGCATGAACAATTTTTGACAGACAGGCAAATACAGGGAGGGAGATTTATGCTAGATTAGAATGTCATCCAACATGACTCCAATTGACTAAAATGCCCTTGGAAATCTGCTTCCCAACATTAATGGTAGAAACACCACTCCCTGGCATAAACCACCTACTGTGTCCCCTGGAACTCTAGGATTTTGTATCCCCAGAGACCTTAGCTTAATATTCCATATAACCTTACCTTCACCTAGTCATTCTATATGGCATAAGCCATCTATTAAATGAGCTGATTTTTCTTTTATTAATCTTAAGTTCTATAAGTTGATATTCGAATTTATTTGGTGCATAGCAATACTTGCGTGATTGACATAATGTTGTATTATCATTATTGTAACACATAATAAAATTAATTCTATAAATATAATTATAGGAAGCATATAAGTTAGTACCATAAAACAATCAATATCTTGCTTTCTGAAAAGTCAGTTTGGATAATGAAGGTATTAAAAGACAAGATTTACATACAACTGTAAATTCAATGCAAAAAAAAAAAATCAGAGGAAGTAGAGAAAGGTTATTATATCCTTCCAGAAACTGTTACCTCCCCAGCAAATAATCGAGGTCTTAAACCAAGAGCAGAACATGGGGCATCAAGGAGAACCCGATCAAAACTGTTCGGAAAATGCCCCTTTGAAGTCCTAACTCTACCACCCATGCGATGATTTCTACCTGGTCCATTTCTTTTGTGGACTGCTTTCATCCTGTCTTCAGCTTGATTAAGTTGTTTTGTGCTATCCGTTTTTCTGTCATTGCCTGAATCACTAGTTATGTCAGGTTCCAAACAAACTTACAAAACTTTAATGAGGATGATACTTTAATAGTTATCAATTATATTCTACCATCTAAGAATTATCCTCTCAAGGAATATTGCAAACATTTCATAGATGATTTAGATGTCTAAACTCTTAAAAGTAAGAAGAGGTCAAAACAAACCTTAAAATAAGAAATACTCCAAACAGGAGTATGTATTGATCAGGATGATGCATACTCGAAAATTTTAAATGGTTCCAAATATTTCATTTGAAATGTTTGTTTCTGTTAAAATTAGATGCCACAGGTAAAATAAGACAAAGTACATACATATCAAGTTTTCTCATTCTCTAGAGAACATCTCAGTAGAGGTCCATTAAATTGATGCCTAATGCAAGTGTGGCAACAGCCAAATTTCATGCAATTAAAATTTAAAGCTTTATACATCATGAAGTACACGTTACCAAGACAAAGCACTTAACAGAGCTCAAGACTTCACTTGTCGGAGCACCTCTAGAGTTCAATGTACAAACAGAAAGGAATAATATATCAGGATAAGTTTGGAAGATGCCCACTGCTGCTTACACTGAAAAGATTTCTAAGGATTGGATAGAATTCTTATATTTTTCTGCAGTAAATATAATCAGACCTGGTCATTGTTAATTATTGCTCCACCCTCAAGTGCTTCTAATATACCTCTACAGAAATGGTCATAAACCTATATCAACGAAAATGCTGATTGTGCACACCAAGATGGACACAACTTTTAATGAACAGAGAAGCAAATAAAAAGAACATCTATTCTTTTACTAGTTTGCATCAATTTAGCACCTTTCCTGCATTTTGTTATATCATTATTTGTCATATCTCCATTTGGAAATCCAATTGTTCCAGTCACTACAGGATTTAGAACATCCAGGTCCAAAATTTCAGCTCTGCCATCCGGAATTTCCTTCACTTCGCAAACAGATTTCAGAGCATCAAGCTTGTATGCATTTATACAAGTCAAGCCCATCTCTGTGGCCAACTTCATGACATCCATTACCTGCAATAGAAAAAAGCAATTTCAGAACAAAAACTAAATTCACAGCTCATAGAAAGTATTGTTGCAGACTACTTTCTCATCCTCCCCCCAGGCATTCTTTGATACACCTAGCAAGACCTGCAAATAAATTGCAGACTCATTCCAAAAATACAACCACACCAGTAAAGTATCCAATGTTCTTTGATACACCAGGAAAGAAGACTGCAAGTTCTACACTTGCATATCTCCCATTGCTCCACAGTGAAAGTTCATGATTCTTAAGCAACAAAAAGTGTGAAAATATATAAGAATTTGAACTGTATCATGGTACAATTCTCATAATCATGAGTAGGTAACAGACAAAACCACTGCGTTCTTGCACTTCACACAAACTGAACATAAAGTAAACAGCTTCCAAGACCTGACCTTTCTCAGAGATAGGCTGGCTACTAATGATATCACAAGAAGAAAAAAACTAAAAACTCTTAGTAGAAATAGTTGGGTAAATGGTTGACATCAAGAACAAGGGAAAAAATCATCTCTCTAGATTTATTGCTTTTAATCCATGCTATCAGCGTCATGGAATCTTTTTAAGATGACTTCTGCTAACAGCAACTACAGTTCATATAAAAGGATTAGCCTAATAGCCTTGTGAGAGCTCTAATTGAACTTGTAGATAAATTTACAAAAGCTTAGCTTGCCCATGTAGGTTGGGTGTAAGTTTAAAACTCGGTTTCTTATATGTACAGTCTTGCACGCATTAATGACTTATTAAGTTTCTTATATCAGATGTGAGTTAGAGATGATCGCCATTACATTTTCTCATTTTTGCACAATATAACAGGTTAGAATATGGAAGGGATTGTTAAAAGTATCCTTGTATTTGAATTATTTATATTTTTATTAATATAAAAGATCAGTAATTTTTCATTTTGTTTGAAGTTTGGTTATGTAAAAGGGCCATTATCATGGTCCTTACTATGGATGTAAATCTATAGTATACATATTGCATACAGAATCACCAAGTTGCTAAATTGAGGGAGATGTGGCCACTATAATAATAGAAGAGCATAAAGTTCCAGATTAGATAATTCACATATTATACATCTAGTATTAGAAGAATGGAGAATACAGAATACTGGCTTGTTATAATTAATGCAAATACATAGATGAGCATCAAGAAGCTTGAACAATGAATGAAGGAGAAACAAAGGGAACATTGTTGGCTCATACAATAATTATTAGACAAATAATTGTCAAGTTAGGACAAAATACTGATAGAAAATAGATGTAACCTTGATCAAACCTTATTGTGAGATCTATCACAGGCAACAACTTCTCCTTTGTCCTGCATAAGGATGGCAATTGCAGTAGTTTTCCCTCCAGGAGCAGCGCACATGTCAAGTATTCTTTCACCTTCTTGGGGTTCTAAGACATTATGATGTTAAACACGAATAGATATGTCACTCCAAAAAAATATTCCAACATAAGAAACCGAAAGAACAGAAATCTGAAAAAGAAGAAAAACTAAGGGCGCAACAATAATTGGATTGATAGCAAACAAATAGGTATGCAAAACTGAAACCCAATATTTGGCAAAAGGATTGATGGCGGTTGTTATAATGTTTGGTTACCAATTCAGAAATACTTCTATTTATGTCAGCATTTCAATATCGCTTTCAGATCCTATGTTCTGTTAGACAACACACATTTTTATTTTCACACATATCTAATCTCAGGTTATTACCAGAATTACCAAAACAAGAATTGTAATCACATGCACTAAAAATATGATTTCTACCATATTCATAATGAGGGAACTTCATATCTACATGTACCACAAATCTGGAATCTGTAATGTTTGGGAAACATAACAATGTGAACTATTTAAATGAAAATTTTATTTCATTCAATTGAAAGGGACTTCTTTATTTCATTTATAAAACTAGTTAAAATAATAAAATAATAAAAATCACATATCAAACACATTTACGTGCTCACAGGTGAAATTAACCGAACAGAACTCCCACAACCAAGCAGGAACAAGACCACATAATTGATATTTGTAAAAAAAGAACACGAAACAGAAATATTTCATGGATAAAAGAACACAAATATATGGAATACAGAGAACCCTACCCAGAACATGAGCAGTAACAATGCTGGGCAAGTTTTGGAGGAATATCTCTCCTTCAAGAACATCTAGGAGAAAAAGAGGAAGACAATAAGTACACATGCCCAGAAAAGGCAAGAAGTTATTCTCTCGATAATAGCGGTGTCGCAATTCTAACAAGTGTATGAACCACGTAAGCAGAAAAACTTGCAACAGCTACATAAGAAAGTAAAGTAAATAACCATATGAGAGCTATTAGTTCCAATGAGACAGAACGATGGATGATATTTCCAACACACTTGAACATTAAAGGAATCAAATAGAAAATAGGTTTCCTTTAATGGCTTTGTGATGAATTATTTTTAACAGCCATCAGCAACAAATCAAAGAAATAAGGTTTTTTTTTCTTTTTTTTCTTTTGGCCTATATTTAACTGAAATCTTCAAGTTTTCAGAAAGCTATATTGACTTCTTCGTAATTGCACATAACTCATGAATGCTCTGCCCAGAATTGAAAGAAAGGCAATATTCCCAAAATAGTCAACACATGGTTAGCCATGGGTTTGGGTTACTGATTGCCCTCTAATTGATGTCAAGGAGTTTCTTTGTAATAATGCCAGCAAAATTTTCAAGGGGTTACGTGCAATTAACAAAAAACTTTAGTAGGTTTTCTGCACAACATGAAAACTTCAGGAAGGTATATGCAGAGTACCCAAAAGGAAAAGATTTTTTAAATTGTAATATGAATAATGTGGACATCTATATTTTCAAATAGTTCTGAATTTTGCCTTTTTCAGGAACATATTAGGTGTTTTCTTTCCATGTAAATCATGAAACATAATCTCCAGTATTATTTAGGATAATAGTTTAGTTTTAATCAAGAATTAGGTTTTAGATTGAAAGAATTATGAAAGAAGAAAAATACTGTCAAAATGTTCTGATAGGATGACATAAGGGATTTTACTAAGATTCCTGTCTGTTTTATAATTTTACATTACACTATTCAAAGGTCATCATCCTCATTCCTGGTCAAAAAACATTTCTATAGTTTACAGGAAATTCTAACAACAAACTACAAAAATAGTTCTACCAACGAGTCTTAAGATTTTTGACAGAGTTCTCATGTAACTCAGCCATGAATTAGACGTTATGATATGACAGTTGGCACCAGCAACCATTAATCAAAGTACACTTTCAATAATAAAGCACTTTAGCATTGACATGTAATAAGTATTCTTGCCATATATCTGCTGCCGTAAGACTTGAATATTAAGTACGAGGACTTTGGAGATTTAACCATTCCTGGCCCCCATTGGAATCATCCTTAAGACAACTAAGTACAACAATAATGTACCTTAATGTATAGGAACTGCTGGTCAAATTGGTTGAATCTATATTGCAATATTAAGTGTCAAGCAGTAGGCATATCAAGATACTAGATAATACTTTGCTCACTTGGCATAGCATAGTGACAAGGTCTGAAAAGCTGAATGAGAATCAAGCTACCATAATTAGGGTAAACCTAGAATCAAGTCAACCAGTAAGAAAATTCTGAATGGATAGTAAATTTAAAAACATATAGTTGTCTTCAAAGCAAATTATAGGCAGTGAAAAAACTTAATAATGCAACAATAACCTTCATACAAAATATATTTAGACTTTTATGTGCAATGCACTAAAGATTCGTGTCGTTTTGAAGCATCTAACTTCTATGACGTCCACTGTCATAATAACAATCCAGCCCTTCAGGCTACCTACTGATCAACAATGATTAAAGGATATGATGATGTAATGCATTCTTTGGGTAAGTAATTTGAAAAGAATCAAGAGCAATCATAATTTGCATTGACAAGAAGCTAGAACCACCACCAGCTTAGATCTGGAGATGATGAAAGCAAGAACACAGAAAGGCATCAGATTCAAAATCCCACAAGCTTCAAAAACAAGACAAATTAAGTGTTGAAATATAATTATTTCTCTAGTAATGGTGTTTAGACTGTAACCATTAACTTGGGCGCTCAAATAACAAGCTGTAGTTTTAATAGTTATTTCAGGTCTAATCACCACGCCTTGAAGGCATAAAAAGGTCAAATGAAGTAAACAAATTCCAAAATCCCACAAAAGAACGAAGACCATGGACAAAGGGTTAATCTACATAACCTGTCTATCATAGTGAAGAATCAATGGATACAGCTTTGGAGCCTCATTTGGAAGTAATTTGCTCACCATTCCTTCAGGGCAATGTGAAACAGGCTTCCATATCAGATAATCAAATTCATAAACTATATTGAAGTATTAAATGTCTAACATAACATGTTTGAGAAGAATTATCAAAATAAATCATTGTTATTATTAGAAGTATAAACTATGTTTCTTCTGTGAAAAAGACCTGTTAAATGTAAAATGAATAACAACATAAAGTTAAAAAGTTGAAATGATTTGCAGATTATAGCATTTTAAAGCCCTATAAATACAAAATATATACGTAGGACATTTAAACAATTTGCCATTTGAGAAACACATAATAGCATCTGACAAAGCAACACAAACCAATTAAGTGCTACTTTAAATATAAGTGAGACTATCTTAAGTGGATGTAAAGCAAGGAGCACATTAGTTGCTCCACGGTGACTGACCATCATAAGATGGGTTCAAAAGGAGCATGAGACCATGACATGTAAAATAAATTGAACGTATATATACAAATAACAAATCAGATTATACACAACAAACTTACCATAAATAAAGGTTCTCAAATAAAATTCTTTCAGTAGCCAGCTAAAACATATCCATGAGGCCACCATACAAAAATGAAGAAGATATCATGATATAAAAAATAAATATATACAGATATCAAATCAGCATATTAACCGCAAATCTGCTTAAATATATATTCTCAAATAAAAGCTACTTTCAGCAGGCAGCTAAAAATATCCATGAGGCTACAATCTAACAATTAAGAAGAAAAGTGTAAAATTATGAATTCAATATACCATGAAAGGATGGAAGTCTATATACTCTGTGGGACATTTCCACTGCAATTCCTTCTGAAGCACGAAAGATACCGGCCCTTGACATCAATGCAGTCCCTTGTCCAATGTAGAGCCCTTTTCGTTCATAATAATGAGGATCTGCCAATATTATCAATATTAGAAGATTCAGAAAATGTTCCAGATATTTTATACCATGTGCCAAATTTGCTCTGTACAACTGTAAAAGCATCTAAATTTGCAAGAGAGATAAATAACGACGGGCAAACAAATTACTACTTATATCTATAAAATATTGACAGCATGGTAATTAGGAAGGCAAGATGAGATGGAAACAGCCTTCCTCGAACCAGATAACGATCATTCTAGCCTTTCTCAAACTGCATGGTGGAGATCGATTCCTGCCAGGCTACTCGTCTACTAATATACTAGTGCTTTCATATATTTAATTACAAATATCAATCTTGTTGCAAATATAGTTCTTTATAGGCCAAACAAATTCTACAACCATTGATGATAAAACTCTTTCATCCAGAAGCTATTTTACTTTTAATGATCTATATTCATGCAATATTGCTAACATCAAATAAACAGGGGCGATTTTTTATAAAAAAAATATTATGTGAGTAATTACCTTTTAGTTGTAATTAAATTTAGCAATGTATCTTATGCAAAAAAAGATATCATTTTCAAAAAACAATTGCCAAGTTAACAAAGATGGTAAGGGGCCTACTGCTCAATCAAGTTAATCAGATGATAAGCAATTGATGATACTTCATTATTGACTTCAAGCTACCAAACCCAATGACAACTTAATTAGGCAATGGTTCACAAGAAATATACCTCAACTACTCACATTAAGCAAGATCTTCCTTAAAAATAATTGATCGACCAAAGTGAACAGATAGGGAATAAAAAAATCAAGAGCATAATCCTTGGTTGCCATATATGTATATGTGTGTACATATATATGTATATCCCATGTCCACATATCCAGTTTTCATTAGATTCATGTGTCAGACACGCTATGATACTTCGATACCGAACACCCTTATACATGTCCTAGTAACAACAACAACAACAACAGCAACAACAAGAAGAAGAAGAAGAGAAGAAGTATCCCATGTCCACATATCCAGTTTTCGTTAGATTCATGTGTCAGACACTATGATACTTCGATACTCAACACCCTTATGCATGTCCTAGTAACAACAACAACAACAACAATAAGAAAAACTTACTGGTCCCAACAATTTGGGGTTCGCTACATGAATCCTGCCCTTGCACATTAATCAATCAAGGGCCAAATGACTAGATAAACCAAGTTTTGTCATATTATTACGTAAAATTTCTGCAAAACACACTTTAGGTTTTCCTTTCCTTCTTCTACGACCTCCCACTTAAAGAGCTTCCACATTTTTTTATGGGTGCATTTACGGGTTATCTAAGGGCCAGCCCATAACACCTTAATCAATTCTCTCTTAACTAGTTGGTGAAAGGTGCCACTCGGCATGCCCATACAATCCATTTTAAAATAAATTTATTCTTTAATCGGTCATTCCTATTAATGCCATGAATCCATCTCAGCCACATCTCATTTATATGCAAAAAGAACGCCTTGTTATTATTAATCAATTCTTTCTTGACTTGTCGGTGATAGGTGCCACCGGTATGCCCATACAATCTATTTCGAATAAATTTATTCTTTAATCGGTCATTCCTATTAACGCTTAACATCCTTCTCCGCCACGTCTTATTTATTTTCAAAAAAGAACGTTATCGTTGAAAAAACACATTCTGCATATGAAATAATTGCTAATATCCAAAAGTCAATAACGATTGGTCAAACATCAAATCAATTACTTTCTGCAAGCACGTTGTAAAGTCGAATATGATTAGTCATTTGGAAATTGATTGACTCATGAGACCTAAAAGGGGAATGCATAAAAGAATTTAGTAGCACGATGTATGGCTTTAAAAAAAATGTTTACAGAGACCTTAAACATGTAAAGAAGTTAAGGAAAAAAACAGCGGAAGCGGTAGAATTTCGACGAAAAAGCTTAAGAAAGTAACTATAATATATTTAGCCTCAATAGCCACACCCATGCTGTTCCAACTATCTACATCAAAGCACAACCAAGAAAATAGGGCTATCAATCCATAACATACGAAGTAAAATGGAAAGTATTTTACAATCTTTTAGAAATTACTTAACAAGCCACAACACATTTTACAAAGGGAGAAAGCACAGCGTTCAAGAATCATTAGACAATAACAAAGGAGAAACATAGGTTCCGTACTTCTACTGGCATTTCATCCTTTGGCCATCTTCTATATTCAAGAGCAAAATTTTTCAGTAAGAATCTCATGATCCAAATTTCAATTTGGATTGAACTTACATCATGCCCAATATTAATTTTGATAACATTAATTATTTCAAACCTATGTAGCCATTATAAACACAATTCATCCATCAGAGACATTAAACATTGTTCTACAACCTCCACAAGATTCATAAGGTGGCTTAGCAATGCCTAGACAGATACCTAACTGCCTAGGAGGACTGCCTATGATCTAAACATAGGTAATTTTAAAAACTAAGAAACATGAAACATAATACACATGAGTTACAAACAATATTGAAAATAATTCATTGAAATTATGAAATGAAGTCAAGCACAACAAAGTAGCATTTTATGAAACTAAAACATAGTAATTATTAGTTGAAGAATGCATGATTAGTGCTTTCATTTGAACTTGAGACTACAACTTCGGTTAACAGGTCACGTGTTACTTTTGTTATAGGATTTGCATTATGGTTTTCCGAGTTTGTAACACTTGCATATAATCCCAAGGCTCCAACCAAACACCCAAATTTACTCCACCAAACTTTTTCAACAAGATTTTACAATTAAATAGATTTAATAGTTAATTTTCAAGAATATTAACATCAATAAACAAATATCATTAATTAGAAGTAAACTTTTAATTTTGAAATATTTATTTTGACTAGTAGTAATTAAGCAAAAAATTCATCCCTCTATATAAAGATTTTCCCTACAAAACAATTTTAAATTCCCAAAGTTTCCTTTATCTTAACCCCTAATTAACCACATCCTCCGATGGATTTTGTCACACACTCGGACTTCCTACCAATGTCGTGTGCGGCACTTGATCGTTCCCCTTCGACCAAGTCAGCCTACTCCTTCCCTTGCCTCGGTTTTCCTACCAAATAGCCAAGAGACTTATGGAAACAAGAGGCTTATGGAGAATTCGTACCTTAGGGGACTTGGAGCTTTCACAAAACTCGTATTTTATTGAATGCTTGAAGGCTTGTACAAGAGCTTATGACACTTCTTGCTTCTTACCCCAAAAGCCCTCCCTTGGGGGGCATTTATAGCCCTCCACCTCCTCAATGGACGGTGGGGATCAATTTGATCCGACGGCCAACATTAGCCTTTTAGAAAACTCTACTACTTTCTTACAAAATATCTAAGGTTCCCCCATTTTCCGTATTATTCTACTCAACTCCGGAATAATGGGGAGAATTCTAGAAGCTACAAGATACAAAGGGTTATCATGACACACTTAGAAAAATATCTAAGTATGGGCGGTAACCCTTCATGATGTGATCCGCCCGACGTGTTCCGGTCCGCTCCAAGCCGCGCGTGACAATTTGCATTAGATTAGATGGAGCTAAATTGTGGTGAAGAAGGAAAATTAAGATATTAAACTAATTGACAGCATCGAACACAAGGCAAGCAAATTAAGCACAGCTTATGCAGGCAATCACTGTCTCAGTGATCAATCAGCTAGCATCTAAGACATCGCATGCTCTAAACCACCTAAGAACCTAGGCACCTACTGGTAGCAACGTCAAAGCTCAATATTTCTTCAAATATATATACTCTTTTTCTCCAAGCAAAAAGTCAGTTATTGATTATCATATAACTTCTATGAATACCAATGTATTTTGAACTCCCTAAAGAATGCTTTTTGAGCAGCTTGGAACTGGCGATTCAAGTGCAACATTCTTAGCAATGTGTCCAGAACTGAATAATTAGGCAACCAAAATTTATGCTAATTCACTTAAACAAAAAACAAATCAAGAATCAATGAATTACAGCTAAATTAAGGATAACAACTAGTTACCTGAGAAGTTGGTATCAAGGAAATCCTATAGGGCGTATTTTATAACCAAAGTGACAGATTCCTTTTAGTATGTCTCACATATCAATGAATCACCTATATTTATAAATCAAATGTCACAATAGCTGAAGATCAAAAGAAAGACATTAGGTTCAATAATGAAGAGAACTGATAGAAACTCACTTATCAAGATATACTATTTAACCTGAAGGATTTTTTACAGAAAAATTAAAATATTATATATTACAGTATCTCAACAATAAACTCAATTTAAAAGAGATTATAATAATTCAATTGAACTTTTTCGAGATTGTCTTCTTGGATAGAATATAAAATGATTGATTTATTGAATTCTTAAATAGTTATAAAAGAAAGCGGGAAAAAAAACCAACTATGAGTTTTGCTTTCTTGCCTGACTCTGATCCATGTAGAACAGTTCCACGAGTTATCCCAACACCCCATAACCCATCAGATCCACGTTGCTCTACACCAACTGATACAGCCACTAAATCACCTTTTTCAACATGAGCACTGCAAGCCAATACTCCTGGGACATATATCTACAGACCAGTCATGACAACATGAATCGAAGATCTATTCTACAACCATCACTCATGAAAATTTTAGCTATGTAAGAAAAATTAATTTCCATTACAATCCAAAACATGAGTTTGGTGAATTTGAGAGCAAGCAAGAGAAAGTGAAGTACAAGGACTGCAAATCAGAAAAGCATTAGAGTTGCTTGGTAAAGAAACAGAAATATATGGATTAACAAACAATGTAATGTCTAGTAGCATGGAATGGAATGCCCATTGGCTCTATTCCATCATCTGCTTCTCACTCATGGGTTTGACTGCACATTAACAAGTTCAAATGAGTGTACAAAAAAATTACAATACACATTAACATTAGCAATAGAAACCCATAAAAAGATGTTTATTCTTTGTGTGTGCCTTAAACAAGCTTAACAGTATATATACCTACCTAAATTTTGTGGTCCAAATGTACCAATAAAGAACTCATGTATTAGACAAACGCGCCAATAAACAAATGCATTTGACACATGAGGTACTTTAAAATAACTTAATTGCATATATAGTTCTCCAAAATGTGAAATTAAATATAACCCAACAAAACACATACATAATATTGTCGAACATCTGAAGAAGTTGATAGTGTGATAGGTATAATTCTAAACATCAATATAGTTACTTATGCTATTGTAAACAAGTGGGTATTTTTAATATTCCCTCTACAACAGCTCTATGTCATAAAATCCCCTTCAAAATTTCTAACTACATGAAAAAGTTAATCTAAACATCAGAACAACATGCAAGAATTATATCAATTAAATGTTCTCTTTAAGAGGGACTTATCAAACTATAGAAAGCATGAGAGAAACATAGTCTCTATATGTACCTGAGCCCCTCGAAGAACAGCTTCAGCACATTTTCTACTAACAATTACTTCCTTCATAGGTCTCCCAGATTGGCCATCATACTGAAGCAAGTGGGGTCCTGAACCTCGAACAAAAACAACATTATCTAAACCTGGGTATGGACATTTATCGACTGATGCAATGTTGTCCCCTGAAACTTGCATGTTGCCATGATCTAATGATGGATCAAGGGGAGTTGATGTTTCATTAAAGATTTGTCCCCCTATAGTATGATCAAAATCGGATGGAAAAATCTGTTCCCTGGCATCGATGTCAGCACCACCTGTGATCTTGTCATCTAACATGGATAGTAACTTCTTGATAACACTATCACATGAAGTCTTGAGAGTATTCACACGAATGCAAGAATAGGAAGATGGGTGCCTGCCCGATTAAACCAGTTGAAAGCATTAGAAAACAAACGTAAGTAAAAAGATAGAGAGCTCCAGTAACACAAAAAAAAAAAAAAGAAACAAGAGTCAACCTAGTCCTCCAAACAAGGAAGGATTACAGCAAGCAAAAACATTTACAACTCAATTTACGTCTAGAACTGACAAATCAAACCAGAATACTCTTCATTCCATGACACTAAAATTAATTTTTTAATCGTACATCTGAAATTATTCTTGTGAATTTCTTTGAACTTCAAAAAGAAAAAATTGAAACTTGGCACAGGTCACTCATGCACCAACAAAACATATGCCAGAAAACAACGAACAGAAAGGCTAAAGAGAGGGTTAAAGAGGACGAATACGTTAGGGATTTGGAGATTCTAGCGAAGTGATCAGCGCCGTAGGCCTTGATGAAGTAGTCCTCGACCTCAGCGTTCCAGACGAGTGTTGGGTTGAAGCAATACCTCTCCGAAGATGAAGAAGAAGAAGAAGAAGAAGAAGAAGAAGAAGCAGCAGCAGCAGCAGAAGAGGAATCCATCTGATCGTAGGAGAAGAAATCGACTGTGAGAAGAAGTAGAAGAAAAGGGATACGAATGAACGAGAGTCGACACCTTTGCAGCGGTGCTGGAATGGCGGCGTCGAAGAGCAGTGCGAAGGAAACAGCCACTCGCTCTTCTCATTCCTTAACCCCATGTTTGGTTCAAAGGGGAGTTAGGGGATAGGAGTGAGGGGGAGTGAGCGGCCGTTTGTTACAACCCATTCCAGTGTGTTTGTTTCACTGATTTGAACCGGAAGTGATGATGTGACCATTTCTGAATTCGGCCACTCCAGTGTCTGACTTCAGCTGGAAAAAGTTCCGAAGTCACCACTTCAGCCTCCCACTTCATCCCACTTTATAATATTTTTCAATAATAAATAAAATAATTATTAACATGGTAATAAAATAATTAAATAACTACTCTCACTAATTAATAATTAAGCATAATATATTAACCGATTTAATTTAATTTAATAACATGGTATTAAATTAATTATGTGATGCGCAAAGTTTTAATTTAATAAATAAATTATTTATTACCATCGTAACAAAGTAATTAAATCATTTAATTAAATCATATGATTTAATTAAATAAATGTAAAAAGCATGAAAAGACAACTTTATCCCCTCACCGAAATGGTGATCATATCCCCACTTCAACCATCCAAACACAGGAAGTGGTCTCCGAAGTCTAGTTTTCAGCTTGAACCAAACACACTGAAGTGGATAGTTCCAGCTGAACTGTTCACTTCCAAACTTCCACCACTTCGACAATTCACTTCCGAACCAAACGGCTTAGGAGGGGAGGAGGATGGAGGGTTTGTGAAAATATTATGTTTGGTTCATTGGAGGGGTGAGGAGGGGTGATCTAAATTTTTTATTTGGTTAGATGGAGGAGTGAGAGGGAATATAATATATATTGACCAATTTGCCCTTTTTAGAAATATTTTTCATAATTAAATTTAAATAAGAAATATCTTCTACTTCAAAAAATTAAGTTGCAAATTGACGTGATTAGTATAATATTATTCTAAGCTACCGGTACAAGTTAATCTATATATATGTAATATGACCTAGAAGCCTAGCTGAACAAACAATCTCCAAGTTAGGGTTATAAAAAGGATATTCATGTAATATATTTGGTATATAAGGGCATTATGGGAAAAAATAAAATAAAATAACCCACTCCTCCAAAAGACCCCGATTTGGAGGAGTGGGGTGTGGGGGTTTTGGGGGGGGTGCATCACCCCTCCAAACTCCTCCCCCTCCTCAAGATCCTCCAACCAAACAAGCTTCAATCCTCCAAACTCTCTCTTACCCCTCTAAACTCCCCCAACCAAACAAGGGGAGGTAGAGTAAAGTAAGGGTTTTCAAGAACCCATGTTTGGATGGGGGGTTTTAAGGGGAGGTAAGGGTTGGGAGAGGTTAGTGGAGGTTTTAAAACCTCCACTTTTTGGTGTTTTCTCAACCCTCCAAATTGGAGGGTTGGGGAGGTTTTGAATTGGTTTTTTTTATGTTGACCAAAATACCCTTATACATTTCACCTAATTCCACACCTTATTAAAATATTATTAATAATATTATTAATATTATGAATAATAATAATATTATTATTATTATAATTATTAATTGTTTAATTATATCATTAATTATTGAGACATCATTCTCTTCCTCACTTAGTCTAATTATAATTTTAAAAAATAATTAAAATTGTAATAATAATAATAATAAAATAATGATAAAAAAATTGAGAAATATTAATTAATTATTAATGATAATGTTTAAACTCTTACTCGTTTAATTATAATTAATAATAATAAAAATGATAAAGAAATATAGAATTTTATAAATTAAGAAATAATACTTAATCTATTAATGATATTGTTTAATTAATTTTATTATTGAAAATGAAATTCTATAACATTGTTTTTCCTTATTTATTAACCACAAGGGTAATTTAGTAATATACTATGTAACCTTACCTCCACTAACCTCCCAACCAAGCATGATAAGGTTTCAAAACCTCCAATTACATTACCTTCTATCCAAGCAAAGTATGGTTCAAAACATTTCTCTACCTTCTTTTATCTTACCTTACTTTATGAAACCTCCAAAAACCCCCATCCAAGCAAAACCTAAGGAACAGAGAGCGTGCTCGTGTTTTCACTATTCACGTTTTTGTTTGGTTTCCGATTTTTGGGCTTGTGGTGCACTGACGTGGCCCAGTACCCCATCACAGCTACCATCCGGTTAAAATAAATAAATAACGAACCAAGTTAATACCTAGAAGGTTATCCTTTTGTTTAGGTTCATTGCTTAATTTATATCTTCTTAGAAATACTATTGTCATTGAATTGTTTAGCGTTCTTAGCAAAAGTACCAACTCTCCCGGGAAAAGAAAAACCAAAATTATTATTTTATAAATAAAATATATTGTGCATAAATGATTAACTTAGAAATTTAAATTTAAACATTTATTCTTCAATTAGATATGGAAATGGAAAAATAAAAATTAGAAATTCAAGAACATGTCATTGATAGTGATGCTTTGGATTCTCTTGAAACTAATATTCAAACGATAACATATGAAAGAAGAAAAACAAAAAGATACGCCTGAAATTAATTTTAAGATGTCAAGTGATTATTTTAAAATAAATAAAATTTTTAAAAGTGTTTTTTTAATAATAATGTGGATAAACCACCTTACACACATATAACTTTTATAATTGCACATTAATTGTGCATTAGGAGGAAGTCATACTCTTGACCTCTGCACAAAAAATCAAGCTTTTAATCTTTCAGGTATCACGATGATGAGTGTTTTTTCACTATGAAACTAACTATTAATATTTATTTTGAAAAGAAAAAAAAATGCTCACTCATTGACAAAAAACCGCATTAAAAGCATTAGAAGATTTTTAAATTAAAAAATTAATTACAAATGATTTCTTCAATTGAAGATTACATTTCATTGATCCAAGATTTCAATACTTTGTACGTTGTGAAATTCTTAAAAAAATGACACGGGGAAAAAGATATTAAAAAATACAGTATCCTCTAATCAACAGATATGTGCCGTGATGGATATTCACATATGTAAATATTGAGTTTGCAATTATCAATCAGAGGAAATTAGACCTCCAAAGACCGCAAAGTTCACCAACGCATCTAACAAAAAAAAAATGATCTCTAATGGGGCAAGGGCATGCTCTAAGTATTGAACAAAAAACATCTAAATCATGGATTTAGTGAGAAGTAAAACCTGGTAAATCAAACCATATTTCCCAAAAATTCAAAACAAAAAACAGATAATGATATCATGATACGCCTCTTGCGTATCCGCAAATACACGGGTCGTATAAGTAGTATAATATACCCAAGAGTCGAGTAGTCGATTCCACAAGGACTGGTGTATCTCCTAATACTATCTTACTATTTAATATCTAACCAAATGGAACTAGGGTGAAATGACTCTAACTTGGAAAGGCGATGAGTTAAGGAAAGAAGAATCACACGAGAGGGAAATTGGGGATTGCTCAATGGAGAAGATGGGGCCCCGGGTTAATCCTTTGGTGCTATCTAACTCAGATTCTTTCAGAATTTATCTGGAGTGTCTCTCACGAACCCTGAATTCTAGAATCTTGTTGTGCTATGTGGAAGATACATGTAGTGTCATTGGAACCCTAAGTTGATTTCTAACTTCTCGCATCAATCAAAGAGATATGCGGGCTAAGCAAAAATCAAGAACTCAAGGCATTCAAAACACTCAACCACCATCAATGAAGCCAACAACCAAAGATCTAATAAAGGGGAATAAAGACATCCATAAATGCTGAAATAAAAGAATCCAAGTTCGAAACAACACTCAAGTTCTTACCCCGGGGCGCCCAAGGAGGATTTAGCCCCTCATAGATTCAAACAACAAGAAAGTAACCAAAGAAACAAATACAAAAGAGATCAATGACTCCCTATTTGCTTGCATCCTTGTTGACGTCTGAGGTTCTGGTGTCGGTAGGTTTTCTCCCTCTGATTGGCCTACGATTCGTGCTTGATTCCCTCTTCAATGACGATGAGACTGTACACTCTTCTCTCCTCTTCGCTTCCTCCTGTTTTTCCAGTCTCAAAGTCCCTTAAACCCTAGCTTTCGATGGTCTTTAAGCTTCTCTCGATGTGAGCATGGCCGTGCTTAGGCCGACTGCACGGGATAGAACACAGGTGTGTTGAGCCCGTGTTGACAGTTGCACGACCGTGCTTAGGGACCAGAAGGTGTGCTGACTTTGCTCAAATTCTCCTATGAATTTCACACCTTGGGAACACGGGTGTGTTGAGGCCGTGCTTGGCTTGATGAGGTTTCTTCTAAGTCCCTTAGCTATCAAAATCTCCCGAAATTGTTTGTTATTGCGTAAGGACTTCGATATCTGGACAAACAACTGGAAGTACCTCACATAGCATTGAAATGGGAGAAATAATATCAACATACTCATGAACACCGGGTATAAAATGGGAAATATATCAATACGAAATGCACTCATCATACCACCTACATTATACCCAAGATACAATCACAATTAGGGGTGTCAAACGTGTCGGGTTGGGTTAAACAGTTACGGGTTAAACGGGTGACAGGTGAAAAATATGTAAACCCATACACGACAAGTTTAATAAACGGGTAAAAAAATCAGAATATGAACACGGACCTTTTATTAAACGGGTAACAAGACATGACTCGTTTAACACGTCTAATATTTTTAAACAAGTTGGGTTGGGTTGGGGCGGGTCGGATCAACACGTTAAACTGTTTAACCCATTTGATTGTTTACCACCCATTTGACCCATTTAACACGATAAGTCACATAATTAACCATTTATCTATTTATTTAAAAATATTATATAATTTTATAAAACTAACAAAGAAACACAAATAAGTGTGATATTTAAAGATATCATCCACACACCATATTATAAAGTACAAACTTCAATCCAAAATATCTAAATTCCACCAACAAACAACCATATTACAAATCATAAATACAATCTGAAATAACAATCATATTACAAACCACAATCTCAAACAACCACAAATTCCATAATTCACAAAATCCAGTGGAAGATATCAAATCTCCACCTCCATGACAACGAGTAGATTCAACAATCAAATTCTCATGGCCTACAAATTAAAATGAAATATTATATAACATTAATAATTAAATAGACTCATAACTAAATAAGTATAAAAAACTTGGCATTACCTCTCTTTAGTCATGATCAATTATAGAATTAGAAGTTAGAACATTGAGCAGATATAGTTTTATTAGACTTTATATTTTGATCGAAAGCATCTTCCTCTATTTTACCTTCCGAATCATCACTAGAGTCATCTACAACTAAGCACAGCAAAACATAAATGAATCAATGATCACATGAATTAGTATAATGAGAAAAATAATACTAGTAAAATGGAATCAAACTTACTGCTTTTCCCATGAATCCAATCTCCAGTACAAATCAAAGCTTGAACAGTTTCTGGAAAAAGTGAACTGTGATATTTATTCAAAACTCTACCACCAATACTAAATGCATATTCAGATGCAACTGTAGAAATAGGAATTTCCATCACATCACAAGCCAACCGAGACAATATAGGATGCCGAAACTGCTCTCTTTTCCAAAAGGTTAGAATATCCAAGTCTTTCTTTCGATCAAGCCCTTTTTCATTAAAATATAACTGCAACTCAGTCACTCGAAAAACAGGAGAATATTCTTCTTCACGTTTTTCAAAATCATACATTTTATACAAAATAATTATGAATATACAATAAACTATCTTGATCACATTCAATTCAAACAAACTATATTGTATTTTACTTGAAAAAGGCTTTTGGAATCATCAAGACCTTGAGTCTCACTAACTTGTTTCTCAATACTTGAAGTACTTGGAACAACATGTAACAAGTTGACATAGCACAATTCAAAGAGCTCAAATAAAGTATCTTGAACACACTTGAACTCATAAGAATCATCACCATAAAGTTTTGAATAAGCCCAATTGACAAATTGAATCTTATACCGAGGATTTAAGATGATGGCAACTGAAAGAATCACGCTATACTTTGACCAATACTTGTCAAACTTGGCATACATATGACTTCTCATTATCCTCATAAAACTATCATTATCTGTCAATGCCTCCTTCAAAGTATGTTGAACTAAGAACACTTGGGGAAAATACAAATTAGCTGTGGGATATGTTGTGCCAGAGAATAAGCAAGTAATTTTATGAAACACCCTCAACAAATTAGAAATCTTCTCTACTTTGCTCCATTCTTCTTTGGAAGGACAATGTCTATAATTAGAATCACTCAACTGTAAATGAATAAATGCACGATGATAAAAATGTGCACTGTCAAGCATAATATAAGTTGAGTTCCACCTAGTTGGAACATCTCCTCGAAAACCTTTTTAACTCTCCAATGAAACTTGAGCAACACAATCCATTAACTTCTTTTTCCTTCCTGATGAACCTTTAACATATTTGATGCTTTCTCGAATTTTTATCACTGATTCATCAATTTCTTTAAGTCCATCTTGGACTATCAAATTAAGAATATGTGCACAACACCGAACATGGAAGAACTCACCATCTCTCAAGAGAGCATTTTTAAGGTTAAGTTGACTCTTCAACAACTCAACAAAACAATCATTACTAGAAGCATTATCCAAAGTCAAAGAAAACAATTTCCTTTCAATTCCCCAATCAATCAAAAATGTATAAATTTTCTCAGACAAGGCAATTCCAGTATAGGGAGGGGGTATGAGACAAAAGTTTAAAATTTTTTTCTGCAACTTCCAATCTAGATCAACATAATGGGCTGTGAGAGAAACATACACATCAGTCGATATAGAAGTCCACAAATCAGATGTCAAACAAATTCTTCTAGGAAGGGAACCCAACACAATTTTAAGTTTATCCTTCTCTCTCTTATACATTTTTAACACATCTGACTTTGCAGTATTTCTAGAAGGCATCTTGATATTCTCATAAGTATACTTGAACATTGCTCTAATACCCTCATATTGGACAAATCGAAATGGTAAATCATGCTTAAGTATTGCCTCAACCGCTAACTCACGAAACTTTTCAGGATCAAATTTTGTGGATCGCATTAACATAGATCCTTGACCTTGACTTAGAAGTAATTGTCAAATATCCTTGGTGTCTTTTTTAACATATTTTTCCATGTGAGTATGCATGTTACCAGTTCCATGGCTAGAATCACATATATATTTGATACCACAAATATTACATGCAGCACATTTCTTGCCGTCTGGATATTTTTCATTTAATTCTGTAAAATATTTCCATACTATTGAAGTCTTTTGTCGCTTACGATTAGATTTACCTTTTTCTGTAGTTGTACCAATTGATGTCTGTATTGATGGACCTGATCTTCTTCATCAGAAATTATAATATTGTGTTAGGAAGAATCCATCTGTTTAAGACAAAAAATATAGCTAAATAATATAGTAAAGTAGTATGCTAAAAGGAAGATTCTTAAGTCCTCAAACACAAAGCAGTTATGCTCCGTCATTCTGCATAGATATTTTTATGTATTTGAATTTGACTTAACTACAGAGCATGTATTCTTTCTGCTTAATAATGGTGTTAGCTTATAGCAGAGGTTCTGTCTCTGTCAAATGCAAACAATAATCAAATATGAATATTCAGTTTGTACAGCATCAAGCATATAATAAGCCACAATCTAGGCCATTAAATTCATTCCCATGTAAAACTTACAAATGAAAGAAGGAAGTATTGACATCTATTTCAGATATTTTCAAAGAATTGCTCACCATAGTTGAGTTTTTCCCACTCAAGCTAGTTAATGATGGATGATGAGTTGATGACCCTTGTTAGATCTAAGACATAGAGTAGAAAATGACAACTGACCTACGTATACACAATGATTTGCTAGATCTAAGACATTGAGTAGAAGATGACAACTGACCTACGTATACACAATGATTTGCTAGATCTAAGACATTGAGTTAAAAACGACAATACCAAGGGTTATTTCATCCAGCAAAAACAGAAAAATATAAATATAGATTTCACTTTCACCATCTAGTAAAATATAGCATTCATTTTAATAAATATAAATACGAAAAAGATATAGATTTCATAAATATAAATAAAAAAATATAAATATAGATTTCATTTTCATCCAACAAAAACTAGAAAAAATATCCAAGAATAATATCATTGTTAAATACCAAGATCTGAGATGAGAGAAACGAACAACTCAGTGATGGTGGAGGAAGCGAGGAGCTCTCACAAGATTTGCTCGAAGATATAACACAGATCTGCTCGAAGATTCACAGATCTGAGTTGCGATCGCAGATGGCAACAATTATACAAGTTAGTGATGGCGGAACTATGAGGTGAACAACTCAAATCGCTGAGAGAGAGGGAGAGGGAGGGAGGGAGAGAGAGAGAGGAGCATCCGTTCAGTTCAACAATCTCCTACTAGGCTTAAGAAAATATTACTTTATATATTTTCTATTGGCTTTTATTAAAAACAAAAATTGTTACTTTTTTTATAAAATTACTATTTTATTATTTTATTAATTTTATTTAAACTGGTTAAACGGGTTAGCATGTCTCACCCGAACACGACCCGTTTATTAAAGGTGTTAAACCGGTGCACCCGTTTAACACGCGAACCCGTTAAGATCTCACCCAAACCCGTTTAATCAACGGTTAATCGTGTCGGTTAATCATGTCGTGTTGGATTTTGACAGGCCTAATCACAGTAAGGTCTTCTTGATAATAACCAACGCATACAACCTACAAAAATTTATGGATAAGACATGCTTTATACACCCACAACACTTGCACGAATTTAAAAGCATATATCATAATGATTTTTGTCCTTTTAAATGAAACCATATGTGCAATTAATATTAGTATTCATGACAAAATTCTGGAAATAAAAGCAAGAATATACCTAGATGAATACTTTGCAAGATCCTTAAGAAAAGTAGGAAATCAGAAACCAAGGTAGCTATGGTACTTACCTCATAGGCTCGGTCAGACTACTTTAATTCACAACTCTTGATGGTCCTTACAATCTGTGAGGGCCTGGAAAATGGCATAAAAGAGGTACCCACTCCAACTAAGTAGATTTAAAATACACAAAGGCATAATATATTAATACATCAATACTTATAATAGAACAATTATCACGAAAATTTGGAATGCTAAGAACATAACAACTTGGCTGTTTTTACTTACTCTAGGTGCATCTAAAATTCTAAAACTGCAATGATCAAATCCCGAGAAATAACCAAGATGTCAAAAGAGATCAAGTAACCATTGTAAAGAACAAACATGAGGCATTCAATATCATCAAGCAAGTGACACTGAGCTAAAATTTTACAAGGTCTTGGGCTCTCCCTCTACACTTGACAATTATCATAAAAATGGGCAAGCATTCACATTGTTTTGCCAGCAACAACCACAACAACAAATTGTAATTTTAGTAACCACAAAAGTGGTCACTAAAACCAGTAATTTTAGGCACTATCAGTAATACTAGCAAATTTTGGAAATCGACACCTCTAATGATACACCATTTGCGTATGTACCGCAAGTGCACAGGTCGTTCAAGTAATACAGTGTATTCGAGGGTTAGGTAGTGGAATGCATAAAGACCGGTGCTACTAGTACTATTTTGTCTTCCGTTATCTAGTCGGTAGACTGCTAAATCTAAACAAAACAAAGAAAACGATGATGATTTGTGAAAAATCCAATGGATGAGGCAGTGCCCTAGGCTCAATCTTCTTTAAATTAAATTGCAACAATTCCATAGTTTCTATTGGCTAATACTTGAATGCTCTCGGACCGTGGAGACTCTTAAGCTAACTGACCCCTATCTCCAGACTATCGACCCTAATCTCATGCGATGATGCAGATGCACAAAACTATCACCTTACAATTGCAAAAAGTTATGTGAGTATCTTTATTAGGTTTTACTCTAATAAGGAAAGTTCAACACCATACACTTTATCTCTAGGTGTGCACTCAACCTTTAATTCCTATGTGTAACCTGATATGGTGGATCACTTGATCGTCACCACGCCAATCTAATATGCAATCAATGCTCTAACATAATAAAGATTACAAGTATGATAAAGCATAAGAAAATCACAATAACATTCACAAAGCTAAAATAAATTGCAAACTAGTAAATCGAATATAAGAAGTTTAAAGATACATGGTATGAGACACCGAATAACAGTTTAGCCTTTCATAGTTGCAATCTAGTAATTAAAATCCAATTCAAAAGCAATAAAGGAAAACATGATTGACTCTTTTCTACTCCTCTAATTCAATTGATGGAATTGAATGTTGAAGGTGAGCAAACCATCTATTGTAAGGCTGCAAATGTGGTGAAATCACTGGCAATCCGCTCCTTGAAAGTCTCCTTACCTCTCTCAACCCTAACAGATCCTTGATTGGCCGTCAAAAGATACCTTCCAAAACCCCAACTTCCGGCTTTTATAATGCAATTATTGGGCTAGTGCACAGACGTGATTATTGGAGAGCATACATATGCTCTTCTTGGTGGCTTGTGAATCTACTTCTAAGCATGTTGTTGTCTTCCAAAGAGTTGCATGACCTCGAGCACGCCCGTGTTTTTTAGCACCGCTATGTTCTAGAACCAAAATTGTGCTTAACGTGTGCTTTTCAAAATATTGATCCCCATGCGCTACACTCCCCGTGTTGCAGCCATGCTTATCTTTGGATTTGTCCTTTTGTATTTCTTTCGCTTAGGGCGTGTTCATTTAGGCGTAAGTGGGAGGAAGTCAGGAAGTGGGAGAAGTGACACTTCCTTGAAGTGCCCTGAAGTGGTGGAAGTGATATGACTTTTGCTACTTCTCGTGTTCATTTTCCAAGAAGTGTCTCTTTCATGAAGTGTTCATTTTTCCACTTCTGGTGTTCATTTTGGTATAAGTGGTATAACTTCTGAAGGGTCTTTGGAAGTGGAGGAAGTGAGCTTTATAAAAAACTCACTTCCCGCACTTCGGTGAAAAAAGTACCGAAGTGGGTTTTAACTAAAACCCACTTCAGTCTGAAGTGGGGGAAGTGGCCACTTCCCCACTTCAGAGGAAAATAACATCAGAAGTAGAGAAAGTCAGTCCACTTCCCTCCACTCCTGCCCATTTACGCCCAAATGAACACGCCCTTAGGTTTGCTAGAATTTTCACTCTTTTTTCCTTGCAATATAATAATGTGTGTAATACATTAAAAATACCCGTGAAGTGCTAAAATAAATTAATTAACATCAAAATCTTCATTGAATACATGCATTATAGACAAGAAAATCATGTATCATATGCCCTCATCAACCAACACCAAAGACCTTAGATGCTAAATTAATAGTGACCATTTTAGACAAATGGCCACACACAATTACTCCATAATTTTATGACCAATTTCATGCCACGAAAAAATTTAGTATATATGACAAAGCGATGTGGCTATAATAGCATTATCTATTTATGTCAATTTTCTTAACACAAACAACATACTAGATGGTGACGCCCCAATTGGTCACCATAGTTCATTTTATTGTGGTGATTTTGTTGCCTTTAAAAATAAGAAATAGTGACCAATAAGTGGTCACAATTGTCCATTTTATTGTAACTACTTTGTTGACACAAAAAAATTCTAAATAGTGTCGAATAAGCAATCATGGTATGTAGTCCATTTTATTTTGACAATATTGTTCACATAGAAAAATACAATATATCAACGAATAAGTGGTCACAATATTCCATTTTATTATGACAACATTGTTGACATAGAAAAATATTAGGTGGTGACAAATAACTGGTCCTAAAATATTTTTTATTGTGACAACATTGTTGACACTAAAATGATTGAAAATAGTGGCAAAATGTTTTATCAATTTTATTAGTCATGAATGAGGTTAATAGTTCAATAATTTAATTTGCTATAGTGCCAATATTGAGTCATAAATTTCGTCGTAAATATTAGACTCACACATTACCACAATAGTTCATCACAAAAGACACAATTTAATTGGCAAAATATTGTCACACTAGCAAACTAAATCTTTAATATTTCATAAAAATCAAAATCATCCAAATATATCATAATCTAGAAACCATTCCACTCATGAACTTTTTAGCATCATCATTACAAAGTCTAATGACATTATCATCATTTCTCATGCTACCTTGTAGTGATGGCAACGGGTCAGGTCGGGTGCGGGTTTTACCATATCCGCACCTGCACACACTACCGCTACCCCGCCACCATACCCAAACCAGTACCCGCACCCGACTGGTTTTTAGAACCCCATCCCACACCCGCACACGACAGGTATTGGGTACCCGCGGGTACCTGACCAGCCAGGAGCTCTATTTAAAAATATTTAACATAAAATTAAAAATCAAGTAGAAATTAAAATAAACATTCAAACCTACACACAATATACAAATTCAACATAAAATAGACATTCAAATCATAGGTTTTTTTTTTGTTCAAATGACCATCATTCAAGTAGAAATTAAAATAGGCATTCAAAACAACACAAATTTATATACAAATTCAACCTAAAATAAACATTCAAATTGTATATTTGTTTTGTTCAAATGACCATCATCATCATCATCATCATAGAGATCAATTGCCTTCCTGCCTCTCCCTGGATTGGAACGCGGGATCACGGGATTGATGGCGGCTTCTCCCTGCCTCTCCCTCTCTCTTTTCCTATCCAAACCCTAAGCCAAAAAAAAAAGGATCAAGGTGAAACCCTAAATTAATTAATTGCAAGCATTTACACATCAATGGATAGCAAAGAAGATGAAAAACTTATTAGAGAAATTGGGGAAGAATTAAAGAAAAAAATCTCACCTTCTGAAACGCGAGGCGGTCGGCGACGGCGACTTCTCCCTCTCTCTTTTCCTATCGGGAGGATGGTTAGTTCATATAGCTAACTATTTACAAATCGCCCCCTCAAATTTAACAAAATTCTTACTTCTTATTTGATAGGTTTTAGAAAGAAAATAAATAAATATTATGGATGTTTTTGTAATATAGCCTCAGGTCGGGTTCGGGTACGGGTTCGGGTCGGGTATCAAAATTCCCATACCCGACCCGCACCCGTTTTATCCTTATCGGGTTTTACCCGAACCCGACCCGAAACCCTGTCAAACCGGGTATTACCCGTCAAACTCGGGTCGGGTCGGGTCGGGTCAGGTCGGGTCGGGTCAGGTTTGGTTATTTTTTCCATCTCTACTACTGTGTCCAACCATGATGATGAAAAATCAAGCAAAAGATTGCCTTACCCAATGATAATATTACTAACATTGATGGCTCCAAATCCCTAATAACTGATGGCAACTCCCGACAAAAGCTCTCAGTCTCCTTCTTTCTCCAAGGACTAGCCTTTTTTATCATTGTCGTATGGGATTAGGATTGATTGCCTGGATCAAAGAGATCAACAATTTTAAGAATCTCTATAGGTCAAGAACACTCAGTCAATAGTTAATATAGGAAATCATTTGCATAGACGGCTTGAGGACATTGTGTTCAAGGTATCGTCCTATCCCCCAAATTTATCTTTAACTCATCAGCCCGAATCTTATCTCATCTTCTGTTTTTCAATTAGGTCTAGTAACATCACTTGAATTTCATCAGCTTCAGGGGATTTCGAAGCAAGAGAGGTTCTATGATTTGTTTGCCTTATTGTTAATTTGATATTACTTTTTATTCCTCGATCATGAGAATTTGAAGCTCATTGCAAGAACACCAGATGTGTCACGCCCTGTCTCATGGGTCCCACACATGACATACCGCCACGACAACTCAGGGGAGGTCAAGCACATGCCTCAACCCCGGATCGCCGTAAGGCTAACCTGTTCCATGTACAATATTGCTATAACAACAGGAAATAATCTAACAATGAGGACATACAACAACATCACTGCACAAGGACAACATAGTCACGCCAGGTATATATACCTGGATAATCACAACATAGAAAGTCATGACCATAAAGATAATCTCCGCCAAACATTGGGTATATCTTTCATACATCACATAGTCCTAACTGACACAAATAGGAATATTCAAGGAAGTAAAGCAAAATATGAAAGTATAACATCCTAGTGGATCCATCTAATATATGTCAACAATGTTTGAGTATCATACACAACTCAAGAAAAACACAAGGTAAACTTTGCCAAGCACTTCATGCTTTACCCCGATACTGTGCTAACACCTAGGAAGAAAAGAAAAGGGGATGAGTAACTAAGTTACTCCGTGAGGGGCTAGACATGAAATTAAATCTCATACATGAATAAATAAAATGCATTGCCAAAAGTATATTTCTAATGCTCATCAACAAATAAGATACTTTAAATATTCGGTTTAATATTTAAGCTTTCTATCTTTCTTAATGAAAAGCAACAATAAAACTTTGTAAAATCATCCATAAAATGGTACAAGTCTGAAATCCAAGTTTAATAACACCTTTCAATAACTCAACAATTTAAGAATTCAAAAAGTAACCAAATTAGTAATTCAAATGTCGATAGTTTCACAAATAGCCTCAAAAACCCTCTATCTCTAACAGTGATAGCGGTCAGGTCAGGAGCCGCCAAGATGCGCATATCTTGGCGTTGGCCGTTGGGAAACCCGTGTGGTGACTCCGGGCACCCAACCTTGCACACCTTCAGGCTCTCTACGCACCCCCTGAAAGGGTAAGCCTTATCTGAGTACTCTACGCCACTCCAACTAGGTTGGCCCGTAGAAATTCTAATCCTTACTGCAATAGGTATTGGGGATCCCCCCATGTCACCATCAAACATAAAGATAACAATCCAGCCAGTAGGCTCAATATATATACATCAATATGATAGTATAAATCTCATCAATGAAACTATTTTCATCAAGAACATCATATAAGAGTACTCTTTGAAAATATACTTCAAATATGACATCATCACAATGAAATTCAGTTTCATTCACATAGGCCCTTTTTGGGTCATTATAACAAGAACATCAAGCCTTTGAAGACACATATCTTTGAAACATGTATTTCAAAACATAGGGTTTTCAAACCACAAGTAATATATATAATCTTTATCCATAATCATGAAATAAGCCAAATCATAAATTATAATGGTTTCTATGTCCCATGGAAATCATTTCAAGAATCTTTTGTCAACAAAAAGTTTATCATTCAAAAACAAGCATTTTTGGGGATTAAAACAAGCATGACTTATAGTCCATTATTTAGTAAATCCCACTCACAAACTTAGCGAGCTAAAACCCTCAGGAGTTACTTGTTTACCCTCTCTTTCCTTTGCTTGAAGTTTTACCTCCTAGAAGCAATTAAACATCCAATAAAAGCAACAACCATTACCAATAACACAACCAAGTAGAAAGAAGGAAAAATGCTCAAAATGGGAATTAATTGCTTCTAGGGTTTGCTAAACACTCTAACAAGAAGAGCTAATAAGAATGAAACCCTCACAACCCTCAAAATCAACAAGAAAAACCAAAGAGACTCAATTTGGTTTGGTACTACAGTAACCTAATTTTAGAGATGAAGGGTCTTCCTCATTTCTTCACTAAAACATGATTTTCCCTCATAAATCCAAAAGGATTTGGCAACAAGAGCAAGGAGTAGAAGAAGAGGAAAGAACTCACCTCCAAGCTTCAGCTAGCCCTAAAAGAATCCTTCGACAATGGAGGAAGAGAAGATCATCGTTCTTTTCTTTTTTGGAGGCCAAAGATGGTGATTTTAGAGAGGAAGAATGAAGGCTTAAGAGGAATAGGAAGGAGGGGAAATAAGCCTCGTGAAAGCCCCAGAAGCTTCATGAGGGCCTTAAATAGCCCGAGGTTCACGAGCTCCCTTGCAGGTGCAAGGGAGGCCGTGAGGCCTATCTCCTGAAGCCCTTGCGTGTGCAAGGAAGGTCGTAAGGCTCTCAGGTTGGGCTCCCTTACGGCCATAAGGGAGGCCGCAAGGTTCCCAGGCTGGGCTTCTTGCAGGCATTCGAAGTGCCCGCAAGGTTCCGGCCTTGCTTTGCTTTTTTTAAAAGCTTTCCCTCCACCTTTTTAACCTCCCAAAAGACCTTAACTAAGATCTTAACACCAAAGAACACTCAAAAGACTTAAACACACAAATTTTACTCAAGAAACAAAGCACAAGAGAAGTAGAAAAATTCGAACTTCCATAGGATGTCAGTGAACCTTAGGATAAACATGTGACTTTATATGTTTAGTTTGGTTTAATGCAATTAGTAGTTTGTAATTCAATTTATGATGCTTGTATGTCTTGAATTACATATGAAGAACTCCTTAGTTATTGTTTAAATTGTACTTTGCCAATGAGAATTTTCTTGTGGTAGCCATACATAGATTAAAAAAGGTTACTTATTGTTGATACACCAAGAGATTGGGTATTTGATGAGCGTATTTCATATATATATATATTGCATGCTATACCTTCATCATTATTGAATGTTTTGGCTATAATTCTCCAAGTACGGTGCTATTTGAGGTATTCGTTGTTCGTCATGCAGATATCAAAGTCCTGAAGTAAAAAGAAGCGCTTTCGGAACAATTTTAGAAGCTAAAGGACTTAGAAGAAACCTCATCAAGCTCAGCACGGTTTGAGCACGCCCGTGCTGTTCCCCGTGCAAAATGCAGAAGAATTCAACTGCGATTCAGCACAGCCTGAGTCCGCTGAGCACGGGTGTGAAAACCTCAGCACGGTCGAAGCACGCCCGTGCTGCTTCCCGTGAAAATTACAGGAGAATGCGGCCATAGATCAGCACAGCCAGAGTTCGCTGAGCACGGTCGTGCAAAGCCTCAGCACGGTCGAAGCACGCCCGTGCTGTTCCCCGTGCAGATTACAGGTTTGTGAGTTTTCTGAAGAGTTATTTGACCGTAATCTGCACGGCTTGAAGCACGGTTTCATCACGCCCGTGCTCACATCGGGAAAACTTTAAAACCCTAAAAACTCAGGTTTTTGGGGGACTTTTGGTGGGCGAACTTTGGGAGAAAGGAAGGGAGAGCTTTGGGGATTCATCCTCAGCTTCATCAAGGGAATGCCAAGCGTATGGTAGGCCGATCGGAAGGGGATTACACGACATCATAGATCCTTCGACAACCTCAAGGATGCAAGAAATTAGGGAGTTTCCAATTCCTTGTCTTGTAATTTCTTTGGCATTGTATTTGTTGGTTGTTATCATGAGGGGCTAAACTCTTAAGGGAGCCCCGGGGTTGGTTGTATGACGTTGTAGCTCGAACTCGTAGTCTTTACTTGCAGTTTTTATGATTGTCTTGTTCATTTCAATAAATCAAGGTTTTTGGCTATCTTGTATGTTGTTTGGTGCTTGATGCTTAGTAGTTTGGTTCTCCTATCTAGGTTTGTGAATCTTTATTGATCGTTGCAAGCAGAGGGAGTTCAACTTAGGGCTCGGCAGCGCTAGAAACATCATGCTTATAGCATAACTAGGTTTAGAACTGAAGACATCCCTGATAATTACTGAGAAAGACTGAGTTAGTGAACGTCAGAAACCCGACCCCGGGGCCCCATCTCCTCCATCGAGTCAATCCTAAATCTTCCCTTGGTGAACTTTCCATTCCCTCAACTTCCTTAAAGTCAGTCCAAAGTCAACTCCTTCATTTTTGATTTGGTTAGATATTGAGTAGGACGTTAGTATTAGAAGCTATACCAGTCCCTGTGGATTCGACTACCCGACCCAAAGGGTACATTATACTACTTGTGCGACCCGTGCACTTGCGGTTACGCAAGGGGCGTACCAAGTTTTTGGCGCCGTTGCCGGGGACTGGCAACTTCTAAGAATACGGACAGTCTTAGTACTCTAACAGTTTATTTTGCTGTTAATTCATTTTTCTTTTGTTCTTATTTTATTTTTTCCTTGTTTTCTTTGTTTTTGTTCTTTGGTTTTTCTTTGTTCTTCTTAAGCTGTTTATTTTTCTTTTCTCTTTTCGCTTTGAGCTTAAAAATCCATATCTTATCTATTTCTTTTGGTGTGTGTGCAGGTGCAGTGCATGATCCGGGGAAATTCTTCCCATCTTGCTTCTGCAGATTCAGATATTGAGCGGACATTTCATCGGAGACAGCGACAGATTCACTTAAGAGAGACCGGGTCAGTGGAAATAAGTGTTGAAGTGGATCAAGAGGAAAGCATGGCTGAAAATCAGAGGAGCATTTCTGACTATGCTTGGCCTAATCTGGAAGGATCTGGGTCTAGTATTGTGCGACCCCCAGTCGCAGCCAATAATTTCGAGTTGAAGCCCAATTTTATTCAAATGGTGCAACAGATGTGCCAATTTGATGGCTTCCAAGATGAGGATCCCTATGCTCATCTTGCAACTTTCCTGGAAATTTGTGACACTTTTAAAGCGAACAATGTGTCCGAGGATGCGGTTCGTCTGAGATTGTTACCGTTCTCGGTGCGAGGGAGGGCCAAGCAATGGCTAAGTTCCTTGCCAGTTGGTTCGATTACAAGCTGGGAACAGTTGGCCGAAAAGTTTCTTACCAGATATTTTCCATCGGCCAAGATCACTAAACTTAGAAGCGACATCTCTTCATTCCGGCAAGCCGAATCTGAAACACTTTATGATACCTGGGAGCGGTATAAGGAATTGTTGAGGAAGTGCCCGCAGCATGGAATTGTGGAATGGATGCAAATCCAGATATTCTACAATGGACTGAATGTGGCCACTAAACAAATGTTGGATGCCGCAGTAGGAGGCTCCTTGTGTAGCAAAAGACCTGACGAGGCACAGAATTTGATTGAGAACATGGCCTCCAATGGCTACCAGTGGAGTTCGGAGAGAAATAAGCCGGTGAAGACCGCCGGACTTTACGAGGTTGATGTGCTCACTACGTTGGCAGCACAGGTGGAAGCCATCTCTAAAAGGCTGGACACAATGCAAGTCCAACCTCCAGCAATGAACATGAATAATGATAGTTGGGCGAACCAAGTAGGGACCAGTTGTTCTTCTGAGGGAGTTAGTGCCACTGAACAGGTGGATTTCATTGGTCAGAATCAGCGGTACACCAATAACCCTTACAGCAACACTTACAACCCAGGGTGGAGGAATCACCCTAATTTCTTTTGGAAAGACCAGAGTCAGGGGCAGCAGCGTCCCCCTCAGCAACAGCAGCAGCAGCAAACTCAGCCTCAATTTTTGAGGCCCCCACCACCAGAGCAAAAGGGACCATCTCTTGAAGCTCTTCTCGTCCAATATATTCAAGCTAATGATGCCTGAATCACAGGGCATGAAGAGATGATGAGGAATCAACAAGCCTCTTTACAGAATCTTGAGCGTCAGGTCGCACAGATTGCCAATACGCTTGCTGAACGACCCCCGGGTGCACTACCTAGCAATACTGAAGTTAACCCCCGGGAGTCCCTTAAGGCAGTCACTTTGAGGAGTGGCAAGGAACTTGAGTCCCCACCTTCACAAGCCCAAAAAGAATCTCAATGTGAATCAGGGGTAGAAGTGCTAGAGAGAGATCCAGGGTCAAGTTCGAGCTTAAGGGAAAAATCGAAGGGTAAAGAGAAGGACAAAGTGGCAGAATACAAACCTACTTTGCCCTATCCTGCGAAGCTCAAGAAAGACCAACAAGAGGCACAGTTTAAAAAGTTTCTGGAGATGTTCAAGACCTTGCACATAAATGTCCCGTTTGTAGAAGCTCTCTCACAAATGCCCAAATACGCCAAATTTCTTAAAGAGCTGTTGACTAACAAAAGGAAACTAGAAGCAGTTTCAACAGTTACATTAAGCGAAGAATGGTCAGCGATCATCTCAAATAAAATCCCCAAGAAAGAGAAAGATCCGGGAGGTTTTATCATCCCATGTACAATTGGAGGGATGAATGATGAGAAGGCATTGGCGGACTTAGGGGCGAGCATCAATCTGATGCCGTTGAAAATTTTTCAGAAACTGGGGCTGGGAGAACTCAAGCCAACTCAGATGACGCTCCAACTTGCTGATCGCTCCACCCGCCAACCTTTGGGAATTGTAGAGGACGTCTTGGTGAAGATTGACAAGTTTATATTCCCAGTCAATTTTGTTATCCTAGATTTGGATGAACAGGCTGAGGTACCTCTGATTTTTGGACGACCCTTTCTCGCTACTTCACAAGCCATCATTGACGTGAAGGATGGTCGTCTAACATTAAGAGTGGGGGATGAAGAAGTTGTATTCAAGCTGAAGGAAGCTATGAGACATCCCATGGCATTTGATGATTCTTGCTATTTTTTAGACGCGACTAATGACATTATTTGTGATTGTGTGCAGAAAGTTTGGCAAGATGATCATCTCACTGATTTGTTGGGTGAGGAACCCCCAGATGAAGAGCTCATGGATCAAGAGGAAGCTATCGTTTCTACACCATCGAGCATTTGTCAACCAGAAACGAGGATCAAAAGAAGGCAAGGCAGGGGGTCAAAGGCCCATACTTGGTGGAAAAAGGTAGAGGAAAGGAAGAAACAACAAGCCTCCCTACAGCATCATCCTGTTAATGGCCTCAGTTCTGGTGAGGCATTTTTGATTAATTCCTTTCCTTCTTTCATGGACTGTTGTTCCGCAAGGCTTTAAGAAGGAAGGTATGTTTTTGAGCCGTCATGAGGTGAGAATAGACCTGTCAATCTAGTGACGTTAAAAGAGCGCTTATCGGGAGGCAACCCGATTTGTTCATTTCTTTGATTATTTCTTTGTTTTGGTTGTTGTTTGGTGTGTTTTTATGTTTTTGTTGCGTTTTGTTGTGAATCCGGCGTGTTTTTCTTCATGAAGGAAGGATCCAGGCCCAACACGGGCATAACACCCCCGTGCTGATGGGGGTGAAATTCACAGGCTTTCCAAGTTTGATCTTTTCCATTCAGCACGGAGAGAAGCACGGCCGTGCCATGGCCGTGCTGAATTCTGGAGCACGCTGCCCGTGCACGCGTCACGGACGTGCCGAGTTCTTCGTTTTTCGTTGAATTTACTTAAGCACGGGCACAGCACGGCTGTGCTGAGGCCGTGCTCAGCGCGACTATCAATCTTCCTGCGTTTTTCTCATTTTTAAACGCGCCGTTCATCCTTTCTTTCTTCTTACCGGCGTCTCTCTTCCCTTGTGCTTTCATTTCCTTGCGTTTTCGCGATTTTGCGGGTGGTTCTCGTGGTTTTTCGGAGTTACATCGCTTATACTCCATCTTTAACATTTTTGGTAAGTCGACGAGCCCTAGATTTGTGCTTTCTATATAAATCTTTGTTTTTATGCTATTATGCTTATCGAAAACATCTAAGTTTACTGTTAGAGACCTCTAGGGTGCTTTTGATTGAGTTTAAATACATTTTTCCCGTCGATTTTTGAGTTAGAAGCCGTCGGTGCCGAAGCTGGGTTTTGGCAGCACGGCCGTGTTCACTCAAGTACGGCCGTGCTTTGATTCTAGATCTGGAATTGCATGGAGGCACGGGCGTGCCTGCTCAGCACGCCCGTGCTCGTGAGAAACCCTATATTTTGAATAACATGGGCGTGCCGATTTGAAGCACGCCCGTGTTTCACTGTTGACCTTAACTGTTTAGTGTTTTTCTCAAAACAGATCATGCCGAGGAAGGCTACTGCGTCTGGCCCTTCTTCGAAGAGGGCTAGAGGGGAGTCTTCGACCCCAGCCGTTCCCCCCGCGCTGACCCTCGGCACTCCCATCCACCAGGAGCGCCACGACCGGTTGAGCGCGAAGCGGTTTGGCGAGCTGCGAGCGATAGATTGGGAGGTCCTCCGCGAGGTGGGCCTCGAGGTTGACGTGCGTTGATACCTCGGCGGGGGCGCCTGGACGAGGCTGTTTTCCATCACCGACCCCGCCTACCGGGAGCTGTCACTGGAGGTCCTTGCGACCTTTGAGCTTTCCAGAGGCCCCATCAGCTACCACCGCGCCGGCACGGTACAGTTCCAGGCACTCGGCGAGCTACATCGGATGAGTCTGACAGAGTTTTCTGTCAGACTGGGATTGTACGATGAGGAGTTCACCAGGACTCCAAAGTACGATGCCCTCCTTGTAGCCCGACCACCCGGCGAGTCCCAGGAGGCTTGTTGGCAGCGTCTGAGCACGGACCGGGAGTACAACCCCCGCCGGTCCAAGGCCTCCTCTCTTCGTCTCCCAGCCCTCAGGTACATCCATTTCATCCTCAGTCACTCCATCACAGGGCGGGGAGACAGCACCAGAGTCGTTAGTCGCCGCGACTTCGACTTTTTGCTGAGCATGCTGGACGGATTCCAGATGCACCTCGGCTACGAGGTGGCTTTTAGCATCCAGCACCAGGGACAGGACACCCGAGTCGGCGCCATCTTCCGCGGATCTTACATCACACGGCTGATTCGGGGGATGGGACTCCAGGCAGCCACACGTACGATGCGGATGGTCGGTGGCGTCCTTCCTGTCTCAGTGGACACACTCCGGGCGATGGGGATGATGCGATCCTCGTCCACATCTCATGGCGCCAGACACCAGGTCCCGCCCGCCACCAGTGTCCCTGATTCTCCACCTGCCGCCGGCCCATCGTCTCCTCGCACCCCACGCCCTCGCGCTTCCACCCACGCTCAGGACTTTCCTCCAGCGGGCTCTCCTTCTTTCCGGCGGTGGATGGTCCGGAGCATGCAGCGGTTGGCCTCTCATCTCGACGTCACCCTATCTCCACCTCCTCGTCGTGCCGCTGGACCTTCTACGTCCCGGAGTGTCGGCGTCGACACCACCGACCTGCCATCGGAGTCTGACTCCGATTCTGAGAGCGCCCGGTTTTGATGTTTTATTTTGTTGTGTTACTTTATTTTCTGTTCTTTGTTTTTGCTTCTGTTGTCGTTTGTGTTCGTGTGTCAGTTAGCAAGGGGAGTCCCCTACTAAACTGATCTCTTTTTAGTGTGATTTTTGTCTTTTTATTTATGTTCCATCTCTAATGCTTACATGTGTATCTCAGGCTTCATTGATTGTTTTTCTTGATGGTTGTCTCAAACGACTCATCCCTAATCGGCGATCAACACCCGCCCTTGTGTGCCATCGAATTTCTCGTCGGCACCTCTCCTTTAACTTGGTGACAATTCCCAACCCTCACTTTTACTTGCACTTATTTTCTTTGCTTGCATGCTTACATCTTTAAACATTGAGGACAATGTTTCATTCAAGTGTGGGGGAGAGTTGTGCATTTGTCTCCTAGATGTTGTGCATGACTTAGGACGATCTATGAAAATTATTTTGGTTGAGAATTGCTAAGCTAGGAGTTTTTGGGTATACTAGTGCACTTTTGTTGAACTTAAAGTTTCATTTTGCTCTTACTTTGGAAACCCAATTGATAACACTTAGTCTTCTGTTGTGTTGTTACTCTGTTAGAGGAAGGGCTAGTTATAAGGCTGAAAAATTAGAAGTTGACTCCAAACTCAAAATAAATAAAAGCTAGAATTGCGTGACAAGTCTGATTCCATTTTTGGGATGCCCTGTCAATTTTTGTGTGAAAGATGGTAGAAAAAGCTATCACTTTAGAAAAAGCGAAAGCCGCACTTGAGTAGTCGGATTTTAGGCATCACAAATGTCATTTTTGATGACCTACCAAGTGAAATGGCTGCCTTTAGGGTGTATGAAGCTACTACCCAATTTAGGAGTCAATAGTGAAAATTTGAGAAGAAAGAGCTTGTACTACCCCCTCAAGAACAGTTTTGACATACTTCAGGAGGCGACACACACACACGGTAGTACGGAGTATGAGTAAAATCTTTCACAAGCCTTCAATTGACTAAGTCACTAGTTCTCAGAAAGTCCTTAAAGCTTCAGTAACCCTTTTAACTTGTTGAGATCAGAGGTCATGCACTCATCACTTTATTAGGGGAATAAGGTTGCTTGAGGACAAGCAACAATTCAAGTTTGGGGGTATTTGATGAGCGCATTTCATATATATATATATTGCATGCTATACCTTCATCATTATTGAATGTTTTGGCTATAATTCTCCAAGTACGGTGCTATTTGAGGTATTCGTTGTTCGTCATGCAGATATCAAAGTTCTGAAGTAAAAAGAAGCGCTTTCGGAACAATTTTAGAAGCTAAAGGACTTAGAAGAAACCTCATCAAGCTCAGCACGGTTTGAGCACGCCCGTGCTGTTCCCCGTGCAAAATGCAGAAGAATTCAACTGCGATTCAGCACAGCCTGAGTCCACTGAGCACGGGTGTGAAAACCTCAGCACGGTCGAAGCACGCCCATGCTGCTTCCCGTGAAAATTACAGGAGAATGCGGCCATAGATCAGCACAGCCAGAGTTCGCTGAGCACGGTCGTGCAAAGCCTCAGCACGGTCGAAGCACGCCCGTGCTGTTCCCCGTGCAGATTACAGGTTTGTGAGTTTTCTGAAGAGTTATTTGACCGTAATCTGCGCGGCTTGAAGCACGGTTTCATCACGCCCGTGCTCACATCGGGAAAACTTTAAAACCCTAAAAACTCAGGTTTTTGGGGGACTTTTGGTGGGCGAACTTTGGGAGAAAGGAAGGGAGAGCTTTGGGGATTCATCCTCAGCTTCATCAAGGGAATGCCAAGCGTATGGTAGGCCGATCGGAAGGGGATTACACGACATCATAGATCCTTCGACAACCTCAAGGATGCAAGAAATTAGGGAGTTTCCAATTCCTTGTCTTGTAATTTCTTTGGCATTGTATTTGTTGGTTGTTATCATGAGGGGCTAAACTCTTAAGGGAGCCCCGGGGTTGGTTGTATGACGTTGTAGCTCGAACTCGTAGTCTTTACTTGCAGTTTTTATGATTGTCTTGTCCATTTCAATAAATCAAGGTTTTTGGCTATCTTGTATGTTGTTTGGTGCTTGATGCTTGGTAGTTTGGTTCTCCTATCTAGGTTTGTGAATCTTTATTGATCGTTGCAAGCAGAGGGAGTTCAACTTAGGGCTCGGCAACGCTAGAAACCTCATGCTTATAGCATAACTAGGTTTAGAACTGAAGACATCCCTGATAATTACTGAGAAAGACTGAGTTAGTGAACGTCAGAAACCCGACCCCGGGGCCCCATCTCCTCCATCGAGTCAATCCTAAATCTTCCCTTGGTGAACTTTCCATTCCCTCAACTTCCGCAAAGTCAGTCCAAAGTCAACTCCTTCATTTTTGATTTGGTTAGATATTGAGTAGGACGTTAGTATTAGAAGCTATACCAGTCCCTGTGGATTCGACTACCCGACCCAAAGGGTACATTATACTACTTGTGCGACCCGTGCACTTGCGGTTACGCAAGGGCCGTACCAGTATTAGCAACCTTCCAATTTAGGTTAAATACTAAAATAGACACTCATAGGACATAATGCTGTTGTAAAAGAAGTCTGTTAACAATGAGCTTTAATATACTCTTGTATGAAATTAGGGTTAATTACCAATAAATTCGATTAGTTTACCTTTGAGATCTTGTGGTCCAAACCACCTTTGCAATACCAAATCCATCATCCTAGTTATTCCAAGGGGATGCACATCTGAGGCTATCATCATCCATTGAATCTTTTCTAGAAACCTTGCGATTTGCTTTAAGCTTCTAGTTTTTTATTCTTTGTTAATTTAATTCAAAACATCTTCAGAACGCACACGTTAGATGATAGACACTGAGTGAATAATAATAGTGCTTTGATTTTTTTTCTTTGTTAATTTAGATGGAAAACATCTTCAGAACACATAGGTTAGATAATAAGTAAAGAATGACTAATAGTATTTCTCTAGTCCCAACAAATATAACTCTCGTACATTCGTTAGAGGTATTACTTGATAACCCATGTACTTGTGGTAGACGACCATCATTTTCTAAATTTAGAAACAAACCAGTATTCCTTTGCTAATAAATTAGCAATGAGCATTAATTAAAAATGAGCAACGTTACACATTGAAAGGCTGTTTCCAAACTTCAATTTTATTATAGTAGGTACTTGAGACTGTTTTAAATTAAATTGTTACTAGCTGTTGCAAGGCTATGTATTACATAACATTTGGTTGTTTTTTGGATATGAAACAAGGTTATTGTCACAGCCCCAACCGATCAGCTTTGGCCGTGCGGCACCTGACATGCACCATAGCGACAGGTCAGCCTTTCCTTGCAAGAACAGTAAGTGAATCCTGTTTGCATTACAAAGTACAGCAAAAATAAGAAGAAGCGAGCAAATCCGGAATACACGTCGGTACGAGAAACACGACACAAAGAAACCCATTTGAGAGAGAAAAACATAAAACTCTCTTAGATTGAGAAATGTTTACAACCATGGCCAAAACCAACACCAAGTGGCCTTGTCTTCTCCCAAAGACACATTTGACCCTAATACAAGAGCTACCCCAAATCCAAGGTTGATTGAGCCCCATGCCCAATACCGGCCTGGCGTGAATACCCTGACTTCACTTAGCTTGCAGTGTCCTCTGACTCGACTGTAGCTTTAACCAGCCACCCTTGGTCACAGCGCGTAGCAGTACCGGTCACGCGCGGTAATACCGCGTGCCATCCTCGCCCCTGGCTCGGCAACGCTCCCGGCCACGTGCCTACTTGCATACGCCTTTGTAAAGCCTTGTCAGATCCGGAATCAGCTCTCGGTCAACCGGCCTGATCAAGTGTCCCGCCCCGCCTAGACTTGCTAGAGATCCAACACTCTACATGATGAAGTCCTGCGACACTTGACTCTTGGTAAAGGGGCGCGCCTGCCCCACTCGCTCACCTGCCACGCGCACACCCACGGTCCAGCGCGCGCGCGCCTCACGGCCTCGGTCCATGATCATGCGGGGTATTTCACCCGCCCTTGGTCCGGACACAACATAAGCGCCGCACCACCTGCGCGCGCTACCAAATCCACGCAGCTGTGCGCCATCGTGGCTTGGTCTATGTGATACTGTATGCCCGCTGACCAAGTATAAGGTCATCAACCCTTACAAACCACCCCCACTAGTTGAACCCGACGTCCTCGTCGGTCTCGAACTCAAGAAGTCTTCCACCAACTCCTCGAACTGCCAAAGAGTAGTATCGCGCTCCCAGCTTGCCTCTGACACAGGCAAGTCCTTCCATTGGACAAGGAAGAACACCCTGCGGTTCTTCTTGCTTTGGCCTTCTACTCTTCGGTCTAGGATCCGCTCAGCCACCTTGCTGAATTCCTTGCGAATAGTCGGCGGAGCCTGACTCTTCTTCGCCCTCGATGGATCCGTGGGGTCCTCGTGGCATGGCTTCGAGAAACTCACATGAAAAGTTGGATGGAGTTTCGGCCGATCGGGGAGATCCAAACGATATGCCACGTTGCCCGGCCGGGACAATAACAAAAGGCCCATCATACCTCGCGATTAAGCCTTTGTGTACATCCCTCCGATGTAACTTCTTCCACACCTGTGGAGTGAGCTTCAACCAAACCTTGTCCCCTTGGAACTCCAAAGGACGTCTCCCTTGATCTGCATACTTCTTCATTCGGCGAGCCGCCTTGGCGAGGCTATCCCGAGCACTCTCCATCATCTCTTGCCGATCAATAGCAAAATGATACGCGGCAGGACATTTTCCACCTGTCCTCCTTTTCGCCACCTCTGAAGGAGTAATAGGTTGGTACCCGTATGCAAGCTCAAACGGACTCTTCTCCGTTGATGAAGACCGATGAAGATTGTAGCTAAACTGCGCCACATCAAGCAGACTTAGCCAATTCTTCTGCGAAGCTGAAACATAGTGTCGGAGATACTCTTCCAACAGAGCATTGATCCTCTCCGTCTGTCCATCCGTCTAAGGATGATTCGCTGTTGAAAACTTCAACTCTGTGCCCAACAACTCGAACAACGCCGTCCAGAACCGCCCAGTAAAGCGAGCATCTCGATCGCTTATGATGTCTTCCGGTACCCCAAAGTGCTTCACCACATGCTTCAGGAACAGCTCAGCAGCCACTTCTGCTGAACACACTACCGGTGCAGGTATGAATACCGCATACTTTGTGAATCGATCCACGACCACCATCACTGTTGACATCCCTTCCACCTTAGTAAATCCGGAGATAAAGTCCATGGAAATCGACGCCCATGGCCTTTCCAGAATACTCAACGGCTGGAGAAGCCCGGCCTCCCGTCTTCTTTCCGACTTGTCTTGTTGGCACACGAAACACGTCTTCACATATGCTTCAATGTCTTCGCCCATATCCGGCCAATAATAGTGTCTTGTGAGCAAGGCCTTCATTCGCTCACGACCGGGATGTCCCGCCCACGGAACATCATGATGCTCCCTAAGGAGCTCCTGCCGAATCTTCCCTCCTTTCGGCACATAGAGTCTGTCGCCTTTGGCGTAGAGAAGCCCATTCTCCACCCAGTACTTGCGCACGACTCCGTCTTGGACCTCTTCGATCAGCTTCAAATACTGACTGTCCGTCTTTGCTATCTCCTCGATACGACTTTGCAAGTCATTCTCCACTTGTGCCAGCGCAGCCACGTATTCAACCATCTGCTTGTGACTCAACGCATCCGCCACCTGGTTGTGTCTCCCCGGTTTGTGCTGCCATTCAAAGTCATATTCCTACAAGAACTCTTGCCAACGAGCTTGTCTAGCCGACAGCTTCTTTTGAGTAGCAAAGAATGTATTGGCAATATTATCTGTTTTGACAAGAAACCTAGTGCCCAGAAGGTACACTCTCCATACCTGTAAACAATGAACAACGGCGAGCATCTCCCGCTCATGCGCCGAATAGCGCTGCTCCGCGTCTTTCAGCTTCCAACTCTCGAACGCCACCGGATGCCCGTTCTGAACAAGGACACTGCCAACGGCCTTGTCGGACGCATCGGTGTGGACCTCGAAACGTTCTTCGAAGTTGGGCAATGCTAAGACTGGTTCACTTGCAATGGCACTCTTGATCTTGTCAAATGCAGCCTGTTGCCTCTCAGCCCAGCCCCATGGCTGGTCCTTCTTCAACAAATCGGTGAGCGGCACGACCTTCCTTGAATATCCCTCGATAAACCGGCGGTAGTAGTTGGCTAAGCCGAGGAAAGATCGTAACTCCGGTACCTTGGACGGTGCAGGCCAGTCCAAAATCGCCGCCACCTTAGCCCGATCCATTCGGACTTCACCCCGAGAAATGACGTGCCCAAGGAACTTGATTTCCTGCTGAGCGAAATGACACTTCTCCAGCTTCACATATAGCTGATGCTCCCTTAATCTTGATAGTACCTGCTTCAGATAAACAAGGTGATCCTCCATGGATTCACTATAAATGACAACATCATCCAAGTACACCACTACAAACTCATCGATGTAATCCGAAAACACCTGATTCATTAAGTGGCAGAAAGTTGCAGGAGCATTAGTCAAGCCAAATGGCATTACAAGGAATTCAAACGAACCATAGCGTGTCACACACGCCGTTTTGGACTCGTCTCCCTCTGCAATCCTGACTTGCGAGTACCCCGAGCGTAGATCAAGCTTGGAAAAATATGTTGCCTTCGCCAAGCGATCGAACAAGTCCTGTATAAGAGGAATTGGGTACTTGTTCTTAACCGTGATCTTGTTCAAAGCCCGGTAGTCCACGCACAGTCGAAGAGCGCCATCCTGCTTCTTCTGGAACAGTACCGGTGCGCCGTACGGTGCCTTTGACGGCTGGATGAAGCCACTATCAAGAAGCTCTGTCAGTTGTCTCCTAAGTTCTGCCAACTCCAACGGAGACATACGATAGGGAGCCCGGGCAGGGGGTTTGCAGCCCGGCATTAACTCGATCTGGTGATCTATTGCCCGCCGTGCTGGGAGTTCACGGGGTAGTTCCGGCGGCATCACGTCTTGAAACTCCGTCAAGACTTCAGCCACTGCTGAGGGTAGATCACTCACCAGATCATCCTGCATTTCCAGTAGAGCAGCAACATATGTAGGCTCTCCATGTTTGAGCCCTTGCACCACCTGGTGCGCAGAAAGCAACGATCCCTTCCCTTTCTTCTCCTTTGCAGCCACTCCCGCTACAAAGCATGGGTTCTTCTCATCCATAATAAGAAGACCACCCAAATGTGGAACAACGGCGGCCTTTACAGACTTTAGGAACTCCATCCCCAATATCAGCTCAAAATCATCCAATGTGACCGCCAGCAGATCAATCTTCCCTTGCCATCCGCCCATTTGAACGTTTACGCCAGAGATCTTCCCAGTCACCGCCAGTGCCTGAGAGTTGACTGCTTTTACTCGGCTCGTGTGCGTCCCTACGCTCAGTCCCAACCGAGTGGCCACATCCTTCCTGATGAATGTGTGAGTTGCGCCTGTGTCCACCATCCCTGTTATGGCCTTTCCATTCAGGGTCAGTTCCACATAGATAAGAGAGTTTACCGCCCCGTCGCCCTTGACAGTCTTCAAAGCACCCAACAGTTGTAAAGGACTCACTCTTGCTGGGTCCTCCGAATCACTTTCTGGTTCATTTCTAAACGCGGCCAACTTCTCGCGCTTAGGGCAATCCTTTGCCATGTGTGGTCCTTTGCAAATGAAACATCCACTCATCTTGCCGGATCCACTTGCTGCTTTCCCATCATCCCTGGGTCTGTTCCATCTGGCCTGGCCGTTGGGCTTCCTCCTCTGGAACCCATCTCCGGCCCTTCTCTCGACTGGCTTCTTGTCTTTGGATTTGAACTTCGTCTTCTCACCCTCTCCACCGGGTAAGGTTCGCAAGTCCACCAGTGCTTCTGCTGCTATGATCGCGGAGGTGAGGTCCTTCGCGCCCTGTCTCCGTACCTCGATCTGGGCCCAACTCTGGAGTCCCGTAAGGAAGTTAAACAGCTTGTCCTCCTCGGACATGTCCCTGATATCCAGCATCAAGGATTAAAACTCCTTCACGTACTCTCGGACAGTGCCTGTCTGCCGTAGCTTCTTCAGATTTGTGCGAGCTACCCAAGCAGTGTTACCAGGCAAGAATTGCTCCCGCAATTCCTTCTTCAACTCGACCCACGAGTTTGAACTTGTCCGACCCGCCTGAGCGTCTTCCTGCTGACGAGTTCGCCACCATAGCTTCGCATCGCCAGTAAGGTACATCCCGACCAACGGGACTTGCTCATGGCCCGGTACCCTTGCAGCCTTGAAGTACTGATCCATGTCCCAAACAAAGTTCTCCAGTGTCTTGGCACTCCGTGCGCCATCAAATGGGGAAGGTTCGGGGACCTTCACTCTCGTGGGCGCCTCCCACGAGACCGGTGAAGCGCTAGCTTCCTTGAGTTGGCCGACCTCGGCCTCCAGCGACTGTACCTTCGTCTTCAAGATCTCAATGGTCGTCAGGCTCTCGCGGTATCCGACCGCAAGATCTTCGACCATCTTCGCCAGGTTCACGACTTGATCATCGACACTCCCGACGACGTTCTCCAAGCGCTCCGCTGTCTCCTCAAGGCGATCCAAACGATCCTTCTTGCTAGTCGCCATCTCCACCGTCTTCACCTGTGTGTCTTCTCGCGCTTCGCTTCACGCCACGAACTCGTAGCTCTGATACCAACTGTCACAGCCCCAACCGATCAGCTTTGGCCGTGCGGCACCTGACATGCACCATAGCGACAGGTTAGCCTTTCCTTGCAAGAACAGTAAGTGAATCCTGTTTGCATTACAAAGTACAGCGAAAATAAGAAGAAGCGAGCAAATCCGGAATACACGTCGGTACGAGAAACACGACACAAAGAAACCCATTTGAGAGAGAAAAAATAAAACTCTCTTAGATTGAGAAATGTTTACAACCATGGCCAAAACCAACACCAAGTGGCCTTGTCTTCTCCCAAAGACACATTTGACCCTAATACAAGAGCTACCCCAAATCCAAGGTTGATTGAGCCCCATGCCCAATACCGGCCTGGCGTGAATACCCTGATTTCACTTAGCTTGCAGTGTCCTCTGACTCGACTGTAGCTTTAACCAGCCACCCTTGGTCACAGCGCGTAGCAGTACCGGTCACTCGCGGTAATACCGCGTGCCATCCTCGCCCCTGGCTTGGCAACGCTCCCGGCCACGTGCCTACTTGCATACGCCTGTGTAAAGCCTTGTCAGATCCGGAATCAGCTCTCGGTCAACCGGCCTGATCAAGTGTCCCGCCCCGCCTAGACTTGCTAGAGATCCAACATTCTACATGATGAAGTCCTGCGACACTTGACTCTTGGTAAAGGGGCGCGCCTGCCCCACTCGCTCACCGGCCACGCGCACGCCCACGGTCCAGCGCGCGCGCTTCACGGCCTCGGTCCATGATCATGCGGGGTATTTCACCCGCCCTTGGTTCGGACACAACATAAGCGCCGCGCCACCTGCGCGCGCTACCAAATCCACGCAGCTGTGCGCCCTCGTGGCTTGGTCTATGTGATACTGTATGCCCGCTGACCAAGTATAAGGTCATCAACCCTTACAGTTATCCTGTTCTATTGTTGTCTCAATTTACAGCTTTGGTTTTCATTTCCTTGTGTTGCATAGTTTTGTCATTTCATGTAGCTTTGGCTTTCATTTGCTTGTGTTGCTTTTTTTTTTTTAAAATGATTTATCGTTTCATGTTTGGAATGAGTTAAGCATATTTCTTGTTTTTTCCATATTTCATTCTAGTTCAATATGCTACACTTTTTTTTTTTTTCTAATGAGTGTCGTTGCTTTTATTGTTGTTTTAGCTCTAATTTATTCTGTTTTGAACATGTTATTTAGTTTTATTGTGATAAAAACCGAAAGATATTTCTCAATTAATTTCATATTGGGAGTTTATATTTATTTTAATATTGCAGAGTATAGAATCAGAAGTGAAGCTTTGTGTAAGTTTTGGTGAACTTAGGGATTTAGGAGTTCGGAGTTTGGTTTGGAGGATTAATTAGCAGGAATGTGTGCTTGGCCGTTGATAATGCTTTCTATATAAATTGTTACAATGCAAAAGAGAAAATAAAGAGGGTGAAAATATGCGAACTATTGTCCTTTGTGGTAATCTTCTGGCCATCTAATATTTGGTACCTTTTGTTACCAATTAAAATTTGCTCGGTCATTTTAATTTTGACTAAAAAGTAGACTGATGCTTGCTGTGATACTAAGCTCTTAGATAAAAATCCAATTCCAATTGTTTAAGAATAATCGATGCTCAAAATGTAAACATGTTGCTTTATGCAGTAGTAACTCTTTCAGATAACTATGCAAAATGCGGCACATTCCTTGCCCATCCATATAAAAGAGATTAATCCTTTTCTCTTGGCTCAAGAATTTTTTCACCTTTAATCTTTTTCTTAATTTTGGAAATGAGGTTACTTTTTTGGTGTTTCTCACTTTCATCTCTTCGATCAGACATTTGTTCATCATTTATCTTTTGCATTTCTCTCAATTCATAAGTTGGTGGAGGGTTAAGTCCAAATATTCTTTTTTAAATTTACTAATTTATTTATCTATATTTGAAATGATAAATAATTAAAAAAAAACATAATTGAAATGATTGCGAAGATCATAATGATCCTCAACTAAAAGATCTTTAGTCCAGTGATATTGATCCCACTATGTAAATTTGATTTGCAAAATTTTCATTATCTGAGTTTGAAACACGTCAAACGTAGCGGTACCAAATGTCTCTGGTGCGAGAGTAGACTTGTAACCCAATCCTTATATTACCCAATAAAAGCATATGGCTGGATGATCAATTTTCTGCAATAAGCATGCCCTCAACTATATATGTACTTGAGGCACTTGTTAAAAAGGGGAAAAAAAATTATCTTTGGGGATCCCCATTCTAAGGACAACCAAATGCCAAAAAGTCATTGGAGATGGAAGTGACACTTCATACATACCGTGTTTGTCAACAAAATGTCACTAGAGATAATGTTTCTAAACTCCAGTAATCAACCAAAACTCAAAATTTGTAGCTCTAAGCAGACTTACCACTTCTGAGATTAGTTGAGTTATAATTTCAATATCAATGAAATGAATTTTCTCTTTCATTTTTTTAATTACACAATTTTATAGATAAACAATCAGAATTTGTGAAAATGTTTTGGTAGAATCACTAAAATAGTCCCTCTATTTTTACCAATTAGTCCCTCTAATATAATTTGAATCTTTTTACTTCCTTTATTTTTTGATTTTAGAACATTGATTCCCTCCTTCTAATGGGGAGTTAGATTTTCTTTTAAATTGGCTTTGTTTGGATTAAAATGTTATTGTAAAACTTGATTAAAATGGTTAGCTCTTGGATCACTCCATTGTCATGTGCACCTAACGAGGAAACTAGCTTTGAATGGTTATTACATAGGCCTTGTTCACTACTTTCAAGTGGATTTTTTGTGTTTGAGCTCCAATAGTTGGATACTGAAGTTAAGTAGAGACTGAATTAGCAGACTTTTTGGATTTTTTTTGTTATAGAAAAGCAATATATTCATATTGTTATTTGACATTGAAGTTAGATTGGAGTACCCTTGCAAGTCTGCCAGGGTGATTTTTTTTTATTTTCTTTTTTTGATTTCCATCTGATATAGATGGTTGGATATCAAACAAGGCATGCTTTCTAGCTAAGCAAGAAGGCTGATAGGTGGGAGTACTTTGTAGACAAAGGAACATTAGAGTTCACTTTTTATGTAGGGAACACTGGGTTGCCAGAGTGCGAAGGCCCACCAAATAGAAGATGGGGCTTGGATGCAATCTTTGAATGCTACTATTAATGACATGGTATCATATTTTATACAGACACTAATAAAAAGAAACCTTTTATCTTATCAAAATTTGTGCGCTAATTGCATACCTCTGTGAAAAAATAGAATTGGAGATATGCTTTTAAAAAATCTCATTGATGCATCCGTGCATGCATACTACATATAACGCATAAAGCAAATTGCCTTTGAATTTGTTGATACTATTTTTAACAAAGCAATTTGCATATATAACTAAAGCCACTTGTTTCAAATGGCTAGAGACACTAATATGGAGTATGGATCCTTCATGTGGTATATGGAGTAGTGAGCATTTGAATCCTTGTTGGGCATAGGACATGTCAATACTTTCATATAACTTTAAAATTACTAAATAAATTTTATCTAGACAAAAATTTTTTATAAGCAGATAAAAAAAATTTCTACCCAAAAATAAACCATGTTTGCCTCCATTACAAATAATTTTTAACATGAAAAGTTTATGTAATAAAATAAAAGAATTAAAAGCAAATAAGTTTACTTTATTACCAAGAAAAACATTAGTTGAAAATTATTACAAAAACAGAGAAAAAATAATTTTCTAAATAGTCCCTCTACTTTTTTACATTTACAGTTCCTTTATTTTAAATTGTAACCTTTTAGTCATTCTACTGTATTGAATGAACTATGCTAGTCTTTTCCCTTTGAGGATTTAGGGTTTAGGTGTTAGGGTCTCCAGGGACTGACATAGTTCAATTAAAACAGCAAAAGAACTAAAAAATTATAATTTAAAATAAAAGGACTAAAATAGTAAGTTCTGAAAAATAACAGGGAATTATAGAAAAAAAACCAAAATTGGATCCAAGAATGAAAAGTTTTGAAGTTTTGTTGGTGACCATTAAATCTATAATTTTGTGGAATCAAAAGTAAATAGAAATAAAAATGTGCATTTTATTTGTTTATCCAAAAAAAAAACATGAGACTAAAATAAGAAGTATGAGGAACCATTGCATAGCTTGGTGGTTTCTCACATTAACAAAGAATAGGTAGGTGTTGGTTTGAAACTATGCCCTCGTGGTACTGTAGAGTAGAGTGGGTTTTCGATGGGACGAGGCATATTCTTCATCCTTTCTAGCTTACATGAAAGGAGAGATTTACCATCATGTAGTTATAGTTTCTTATATATTATCTTGGGCGTATGTGGCAAGTCCTCATTGGCAGCATGTTAACCCTGTTTCCATGATAAATTCATAGGAGGTCATTAAATTACTCTTACTTGTGGGAGAAGAGGGGCTTGTCTTCATTTATAAAGAAAAAAAGAAGTAATATGGGTGAAAATAGGATAAAAAATAAAAACCAAATTGGACCGAAGAATAAGGATAAAAAGAGTTTTTGAAGTTTTGTACGAAGGCATTAAATCTATGATTTGTGGAAAGATAAGAAAAATAAAATAAAACTATTCTTTTAGGTTAATTAGAGAAGGCAATAAACAACCTTGTGTCGTAGATCTTGTAAAAGTCAACATGAGCACTATGTAAGAACCATGCGTCCATGCCAAAATCTGTCTCGGTGATGCCTTCCATAGCCATTGAAGCCTCGAAGTGATCTATATTGGAATCCGGCTTTGAATCCATGAAGCCCTCACTACCACTCATTTTCTAGCTCTGCCTTTACAAGTAGTTGTCGCCATTGTCATTTCCTCTCTAGCAAATTTAGCCTCTGTGAATATAATGTTGAGGTTGTTTAGCTTGGCATATGAGGGCAGATGAGGAGTATGATGGAGTTTGAGCTGACGAGGATGAGCAGGATAGGCAATCACCCCAATCCTAGCTCAGGACTCGACTAGTGTTTACATTCAATGGATAGCTGCAATACACACTAGTTGTTGTCATCTCTTCTAGGGTTGGTGTTTCCTCACCGAAGATTCGATCCTATAGAAGGGATCACAACTTTCAAGTATACGACAAGCAAGTTAGAGGTAAACAACTCTAGTACTTAACTCCCCTTCACACGTTACCCATAAAATCCCTTGGGCAATAATGTCTTCTTTAGTTCCAATCCATCAGGGCGTAGAAGGGTTTATAATGGAATGATATACCTTGAATAAGAGTTGAGGTCAAGGTTACTAAGTCCATTATGAGCTATGTTGGAGACAAACAATGGGGATATGCCGCCCCACAGAAAAAGGCCCAATATAGATTAGTGCAAGATGTTGGACCTCGCAACTTTGCTGCAGAGGCCTCTAACTCCCATTTAGTCCATGATTGAATGCCATTAGCGATGAACAACACTTTGACTAAGAACCTGACGAACAAATCAGCTCCGTCGAATTATCCACTAGGTCAAGAGATCAACCTCAAGTGGTTGTACGCGGCTTAGCAGAGACGTCTGACACTTCAGTCAAACTCATCATGCATCTATACAATAGTGTTAGCTATCCACCTATGGTGGCCACCATTTCACAGGACCATATTAACAAATCTACATCAATACTAGTGATATGTGCTTGTTGATAAGTACTATTTTATCTTTATTTTACCGATCAATTGAAGCATTTACTGAATCCTAAATTGTGTATTATGGTGATATGTGGTACTTAATTGCTCCATTGTACTCCACAGGTGAAGAGAAGCACAATAATGCCCAGAGGAATGAAATCAGGAGCAAATCGGCGCCAAATATGCAAAACAGTGAGTTACATAGGTAAAGTATACGCTCGTGTACTTGCTCATGTATCTTTCAGATGAATTTCAAATGAAAAGGCATGTCATGTGTCATCAGCGCAGCTCCCGTTTCTGTCTCCCAACCTAGAGGTACACGGCTGTATAGTTGAAATACACGTCCGTGTACATATGAAGAATAGTGGAACGTATCCCAGACAACTACACGGGCGAAGGAATAATGCACAACCGTGTAAACCGTGAGCAAAAGCGAAGGGAAAAACCTGAGAGTTAAATGGGAAAAAGAAAAGTTATACGCCATGTAATTGGTTTTGAGGGTTTTTCTCCAGGTATAAATAGCTTGTTTGAAGAAAGATAAAGGGGGCTGGTTTAAGGGTTTTTCTGGGGCTGGTTTTGAGGGTTTTTTGGGGGTTCTGATCTGGCTAGTTTTTAGGTTTTCTGGAGAAGGGAGAACACTTGGGGAGGTGATTAAAGGAAGAGGAGAGTTCAAGGAAGTCGCAGGGGATTCATTCACCGGTGACAATAGCGGCTTACCTCTGCTCCAAAATCATCACAGCTATAGAAGGGGGTTTCCAATTGATATTTATGCCTTCTAGGATAGAGATCACTCTTGTATTGATGAACATATGCCTCATGGAAGGCTAACTTCTTTAGTTGCCCGGATTAATGTAGTTGGGAATACTCTATATGTTTCGATTGTCTTTTTAATTTAAGTTACCTTTTGTTTTCAGATTTATTCATGTTTTATTGATTGGTTTGATGTATCGAGAGAAATCTTACCATCTTGTTATCACTTGAGTGTCAAGAGATCCATGTGATTAAAACACCCATGAATGAACAGGAACTGATGAACTCTCGCTAGAGATAGTAGAGGAGTCACATACCTTTCGGCTAGTATCCGGTATTCCATTACCGCTTCTTGACATGAGAATCCTAGTTTTTATTGCATAGCATTAGGGCATCTGGAGAGAGCACCTATTTCACATTTGATTCTCTCTGCTCCGATTAACCTTTGTTAACCTATCTTAATTCGTAATCATATTTTAATTCTAATTTCCCAACGAAGTTAATTTGGGCAATACTCATTCTTGTTGATTCTCACCTTTTTCTATTAATAGCATTAATTATGTTTTCTGTTTCTTAATTGAAATCAAGTGTTGTTTTAGCTAGATAGTGGAACGAGAGTGAATACGTATATACTAAGTCCCTGTGGATTTGTATTGCTCCATGAGGAGTTAAACTCCCTTTGTGGGCACTTGAACATGTGAACCTTAGGATGCGTTAATTTTATTCGGATTTGTTTTCTCAATCTCTCTTATTTGAATGTTTTTGGTCAAGTTCTTCTCTCGTGAGTTTAATGTGCTGAATCTTTGTATATGAAAACTTAGATTCTGCTTTTGAATGTTCTAGACGGGAGGTCCACTTTTGATTTTGACAAATACATGATTGACTGCAACCAACCCGACACTATCCGATTTTAGTGTCTTTGGAAGTATTTCTCTCTCAGCTTGACTGAATTTTCTCTACATTTGGGATTCTATGACAAAAACTTCATCACCACGGATGACTACTGGCAGTTGGTAACTGATTTCCCCCAGGGCATGACCCCCTATAGTGCATACAGCAATCTCGCCGGAGTTGGCAAGTACGAGTCGGCGGTGTCGAAGGCCTCCATCCTGTACCGTCTTTCCCACCGATACATCCATACTATACTGAGCAGGACGTTAACAGGGCGAGGAGACCGTACGGGGGTGGGCAGCCACAATGACTTGTTATATTTATATTGTATGTCGCAAGGTATCCCCATGTATGTTGCTATATTGTGGCTGAATACATGAGGCATTAGAGTCATTATCGCCACATGGGAGTTATCTTCTTCAGGCCATGTGTGGCCCGTCTCCTCCGAGGGATGGGCTTGATTGATGCCGTGCGCCAATTGACAAAAGTTAGCACTCCGTTACCCCTAGGCCTGCCGACGTTACGAGCAATGAAGATTGCACCCCGTGCTGACACCAACGCATATGTGTTGAATGTGAACTCCAGTGATGATGATGAAGAAGAAGAGACTTCTGCTGTTGAACATTTGAGGCCGGAGCAGACACTAGTAGAAGCGAATCTCCCCGAGTATCCGTTGCAGGCATCGACTCACGCCCATGATAGACTTGTGAGGCTTGAGGTGGCTGTGTTTGACCTCCGCAATGATCCTAATATTGTCTTTGTGAGCCAAACTATCATTCCGAGGAAACTCAAAGATATCACTTGCTTTCTCGAGGAAGAGAGCAGTGATGCGGACACACTAGCAGCAGTACCAACACCAACGGTACCAGAAACAACACCACTAGCACCAGCTTCTCTTGAACCAGCAACAACAATGGACACTTAATTGAGCCATTGATTTACTTCTTTTATTGACTTATTTTGTCTGCACTTTCTTTTAATTATGTTCTTTTACTTTTGTTGTCTCAGTTTGTTTGTAGTTAATTGTTTTCTGCCATGTTAGGCATTTTTATCATTTGTTAATGCAATTTTTCTTCATTCTCTTAACTGCAGGGCATTCTCTTCAATTTTATTTATGGTAGTTGTCTTTACTCACTCTGCCGCCATGATCTCAAGCGGTCTTTTTATGGTCGTGGTAAAGACAATTTGGCCTACTCCTCCACTTCCCCAACTTCTTACACTTGGCTCCACTTAATGTTAGGGAAGTGTTGTTTTTATTTTGTGCAAATATTACATCGCCCACTATGTTATTTTGTATCTCTTGTGCTTTACTCAAGTGCGGGGGTGTGTACATTGAGGACAATGTCTATATTAAGTGTGTGAAGGGGGGTTAGAGCATATTTATATGACCCATAGTTGTATTTTTTGAATTATAGTTACTTGTATGTCCAAAATGAAGGTTCACCCTATGGTAGGTTGGCATTCTATTACCAAGGGACACTTTGAATATGTTCCTGTTTGGTTCTAAACTTTAGTTTTTATAACTCATGAGACTTTTTGTCAATGGTTATTCATACTTGTTCTTTACTCTTTAGACCTAGTTTTATGTCCTTGCTGGGTTAATTTAAAAAAAAACCAAAACACAGCAAAAAGCACAGAAAAGTTTAAGTTGGGATGTTTGAGGTTGGAAAGAGCTACCTTTTGTATAGTGTGAAGCTACTCTCACAAGTCGGATACAAGTTATACCCCAGTGAGAGAAAGAGGTTTCTCACAAGAAGAGTGAAAGCTACCACCTCAATTTTGTGGGAGGTACCTTTTCTAAAGTGTAAAAACTGCTTATGTGGCCATTTAAGAAACGGCTACCTCAGGAGTGTGTGCAGCTACTGCCTATTTATTACTGATAGTTCTAATTAAGCTTTTATGTTTGTGGTTGAAGGTGACTAAAGGTTAACGAGAGTTCTTTTTCTTATATGTTTACCTTTGGATTTATGTCTCATAAGTTAGATTTTTGCTAGAGTTACTCCTTGCAAGTTTTGTTAAATAGTTTTTCCTGGTCTATAAAATGCCATCTCTTGCACCTTCTAGTGAACCTGAGGAAAACACTTATCCATTTCTATGTTTTATCATTTAGTTTGCTTGAAGACAAGCAAACACTTAAGTGTGGGGGTACTTCGATAAATGTTTGAACATGTACATTTCATAGACATTAATTATTACATACGAGCATACATTATTGCAGTTTTATGGACTCAAGTGTTTGTTTCATGCTTTCTTGCACAGATTCGATGAAAAAGTCTTGGGAGAAAGAAATGGAGCTGAAAAGAACACGTTCTGAGAAGTTCAAAGGGGTCTACGCCTGTGGTGATACTTTCCACAGCCGTGGGAGCAATTCAGAGCAACCAAGTATCCAAGACAGAGATATCCATGACCGTGCAAGGGGAACCACGGCCGTGGAAGATCTTCTCCACGAAAAGACAGAGAGATACATGGGCATGGGAAACTTTTTCACGCCCGTGATTGGCAATTTGCAAAGAGGACCCACGGCCATGGGTGGCATGTCCATGGCCATGGGAATTTGTTGCTGGGAGAAAATTTCAAGAGCATGAAGTCCATGGCCATGGAAACACATGTACACAGCCTTGGAGTGATTCGGGTTAGGGTTATAAAACCCTTTATTTCAAGGAGAGGATGCATCTTTTGATGGGAAGAATGGCAGCTGCAACCCTAGGAAAGGAGGAGGACCTCATCAGTGCAGACGGGGCAGTTTGATGTTATCGTACTAGTTAGAGATGCAATCAATTGGCATCGGACATTGGCCCGTAGGCCTTGGATAATGGAGTCCTTATTTTTAGTGATTTCAGCATATTTTGTAAAACCTTGATTCATAATTGGTAATGCTCCATGAGGAGCTAAACTCCCTTTGTGGATACTTGAACATGTGAACCTTAGGATGCATTAATTTTATTCGGATTTATTTTATCAATCTCTCTTGTTTGAATGTTTTTGGTTTACTTCTTCTCTTGTGAGTTTGATGTGCTCAATCTTTATATGTGACAACTTAGATTCTATTTTTGAATATTCTAGGCGAAAGGTCCCACTAGGATAGGTCTAGCGAGGGTTGAGAGGGTGAAGGAGTGAGCCTTAGGTAAAGGAATGTCTACTTCCTCTTCGAGGTGATCCACACCTACCTTAGAGTCCGAGAGATTAATGCAATCGTGTAGATTCTTGGATGTGACAGATCCTATTAGAGTTTATTCTGGATTAGAGACTAGTGGTCTTGTAAAAGAGCTGGTCTACTGCGGGTACCCAGTGGATCTAAATAGGAATCCCTAGAGCTTTATGCTCTTATATAATCTTCTGTTGGTTACGAATAGGGGGATTGTTTTAAAGAAGACTCCAATTGCCTTACAAATAGAATGGGGGGAATTTAGGATTCCTTCGGCTTAATTTTTGCTTTCAATAGAGAAGAGGTAGAGAAAAGTTTAACTTATGTAGTGCTTGTAGTCAATGTCCTAAGGGGATCATCGTTCAAGTGCCCACGCTTCTTCTGCTGATAATTCATCTTTCTTGAATTTATGTGTTCACGCTTTTTTAACCCTCACCTCAAGCAAACATTTCAAGTATAGAGCTAGATAATTGAACTAAAGAAGTAGCTGGTACTTGTGAACTTCCTGTGGATATGATAACCCAACCATTAGGTTCTTTACTACTTTGACACCCGTGCACTTACAGATTTTATATACGCATAGGGCGCGTTACCTGTCATGGAGATGATGAGCTTTTCTTAAAACCTCAACTGATATAGCCGAGCTAGTTGTAGCTGGTGTAGTTGTGCAAAGGCACATTGTGGTGTAACCAAACTCAACTTTTGGTGGTGCAATGAAACTTGTTGACGTTTGTGTGACCAAAAAAAGGAACTAGATTCCACTGTACCCAAGTGTAATCAGGCAAAACTCCTACACTATACATGCCCTAGTTGAATTAAACCATAATAGTGTTTCTGATGTAATTTGGATTACATATTGAAATCAAACTCGAGCGCAAATCTTACAGGGTCAGGTCCAGCCAACTAAATTAAGTAGGCCTATACACACGATGGTTGATGTTGAGCCCAAATCCAAAGGCCGTGTGCAACCTACTATATGAAAATGGGCCTGCACATAATCTTATCGGAATTGAATCTACCTCTAGGCCGGCTTCCAACCAGAGTAATATTAACGTTGACATTGCCTTGCATCCATGTCACTTAGCTGATGCTTCATGATCCCTGCTCAATAGCTGCTCATGCCTAGTTTCACCTGGCACTTTGATAAGTATATAATTGTGCGTATTTTATATATTGACTTGTATACTTATCGAGTTAGTATTGCAGTAATTTAGTGGAATACGAGTCTAAATCGAGCATGAATTGTCTTCACAGGCACCAAGTGTAGATTAAAGCCAAAGGAGAACCAAAGTAAGCAAATGGTAATAGAAATATCAAAGATGGCACGCTCCTGATTCAACACTTAGAGAGTTGCAATGCTTACTGGCATCTTACAGCCAGGCTTACGGCCGTAAGCCAAATCCAAAAGGCCTCGTGGGCATCCTTATGCCCGTAAGAGGAGAAGCGCCGCAATACAAAGGAGCTTACGGTTGGGACTTACGGCCGTAAGCGAGATCGTAAGCAGAAGACAGAGGCATTTACGGGAGTAGCTTATGCCTGTAAGATTGAAGGGAAAAATTATCAAATGTGGTTTACAGCCCTAGGCTTACGGCCATAAGCAAGACCGTAACCGAAAGACAAAGAACCTTATGGGAGAAGCTTACGGCCATAATCGGGAGCGTAAGGCACAAGAAAAGTTTAAACCCCGACACTTACGGCCCAGCTTACGCCCGTAAGCTGGCCGTAAACTTACGCCTATATAAGCTTTACTGAAGATGGATTGGGGGAGTTCTTTTTAGGGTTTTTCTTGAGTTTTGGAGAGAGAGTGTGGCTGGAGAAGGAAAGGGCTTAACTGTGAGATCAAGAGGTGATTTCTCCACCAAAGAGCCAAGGATTTGTGTGTTCTTCTATCAACACCACCTTCATCATTCATTAGGGCACCACTGTGGTCAAGGATTGCATTTCCCCCAACGTCGAGAGGAACTTCAGGCCAATCCTTGCTTCCTTAGTTTTGAGGGAGTTTTCCACTCTATCTCTTCATGATGAATGATTGTAATTCCTTGCTTCTATTATTTTGTATCATGAGCTAATCCCCCTCATAGGGGAGCTTGAACTTGAACCCTAGGGGAATTGTCAAACTCTGTTTTTATCCCATGAATGTCAATTAATTGTGTTGTTAAATCTTTGGAATGCATATGTGAATTGATGTATGTCGGTTGCATGTTGCGTGATTGTTGACGAGCGGTGAAAACCCGCTGTTCAATTGATTTAGCGCGCGGTGAAAACTCATCCATTTTTAAGAACGGGCGTGCGGTGAAAACCCGTTAAACCCCTCGAATTAGAGTGCGGTGAAAACCCGTCCTATTATCACATTCCTGTTAAGAATACCTTAAATTGAACAAGGATTATTCATTGAGTTCGTGCTTCATTGTTAAATCCCCAAGGTAGTATTGTTCAAGTGTACCCTTCTCATCCACTGATCTCCTCAACCTTAGTCATTCTCATTCTTTTAGATTAAGTTAGATTTGTCAACAACCATCCCTTTTTAGGCTAGATTTCATTAGCTTAAGGTAATACTAGTACGTTTGCTCCCTGTGGTTCGACAACCCGATCCCTTTCGGGGATCCACTTTATTATTTGACGATCCGTACACTTGCGGTGACGCGAGAGGCGTGTCACACTTCTACAAAGGGATATAGTCGATGGTGTTGGAGCAACATGTTAAAGAGCTTGACACTTCTCGATCATGGGCCCAAGTTGCTTGAACCCTGCCCCGTCCTACGGAGAACTCGCCCCTCTACAATCCTCAGCTTCTAAATAAACTTAAGGAAACTTCATCGCATTTCGTCCGTTTGGATGAAGATGCAATGGCCTGTGCCCGCATGCGTTTCCAGAACTCCTTATATGGGAAATTTTTTGGGAAACCACCTCCGTTCAACGAAGTGAAAGCGAGCTTAATGGCTAAAATGGAAGGATGTTGGGGAAGTACAAATCTCTGATTTACCTAATGGTTTTCTTCTAATTCAGTGTAGCTCTCATGATGTGATGCAGCACCTTCTTATGGAGGGTCCTTCGTCCATCAATGGTTTGATCTTACAACTGTCACCGTGGAAGCCGTTCTTTGAACCGATGTATGCAAAGCTTCACACAGCTGCCATCTGGGTCCAGCTCCACAATTTGCCGGTGGATTTCTGGGATGGAGATTCACTTGAAACCATTACAGCAACTATGGGTAGGTTACTTAAGGTAGATGATCTCACATTGACCCTAACTCGTACAAAATTTGCTAGGGTGTGTATTGAGATTAATCTTTCCAAATCCCTTTGCAAAGGTTTTTGGATCGGAGATCAGGAAAATAAATCTTTTATAGTTGTTCTTTATGAGAAGTTGCCTACATTTTGCTACTCTTGTGGTTTGGTCGGAAACGGAACCAACTCTTGTCCTCGCCTGAAGGTGACCCGAAATGGCAGCGTCGTTCCACCCTCTCGAGATCCTCGGGAGTCGGCGGTTGACATTAACCAGAATACGGACCTCGGTGCTAAGGACATAGAAATGGGTCCTCGTGGCCCAGACACGTTCATGATGGAGAGCTCTTACACTCAGATGACGGAGAACGATTTTGGATCCTTCATGTTCGTGCCCCGCCGACGTGGTCGGGGTGGCGGTCGCAGGGCTGGCGCTCGTGCCAGCCACGTGACTACTGACGCAGCAGCCGGAGAGCCCAACAGTCAGACCAATCGTTCGGATCCCAACCTTTCCACACGTGGCGGATTTGGAAATCGTGGCAGAGGAGGTTTGCGTGCTCCTTGGAATACTCGTGCCCACTATCCACATAGTTCTCTGCAGCAGAGTCAAAACCCTCATCATGTAACGGATCCGACCGTTGAATGTCCAGAGACCCACTCTTCTCTCCATCATCACAAATCCAACGGCTCTCACCAAGGCTTTCCTTATACGTAACCGGATAACTCACCTCCCTAAGCAACTGTCTCTCATCCGGATGGGAAAGGTAAGGCCCCTTTAATGAACCGGTCGAGATCTCCGCCGCCGGTCCTGCGCACCTCGTCTTCGGTAAAGGCAAACCCTAGTCCCGGTGAGCCCCCTGCTGATCACGGGATGGCGGTTGGCCATGTTTCCAAGGCCCTCTCAGTCCCAGAGTCTGGGAGTGATTCAGATGATGTCGAAGACTCCTTTAGCACAAGTGAAGAAGAGATGGATCAAGATGATTTAGTTGATGAGGTTGATGATTCCATGACCTTGGATCAATTTCAAGATGGCGCCCGTCGTGAGGCTTTGATTCGAAAAAGTCAACGTGAAGAAATCACTTCCCAAAAGAAGGGGAGGGTGGAGCAGGGACCATCATGTGGTTAACTGCTTCATCTCCTCTTTCATGCGGTTAACTGTTTCTTCCTGTTATTACTCTTTTTGGAAGTTCCTTCCTGTTTCTAATTCTCTTTTGTTTGCCATGATTCAAGCTAACTTTATCTGTTGGAACTGCAGGGGGATCTCGTCGCGGGATACCTCAACTCGAATCATTAGTTTAATTAAAAAGCACAAGTTGATGCTCATATGTTTAGTTGAAACTCGCGCAAATGCAGAACGGGTTGATCGTTTTTGTAGGAAACTCAAAAAGTCATGGGAGTGGGTTGCTATACTGGCTGATGGTTTTTCGGGTGGTATTCTTGTCGCTTGGAACAGTCGGCTTGGGAAGGTAACTCTTATTGCAGTCTCCCGTCAAGTTTTGCACCTTATTATTACTCCAGTCCATATTTCGTCTATGATCATTTCAGTAGTTTATAATTCTTCACGGCTTTCTTCTCAGTGCCATCTTTGGCATGAGCTCTCAAAGCTTACTTCTCTAAATCTCCCTTGGTTACTCGTGGCCGATTTCAACGCTATTACTGCCCATGAGGAATGCAAGGGAGGTTCGTTTTTATATTATGCTCGCAAAGCCCATTTTTTCTCTGATTTTATTAACGACAATAACTTGTTAGATTTGCATTTTTCTGGTCCTAATTATAGTTGGTGTAATAATCAACGTGGTTTGGCCTGTCGTTGGGCACGTCTTGATCGATGTCTTGCGAATTTGAATTGGAATTCGATTTTTGCTCACTACTCCCTTACTCCTCTTTCGCGCGTTTTCTCTGATCACACCCCCCTGTTGCTTAATATTCGTAGATATTCACTCTTTCAAAAGAATATTCCGTTTTGAAAACTATTGGTTAGACTTTCTCGAGTGTCATAAAGCTATCCATATGGCTTGGGATTTCATTCCGCATGGCAATCCTCTTCATGCGGTCTCTCACCTTCTTTCTCGCACCCGTTTTTATTTAAAAGCCTGGCGATCCTCTGGCCTAAGTTCCCTCGAAAATGACCTTCATAGAACTGAACATGATATTACCTCTCTGGAAACCTCTGACAATTATACAGAAGAGCACCACTCTGATCTTATGAATTTGTATACGAGATTTTCTACTCTTCAACATCAGATCGCCACTAAATGGGCCCAAAGATTTCATTTGCAATGGGCCTCTAGTGGAGATCAAAATACGAAATTTTTTCACAATTCTGCTCGGATTCGTAACCATGTTAACTCAATCTTTCAAATTTCGGATTTAAATGGCAACATGTTTTTTGAACCGGAGGAAATCTGGCAAACCTTTGTTCATTATTATACTAATCTCTGGAAAAGTCAAAAGGAGCTTGATTTGAATTTTATTCTGAACGCCTTGCCAAATGATTTACCGAGCTTAAGTGATCTGGAGAGTGTTCATCTAATTAGGGAGGTTACCAGGGAAGAGGTCTATCTTACTATTTTGGATTTGCCTTCTGGCAAGAGCCCAGGTCCGGATGGTTTTAATGCTGAATTCTTCCGTTTTTTCTGGCCTGTGATTGGCAATAAGCTTTTTGAAGCGATTCAATTTTTCTTTCATCATTCTGTTCTTCCTAGAGCGTGGGGTCAAACTTTTATTGTTTTAGTTCCTAAATCTAATAACCCTAAGTTCGTTTCGGATTTTCGCTCAATCTCTCTTTGTAATGTTTACTTTAAAGTTATTTCCAAAATTCTTGCAAACCGTCTTAAACATGTTCTCCCTAGACTTATTGGCATCGAGCAAGCTGGTTTTGTTTCTGATCGGTGTTGTTTTGATAATATTATTTCAATCCAAGAGGTTGTTCATACCCTAGAAAATGACATTAATGGCCCCTATAGGATGCTTATAAAGATTGATATTGAGAAAGCATATGACTCGGTCAGCTGGAATGCAATTCTTGCTATCTTGTCCAAAATGAATTTCCCTAGTCTTTGGATTTCTTGGATCAAAACTGTTATCTCTTCGAGCTCTTTTTCAATCCTTGTCAATGGTCAGCCCACCTCCTGGTTTACATCCTCCAGAGGAATCAGGCAGGGCGATCCTATTTCTTCCTATCTCTTTATCCTGATCTCTCAAATTTTAACTTCTATGCTCAATTTTGGTCTTAGGCAAAATATGATTCCTGGTTTTCACAATGGTCTTCGCAACAATTTCAACCATCTCATGTATGCAGATGACCTTATTGTGATCACTAATGCCACCCGTCGTACTGCCAGAAATATCAACTTCTGTCTTCAGATTTATGGTATGCTAACTGGCCAAGTTCCTAATATTTCTAAATCAGCCATTTATTTTCCTTCCTGGTTCAACAATTTGGTTGCTAAAAGTATTTCTAACATTCTGAACTTCAAAATTGCTACCTTTCCTTTTATTTATATTGGAGTTTTAATTACCCCCAAGAAGCTTGCGCTGGCTTCCTTTGATCCAATGATCAACAAGATTCAACGTATGTGCTATTCTTGGAAAGCTTCTAATCTTTCTCAGGCAGCTAAAACTGTTCTTTTAAATTCTACTATTCTTACCCAACCTGTTTACTACCTTTCTGTTTACCCGATTCCCAATCCGGTTTTGTCCAAGATCTCTAGAATTGCTAGGAGTTTTTCTGGCACAAAGATAGCAATCGAAAAGGTATCCATGCTGTTGCCTGGAATGATATAACTATTTCTAAACCTGAGGGGGGCCTTGCCATCAAAGATCTTCTAATTTCTAAGCACTCTCTTATGGCTAAAAATGTTTTTAAATATCTCAATGGTGATTCTGCTATTTGGGTGGATATTGTCAATCTGAAATATGGGTTGCCGAATCCTTGGAAGGATAGAACTCCACCTAGGTGCTCTGTCTTCTTTCGGGGCCTTTGGAGTTCAATTTCTACTCTTAAATCTTTCTGTCGGTTAAGTTCGGTAAATGCTAATTGCTCCTCCTTTCTCTTTCACTCTTGGTGCTCAGAAATCCCGTTGGCTCTTTGGCCCACTTTCTTAAACACAAACCTGGATTTGGATACCTTCCAAATCTCTGATGTTTGTTGTTCTGAGAACTGGGACTTGTCAAAAATACAGATCCTTTTTGGGGATAATGCTAGGCTTTTCTGTGATAAACTGAGTAAGATCGATAATTGCTCCCCCAATCAATGGATCTGGAGTCCTAAGGCCAATAAAAACAACATTTCTTCTACCACCTATCATTTCTTGAACAGATCTATTCCTGACCCATGGGCTGGTTGGAAGAAAATGTGGTCGTTGGGCATTGCTCCTTGTGCCAAACATTTCCTGTGGCTAACTTTCAAGGGAAGGCTTCCTACCAGTGACTTTCTTCACCATATTAATATTGGCATGAGGAATAATTGTATTTTCTGTGGCTTAGTTGCTGAAACACCCATCCATTTGTTCAAGAGCTGCACTAAAAGTTCTAATGTCTAGGATATCTTGAGTGCCCAAATCAACAAGCCAATCCTCTCTCAGACCAACCTTATCTCTGGAGACTGGGTGATTAATCCCTACTTCACAAATAAGGAGAAAGCCATTATAGCATCGACAATGTGGTATGTTTGGAAGGCTCGCTGTAATGCTATTTTTAGGAATGAAAGTCCTAATTTGTACAACATTGCTGCTAGGGCAGTCAGTCATACTGCAGATTTCCATAGATGCCAATCAAGCCAAATTGGAAGCAAGCTGCTCTTAAACAATTTACTGCAGGCGACTCATGCTTATTCTTGGCGAAGTGCTCAAGTTCTGGCTAGGAGGTAAGAGGGGCTGGTTATTTCATAGCAAACACTAATAACTCTATTTCAATTGCAGGTTGTTGTTGTTATCAAGCTGACACGGATTTGATCGCCGAGATACAAGCTATAATGAAGGCACTTCAACTAATGGAGATCAACCATAATAGAGTTCAACATGTCTTTATAGATAATCCAAACATTTTCAAAATTCTGCACAATAACACAACAGCTTGGGATTGGAATCTTCGTGCTTGGATCCCAGTACTTGAGCGAGCTCTCCAGCTTTCAGGGTCCCCCAGTGTCATCTCATCTCCAGGAGCTGGAACCAGCAGGCTGCAAGCTTAGCGAGGAATGGCTTTAATCTTCATGGCCTCAGCCTCTTTCACCGTGGACAGGATCTTCCCAGATGGATTATGAAATGTATTCAAAGCTTTGGTTTTTCCTTTGTGTAACTCTAGTTTTCTTTTCCCAGTTCTTTGCCTTGTTCTATTCGTAGCCTTTATTTGGTCTTGTTAGTTGTTACTTTCTTTTGGAATAAATCAGCCGCCGGGCTCTTTTTCACAAAAAAAAAAAAAAACAAACACACCCTCTCTTTTAGAAAAATACAGTTCTCTCTTTAAGGCAGAAGTTATTGTTTCTATTGTTTCTAGTTTAGGTAGTAGTAATATAGCAAAGTATTACTTGTGTATTAAATTCTAATAATATAATCTTCAGTTTAAAGCTTGGGATTTTTAACAAACCCATCCTCTCTTTTAGAAATGTCAAGCTTGCATGTTCAATATTTTTTCTTATGCTTTAAGCTTGAAAATTGAATAATTTCTCTTTCATAGTTAGTACTTTGTGCGGAATACTTTCCTACTTGGACTTTGTGCGGGGTACTTTCTAACTTGATTTGCTGCCTACTTGGCGGATATAGACTCAATGGTATGTAAAGATGATTATGATTGGACCTCCTTCATTAGATTCAAATGCTTTAATTTGAACCAAATTTTTTGAGGAATATTTGTGGCTTTAGGGGACAATAGAAATGGAAATCGAAGTCATTTATTCTATTGGAGACCTGCTAGTTTTCACATTCAAATATTTTATATTGTAATTAAACATTTCTTGCCATCTATGGATAGACTCAACTTTATATATAGATAAGAAATTATTTAATTTATTAGCATGTTGCTTTCAAGCATAAAACAACCGATTGGACAATTAGACATTTGCTTAAGTTCTTTTTCTTCTGCAATTAGGACTTTAACTCATAAGATAATGTGAGAATACATGTAAAATCCTTGCTATCTAAGCTTTGTTTCATTTATAATATAGCATCAATTTTTTTAAATTCTGGTTCTGATTAATTTTTTTAGTGAAGGCAGATGACATTATAGTCATGTTGCATAACAAGATCAATTTTTTTATACTTGTATACATTTTTCTTATGTGATAAAATTGTCACATAAGTACACTTAGTTGGTTAGTTGTGCGCAAGTAATACAAATGATATTTTAAAATTTATTTCCAACTTCCTTTTATAAAGATCATATTTATATTTTTAAATAAGTACACTTACTCACAGCTATAAAGTTCATATTTCCTTTACAATGAAGCTTAAGGGTTTTTTTTACTTATTTTTAATCAATTAAAGAAGGTCAACTGAGTGTTTATTGTTACTTTTGGACTTAGCTTAATAGGCATATCCAAATTATTAGCATGTAGTCGGTTTCAATTTTTTATTGAAGGTAACTCATAATTTTTTTTCTGATCTTTTATCCTTTTCTTGCTTTATTTAATAGTAAATTGCACAGGCCATTAAAGTAAGTAAAACAATTTATTTATGTGTTTTTGAATTCTAAATTTTGTTTATATTGCTTGAGTTTATACCTAATTACTTTGGGAATAATATATAACATGTTGTAGGATCGCTATCTGGAGCTTGTGAAGCATACATCTCAGACACAAAAAGAGCATGGCGAGCTCCCCATTATGGATGAAAAAGCTTTATATTTTGAGGTTGTGGGGGAAGGAAAGAAAAGCGGGGTTTATAGAATAGGATCTCATGCCTCTATCTTTTATTCCCATTCATTACAGAGTTTGTCCACATGTTTCATCCGAGGCACTACAAGCTAAGGTTAGAGATTTGCATCAAAATCTTAGGGTCCGTTTGATCCGCAAAAAAATAAGGGACATGACAGGACAATTTTTTTTGTCCTTTGTTTGATTTGCGAATGTGCGTTGAGTACAGCACAAAACCCTGTTCCAGTACAGCACAAAAACAAAAAAAATAGTACCACCAAAACCATGGTACAAAAATTTAGTTGAGTGACAAAACAACCAAAAGTCCGTTTTGCCCTCATTAAAATAAAATAATTACTTTCATAACTTCACCACAATTTAACATAATTTCAACCTAATTCCAACCTAAGCAAATTTGATATTTATTTTGGTAAGTAATTATTAGTTAATTTATTTTAAAAATAAAAAAAAATGTGTTAATAATTTTATAAATTATAAAACAAAATAAGTGGTCCTCATTTTAAAAAAAATTATAATATTATTTGTTTTTTGGTTGTTTTTATTTTAAAAATAACATAGAACTATATAAAGGGTATTGCAGTAATTTTATACATTGTTGTCTTGTACTTATGCAAATCAAATGAAGAACAGCACAAAAAAAATTGTGTTGTCCAGTGAATATCAAACAAACAACAAAACAAATACTTGTCCTGTACCATAAGTATTTGTCATGTGCTGTACTCTTGTCTGTACTCCACTGCGAATCAAACGGACCCTTAGTGAGGTATGAAACAATAACAAGGAGCTTCAATAGAGTTTTCGATTTTTAATTTTTTTTTTTACTTGAATTTTAAAGACCAATTAGAAACCAATAAAATTGTTTCAATATAATTTACAGGGTTTCAACACCATGCTTAGCCCGGGTGTATTCATGCGTTTAGAGTTATTCTTAAGTATACATTTGGGCTTACCATACCTAGAACTACGTGAGTGTATTTTTAGGAGTAAAATATACTACTCATTTTCAAATAACCAAGTAATTTAAACTGATGCATAAAAAAGAAATAATTTTTATGATCACCAACACAAAAAGGCATGGAGGAACTTAGACTTTTTATAGATTTAAGGAATGAAACACGATTGATACATCTCCCAAATTCTAAAAAGCGAACAAAGCAATCTAACATTTTTTTTTGCAATATTTCCCAATAAAATTAAATAAAAAAACACACACACGCACACATGCACACAGACACACATGACAAATGCTTACATGGAGGGAAAAGCATTAAAACGGGAGGAGAGATAAACATAACAATCATCTTTAGGCACAATGGTAGGGACATAAGCGATCTCATCACAGCCGTCCGTCCTCTCCCGTCGGAAATCCACAAGAGAAACGAACATGGCAATAAACACAACCAAATGGTTGATCGCATACCTCTGGCCCACGCATTGATGCGGTCCGGTTCCAAACGCCAAGAAATTCCTTTTAAAAACCCGGTGCTCCTCCCGCCCTTGTCCGAACCGATCTGGGTCAAACCGGTCCGGTTCAGTGAATCCTTGAAAACTGGACTCGTACAGCGACGGAAAAACAATGGTCCCCTTGGGCACCACATACTCATCCGTCAACCGAAACTCCTCACCGGCGATATGTGGCACCATGGTCGCTGGTGGGCGGAACCTTACAACTTCTCTCGCCACAGCCTCAGTATATTTGAACCCGCGGACCATCTCCGGCGTCAAAAGCTGCCCGGAGAGAGGATTCCAAGCCGCCGCCACCTCCTCCTGAACACGGTTAAGAACATCGTGATGAGACTCCAGCAAAGTCACAGCCCAAAGCAACGACGATGTGGACGCGTCCTGCGCAGCGAACAAGAAGTCAAACAAATGGCCACCGATCTTGTCAAAGTCCTCGGATGCCCCCTCAAGCAGCATGCCTTGCATCCAGAAATCAACGAGGCAAGTCGGCTCTTCTCCGGCCAGCATGCGAGTTTTGCTCTCTGCGGCGCAGCGGCTAAGAGTGTGTATAAGCCGTGAAACAGCCTTTGTCGCTCGGCGGAAAGCGAAGCCGGGTAGATCAAATGGGATGGCCATTAACCCGACGTTGAAGAGATTGTAATCGACGTTAAATTTTTGACGAGCTTCTTGGGAGAGATAAGGTCCGACGAAGACGGTCTGGGAAGTCTCGAGATTGAGGTCGCGGCAAAGAAGGCGGAGTTTGAGTGGAGATTTGGAGGAAGAGAGGGAGAGCCAGTGGTTGAGATGGGTGAGGATGACCTTTTGCTGAAGATTAAGGTAGGTGGACAGAGCGGGAGGGGAGAAGTTAGGGGCCATGCGGCGGCGGAGATCTTTGTGGTCGTCGCCGAACATGTAGATGAGGTTATGTTCGCCGAAGAGTTTTTTACCGAAAGGATGGCCGATGAGGTGGAAGGCGTCGGGGCGGACATTGGAGAAGACCAGGTGGGAGACTTCGCTGGAGCGGATGAAGAGAATGAAGCGGCCGACGAGGTAGTTGGCGGAGAGGCCGGAAAGGGAGGACTTGGCGGCAGTGGCTTGGTCGTGCCAGAATTTGGTTGGGTTGAGGATCATGGGGATGGCGCTGCCGAGGAAAGGGACGATGAAGGTGGGGCCTGGGAGTGGGCCCTTTTTCTTGATGTATGAGAACTGTTCATAGAGGAGGAGAGTGGCGATGGAGATGATGAGGTAGGGAGCCGCGGTTGAGAGGATTGAAACTAAGTCTATAATTGCCATTGTTGTTGCTCTCTCTCTCTCTCCCTCCCTCTAGTGCTTTGTCGTTGTTATAAAGAGAGGGGTTGACTATATGCGAGGTTGGCTCTGGCTTCTTGGAAAGAAGGGAAAGGAGAAAAGAAGGCAGCTTTTTGAATTGAAGGCTGCGTCCAAAGGAGGAGGGAGAGGATTCAAAAGTGGGATCATCTGGAAAGAAGAGAACAGTCAGGAAATTAAGAATTAGCGGAAAGATTTCTATGGAGACCGCAACCATGTTCATTAAATGCAACGCCTAGAAACAAATATATGTATATAAATTAATTAATTAATTATTGTCTCCAACTTAATTCTTTTCCTGTTCATTTTATGTATTTAATTTTTTTCCCAAGTACCAACTTAACCCTTTTCCATATTCTTCCGGACATCAATTTTTTTCTATTTTCCTTACATGATCACTTGTTTCATTATTTTGGGTCGTTCTTCCTTTTTCCATGTTCCTTTTGCCAATGCTGGAAAGCTATATGGAATTCTTTTCCCGATTAAATAGCCCACTTTCAGTAATAGTTTATAAAAAAAAGAGGATAGATGAAGGAGAAGTAAAAAAAAAAGGTTTAAATCTATATTTAGTCCCTCTAGTTAGGTTCGGGTGCCTTTTTAGTCTCTCTATTTTAATTTGACCGCTGGGAGTCCCTTTATTTTTTAGATTGGGAAATGTTGGTCCCCCTTGCAGACGGTGTTAAATTTCCCGTCAAATGCCCGCCCACGTGGCATATTTTAACATTTAACTAATTTAACCAAACAGTATCATGAGCTAACCACCACCGTCTTTAGCATTAAGTCCCCCCGGACGGTGAAGAAGGTCTTCGAGACTGCCATTGGGCATGAACTCATAAAGCAGTAATGTGGATTCATGGTTGCTGCAGCATCCAAGAAGCCGAACTATGTTTCGGTGCCGTACTGAGCCGAGAACTTGAACCTCTGCTAACGTGGCGGCCGCGGCGGCCCGACTCCGGCGGACATTGATGGCTTATAGTCTTTGTGTCTACCCCAGAGCTTTTTAACGGCGATGATGTCGCCGGATGGCATGTCAGCGCGGTATACGATGCCGGTGGAGCCTATTCCGATAATCTGGTCAGTGATGGCGATGGACTCCGCCACGTCACCCGCCGTGAAGTTGAGACGTTGGAATGCGGTGAGCTTCCATGGCCCCGGCCATTCGTCTTCTTCCCTGCTTCTTGTCCACCTTGCACCGACGAAGAGGACGACAATGCCGACGCCTACGGCGCTGGCGGCGATCCAGACGAATGTCGCCCCAGCTGATCCTTTGGTGGTGTTCTCTGGCTCCTCTGCCCGATGCCATGACTCCGAAGCACATAGTTTTCTGACGGGCTCGCCGCAGAGAGCTTCGTTGTCGGCGAAGGAGGATGGTTGAAGGAGACATTGAGGTTCTCAAGAGTGCTGCTGTTATCGAAGCTAGGAGGGATGGGGCCGACTAGCTCGTTGTGGGAGAGATCAATGTCTGTGATCGACGGCAAGGTGGAAAGCTCTGGCGGGATTATCCCGACGAGCTGGTTATGATTGAGCCTCAGGTTGAGGAGTTTGGAGCAGCGACCGATGTCCATTGGAATGCTTCCGTTGAGCTGGTTTCCGTTACTGTTTGGTTAAGTTAGTTAAATGTTAAAATATGCCACGTGGACACGCATTTGACGGGAAATTTAACACCGTCTGCGAGAGGGACCAACATTTCCTAATCTGAAAAATAAAGGGACTCCCAGCGATCAAATTAAAATAGAGGAACTAAAAGGGCACCCGAACCTAACTAGAGGGACCAAATATGGATTTAAACAAAAAAAAAATGAACATAACCATAATTTTTTTAAAAGAAATAATAAATTATTATAACACTAACTATGGTAATGTGCCCCTAAATTCACACAATGCTTCCACTCATAATTATATAAATTGAAAATATTACCTTTTTATCAAAAATATTATCAAATATAACAATCATTACAATTGGATTTATTGTTTATATTTGTTTCTTAAATAAAAGTGATCATTTGTTTTTCTATTACTTTTAACAAGACATTAACCTGTACATTTAGCTAGGTTGAAATATATGTTTATGCGACAACTTTTTTTTTTATCAAGTGGACAATCAGCCGTCAAAGGTGTGCATGAGTTTTTTTGAATATTCCATATGTTTTACGGGGAGACGAACTTGAGTTTCACCCGCATGGATTTTTTATATGAAAATTTTTTATATTGCTAAAGAATGTCAAATATTCATAGTAATTAATTTAGTGCATGTGTAGTTATTATTATATATAGGTACACGCATATAAAGAGAAAAAAAAAATTTTATTAAAAAATAAAAAATTCAAATAAAGATTATATATGATAAAGGGATATTATAAAGACTTACTATTAACTATTTTAAGATATGAAAAAAATTCACTAAATTCCTATTGTTTACTTCATATTATAATTCACTAACTACCAAGACAAATTATAATATTATAACAACTCCTCATCTATATCACTATTATCACTTGTTATTAAACATCATAAATGTTAGATAAAGTTATACATACTTTGGCTACAATATGTATATTCTTGTGGTTTTTCTAACATTTTGCTAGAGATGGAAGTTAAGATAAAATTCAAAGCTTGAAAAGGCTGAGACTTTTTTAATTGAAGGTGAAGAAGAATAGAAGAAATGAAGCTTGGAGTGCTACTGAAATCTGAGAGCTTCTCTGTTGAAGATGAAAAGAAAACAATAGAACTGAAGCTCTATGTTTTTCTTTTAAAATTCGGTTAAGTTAGGTCGCTGCTGATGACTTAGCATCCAAGTTAGCCTTTGTTACAATGTAATAAGCCACATCATCAAGTTAGTTATCTTCCTTCTTATATAAATAGATGTAACCAATGGAATAGAATTCATTTGAATCAATGAATGGATTCCATCTCCTTTTCTTCAACCTGGCTTTCATTTTATCATCATGGCTTCAATGCTAATTTCCTGAAGATGAGACATCGTATCAAAGCGCTATTTGAGGTGATTCTACAGGATAATTGCTCTAGTTTGTGATTTTCTGTGCTTGCTTGCTTCTATTGCTGTTTTCTTGGATTTCTTGCCACTTGCTCTCGGAGTTATGCCTGATTTGAATTAAGAAAACCTAGTTGCTAGGTATTCTGCCATTAATGATGTAACTAGCCCTCCATACTTAACTGTCTTTGAAAATCCTGGTATTGTGCTTGTGTCATAATTCTTTAATGGGTTTGGATTTGGTCCTTGGAAGAGGTTAATGTTCATTGCTCTTTTTGAAAAGAATAAACTGGGTTTGGTCGATGGTTCTTGTGCCAAACTTGACAATAGGTCTATTGAATTGTATCAATGGGAAAGAAGTAACAGTATGGTGATTTCTTAGGTTCTAAATTCTCTAGCAAAGATCTTTGAGAGTATGTGTTATTGTAGTTCAGTTGCTTAGATCTAGGCTGAATTCGAAGAAAAATTCGGGCAGTCTAATGGAGCTGAGATATATGAGATACACAAACCATTGTCACAAATTTCTCAAGTTACTAGTAATGTGGCAACCTAGCTATTATACAAAGATCAAGAGGTTTTGGGATAGACTTCTATCTTGAAGGGCAACCCCTCTTTGTTCAGCATGTGGATGAACAACTACTTTGACAAAGACTGAAGAAGAATAAAAATTGATGTAGTTTTTGATGGGATTGAATGAACAGTATACATCTATTAGAGGCAATATATTGATGATGAAGCCTTTCCCATCCGTAGCATAAGCTTATTCAGTTTAATGTAAGAAGAGAAGCAAAGGGAAATTTATTCCAACGCCCAATTGATAACTGAATCTACTTCAATGAATGTTGAGAATAATAATTCTCAGCGAGGAGGTTTCTTTTTTTAAAGAGGGAGAGGTGATAATAAAAGAAACAACATGTTATGTGAATACTGCAAGAAGCTAGGCCATTTGAAGGAAAAATGTTATAGATTACATGGGTTTCCATGAGTTTTTAAAGGCACAAAGGATAGGAAATTTGTGGCACAAGTACAGGGAGAAATACCAAAGGGAAAGGTTATGGATGTCATTCAAAATACTACTCAGGTTCCTAAATTTACAAAGGGACTGTATACAAAGTTCCTGAAATTTCTAAATTAGCAAAATGAGGGACAATCAAATGTTCAACTAGCAAGCTCCACAAATTTTGTTGGTATGATTATTGCATCTTTACAAATTCATTTGTTTTCAATAATAATAGTGAGCAAACTATTTCCTCAAATTATTTTTGGATCCTAGATACTAGTGCTAGTGACCATGCCATGACCCAAGCCTCTTTACAACCATTTCATCCATCACAAAATCTTTTAGGGCTTGTTTGGATTGACTTTAAAAAAAAGTGATTTTTTTAAGTTTCGGGGAATCACTTTTTAAAAAAGTGTTTTTCTGAGTAAGTTAAGTGTTTTTCTATTTTTTTATGTTTGGATTGGTTAATGCAGACGTGCTTTTATATGTGTGAATTTGTTTGTATGTGGATTTGTAAAAGCACTTTTGGAGGTGGCAAATGACTAAAATGGGCACTCATTGACTTTACATTCAAATACCATTATATATTCATATTAATAATGATAATGACTAATGTTATAATAATAATTATTATAATTATAATTACAATTATAACTATAATTATAATATTAATATTAATTATATAATAATAATTATTATTATAATTATAATAGTAATTGCGTAATAATTGTTATTATCGTTGTCATTAAGTTATTAATATTTAGAAATATAATTATAATTATAATTCTAATAGTAATCACTTAATAATTATTATTATCGTTGTCATTAAGTTATTAATGTTTAGAAATATAATTACAATTATAATTATAATTATAATTATAATATTAATTATATAATAATAACTATTATTATAATAATTATAATAGTAATCACGTAATAATAATTATTATTTTTGTCATTAAGTTGTTAATGTTTACAAATATAATTACAATTATAATAGAAATCATGTAATAATTATTATTATTATCATTGTCATTAAGTTATTAATATTTACAAATATAATTACTATTATAATTATAATATTAATATTAATATTAATTATATAATAATAATTGTTATTATAATAATTATAATAGTAATCACGTAATAATTATTATTATTGTTGTCATTAAATTATTAATGTTTACAAATATAATTAAAATAATAATAATAATAATAATTATTATTATTATAATTATAATTATAATTATAATAGTGATTACGTAATAATTGTTATTATCATTATCATTAAGTTATTAATGTTTACAAATGTAATTACAATTATAATTTTAACTATAATATTAATATTAAATAATAATAATAATAATAATAATAGTAATAATTATAATTATAATTATTATTATAGTAATTATGTAATAATTATTATTAAGTTGCCATTAAGTTATTAATGTTTACAAATAATTATAATATTAGTTATATATTAATGAGGGAAATGTAATGAAGGAAATGTATTATTTGTGAAGGTTATTTGGCAATCCCAAAACAGCTTCTCAGAAATGCTTTTTTGAGAAACACCTATAGGGCAGCTTATGAAAAAAGCTGAATTTTAGCTTTTCTCACAGCTTCTGCTTCCGTCTAAAAGCCCAAACAAACATGTTTTTTAAAACCCAGAAGTGCTTAACTTATAAAAAAACACTTCTGGGCTAAAAATAAGCCCATCCAAATACCACCTTAATATTTTTTTGCCAACATACCACAAAGTAATTGTTCCACACATTGGTACAGTTCAAATTACTTTCACTACTAAACTAGAGAATCTTCTTCTTGTTCCTAGTTTTTTGTTATAACTTTCTATCTGTAAGTAAACTCACCCAATAAAGACAGTGCAGAATTATCTTTTCATCTAATCTCTACCTTATGGAGGACCCTTCAGTGAAGATGCCATAGGTTCTTAGTAAACTTCACAAAGGGTTATATCTATTTTACACCTTCAAACAAGACCATGCTTCCACTTCTCTCTCTGAATCAGAAAACAATATTGTTTCTCTTAAATCCAATGCAATTCTTGAACATAGAACTTGTATTTTTTTTTCTACTTCACATTCTACAATTTCTGTAATAACTTGGTACAATATACTCGACCATTTACCTTTGTACAAACTTCACCATTTGTCTCTCATTAAGTGCAATGATGTAAATGGCACTCTTGATTCCTGTAATATCTGTCCACAAGCTAGACAACATAGGAAGCCTTTCCCCATTGTCAAATACATACCAATTCAATTTTTGATTTTTTATATGGGGGCCTTACCATGAACAAACTCATCAAGGGTATAAATATTTTTTGACTATAGTTGATGATTACAGTAGAGAACCATGGACACATTTATTAAGTACAAAAGGAAATGTTTTATCAATTTTGAATGCTTTTATTCAGATGACACAAACTCAATTTGGAACCAAAATTAAGGTTGTCAGATCAGGCAATGCCTATGAACTAGTTCCGGCTTAGAAGGCAGACAATTCTTCATAAAGAACAGCATAATTAATCAAACAAGTTGCTCTTACCGTCCACACCAAATGGAAGTCGTAGAAAGAAAACATAAACATTTATTGGAGACCTCAAGAGCTTTTTTATTTCAGTCAAAATTACCTTTGAAATATTGTTAGAATGTGTATTAACATCCACTTAATTAACAGATTTGCATTCAAACTCTTACACAACAAGCCACCCTATGAAATTCTATTTGGATCAAAGCCTGATTATGCACATTTGAGAAGTTTTGGATGCTTATGCTATATGACACCCGTGATCAAACATTTAGATAAATTTCAAATTAGAGCTATATTTTGTGTTTTTACAGGCTATCCATTTGGAAAGAAAGCATATCTACTTCTATATATTAAAAATCTTCAAATACACATTCCTAGAAATGTGACATTTTAAGAATGAATTTTTCCGTTTCATCAAAATACTAAAACAAAGAGTTCAACTTTACTTTCCTACAAGCCATTTGATGTATTTATATTTGTCTTCAAGGCTATTTTCAGACTGTTTGGTACTTAGCTCATTTTGTTATCCATACCAATATATATGTATTTCAAGCCAAAGTACAAAATAGGGAGTGAAATAGAGTAGAATTGGAGTAATGGGAATTGCCCAGAGATATACACGGCCAAATATATGCCAGTGTAATTTCAAAGTTTAATTTAGAAGCATCCAGAGAAAAACACACCTATGTACACACCCATGTACATGACCGTGTACTTATACACGGATTGGTTACATGGCCATTCAATCTGTCACGCCCCATCTTGCTAGATCGGCACGTGACATCCCGAGGAGAGACATTTACGCCACTCAACCCTCGAGTTGCCACAATGCTAGCTGACAACCTGGGGAGAACAGCTCTGAACAAAAATCACAAAATCAAAACATACATAACAGAGCTCAACAATTAGCACAAAGGAAGCTATCACACGAAAACCTGAATATGGGGTTCAAAAGAACATGCTTGTCATAAATACAATAAAGTTTTCCAAGAAATTAGACAAGCATACAAGCCATGCATTAAAAGTAATAATTATACTAGTGGATCTATGTTCTTATACAATGTGCCATGTTCAAGAAAAAACATACAGAAAACAGGGGTTAAGATAGATAGCTGAAGAAAAAGCACAACACTCTGTTCCGCTTCAACTCCATAACTAGCAAGAGCCTGTAAGGGAGGGAATGTGTGAGTCACTAGAGTCACTCAGTGAATGGGTCAGCACAGTTCTATGAAATACAAAAATACTTTAAAAAAAATGACAAGACCAACCTTTTGCAACAATACAAATATCTTAGAGCATTGTAGAAGGTATATCTATAACCACTTATACCCATATATAAAAAAATCGTATATATATTATAGAAGAACTATTTGGCTCGAAGGAGGTTTTAACCCTCAAATCTCATGATTAATATAATACGGGGTTTTCAAATCACGAAACATGATGTTCAGTATCAAAACAATTTTCCTTTGCATAAATACACATTTTCTGAAAATATGACGTTTTCAAACCAAATTGCTTTCCAAAGAAGATACAAGTATTAACATCTCAAAGATTTAATTTATAAAATACATATTTTCTTAACATATAAACCTACATCTCGAGCAAGCGAATTGTGGTCTAAAACCCTCTCTAAAATCTAGCCGTGACCGCAGCTAGATTCAGAGCCGTCAATGCACTCGTGTCCTTGACATTGACCAAAATACGAACTTGCATCAGGAGCAAGCGAGTCACGGTATAAAAACATCTCTAAACTCTAGAAGTGGTCGCAGTTTGGTTCAGAGCCGTCAAGGCACTCATGTCCTTAACGTTGACCAAGATACAAACTTGCATCTCTAGCAGGCGAATCACGGTCTATAAACCACTCTAAACTCTAGCCGTGACAGTATTAGAGCCGTCAAAGCATTCATGTTCTTGATGTTGACCCACCGGGCAGTGTGGTAGCTCCGTACTCTCGATGTTCATCCAGTTAGAACTCTAAAAGGCTGCTGAAATGGACAGATCAGTTGGGTCCATCATGCCACCTCTAAAGGCTGGCTCGTGGGAACCCCCTACTATAGCAGGTAGGTTCCAACCCCATCGCCAACAAAACATCACGAAGTGCGTTATCAAGATAGTTCAAGGAATTCATTTCACAGAGTCTTTGTCCAAAACAAATAACCACATATCGGCGATAAGTATTGCTATTATATAAATCCAGACCAAGAGTATAACATATATAAAAGTTCAACCGTTCATTTTCATCCGATGTACCAACATAGCTAAAAGTATTTTCATCAAATGTCAAGAGCATTACTTGTAAAATAAAATTTATCGAAATTTCTTTCAAATCATTGATTTATTAAGACTGACATTCATAAAACAGGAAATATAGAACTTTTTTTAAAATCATCAAACCATTATTGTAACATGGTAAAACCAAAGATTTCATTAAACCAATCCATAAGTATATTTACACAGTACTATATTAGAATGTGCAATCATAACCTACTCACAAACTTAGGAGAGCAACTCTTCAATGGCGTTACTTCTCCACTGGCTCCTTGCCTCGGGCCGAGCTTTCATCACCTAGCACCAACACAAACCAGAAGGGCTCAAACCAAAAGAAAAACACAAGAAGAATAAACAAGCAGGAACTCCTTCATGCTTCTATAAGCCAAAAAATCCTAACAAGACTTGGGTATGCCCTGAACTTGCCCCTAAGAGTTCCAAAGAGCCTCTATGGAGATAAACTCCCAAAACAACCAAGAAAACAAAGGTTTAGCAAAGGATTTTTTGGTGCTACAATAGCCCGGATTTCATGAACAAGGGAAACAAGCTTCATCAAGGTAGAAAAGGGTGGATCTTCAAATCTACTTCATAATAGATGAAAGGGTGAAGGAAATCAAAGAAGGCACTTTAGAAATCAACATCATCAAGCTAAGATTAAAAAATTTTAAACCTAGGGTTAGCATGTTCATCTAATCAAAATGAAACAAGAGGAAAGAGGAAGAAGGAGAGCTTACTTTTAAAGATCTTTAGCTAAAAGAGAGAGGAAGATCAAGCGACAACTGCTTTCTTTCATCCAAAGCAAAAGGAACAAAGGTAGAAAGAAGAAGAAAAAAAATCAGAGGATTAGGGCTCGAGTTTAGGACTTATTAAATACCCCTGGGAGAGCATGGGCAGAGCACGGGCATGCTTCTCAGACTCCTGGCCTTGCACTTACAAGCACCGGCACGAAGCATAGGTGCGCTTCGGCCTTGTACACTTTACATGAAAATAGGGCGAGAAAAGCACAGCTTCACTAAAGAAGCACTAGTTGGACGCACATGCGTGCTTATACTTGTGCACTTTACAAGAAGATCGGGGGAGAGAAAAATACAGCTTCTTTGCGCTTAGCACCACCATGCTCTCACAAGCACGGTTGGAAGCACGAGCTTGCTTCCTCCCGTGCACTTTACAAGTTGCTAAAAACAAAGGCCAAAATATTCTGTGGAGAGTACGGCCAAGAGCACAGTCCTAAGAACGGTCGTGCTTGCTCTGAGAACTACGTTCCAAGCCTAAAATGACTAAAAACATGCCAAGACTCAAAACACAACTATTGTCTAAATAGAGCAGACAACAACGTAGGCTCCAAAAAGCCGAAACACCACACAATCTGCCAATATAGAGCAGAACGAAATCCCGTGAGTTACACTGCCAAGTATAGGGTCATATACTACGCCTGTGTAACTCTAGGGTTAGTACAAGCTTGAGAACATTGAGCCGTAACCCAAATACATGGTCGAATACATGACCGTGCACACACCTATGTACTTGCTCGATTTCTGTGACTTTAAAAGATTTTGGAAAGAAAGAAAACGGATCTATTGAGTCCTATTTTAGAAAACAGCAGCGGCTGAGGCTCAGGGCATTAGAGAAGGTAAAGAGAAAGGTGGTGAAAACTGAGGAGGTGATGTCCAACAGTGTCTACACCAATTGTGATTGATCTCAGGCACTATTTGGATTCAAATGGAGTTCTTCCTTATGAATTTTGGGTTTTATTTGTGTCTTTATTACTTTGTCCCGCAAGTGTACGGGGTCGTCAAGTAATACTCTGTGTGTGACACAGGGGTCGTATTCCTCGGGGCCAAGGATCTACCCTTACTTCCTCTTCACTAATTGTCTAACCAAATATCTCGAAGCTGGGTGCTAAGTTCTACAAATTGACTTTAAGAAAATCTAATTGAATGACGAACTACAGGCGAAAAAGATGGAGAATCACAAAGGGGAGAAAACGGTCACGGACGCGGATCCCCCTAGGACTACTGAAGCTAGACAGATGCTAGGGTTAAAATTGCAATAGGGTTTGGGCCAAGAGACTCCTAAAATAGGTTAACCCCGAATCCCTCGGTGATTAACCCCTAATCCCATACAGGTATTGAACAGATTCTCTTCTGACCAATTCCCCCTATGCTTGCACTATGACTAGGGAAATCTCTGATTAGGGTCAAACTCAGTATTTAGGTTCGAACCTAATGATTGGAAGGGTACCAAATACCCGAATCCCTCCGCATATAGGTACATGTATCCCTTTCAAACTATGTGAGTCTAATACAAGGGCGTATCCCATGCTCCAAGTACTACCTAGGAATTGAACTACAGAGTTCTCATGTAATTCAAAGCAATCAAGCACACATAGCATGAACCACAAACTAATAAATTGCATTAAATATAAATCAAAGCATCCATACAAGCTCGTTCGTCCCAAGGTTCATTGGCGTCCGATGACCTTGGGAGTTAGTTGTTCATACAAGCAAATAACATAGAACACATCATGAAAACAACTAATCTAGCCATGATAAACACTCCCTCAGTTGTTGGTGATGAAAAGGTGAGCCGGATCGTCGCCACGAGCCTCCACCTACGCCGCAATGAGGGCGGCTTCCTTTTTCTTCTTCAACCCTTAAATGGTAAAGCAAAGGATGAATCTTGCCAAATCTCTACTCTCCTCTTGATCTCCACTCTCCAATTGATGAGAAAACATCTCCTCTTCCCCGGATTTGAGCCTCCTTCAAGCTTCAAGAAACCTCCCCCAAAAGCCTCACCAAAAAGCCCCCTCTCTTTAGCCCTAACGCCCTTTAAAACCTGAAATTCGGGGGGTTATGTGGGCAGCCTTGCGGGCGCATGCTTGCCCGCAAGGCTCCCAGGAATTTTCGAGAAAATCGTCTCTGGGGGTGTTACAGTAACCCTGCTACAGTTTTTACTACAGTACCCCCCCTCCCCCGCTACAGTACTACTACAGTAATGGAGCTCCAAAAACGCCGTATTTGGTGTCGATTTCTTCATAAATACGTTCTTGAGCTCGTTTTGGCTTCTTCAAGGCCTGTAACACAAATAAAACTAATTTAACCACAAAAGCGGGCGTCAGCTTACCAAAAGCATGTAATTTAATACAAAAATACTATAAATAAATATACACATTTAAGCACTTATCAGAGGACTAACTTCCTTAGGTGTCTGGATTTGATGTAGTTTGAATTTATTATTTTCATATTGTTTTTAATTTAGATTTCTTTTAGTTTGTTGGATTTTGTCTTTGTCACTTGTTGTTGGTTTAGCGCATCGAGAGAGGCTTTACCATTATGATTTCACCTTAGGTATCGCGATATCCATGTGAGGAGATCACACATAGATGAATAGGTTTCATTGACTTGCACTGGAGATAGGGCATCGTGTACCTTCCCATTAGGATCGTTATAGTCTATCTTTGATCATTGACATGGGATTCTTGAAGCTCTTTGCAATCATGTGAATGTAGGTTTGAAAGCGATTTTGACATATCATAGTGTAGGATTAGTTGTTTCCGGGTATTGAGATAGCACTCAACATATCCTTGAATTTTCTTCGGTCCATAATCCTTAGATTCAATCTTTATTAAGTACCTTTTATTAATTCAAGCAAAGTCTTATCTGGGCACTTGTCTCATTCTTTGATTTAATCACTCTTCAAATTGGTTGTCGAGTCGATTAGTTAATTTTTATACTTTTTCTAGAAACCAACTCTTCTCATTTTGATTTAGGTTAGATTGCACCATTAAGATCAACACTAATGTTTTACAATCCCTGTGGGTATGCCAACCCTTTTTCTACCTAATCTATTACTTGATGACCTATACATTTGCAGTGTAGGGTTGTGCAGCACGCACAACACCCATCAATTCATCTAATGGTCTTAATTTTCAGCAAAATCATGTTTGTCCTCCAATAGACACAACTTCAATTCCACAGTGAAATTCATTAACACCCACTGTTTCTCCTACTATTTTTCCCACACAAAGAAGAACTACTAGAGTTCATTCTAAACCAGCAGATCTGTAACATTGTATCTGCAACAATGTTAATTCAGATGATTTTAATACCTTATTTCTGCACTACTCACATACTCTTACATATTTTCTACTAATTCCTCAACATATTTGTTTCAATACCCTGAGTTCAAGTAGCCAGAAACTAAGCACTAATATTACTCAAATACAAGAACCAAATTCATATAAAGAGGTAGTAATCTAACCAATTTAACAAGAAGCCATGAATAAAGAGTTGGAAACCATGAAGGCCAATCATACTTGAGAATTGATGAAGCTTCCTAAAGGGAAAAAACCCATTAGTTGCAAATGGGTGCATAAAGTTAATATAAGACAGATGGTTATGTAGAAAGGTGTAAACCAAGCTTGGTTGTGAGGGGTTTTACACAGAAAGAAGGTATAGACTATACAAAGACTTTTTCATTTGTGGTGAAATGACAACAGTTAAGTGTTTAGTTGCTAGTGCAATGAAGAAGAATTGGTCTTCATTTCAGCTAGATGTAAATAGTGCATTCTTGCATGGTGATTTACATGTATATGAAAGTTCCACAGTGATTAATTACTGATAATCCAGGCTATGCCTGCAAGCTACAAAAAGTTTTATATGGGCTGAAATTGGCTTCAAGGTAGTGGTTTTCTAAACTATTAGATGCTTTAAAAACTAGAGTGTATATCAGTTCAAGAATGACTCTTCTTTTTTACTAAAAAGACATGTGATTTGATAATCTTTTTAGCAGTTTATGTGGATGATATATTGGTAATTGCAACAGATAAGGAGGAAATACAATCTTTAAAAGGCTTTCTTGATTCTCATTTCAAGATTAAGGATCTTGGAATTTTACATTATTTTTTGGGAATTGAAGCTGTCAGTCAATCTAATTGAATTTTACTAACACAACAGAAATTTGCCATTGATATGCTAGCATAATTCAATTGTGACAAACTTAAGACTTTACCAAATCCATTACTAGCAGGAATTGAGCTCCACGTTGATGACAGTCCTCCTATTGATGATCTTGCAATTTATAGGCGTTTGGTTGGCAAGCTCAACTATCTCAACATGCAAGATTGGAATGCAGAGTTCGATTACACACTCGTAGCATATTGTGATTCTGATTGGGCTTCTTGTCCAAACATAAGCCTATCATTCACTGGGTATTTCATTTCACTTGGAGGTACTCCTTTATCCTAGAAATAAAAAAAGCAACATGTTGTTGTGTTTTTTTCACCAGAAACGGAGTATAAATCCATGAGAAGGATTTGTCTTGAGTTGGCATGGTTAAGTAGACTACTACATGAATTAAAAGTGTCTGCTATTACACCAATTACTTTGAAATGTGACAATCAAGCAGCAGTTTATATAGCTAGGAACCCAGTTTCTAATTCATGAAAGGACTAAACATTTAGAAATTGATTGCCATTATGTTAGAGAGCAATTAAAGAATTGTTTAATTAGTCTACAACATCTTCCATCATGACAACAATTGGCTGATGTTTTTGCAAAAAGTTTGTCTAGTCCTCAACATCAACGTCTTATTTCCAAGTTGGGAGTGTCTCAAATTTCTTCACACCCTCCAACTTGACAGGGGATGTTAGAGATGGAAGTTCAGAGAAAGTTCAGAGCTTGGAAAGGTTGAGACTTTCTCAATGGAAGGTGAAGAAGAATAGAAGAGATGAACCTTGGAGTGCTGTTGAAATCCGAGAGCTTCTCTGTAGAAGTTTGACTTTTTCTAATTCTCTTGTGCTTTGTTTTTTGGGTAAAATTCATGTGTTTAATGTCTTTGGAGTGTTCTTTTGTGTCAGGACCTTGGTTAAGGTCTTTTGGGAGGTTAAAAAGGTGGGGGAAAGCTTTTAGAAAGAGCAAAGCAAGGTCGGAACCTTGCGGGCACTTAGAATGCTAGCAAGGGGCTGATTTAGTGGACTTACGACCTCCCTTACGCACGTAAGGGAGCTCATAAATGTTCCAGAGAGTCTTACGGCCACCCCACCCTTACACCCGTAAGGGTTTCAGAGAGCCTTACGGCCTCCCTTACGGCCGTAAGGGAGCACATAAGGGTTTTCGGACAGCCTTACAGCCTTCCTTAAGGTCGTAAGGCTGTCTGAAAACCCTTAAGAGCTCCTTTACAGCCGTAAGAGAGCTCATAAGGGTTTCCAGACAGTTTTACGGCCTTTCTTACTCCCGTAAGGCAGCTCGTAAGCCGCGGCCTATATATAGCCTTTCTGAAATTTTCTAGGGCCTCCTTGAGGTCTCTTTTCTCTCCTCCTTCCTCCTCATCTTGAGCCTTCCTTTTCCCTCTCTAAAATCATCATCCTTAGCCTCCAAAAAAGAAGAGAAACGACGATCTCTTCTCTTCCATTGGTGAAGGTTCTTCTAGGGCTAGGTGAAACTTTGAGGAGAGTTCTCTCCTCTTCTTCTATTTCTTGTTCTTTTTGCCATTTTCCTTTAGATTTATGAGGGAAAAGCATCGATCTAGTGTGCATATAAGGTTTAGAAGGAATTAGAGTTGTGAAATCATGTTTTGGTGAAGAATGAGAGAGACCCTTCATCTCTAAACCTATGATCTTTGTAGCACCGAACCCAATTGGAATTTTCTTGATTTTCTTGTGATCTTGAGGGTTGTGAGGATTTATTTCTTGTTTGATTATCTTGTAGAGTGTCTAGCAGACCCTAGAAGCAATAAAATCCCAATTTGAGTATTCTTCCCCTCTTTTGCATGATTTGGTTATTGTTATTGATTCTTGCTTGTATTGGATGTTTGATTTCCTCTAGGAGGTGGAACTTCAAACAAGGGTAAAGAGCAAGTAGACAACTAACCCCAGAGGGTTTGATCTCGCCAAGTTTGTGAGTGGATTTACTAGATAATGAACTATAGATCGGGCTTGTTTTTAATGCCCAATTATGCTTGTTTTTGAATGATGAACTTCTTGTTGTCAAAAGACTCTTTAAATGACTTTCATGAGACTCAAAAATCATGATGATTTATGTTTTGATTTATTTCATGATTATGGATAAAGATTATATAAATTACTTGTAGTTTTAGAACCATATGATTTGAAATTCATGTTTTCATGATTTGTGTATTTCAAACTCAATGTTCTTGTATAATGACCCAAAAAGGGCCTATATGAACCAAATTGAATTTCCTTATGATGATTCTATATTTGAAGCATATTTTTAAAGAATACTCTTATATGATTTTCTTGATGAAAATAGTATCATTGATGATATTTTACTCAAGTATTCACCCTTAGATTGAAAGTTGCATATGCGAGAACTTCTGATCTCTTGATGAGATTTATGCTATGATATTGATGTATCTATTGAGCCTACGGGCTGGATTGTTATTTGTATGTTTGATGGTGACATGGGGGGATCCCCAATACCTACTGTAGTAAGGATTAGAGTTTCCACGGGCCGACCTAGTTGGGGTGGTGTGAATTACTCAGGTAAGGTTCACCCTTTCAGGGGGGTGTAAAGAGCCTGAAAGGTTTGCAGGGTTGGGCACCCGGAGTCAGCACACGAGTTTCCCAACAGCCAAAGCCAAGATACGCGCATCTTGGTGGCTCATGATCTAACCGTGGCCCCGATAAGTGATGGAGGGGTTTTGAGGCTATTTGTGACACTATTGATATTTGATTCACTAATTTGGCTACTTAATGAATCCTCAAAATGTTGAGTACTTAAAAGAGTATTTAACTTGGATTTCAGACTTGCACCATTTTATGATTTACTTTACAAAATTTTACTGATGTAAATTCTTTTGGAAGATTGAAAAACTCCTTGGCTTAAATCGCGTATATATATATATTATATATATATATATATATATATATATATATATATATATATATATATATATATATATATTACTTGTTGATGAGCACTAGAGATATTTCATTGACTTTGTATTTTTTATTATTCATGTATGGGTTATAGTTCTATGTTTAGCCCCTCACTGAGTAACGTAGTTACTCATTCCCTCTTTTTTTCCTTCCCAGGTGTTAACACAGGATCAAGGTGAAGCGTGAAGTGCTTGGCAATGTTTATCTTGTATTTCTTTTGAGTCGTGTATGATTCTCAAACAATACTGGCATGTATTGGATGGATCCACTAGGATATTATACTTTCGTATTTCGCATTATTTCCTTAAATGTTCTTAATTGGGTCAATCAGGATTATTTGATGTTTGAGAGTTATATCCAGTGTTCGGGGAACAATAACTCATTGTTATAATTTTTCTATGTTGTGATTATCCAAGTATATGCCGGCGTGACTATGTTGACATTGTGTAGTGATGTTGTTGTACGTTTTCAATTTTAGAGTATTTGTTGTCGTTATATTAATATTGTACGGTGAACAAGTTAGCTTTACGGCGATCCGGGGTTGAGGCAGGTACTTGCTCTCCCCTGAGTTTTCGTGGCGGTATGTCATGCACGGGACCCGCGGGTCGAGGCGTGACATTCTCAGTTGAATACGAAGAGAAAAGAAAAGAAGTGAAGCTCTTTATTTCTCTTTTGAAATTCTATTAAGTTAGTTGGTTGCGGATGACACAGCAGGCAAGTTAGCCTTTATTACAATGTAATAAGCCACATCATCAAGTTAGTTTTGCCATGTCATCAAGTTAGTTATCTTCCTTCTTGTATAAATAGCTGTAACCAATGGCATAGAATTCAATTGAATAAATGAATGGAATCCATCTTCTCTTGTTTAACCCGGCTTTCATCTCTTTATTCGTTCATGGCTTCAATGTTGATTTCCTCAAGATCAAACACATTCTTCTTTTACATAGCGAATGATTGTTGCGAAATAAGTCTTTAAAAATATTGCTCAGTTTGACACTCTTCAAAGTTAATTTTTTTTGGTTCTCATGGAACTCCAATGGCATTGTTCTAATATAGAATAAACACTATTTTAAATATTATTCTAAACTTCATCCAATCAATTGATAAAGATTTAGGGATCGCTATTATTATATAATTTGATAATTTTTTTATTTTGATTAGGCTGTTTAGCAATTATTTGTAAGTAAATAATTTTGCCATGGATTTATGTGAAACCAAATTGCCAAAAGGTAAAAAAGAAAAAAGAAACAAAGAGTCTTATAGAATTATAAGATAGAAAAGAAACAAAACAAAATATAATTAAGAAATAACAGATGGTCACCAAGCTCAACAAATAATTAACAGGAAAACTAAGCATTCAAATATTTTTTTTTTTATGGGGCACTCAAACGCAGTGATTTGATTTTTTAGTTTTTATGATAGATTGTTTTTGAAGAACTAATAAAAATATTTACTAAGATAAATTAAAATCTTTTGATATCAAATTGACAACATAAATTTAATAGCAGGTCATATGTCATGAGATTGATTTATCAGCAATATTAGTGAAACCAATTATATTCGCACAATACCATGGAAACCAATGAATCATTAATATGCCATTTACTAATAAAATCTTACTATTAATTAATTTTCAATTGGGTTTTAAAAAATAATCTCCCTTGTTTGGATTTGAGAAGGTGAATTTATTTAGTATCTTCCAAATGAAGTGGCTCTGGCGCAAGTTGGCCAGCTCCTTCTTTTAAGACTTAGGGCGTGTTTATTTGGGCGTAAGTAGAGGAAGTTAATCTACTTCCCCACATCTTTTCTTCTGAAGTGGGGAAGTGGCCACTTCCCCTATTTCAGACTGAAGTGGGTTTTAGTTCAGTATTATTTACACCGAAGTGGGGGAAGTGATTTTTTTATAAATCTCACTTCCCCCACTTCCAAAGGCCTTTCAGAAATGACACCGTTTACACCGAGATGAACACTAGAAGTGGAAAAATGAACATTTCATGGAAAAGACTTCCTGAAAAATGAACACAAGAAGTGGTGGAAGTCATATCACTTCCACCACTTCAGGGAAATGCTACTTCCCCAATTTCTTGACTTCCTCCCACTTACACCCAAATGAACACGCCATCACCTAGAATAGCTTTTTAAATTTAATATTAATATTTTGTAATATATCATCAGATGACATATCTAAAATATATAAGAATATTTTCTTTTTAATTCTATTTTTTATTAAATTAACTATTTATTTTATTTTATTTATATATTTATTTAATAAAAGTGACAAGTACTATATACATTAGAGGCGTGTGCATGGGTTGGATGGGAATTGATTGTCCAACCTACATGCTTTCAGCCGGGGACAAAGGGTTTGGCCTGTGTCCATACCCACAACCGGTGACCCGTTACCATTTTTGCTTCTAACGAGTTTTAAACTCGAGACATTTTAAATATCTCACCTTCATTTTCTGTAATTAGGCCAAAATACGGCTGGAGTATAAGTCTGATTGGTGATTTTTTTTTATTTTAAATAAAAAACCATGATAATGATATATTTATAAAACGAATTATTTTTTATTACTTATTTATACATATTATGAGAATAAATTATAAGTAAAAAAATAATTATTTGTATATAAGTTAAATTAACAAAAATTCTTACCTGCCACGGATAACATAAAATCGGTTCGCTAAAGTGTCTTTGATGTAGTGACACGGGTCCCATTGTGAAAGGAGGGCTCAAAATGCATTGGATGTAAGTGGAGCCAAGGATCCGCAATTGTGGGAGCAAGCTTGCAAGCCAATCCCTTAAAACATGGATGGATGTTCAATTCTAAGATGTGCTCATGCTTTTGATTGTATATGTAATTGTAGCAATTCAACCCATGTAAAATAAATAAAAAAAATTAAATCAGAAAGTTTGATAAATAAGCTTTAAAAGATGACAATGTGGTACTCAATTTGCTATTTTTTCTGGGGTTGATAAGTAAAGGCCTCTCTCTCTCTCTCTCTCTCTCTCTCTCTCTCTCTCTCTATATATATATATATATATATATATATATATATATAAGGAAACAAAAGAAAAGGTTGTTATAGCTTTTGGACCAAGCTGGATTGATTCAATGTTCAAAGTACAGCGGCCGCAACGGAACACTGATTTGGACGGCTTGGGTTGCAAGATTTTTAATAAGTTCAAAGCTTTGAAGATATGAACCATATTTAACTTGAATATTTATTGTTTATGTTTATGTTTATGTTTTTTTTTTGAAATGTACATGTGCTGAGGAAAATAAGATTAGTGTGGTCAATGAAGTTGATGAATCAAACATTGTGACTATTTGGGTATCAGAAACGAAAAATATATCTTATTATCTTCCGATCTGCTGACTAACTAGGACTTCTTGTTCACATCGACTTTATTCTAAATTTTAAAATATTAAACTTAACTTATTTAATATTCTATCTTTAGACTTTTATATGGTTTAGAAAATTTGAACTCATCACCCATTACATCTCCAATGTGGATAACAAATTCACCAACTAGATCTTACATTATATTATTTGTAAACCAGCCAATTATAATTCTCAATTTGTTCAAAATTAATTAAGTTCTATATTATTTTGCATATAAATAAATATGTAAGATATTAATTTAGAATTTTTTTACTTGTACATTTTTTTTGTAAGGAATTCAATTTTGATATATATATATATATTTTAAATTAATCACATGTTTGCTTGTAAGGTACAACTGGTTAAAACAAATTTCAGATTCGTTTTAAATAATTTTTATAATATATTTTTTGCATGTAAATATGAAAAGTTTTTTAATTATAAATAATTTTCAATCAACCAAGTGGCAATAGAAATTGTTGCAAGTTACTGGAGGCAATGCAGACAAGGAACTATAATTCTTGGTTAAGTTTACATTCTACTTAAAGTGGTCTAATCAAAGACTTCAGTAAACTTTGTTTTTTATCAATTTAATCACGTTTATAAAAAACAAGTATATAAAGACTCTTTATTTTTATCAAAACTCAACATATATATATATATATATATATATATATACTGGTAATTTTTTGGGTGGGTTACTGAACTTTGGTCGTTTTTTACTTTGGTTACCAAACTTCAATTTGTATCTTTTTAGTCACCATATATTGATTTGGTTACTCCAGGAGGTCATTGGTTGGTTTTCCAGTGTTATTTGTCCACGTGGCCGCCGGAAACTCCACGTCACTGCCTATTTGAAAGGTGACAACACAGCCACGTAGGATTTTTGCCACGTCAACTGACAACACAGCCACATGAAGGTCTGTTTTCTATTAGATGAACCATTGTACTCAATTGAAACAGTTATGTATAGTAGCTGAGTTGTTATGCACTGGTTTAAACATCATATATATATAAAGCTTCAACCATTATACTTCATTCTTAATAGTTCATTTCATTAAAAGGTTTTTTTAATGATGTTTCAATTGAAATCGAGCGCATGTTTGTATTATCATAATTAATTACCTTACTTATTTAATTGCCATAACTAATTGATAAATATTCTTTGTAGAAGTACATCCGCTCAACTACAGACTAAAATTTGAACTTTGATCTTTTTTTCATTTTTGGTATCAGATTTTGATTTGAATCTTTTTAATCACCAGACACAGATTTTTAACTCCGGGCATTGGTGGGTTTTGCAGCTTTCTTTTAACACTTGGCCACTAGAATGACCACGTCGCTGCAGATTTGGAAAGTATCCAACACTAACACGTTGGATGGTGGACCACGTCGCGCTTCATCTCGCCAAATCAGCAATCCACGTTAGAGGTAGTGACTTTCCATTAGAGTCATCATCGTCGTCGTCATCGTCGTCTTCTAGTGATGGCAGATTCCTTCTAGTGATTGTCAAACCGAGAGAGAGGCCTAAGGGTGTCATCATCGTCGTCAAGCTCTGAAGCAAGATTTGCAAAAGCTTGAGGGCTCGAGGCAGAATAAGGGTTTCGAACTGAAGCTGATGTTGGAGATAGATAGCCATTGAAAGATGAAGTACCACGCTACTGTAAGTATGTTGTTTTACTTGTACTCTGTGAAGTGGTGGTGAGCTATGTCTGGGGGGTAATGGGTGGAAATAAAGATTTAGGGTTCCACGAGGGAAGTAACTATGCAAGTGAATTGAAATGGTGTTCTCATTGTTTAGGGTTTAGTTCAATTAGTCAATATACAAGTGGGTCTATTTAAATATGAAATTAGGTTTTCCATATGGCTTATCTTTCATGTAATTCAATTTGTGAATTTGTTGATACGTGTTCAGTAGTGGTCCCAAACACTTAAAAAAACAAATAACATTGAAACATGATGTGTTTGTCATGTTCTTAGTGTAATGCTTATCATTACTGCTACAATGTTCTCAGTGTTACAAATTTAAATCTCATATTTATAATGATGTGTTTGTCTACCTTGATTGCAATGCTTATTTTCTCTATTTATTCATCCCTATGTATGGCTCTATGTATATCAATAGCATCTTAATTTGGTGTGCATTGGTGGGTATTTTCCATGTAGGGTTCCGTGAATGTATTTCCCATGTGTTATGAATTTTCATGTCTGGGTGTGAAGCCTTTTGTGTTGATGGCTCCTAATTAATGTTGACAACAAACTTCACATCTTAAGTGATCATATTTTTTATTTTCAGTGCCTACTACTGAAAATTTGACAATTCAATTGTATTATGGAGTTGATTCAATTGAGAATTAGAGTAAATATCGGTTTGCAGGGTTTATTGATTTCTGTACTGTGGATTACATGTGTAGACTAGAACTTATAAGCATGGATAAAAAGTTGAACTTACATATAGATGAGTGTTCCTTTTAGTTTAAGGAGAATGGCACTGGAGGTTTGAGGATGTTAGAAATTAAAATTGACTTGGATGCCGTGGGGATGGCACTGGCTGTAGGTGAGAGTAGAACAACAAATGTGTATATCAAGGTGGTTAGGGCCGATGATGCTAGAGTTGCTAGTGAACATGTAACTTAGGATGGTGTGCCATCAGAGGACATTGTAGAAGAAGATTTAGAAGGAGATGTGGAACCAGAGGAAGCCTTTGAAGATGATGAAGAAGACAGTGGACTAAATGATTCTGATAACAATATCAATAGCGATGGAGATGGTGAAGCAGGAGTGTTGGACAGTGTAATTCAAAGAAATGAGATAATTGTACGAAAGGAAAATAGGAGAGAGGAAAACAGTGACGGGGATGATATAGACTCTGAGTATGCCATGTTTGATGAATTACAGTCCGATTCTTCAACAGATGAGGATGAATTAGACCTTGCTAGGCCTAATTATGTTGAGTTCAATTAACACATTGACATGAAGAAACCCAATTCAAAATTGGTATAAAGTTGAGAAGTTTTAAACAGTTCAAAAAGCAATTAGACATTACGGCATTAAGAACAGATGCGCTATGAATTTCAAGCCCAATAGCAAGAAGAGAAGCATATTGCAATAAACGTTGTCCTTTTTATTTGTGGGCCTCACCAATGATCAAAGACAAGAACACTATCTAAATAAAGGCTGGATATTTGAAACATGAGTACACAAGAGATTATAACATAAGACATGTCAATGCTCATTGAATAGCATATCACTACTTAGAGCAATTTAGGGCAGACCCCTCTTAGAAGCTTGATGGCATTACACAAGTTGTGAAAACAAACCAGGCGGTTGACATTAGTAGGTTAAGGGCTTGGAGGGCTAAAAGCATTATAGCAAGGTAATCTCCACTTAATTTAAATTTTTAATGTATTGGTGGGAATATTAATTATTGTCCTTCTGAATGTTGACTATCTGTATTGTTTTCCTCATTTGGTTCTAGTTTTACGCATTAGTGTACTATCTGCAAGATTTCTGATGGTAATGAGCATACTCAAATGACAAGATTGTATGACTACAGGCTTGAGCTCATTAGAACACACCCAGGCTCAACAATTAAATTCAAATGCATTGAGGATGTGTTCCAATCCATGTATGTGTGCTTGCTACCACTCAGGGCAGGTTTTCTAATAGGTTGCAGGCCCATAGTATGTGCGCATGGATGCCTCCTCAAAGGTCTATATGGAGGTCAGCGATAAGTGTCTAAATACACCGTTTTGTAACGGTGAACTACTTATACTTTCATGCATTAATTGAATAAAATAGTTGCCCTTTGATGTGTTTTTCTTATTTTTCTTATTTCAGGGCATGCACGGACCAGTTACGTTGTGAGGAGCGTTTACAACTAGAAAATCAAGGCCGAGGAGCGAAGAAACGAAGGATAAACGAGCTCCGGAGGGCATCCAAGCGTTCCTACACAACCCAGGCCCTTTTAGGGCCTGTGTGCGGGCTGTACACATCCCGCACACCCTTGGAAGAAGGGTGTGCGGCTGCACACCAGGCCGCACATTGGTGTGTGGCCCGTACATTGGCCGCACACTGGTCGGGGTATTTAAGACCGAGTAGGGTTTTTTAGGGGCTTTTGCCACTGACGGCTTCATAAAACGAGGTCGTTTTGGAGAGAAATCGAGGGGGAGAAGACGGGAGAACTCGAGGATCTTCATCCTAGAGCTTGCCGACCCGGATTTCGCAAGTTTCTTCATCAAACCTAGTCGACACGCTCAAGAGGGAGTTCTTGGTGTTTTTGTTGATGTACTCTTTATTGTGTAAACTTTCCTTCTTTATCATGTCGAACTAAACCTCCGAAGGCCACAAGGCAACCGGTGAACCTTGGGAGGAATACTTGTATTGGATGTTATACTTTTAATTCAATGAATGCATGGTTTGTCATTTGGTTTCATGCTTTGTGTACTTAATTGTAGTGAATTGCATGAGAACTCTGCATTTCATCTTACCGATTGTGCTTGGTTGCGCGAGGTGCACTCTCACATTAGATCCACAGAGTATGAAGGGGGATCCATTGTACCGGTACACCGGAGGTTCCGGGTGCCAGTAGCCTCTATTAGGTTGTAGAGTTCATCTTAGCACAATTGCTTATAGATAACTCTGGTCAAGGCTCCTTAGGCCCAATGACATCGTGTGAGTATCCTTAGGATAAAGGAACTTGTACTGGATTAGGGCTACACTACGGAGGTTTCGGGGTAGTCGACTTCCGATCCTAGACGGACCAAAGTATTACAATCCATGCATGCATTACCTGTTATCACATCATCCTTACTTGTATTTTTCCCTGGGGAATCCTCGCCCGGGGCCTTATCTTCTCCATTTGATTTCTTCTCGGTGTGTGCAACCTATCAGTAGTTAAAGCTTTTATTGTTGGTTTTAATTTCTTTGCAACAACCTCTGTTCGATTCGACTAAACAACTGTTCGAAGAGGAAGTAATAGTGGATCTCGGGACCCTAGGGAATACGACCCTCTTGTGCCCGAACAAGAGGTATTACTTGACGACCCGTGCACTTGCGCTGGGGAGAAGGAGAATAGGTGCAAATGATTGCATCTATCCAATATCTTGGGCTGTTGTGGAGAAGGAGAATTATGAGAATTGGGTCCGGTTCCTGGAGTTGCTTATTAAGGATCTATAGATAAACAACACTCATGGGAGGGCATTCATGAGTGATAGGCAAAAAGTAAGTTCTTTGAGATTTCTCTCATTGTTCTCTTAAAGTTCTTCTAGCCTTGTATGCAAATAAATGGTAGGACTAACATTGTGTTTCTCATGACCATTTTACTTTGTTCTATGCATGTTGTGTGCAATTTGTTTTCATTCTTTTTTGATGGTGTTGGTGATGGTGTCTCCAAAACATAATCCTGTAGGGCCTTCAAAATGCAATCCACAAATTATTTCCCAACATTGAACATAGGTTTTGTGTAAGGCACATCTACACAAACTTCAAGAAACAATTTACAGAGAAAGCCCTTAACGACCAGTTCTGGACTCGTGCAAGATCTAGCTACATTCCTGCTAACAACTTAGCTATTGATGTAATTAAGGATATGTCTGCAGAGGCTCACACATTTTTGTATAACATTAGCCTTGACTATTGGAGTAGATCACATTTTAGAATTGAGTTTAAGTTTGACAAACTATTGAACAACCTATGTGAGTGCTTTAATTGCCAGATATTACAATCTAAAACAAAGCGTATAATTAGTATGAATGAAATGATTAGGACACAATTGATGACTAGAATACAACAACTCAGTTGGGGATGTAAGACAACATAATTTATGTGGGTAATTGATGCTCCCCTTGCGTATCCGCAAGTGCACGGGTCGTACAAGTAGTAAAGTTGATGAGTGCATTATATATATATATTTCATATGCATTACACCCGATATTTACTTGTCCTTTTGCTATTACTTGTTTAGTTCGGTGCTATTAAAGGTATTTTGTGTTTATTGTGCAGATATTTAGGTCCTAGAGCAAGTAGAAGGGATTTAGAGGAGAATTCACATCAAAAGGACCTAAAAAGAAGTTCGCCAAGCCAAGCACGGCCTCAACACGGGCGTGCTCTTGGCCGTGCAATTCACAAGAATTGGAAAGCACGAAGGAGCACGGTCAGAATGCCCTAAGCACGGTCGTGCAATGCCAACACGGCCTCAACACGGGCGTGCTCCACCCGGTGCAAATTACAGGCTGGCGAATTTTCAGGGGGAAATCACTGTAGCCCAACTACTGTAGCACAAATAATGTAGCAAGAGTACTGTAGCAAACTACTGTAGAACCAAGAACTCAGAAACCCGCAATCTGCATGGGCTGAAGCACGGCCTCAACACTGCCATGTTGAATTAAGTACGGCCGTGCTTGCATTAAGCACGGCCGTGCTGGCATCGGGAATGACTTTTTAAGGCCGAATTTAGGGTTTCTTGGGGGGCTTTCTCGGGGGGATTTTCTTCGCCCCTTTGGGGGAGGCGGTGGAGTAGTAAAGAGGCACTTTCAAGGGCTAGATCCGGACCAAGAGATCGTCGTATGAGTGGAGGAACGTTGGCAAGATCATCATCGGACACTCTCTGACGAAGATTGTGAAGCAAGAAGGGAGTTGATGAATTTCATCTCATTCTCTTGTTATTTACCTTGTGTTTCTTGTAGAATCATGAGGGGGCTAATCGTTCTTCGGTGCCCCGGTTAAGAAACTTGGTAGTTGTTGTATTTGAATGCTTTTATTGCAATGTTTATGAAATCTCTAATTCTCTCTGTTAGATCTTTGGTTGTTTACTTGAATGTTGGTTATTGAGTGGCATTGATTGCTTAATTTCTCTACTTCCTCTTAGCTTGTATATCTCATTGATTGATACAGAAGTGGAATTGGGCTCTTACTCTCAATGCCACTATATCCACATTAGGGCAACAAGACCCTAGAACATAGGGATCATGAGACGCACCTGATAAACATTAGGAGAATTCGAGTATAATTGACACCAAGTGACTACTCCGGGACGCTACTCTTTTGTTTGGATCTCTTGTCACCTTAACCCTGTCTCTCTTCTATTTATCCTCACTTTTTTATTTTTATTTATAATTAAATCTCAAACCAACTAGTGAGCCGGCTAGATATTAGAAATCCAACGAGTATCGAAAGCTACACCAGTCCCTGTGGATTCGACTACCCGACCTTACGGGTACACTTTACTACTTGTACGACCCGTGCACTTGCGGATACGCAAGGGGCGTACCAAAAGTGTACCCGTAGGGTCGGGTAGTCGAATCCACAGGAATTGGTGTAGCTTTTGATACTCATTGGATTTCTAATATCTAGCCGGCTCAATAGTTGGTTTGAGATTTAATTATAAATAAAAATAAGAAAGTGAGGATAAACAGAAGAGAGACAGGGTTAAGGTGACAAGAGATCCAAACAAAAGAGTAGCATCCCAGAGTAGTCCCTTCGCCTCAATTATACTCGAATTCTCGCAAGGTTTATCAGGTGCGTCTCAAGATCCCTATGTTCTAGAGTCTTGTTGCCCTAATGTGGATAATGTAAATAGTGGGATTGAGAGTAAGAGCCAAATTCCACTTCTTGTATCAATCAATGAGATAAACAAGCTAAGAGGAAATCAAGGAATTAAGCAATCAATGCCACTCAACAACCAACATTCAAATAAACAACCAAAGATCTAACATGGAAAATTAGAGACTCCATAAACATTGCAATAAAAGCATTCAAATACAACAACTACCAAGTTCTTAAACCGGGCTACCGAAGAACGATTAGCTTCTCATGATTATACAAGAAACACAAGGTAAATAACAAGAGAATGAGATGAAATTCATCAACTCCCTTCTTGCTTTACAATCTTCGTCGGAGAGTGTCCGATGATGATCTTGCCAACGTTCCTCCACTCATACAATGATCTCTTGGTCCGGATCTAGCTCTTGAAGGTGCCTCTTTACTACTTCGCCGCTTCCCCCAAAAGGGGAGAAGAAAATCCCCCTCGCGAAAGCCCCTCAAGAAACCCTAAATTCGGCCTTAAAAGGTCATTCCCGATGCAAGCACGGCTGTGCTTAATTCAGCACTCCCGTGTTGAGGCCATGCTTCAGCCTATGTAGATTGCGGGTTTCTAAGTTCTCGTTGCTACAGTACTTTAGCTACAGTGCTTGTGCTACAGTGATTTTCATCCCTCCCCCGAAAAATTCTCCAGACTGTAATTTGCATGGGGTGGAACATGCCCATGTTGAGGCCATGTTGGCATTGCACGGCCGTGCTTAGGGCATTCTGACCGTGCTTCCTCATGATTTCCAATTCTTGTGAATTGCACGGCCAAGAGCACACGCGTGTTGAGGCCGTGCTTGGCTTAACGAACTTCCTTTTAGGTCCTTTTGATGTGAATTCTCCTCTAAGTCCCTTCTATTTGCTCCCGGACCTAAATATCTGTACAATAAACTCAAAATACCTTAAATAGCACTGAACTAAACAAGTAATAGCAAAAGGGCAAGTAAATATTGGGTGTAATGCATATGAAATATATATATAAATTGCACTCATCAGTGATAAATATCAGGTGGTAGGGCATGATGGACAGTTTATTGTAGATAATAAAGAGAGATCATGCACATGTAGGAGGTGGCAGTTGACTGGGATTCCATGTTGCTATGCTATTTCAGCCCTCTACTACAACGAAAGCAAACTTGAGGACTTCCTAGATGAGTGCTATAAGAAAACAACCTTGCTTGAACTATAGAGTCACCTTTTAAATCCAACCCAAGACAAGAATTGCTGGTCCAAAAGTGATCAACCTTAGATCATACCATTTGAACTTGCAAATAATAATAGAGGCAGAAAACCATTACTTAGGAGAAGAGATGTAGATCAGGAGAACATTAGCTACACAAATGGCAAAGTTAGCAGGAAGGGTATTACCATAAGGTATAATATTTGTGGGACTATAGGGCACAACAAAAGATACCATGGGGATGCAGGTAATGCTATTATGTGTACTTATTTCAAGTTACAATTAATATGCTCATATATAATTTATTCATGAAACTCAGGAGAGCAACCAAAATGCACGTGGTCATACAGAGTAATGTCACGCCCCGACCTGCAGGTCCCGGCTCATGACATACCACCACGATAACCCAGGAAAGTTAAGCACCTGCCTCAACCCTAGGTCGCCGTAAGGCTAACTTGTTTCCTGTACAACATCTAAATACCGAAAAAAATTATTCTAAAACCGAAGTTACACCTGATCCATACACAAGATCAATCATACACACATCAGGTGTATACTCCTGAAACAACACAACATGCAAAGTCATGACCATAAAATAGTATTTCCCAATCACTGGGTATAAGTTCCAAACATCACAAGGTCCTGACTCCCAATTTGGAGAAATTCAAAGTAACAAAGCAAAATACGAAATTACAGGTCCTAGTGGATCCATCTAGTACATGCCCACAATGTTCAAGAATCATACGCAACTCAAATGAAAATGAAAGAAAAGCTTTGCCAAGCACTTTACGCTTCATGCCCCGATGCTGTGCTATCACCTGGAAAGTAGTGAGAAAGAAGAGGGGATGAGTAACTAGGATACTTAGTGAGGGGCTTAACATGGAGCTGTACTTCACACAAGGATACACAATATGCAATGCCAGGAACACATATATAACAATACATATATATATATATATGGTATACCCATCAACAAATAGGACATAAATCATACAAATCTAAATTCCAAGTGTAAAACTCCTTTTTGAAATACTCAACTATTCAAGGATGTATAGAGAAATCAATGTTGTAATTCAAGTGTCGATGCTCGATTCAATAAAAGATGCTTGTCAACATTCTCAAAGAAATGCATCAATAAAGCCTTGGAAATGATTCATAAAATGATAGAAGACTGAAAATTCAAGTTGCATAATCTTTTTAGAATGCTCAACAATTCAGGGATTCACAAAGTAATCAAAGTAGTACATCTCGTATCACGAAAACCAAGTGGTGGTTGTCCCGCAAGCGCACGGGTCGTCAAGTAATACCTCTCACGCACGCGTGAGAGGGTCGTATTCCCTGGGGTCCGAGAATCTATCCTTACTTCCTTCTCGCAAAATTGTCTAGCCGATCAAACTCGAGAGTAAAAGATGAAAATGCAAATACACGAAATTAATGCAAATCAGAAAGCTAAATAACCAGGGCAATAGAAAGTGTGAAATCAGGGTGAGAAAGCGGTCCCGGATAAGGATCCCCTCAGGGGCTACTGGAGTGTACAGGATGCTGGAATAACATGTAAATGGCTTGTTGGACCGAGAAAACCCTAGATTAGGTCAACCCGATGGTCACGGCAGTTGACCCCTAATCCGGTACGAGTATTGAATACGGGTTCTACCCGTATAAATCCTCATACGATTGCAAAGGGGAGGCGGTTTTCTCAAACTAAGGTTGAATCACAAATAAGCAATTAACCCTAGAATTGGAGGGGTACAAACACCCGATGGTCACGGCGTATTTATACGTATTTCCCTTCCATGCTTGGTGAGTCTAACACTAGGGCAATGGTCATGCAACCTAGTATTGGCTAAGTAGAGATACACAGAGTTCTCATGCATACCCTAACATTCAAAAGTACCAAACAAGGATCACAAACAAGTCTACAAACATTAATTAAAACCAAGCATCCAAAATACACAAGTGCACCCCCAAGGTTCACCTACATCCGGTGACCTTGGGGTTTAGTTGTTCATAATATCAAAATACATACTCAAAAGCATGAAAACAACTAAAGAAAGCATAATCACTCCCTCAAATACGAAAATGGAGTTCCGAAGACGCCACTCAAGAGGTGGCTTCTCTTGTCTTCAACCCTCCTTCAATGATGCCCTAGAGTAGGATCTTGCTCCCAAACGCACTCTCCTCCAAGATCTTGCCGTGAAAACGCCCTCAAAGCCCTCCTCCAAGCCGGATTTTTAGATGGTTGTGTGGAGCTCCAAGGAAGAAGACTTACCCCCCTCCAAATGCCCTGGAAAAGCCTTTTAAATCAAGACATCGCGATGCCTTGCGGGTGGCTTTGCGGGCGCAAGGTTGCCCGCAAGGCATCCAGAGAGTTTCTCATGAATTTTTCCATTCAGGGCTACAGTACCCTGCTACAGTAATTGTGCTACAGATATTTTCTCTTCAGTACTGCTACAGTGATGAAGCCCAAAAACACCGTATTTGGTGTCGATTTCTTCATGAATACGTTCTTGAGCTTATTTCGGGCCTGTAACACAAGTAAAACCACATTAAACAAGAAAATTGAAAACAACTTAACATAAAGAGAGAATAAACTATACACAAGTACGTATAAAATACGTATATTTAGACGTTTATCAAACATCCCCACACCTAAGCGTTTGCTTGTCCCCAAGCAAACAAACATGAAGAACAGGGGCAAGAAGATAAATGGCTAAATATACGACCTCAAGCTCAAATGTACAGGACTTCACTAGCACAGGTGGTTAGAAATCAGGAAGTGAGTTGTTCAGTGTATAGACAAGCAATATCAGCTCTGTTTCATCCAAAGTGTCATCGTGAGTGTGTGCTGACTCCCACACTGATCTCCACACCCTGGATTACCCCAGGATGTCCATTCACCTCACACAAATTGAAGTTAGTGTTAGGAATGCTAAAGACCCTCTCAATAGTCAATTAAAAATCTTCTGGTCTCCAAAAAGGAACTTTAACATCCAGTGAAGATAGAAACGGGTTTTTTTTTTTTTTTTTTTTTTTTTTTTTCGAGTTCGCCTAACGTAGACTGCACAAAAATCTTTCAGCAGGATGCACATGCTGGCCAGGCACAAGAGCCACCCAACTTACTTGACTACAGATCTACATATACGCATTCATGCTTTTATAAGCAGAGGAATACTGACATAGGCTCTTTTTTTTTTTTTTTTTTTTCACAACGCCTGACCAAACCTGCTAAAAACTTCACTTAAAACCTCACTGAGGGTTAAAGCAAAAACAGGAGACTCAAAAGTTTTTAAAGGACTATTGAAAGAAAAATTTAACATCCTAACACAAAAATCAATAAGATGGGTTAGAGCGTCAGAATTGGGAGTTATAGTGAGCATGTATAAATATGCACTAAGGATGAAACAGAACTACATTCATGCACATGTAAAGTACAACTCACTACTGTCATTCTACCAAGCTAGGAAATCCTTAACAAAAAGATCATAGCTATCATAGGTAAAATACAAGCATGCAATACAGTATAAATACTCCATCCCCACACCTAAAGCTGTACATTGTCCCCAATGTACATAAATCAGCAGTACAGGGTGGGAAATAAATATAACAAGAATTAAAAGATGGAGTAAGAAACTTCCCCAATCCGTCGATGAAATGCATGTGGACTGGGGGGGTCCATTTGGTGAGGGCTGGGAGTGTGAAGCATTCCTAAAGAAATTCCTGGAAAAAGACAGAACACTGATCACAACTCCAGAATGAAAATGATAGAGAAGAGTGCAAAAACAGAAAGTGCAAAATAAATAGAGAAAGTTTAGTAGGGTCGGAACCCTAACTAACTTAAAAAGTAACACTAAAGCAAACAACAATAAGAGCAGCAAAATAAATAAAAAGAACAACAAGAACAACAACAAGTGGCGTGATGCTGGGAGTCTAAGAGTCAGATGGCCGTGATGATGCAGCACAAGTGGTAGCTGCGGAGGTGGTGCCCACTGAAGATGAAGAGCTGCGTAGGAGTGTCAGGATCTCAGTGGTGGCACTCTCAATATGGCTCACTGATGCAGCTAACTCTCTATGTCCTCTCTCAAGTGTCTGCAGCTGTTAGTAGACCTCAGTGCGAAATTCTGCAAACTGTGCCTCAAGTGATGGTCTCTGCTCTCTAGACTCTGGCTCGGACTCAGACTCTGAACCGGTGTCCGTCTCGTGCGAAGAATGAGGGTCTTCTGCGTGTGTTCCTTGGTGTTGTGCAAGCCTGTGTATGGTACCCCGCTTCTCAACTATACCAATGCAAGTCAGAGTCTGCATGCTAAGTGGTGCCATAGAACCAACGACTGTCATGCCTTGAGTGTGCTCAAGAAGGCCCATGCCTTTGATCATTCTTGTGATATATGTCCCGGCGAAAATTGCTCCAAGGCGAACAAACTGGCCCTGGTGTGCTAAGACTTCCGCAAGAAGATGCCCCATGTGTAGTGGATAGCGCTCGATAATGCTGTACAGCATCAGTAGGTCTGTGCGCGAGACAACCCCTGTCGAGTCCAGTCTACCCCCAATGCCTCTAGTCAGCAGTGGATGGATGTATCGATGGGCAGGGTTCAGTAGTTGGGATGCCTTCCTTGTCCCCGAGCGATTTGCTATAGAACACCAATAGGACTCATTTGTAACGGGGTGCGGTAAGTCATAGCCTAGGGCTTTAAACTCAGGAGTGTGGGTGTATGCTTCTGTGTAGAATCACATGTATACGCCCAGTTCATCTTGAGAGATTCGGTGTTTCTCCCCAAATGCTTGAAATGTAATCACACTCGGTCGGCCGGCACACCATTGCTTTGCAACTTCAATGGAGCTTAACACTTCTAATGTGAGCTCTTTGTAGGTGGGTTCTTCAATGGAGAACAATTTGTCCCACCCACCATGAGAGATAAGCTCCAAGATGACTTCATCTAAACCCAAGGCTCTCAAAACATTCCAATCAATTTTTCGTATGGTGCCGAATTGTTTCCTTGACAAAAGGGCGAATCGGGTCTTGTGATCGTCCTTTCGAAATCGTGGTCCGTCGCCGGGCGGAGAACGGTCTCTCCGTGTCCTCTTATGAGCCACTTTCTTGGTCCTCATACCTACAAGACCAAGGGGACACCATTAAACCAAATTATAAAGAAATTGAGGCTTCATGGAATGAAAATTAAGGAGAATGGTTCAATGCTACAGTAAATCCGAGAAATTTTGGCAAGAGTTTTGCTTGAAAACGTAGCCAAAAATTTCTACAATCATACAAAACCATTCTCACAATGCTATATTAAGCAAAGAGAACATAAACACAAAGATTACATCCCAACAATTCAATAAAACACAAGATATAGGAATGAAAATCAAACCTTAACCCTAGAGTATGAGGGATGAATCAAAAGCTTGAAACGGCTTGAAAAGGTTGTAATCTTCCAAAATCCTTCCACAAAAGAGTTTAGAGGAGGAGGAGAGTGATTTAGAGCAAAAAAAAATGAGGTGATTTGGTGGAGAAATGAGTGAGAAATGAGAGGAAGAAGATGGGAGTGTGAAGATGAGAGAAAGAGTTGGGAAGAAGCCATTTTAGGGCTTTTATCGGGCATCCTTGCGGGTAGCCTTGCGGGCGCAAGGTTGCCCGCAAGGAGCCTCAGGAAGCCTTGCGGTTGGGCTTGCGGGCGCAAGCCCACCCGCAAGGCCCCTCTGGATGGTTCACGGGCAAGCTTGCCCGCAAGCTTGCCAAATCCGACCAAAACCCTCTCTAACGGTCATAAAACGGCTCTAAACTTGTTTAGCATCAACATAACCTCCTTTAAACCCTAAAAACAATGAAAACAAAGCCGAAATAATCCCATAAACACACAAGAAGCAAGCTTCATGGCATCAACACATCAAACAACTCAAAGAATCCCAACATCAAGCAACAAAGAAATGACAAAGAAGAAGAGCAAAATAACTAAAACAAAGACAAAATCTAACTACTACAAAATTAAAGAATACGAAAACTAGAGTGCAAGGAATTTTAAAAGCTTGGGTTGCCTCCCAAGAAGCGCTTGTTTAAAGTCGTTAGCTCGACTTATCATACCTTGATTCATGGTGGGTCAAATGGTGGAGAATTACCTCCATTTCTTGGCGGAGGGTTGTTACCTGGAAAGTTCATGGAAAGACACGAGAAAATGCAAAATTTACCTTCATTTTCAAAATATAGGCGGTCTACCTCACTCGGTGGTAACGTGGAGATACTCATGTTTTTCTTCATTTTTGCATTCACCTTTCGCCATGCCTTCTTCAAATTTCCCTTTTTCTTATGATGCGGAGGTGATACAACTTCTACTTGAGCTATTTGTGGTGTTGGCGAAGGCGAGGAGTCCCTTACTTCAGTTTTTTCGTCCTTGATTCCTTCTAAGTATTCATCTAAGGGGTTCAAAGCAAGGACTTCCTGCACACAATCAGAAATTATTACGTCAGTTACATCTGTGAAATATAAAGCATCATCATGATCTAATGTGTGCTTCATAGCCTCTGGAAGAGTGAAGGTAACTTGTTCATCCCCCACTCGCAATGTCATCTTCCCTCCCTTAACATCAATTAGGGCTCCTGCGGTGTTAAGGAAAGGGCGGCCAAGGATCAACGGGACCTCTACATCATCATCCACGTCTAGTATCACAAAGTCCACCGGAATAATGAGTTTATCCACCTTCACAAGAACGTCCTCGACCACTCCTCTTGGTCTTCTCACTGAGCGGTTTGCAAGCTGGAGGGTCATTCGCGTGGGTCTCAAATCCTGTAGCCCCAACTTCAAGAATAAATTGTATGGCATCACGTTTATACTGGCTCCTGAGTCGGCCAGCGCATTTTCTAACATCCCCTCACCTAGTACACAGGGAATGATGAAGCTTCCCGGGTCTGTCAATTTCTTTGGCAATTTTTTTTGAATTACAGCCGAACAGGTTCCCGTAAGTGTCACTGTGTCTAGATCCTCCAACTTCCTCTTGTTAGTGAGGAGGTCCTTCATGAATTTAGCATACTTGGGCATCTGCGATAGAGCTTCGACCAAGGGGATATTAATGTGAAGTTGCTTGAAAATGTGGAGGAATTTTTTAAATTGCGCTTCATCCTTGTCTTGCTTGAGCCTCGAGGGATATGGCACCACAGGCTTGTATTCGAGGCTTTTATGAGTGGAGAATTTTGAAGCATCATCATCAAGTTTCTTCCCTTTTTCTTCACTTGTTTTTTTAATCACATCAGGGTCTTCCCGAATGGCTACCCCGTCATTAGAAGCACTTGGGCTCTCCTCGGCCCTTGCCTCCAATTGTCTCCCGCTTCTCAGTGTTACAACTTTTAAGTGTTCCCTCGGGTTGCTTTCAGTGTTACTTAGCAGACTACCCGAGGGACGTTCTGCTTGCACTCTAGCAAGTTGTCCGACCTGATTTTCTAAAGACTGAATAGAAGCCTGCACATTTCTCAGAACAGCACCAAATTCATCAAATTTCTTATCTTGGGCCACAAATCTTGATTCGGTGTTAATCATGAATCTAGCCAGGACATCTTCAGTTGTGTATTTTCTCTCCTGTTGTTGAGGAGGTTGATACTGAGGACCTTGAGGTTGGGGTGGCCTTTGTTGTGATTGGCCTTGGTTCCACGAGAAGTTTGAATTGCTCTTCCACCCCGTGTTATATGTATTGCCATATTGATTACCCGGTCCTCTCTGACCTCCACTGACATAGTCAACTGACTCCATTTGTGTAGGGGGAGTAACAAGAATGGGGCATTGGCTTGTTGCATGCCCAGCTCCACATGTTTCACATGACATCACTGCCTTTGAGCTTGAACTGGAACCCAACATGAATTGATCAAGTTTCTGTGTTAAAGCTTCAACCTTAGCATTGTTGTCAATAACATTCTTGTTCAGGGCTTCCACTCTTGCCGCCAAGGCGGTAGTCTCACTCACCTCATACAGTCCTGCTGCTCGAACTGGCTTCTGTCTAGTACTCCAGTGACATTCGTTACTAGCCATGTTCTCAATCAAAGCTTCAGCTTCTTAAGGAAGTTTGTTACTCAAAGATCCTCCTGCTGCTGCATCAATGAGCTGCCTTGTAGCGTAATTCAGTCCATTACAGAATGTCTGCACCCTCATCCAAGCAGGGAACCCATGATGAGGACATCTTCTTAGGAGATCCTTAAATCTTTCATGAGCTTCAAATAGGGTCTCAGAATCTCCTTGTCGAAATGCTGATATTTCCTGCCTCAACCTAGCTGCCTTGCTTGGTGGAAAATATCGGGCAAGAAACTTCTCCACCATTTCTTTCCATGAAGTGATCGATCCCGGAGCCAAAGAAGTAAGCCATCTATATGCTGCTCCCCTTAAACTGAAAGGAAATAGTCTCAGCCTTATTGCATCATCAGAAACTGAATTGATCTTGAAGGTTGAGCATATTTGAAGGAACTTGGACAAGTGGGCATGTGGGTCTTCATCAGCCAGACCATCAAACTGAACTGAGTTTTGCACCATCCCAATTGTGCTTGCTTTTATTTCGAAGTTATTTGCAGGCACAGTAGGAACCAACACACTGAACTCGTCCCCGGTGAACTGTGGCCTTTCATAATCAGATAGGGTTCTTCTTGGCTCGGCCATGACAGTAGGCTCACTAGATTCGACCCGAATTTCTTGTTGCCGTGAGCTTTCAGTAACTTCTCTCAAACGTTGATGCAAGGTTCGTTCAATCTCGTCGTCAGGATCAACCAAATTTGTGTGACTCGCTCGTGTCATAAGATAGGTACCTCGCAAGAAAATTCAAGGCGAGCGTCAAAACTTGAAGAAAAACAAACAGGAAAAATGCAGGGAATAAAATAACGGAATATAAACAAGAATGGTAAAAACAACAAAACAATAGCCAAATCAACACGCTAAAAGTTTTCCGAATATTTCTCGAGGGTCCCCGGCAACGGCGCCAAAAACTTGGTGGTTGTCCCGCAAGCGCACGGGTCGTCAAGTAATACCTCTCACGCACGCGTGAGAGGGTCGTATTCCCTGGGGTCCGAGAATCTATCCTTACTTCCTTCTCGCAAAATTGTCTAGCCGATCAAACTCGAGAGTAAAAGATGAAAATGCAAATACACGAAATTAATGCAAATCAGAAAGCTAAATAACCAGGGCAATAGAAAGTGTGAAATCAGGGTGAGAAAGCGGGCCCGGATAAGGATCCCCTCAGGGGCTACTGGAGTGTACAGGATGCTGGAATAACATGTAAATGGCTTGTTGGACCGAGAAAACCCTAGATTAGGTCAACCCGATGGTCACGGCAGTTGACCCCTAATCCGGTACGAGTATTGAATACGGGCCCTACCCGTATAAATCCTCATACGATTGCAAAGGGTGAGGCGGTTTTCTCAAACTAAGGTTGAATCACAAATAAGCAATTAACCCTAGAATTGGAGGGGTACAAACACCCGATGGTCACGGCGTATTTATACGTATTTCCCTTCCATGCTTGGTGAGTCTAACACTAGGGCAATGGTCATGCAACCTAGTATTGGCTAAGTAGAGATACACAGAGTTCTCATGCATACCCTAACATTCAAAAGCACCAAACAAGGATCACAAACAAGTCTACAAACATTAATTAAAACCAAGCATCCAAATTACACAAGTGCACCCCCAAGGTTCACCTACATCCGGTGACCTTGGGGTTTAGTTGTTCATAATATCAAAATACATACTCAAAAGCATGAAAACAACTAAAGAAAGCATAATCACTCCCTCAAATACGAAAAATGGAGTTCCGAAGACGCCACTCAAGAGGTGGCTTCTCTTGTCTTCAACCCTCCTTCAATGATGCCCTAGAGTAGGATCTTGCTCCCAAACGCACTCTCCTCCAAGATCTTGCCGTGAAAACGCCCTCAAAGCCCTCCTCCAAGCCGGATTTTTAGATGGTTGTGTGGAGCTCCAAGGAAGAAGACTTACCACCGTCCAAATGCCCTAGAAAAGCCTTTTAAATCAAGACATCGCGATGCCTTGCGGGTGGCTTTGCGGGCGCAAGGTTGCCCGCAAGGCATCCAGAGAGTTTCTCATGAAGCCCAAAAACACCGTATTTGGTGTCGATTTCTTCATGAATACGTTCTTGAGCTTATTTCGGGCCTGTAACACAAGTAAAACCACATTAAACAAGAAAATTGAAAACAACTTAACATAAAGAGAGAATAAACTATACACAAGTACGTATAAAATATGTATATTTAGACGTTTATCACCAAGTTTTTGAAATACACTTTTTCATATTCAGCGATCTAAGGATTTATAAGATAATCACAATAAATCCCATATCGTCGGTATCACTAGCCTCCGAAAACCCTCAATCGCTAACCTTGGCCGCGGTTAGGTCAGGAGCCACCACAATGCGCGTATCTTGGTGTTGATCGTTGGGAGTCCCGAGTGGTGACTCCGGGTACCCAACACTGCACCTTTCAGGCTCTCTACGCGCCCCCTGAAAGGGCGAACTCAGCCGAGAACTCCACGCCACCTCAACTAAGTCGGTTCATGGAGACTCGCATCTGCAGAAGATACCGAGGATCCTCCTAATGTCACCATCAAAACAATTGGGAAATTCCATCCTGCCCGTAGGCTCATCATGAACACATCAATATGATATCATATATCTCATCAAGAGATCACAAATGCTCGAATATACAACTCTTAATCCAAGAGTAAATAATTGTTTAAAACATCGTCAATGATGTTATTTTCATCAAGAACACCATCACAAGAGTTTTCTTTTGAAAATTCATTTTGAATATGTCATCATCATAAAGAATTTAATTTTGGTTCACATAAGCCCTATTGGGTCAAAATAACAAGAACATCAAGCTCTTAAAATCACAAATCTTGGAAACATATAGTTCAAGCCATAGGGTTTCCAACCCTCATAAAAAATGTGAAAATTTTTAGAATTTTTTGAAAACATGTTTCAAATACGGCATCATCACTAAGAAACTTGTTTTGATTCACATCAGCCTTTCTTGGGTCTTTATATCAAGAACATTAAACTTTTAGTAAGTCTTTGAAAATAAGCATTTTCAATCATTGGGTTTTCAACCCACTAGATATATGAATGATCTTTGAACATAATCAAGAAGAAAACCAAATCATAAAGCGTCATGATTCTAGGTTCCATGAAAACATCTCAAGTTTCCTTTGAAATCAAGAAAACCACCATTCAAGAATATGCAATATTAGGCATTCAACATGCATGATCATAGCTCATTAATTAAACGATTCCCATTCACAAACTTGGCGAGATCAAACCCTCCAGGTCACTCGCCTACTTGCCCTTTTCCCTTGCTTGTAGATCCACCTCCTAGATGCCATTAAACATCCAAGAAAATCAAGAATCAATCACATAACCCAAACAAGATAACAAGAGGGGAAAAATGATCCAAAATAAGATCTCAAGATCACAATAAACACCCTAATAGGAGGAATTAAGAAAATAAAATCCTCACAACTCTCAAGATCACAATAAAATCAAGAAGAATCCAATTGGGTTAGGATCTACATGAATCATAGGCTTAGAGATGAAGGACCCTCATTCTTCACCAAAACATGAAATCAAGACTCTAATTCTATCTAAACTTTAGATCTATACTAGTTCCAAGTTTTTCATTCGCAAATCTAAGAAGAAATGGCATCAAGAACAAGCGATTCAAGAGGAGGAGAGAACTCACCTTAAGCTTCACTAGATCTAGAGGAGAAATCATCACCAAAGGAGGAGTGGAAGAGATCACCACCCTTCTTCTTTCTTGGAGCTCAAGAATGGAGATCTAATAGAGGAGAGAATGGGGATCCAGATGGGGAGAAAAAGAGAGGTAAAAGAGGTTTGCCCTTTGGATTTTTAGCCTATTTTGGGGGGTCTTACCGCATATTGAGTGCCGCAAGCCTTTGGTATACCTCAAGGGTTTTCCTCCTTGTTTTGCTCTCTCAAAAGAACCCTAACTAAGATGCTTACACGAAGAACACCTGACAAAACTTGAACACACACTTCCTACACAAGAAGTAAAGTGCAAAAGTAGAAAAGAAAGTCGAACTTCTACAACCTACCCCCCTTAAAGAAATTTCGGCCTCAAAATTTTAGCATACCTCAAGATTCAAACAAAAGGGGATATTTTCTCTTCATCACTTGCTCTGGTTCCCAAGTTACCTTTTCTACCACATCATTCCTCCAAAGCACCTTAACCATAGGAATGATCTTTCGCCGAAGGGTTTTCACTTGAGAATCAAGGATCTCTATCGGCTGCACTTCAAACTTCAAATCTTCCCTTAGCTCTACCGGCGGTGCTTCTAAATAATGAGAAGGGTAGGGGATATACTTCTTCAACATGGAAACATGGAACACATTATGAATCCTCTCCAACTTAGGCGATAATTCTAATCGATATACCACCAGTCTAATCCTCTCTAGAATCACAAATGGACCTATATATCGGGGATTCAACTTTCCCTTTTCATGAAACCGAATTACCCCTTTCCAAGGAGAGATTTTCAAGAATACTTTATCCCCAACCTCAAACTCTAGAAATCTTCTATGATTATCCGCATAACTCTTCTGCCGGTCTTGAGCTATTTTCAATCTATCTCTAATCACTTTCACCTTCTCAACCATTCGATCAATCAACTCCACACTTTGAAGTTTTTTTCTTCCACTTCATCCCAACAAAGAAGGGTTCTACACTTTCTTCCATACAAAGCCTCATATAGAGCCATACCAATGCTTGCTTGAAAGCTATTGTTGTAGGCAAACTCCACCAAAGCTAGATGCTCATTCCAACTCCCATGGAAATCTAACACACAAGCTCTCAACATGTCCTCGAGGGTTTGAATGGTCCTTTCCGACTGACCATATGTCTGAGGATGGTAAGCAGTGCTAAACTTCAAAGTCGTACGAAGGCCTCCTGACACTTAGGCAAAAATCGGGGGTCTCGATCTGAAACTATCGAAGTTGGTACCCCATGCAACCTTACTATTTCATTAATGTAAAACTTTGCTAATTTCTCCAAAGAGTACTTAGTATGCACCGCTAAAAAATGTGCTGACTTTGTTAGTCTATCCACTACCACCCATACTGTATCAAAACCTCGAGATGTTCACGGTAAACTAACAACAAAATCTATCGTCACATGATCCCGCTTCCATTCTGGGATTGGAAGAGGTTGTAGAAGTCCTGACGAACTTTGATGCTCTGGCTTGATTTGGTGACACACAAGGCACTTAGCCACAAACCCTGCTATCTCCCTTTTCATTCCTGGCCACCAATAACTCTCCTTAATGGTTCTGTACATCTTGGTACTTCTAGGGTGAACCGCATAAGCTCAAGAATGAGCTTCTTCCAAAATATCTTTCCTCAGCTCAGAATCTGTTAGAACAGAAACACGTCCTCGAAACTCTAGGATTCCATCTTCCCTTAACCTGAATTCACTAGTCTCCCTTGCTTGCAACTTCTTCACTTCTTGCACCAATTCTTCATTAATACTCTAAAGCTCCTTAATACGATCCAACAGTGAAAGTTTCACTACAAAACTGGCTACTAGTGCTCCACTACCTTCAGTCTCAAGTTCCAACCTCAAACTCCTCATTGCTGAAAGCAATTGCTGATAGGACACCCTCAAAGAAGCCACTGAAGTAGCCTTCCTACTCAAAGCATCAGCTACCACATTGGCCTTTCCTGGGTGGTAATCTATGATCATATCATAATCCTTTATTAATTCCAACCATTGCCTCTGCCTCAAATTCAAATCCTTCTGAGTGAAAAGGTACTTCAAACTTTTATGATATGTGAAAATCCGACACCTTTCTAAAAAGAGATAATGCCTCCAAATCTTCAAACCAAAGACTACCGCTGCCAACTCCAAATCATGGTTGGGATAATTCAACTCATGCCACTTCAACTGCCTAGAAGAATAAGCCACCACCTTCTCTTCTTGCATCAACACACAACCCAAACCCTGCCGAGAAGCATCACTGAAGACTACAAACTCTTTCCCATTCTCTGGCAAGGTAAGCACTGGAGCTGAAGTCAAACGATCCTTCAAAGTCTATAAACTCTTCTCACACTCATCATTCTACAAGAACTTCACTTCCTTGTGAGTTAACTTCGACAAAGACAAGGCAATCGCAGAAAACCTTTCCACAAACTTTCTATAATAGCCCGTAAGTCCAAGAAAACTTCGAACTTCGGTAACATTCTTGGGTCTTTCCCAATTAACAATGGCTTCCACCTTCTTTGGATCCACAAAAATCCCTTCTCCTGACACCACATGTCTAAGAAATCCCACTTCGGAAAGCCAAAATTCGCACTTGGAAAACTTAATAAACAACTGCTTCTCCTGAAGAGTTTGCAAAACAACTCTCAAATGTTGAGCATGCTCCTCCTTGGAAGGTGAATAAACAAGAATATCATCAATAAACATAATGACAAACTTGTCCAGATAAGGCCTCAACACCCTGTTCATCAAATTCATAAAAGCTTCAGGAGCATTAGTCAAACCAAACGGCATCACCAAAAACTCACAGTGTCCGTAACGGGTCAGAAATACCGTCCTTGGAACATCCTCCAAATTAATCCTCAACTGATGGTACCCAGATCTTAAGTCAATCTTCGAGAACACTTTGGCACCTTTTAACTGGTCAAACAAATCATTAATCCTCGGCAATGGGTACTTATGTTTGATTGTCACCCTATTCAATTGTCGGTAATCAATGCACAACCTCAAAGATCCATCCTTCTTTTTCATAAAAAGAACAAGCGCACCCCAATGTGATATACTCAGTCGTATAAACCCTTTGTCTACTAGATCCTGCAACTGAATCTTCAACTCTTTCAGCTCCGCTGGCACCATCCTGTAGGGTGGTATAGAGATAGGAGCTGTACCAGGTAATAAATCTATATTAGACTCCATTTCTCTATTTGGGGGTAAACCAGGTAATCCTCAGGGAAAACATCCTGAAACTCCCTCACCACTGGCATCTCCTCTAGAGCTGACTCCTTAACTCTTGTATCTACTATATGAGCTAAAAACACAGAATAACCCTTGCTCACCAGCCTTCTAGCTTCCAAGGACGAAATTAAGCATGAAGGAAAAGTCCTTCTCTTACCTTTTAACACCACTACAGGTCCTGAGGATCTAAGAAACAACACTTCCTTCTTGAAACAATCAATGGAAGCATGATGCCTATCCAGCCAGTACGTACTAAGAATGGCATCAAAATCCTTTATCTCTAAATGAATTAAATCTGACCTCAGCACCACTCCACAAACTACCACAGGACACTCCCTAAACACCAAGCTCCTGACTACCTCCTCACCAAGAGGGGTTTGAATCACCAGCTCACACCCTAAGGAGGAAGGGGTACTATCGGCATGACATGCAAATGCAGTACTAACAAAAGAACGTTCTGAACCGAAATCAATCAATGCATAAGCGACATGCTAAAAAATAGAGAGTATACCTGTGATCACATTAGGCCTACACTAAGCCTCTTCCTCTGTCATGGCAAAGACTTGAGTCTGGGCTCTGATCTGTGATCACTGGGGACCTGGCTGAGAAATGTTGCTGGCAGCTCCAGACTTGGAAGTAGCTGGAGCAGATGCTACTGGCTGAGGACCCCTGAACTGCACAGGACGGCCTTGAGATGATGGCACAAAACCACCCTGTCCTAGATTTAGACATGCTAATCTCAAGTGTCCAACCTTACCACAATGGAAACACCTGCGAGTTGACTGACACTGCTCTTTATGAAACTTCCCACAGTTTCTACACTTGGTACCGGAATTTGGACCTCTGACGCTAGGAGCACTCTCAGTACGTGAGTGCCTCTGCTGGTAACCACTCTGAGGCAAAGGAGGTCTAGCAGAGCCTGGCGCAAAAGTGCCCTTGGAGAAACCCTCACTTCCGCTCTTCTTGAATGGTTGATCCATCTCTATGCTCCTCTTAGCAATGCTCTCTCGAACTCTCTTACCTTCTCTAACAAATTGCTCTGCCCTCAAAGCTGACTACACCACTTCTTGGAAACTTTGCTTACTAGTAACTGCCATCCTTTCTCTAATACCCAGATTCAACCCAACTTCAAATTTAGAACAAAGAACCTCCTCAGTAGGTGCTAACTCAGAAATGAAACTAGCCAAGTCCTTTAGCTCCGTCTCATACTCTGTTACAGTCATGTTCCCCTGAACAAGTCTCATAAACTTAAGCCTCTTTTGATCACGATGGAACCGGGTATAGTATTCCTCATCAAACTCCGTCAAGAAATCAGACCAAGTGACTTGCCCAAAGGATAGACCCTTTAGACTCTCCCACCAAATCCGGGCTCGACCCTCTAACAGTATAGTAGCCACCCTGAGTCTCATCTCAGCACCTAGACTCATATCGTCAAAGATAGCTAACACCCTCTTGATCCACTCCTTAACAATCATGGCATCACTTGTGCTATCAAAAGAACCACAACCAAGCTGTCAGGTTTCCTTCAGAAGTTTGTACAAGGCTACGGCTTGACTAGTTTCACCGGGCTTGACTAGCGCAACTTGAACTATTGGAGCTAGACGTGTTGGGGTAGGTTTTGGGTCTGCCTGAGCCTGCCCCAAAAAAACCTTCCAATACTCCAGAAAATCCTGATACTCCTGATAGGTAGGCAGCCTCCCCTTGGTAGCCCAATGAGCTCTAAAGGCTTCCAATGCCTTAGGAGTAGGAGCAGCACCCTGAACCTCAGGGGTATGAACAAAAGCTGCCACACAGGATCAGGCCATGAACTGGCTTCCTACCCAGATGGCAATGGAGATAAGGGCAGGGATGGCTGATAGTCGCCGCGCGCGTCGCTAAAAAGCGGGCACACGGCTCCTCGGCCGCAAGTGCACGGGTCGTCAACTAATACCTCTTGTGCGGGCACAAGAGGGTCGTATTCCCTAGAGTCCCGAGATCCACTATTACTTCCTCTTCGACAATTGTTTAGCAGAATCAAAACAGAGGATGTTGTAATGAAATGAAATTTAAACTAACGATAGAAACTTTAATCAATGACAAGTTGCGCACAACAACGAGAAATCAAATAGAGAAGACAAGGCTGAGGGCGAGGATTCCCCCCGGAGAAATACAAGCAAGGATGCTATAAAAACAGGTAATGCATGCATGGAGTATTGTTTTGGTTCGTCTAGGCTCGGAAGTCGACTACCCCGGAACCTCCGTAGTGTAGCCCTAATCCAGTACAAGTTCCTTTATCCAAAGGATACTCACACGATGTCATTGGGACTAAGGAGCCTTGGTTGGAGTTATCTATAAGCAATTTCGCTAAGATGAACTCTACAACCTACGGGAGGCTACCGGCACCCGGAACCTCCGGTGTACCGGTACAATGAGTCCCTCTTCATACTATGTGGATCTAATGCAAGAGCGCACCTCGCACAACCAAGCACATTCGATAAAATGAAATGCAGAGTTCTCATGCAAATCACTACAATTAAGCACACAATGTATGAAACCAAATTCCACACCATCCATTCATTGAATTAAAAGCATAGCATCCAATACAAGTATTCCTCCCAAGGTTCACCGGTTGCCCGGCGGCCTTGGGAGGTTTAGTTCGACATGAATAACAAGCGAAGTTTGCACAAATAAGAATACATCAACAAGAAAACTCAAAACTCCCTCTTGACCGAGTCGGCTAGAGTTGATGAAGACACTTGCCGAATCCGCGTCGGCAAGCTCTAGGATGATGATCCTCAAGTCCCACCGTCTTCCCTCCCTTGATTTCACTCCAAACCGACCTCCTTTGATGAAGCTTTGAGCGTAGGGGTGTTTGGAGGCGTCGATGGCAAAAGTCCCCCAAGAAAAAGCCCTAACCGGGCTTAAATACCCGACCGGTGTGCGGCCTGTGTGCGGGCCCGCACACCCTTCTGCCAAGGGTGTGAGGGTTGTGTACAGCCCGCACACTGGCCCAAAAATGGGCTTGGTTGTGTAGGAACACTTGGGTGCCCTTCGGAGCTCGTTTAACCTTCGTTTCTTCGCTCCTCGGCCTTGATTTTCTCGTTGTAAACGTTTTTCTCAACGTAAATGGTCCGTGGATGCCCTGAAGTAACAAAAACAAGAAAAACACATCAAAGGCACATGTTTTATTCAATTAATGCATGAAAGTGTAAGTAGTTCACCATTATAAAACGGTGTATTTAGACACTTATCAAATCACCCCCCACTTAAGGGTTTGCTTGTCCCCAAGCAAACAAACATTGAGAACAAGAGGAATCGATAAGTGGCTAAATACACAACCTCCGGCTCAAGTGTAAGCATACAGCAGCACATGTAGAACTCTAGATGCTAAGCTACAACCAATAATAAAATTTCGAACCATTCGTTCGGCAAGATGATGCTGTGTGTGTGCAACATTCGTTACCTGGATCCTTGTAACCTAGATAAGAGAAAACGATACCCCAAGGACCACTTCTTAAAGCACATCACACCACTTCTAGCGATAACACACCTTGAAACGGTGGGGAACCCCCTAATGAATTCCCAAGATACCTCTGTTTCTCCTATGTATGAGTTGGCTTTATTCACTTTTTTTTTTTTTTTGACTAACATGACCTGTAATCGACTTTTTAGAAGGATAACTGTGCTGATAAGGCACCAGGAAGACCCAACTTACTTGGAAGATTACAGGCTCACATGAACATGCTCGTGCTTTCCTAGCTTTTGGCTTAGAGAACACTCTCTTTAGGAGCCCGTACCCTAAGTTAATTTGCTATTCAAGAAGAGGAGCATTGTCATTCTTATTTCTATACAAAATTCCCTTAGAAACCACAACATATTTTCTGATTTGCCAATTTTCAAGAGAAACAGAAGCCCTCAAATAATTCATTAGGGAGAAGCTTAACACATCAAGGTGCGTACCGCTAAAAATAGGTTAGCTACTAAGAGGGTCACGAAGGTTACCACTTAATCCAACCTAGGTGTCCAAGGTCCAAGCTAAAAGGTATGTGACGGTATGCCGTGAATGATCAAAATTCATTAAGGGCCTGTTTGGATACATAATAAATTTTTCCATAAGAAATTTATTCCATAGGATTCAAACACGATTTCTATTGAATATACTACATGAAAAATTACTACAAAATGGTGTTTGGATGCTCACATGAAAGTTTTCCCTAGGAATTTTATTTGAAAAGAGAATTAGCAGGTAGAGTTTTTTAAAAAATAGCCATTGGAGTTTTTGAAAAACTAGCTATTATTACTTAATTACTATTATAAATACAATAATTATAATTATTATATAATTAATATTAATATTATAATTTTAATTTTAATTGTAATTATATTTTTAAACATTAATAACTTAATGACAATTATAATAACAATTATTACGCAATTACTATTATAAATATAACAATAATTATTATTATATAATTAATATTAATATTATAATTATAATTGTAATTGTAATTATATTTTTAAACATTAATACTTAATGACAATGATAATAACAATTATTACGCAATTATATAAATATAATAATAATTATTATTATATAATTAATATTAATATTACAATTATAATTGTAATTGTAATTGTAATTATATTTTTGAACATTAATAACTTAATGACAATGATAATAACAATTATTACGCAATTATATAAATATAATAATAATAATAATTATTATATAATTAATATTAATATTATAATTATAATTGTAATTGTAATTGTAATTGTAATTATATTTTTAAACATTAATAACTTAATGACAACGATAATAACAATTATTACGTAATTACTATTATAAATATAATAATAATTATTATTATATAATTAATATTAATATTATAGTTATAGTTATAATTATAATTATAATTATAATTATATTTTTAAACATTAATAATTTAATGACAACGAACTATTACGTAATTACTATTATAACTATAATAATAATTATTATTATATAATTAATGTTAATATTATAATTATAATTGTAATTATAATTGTAAACATTGATAACTTAATGTTAACAATAATAACAATTATTAGGTAATTACTATTATTATTATTATATAATTAATATTAATATGATAATTATAACTATAATTATATTTATAAACATTAATAACTTAATGACAACCATAATAACAATTATTACGTAATTACTAATAATAATAATGATTATTATTATGTATTTACTATTAATATAATAATTATAATTGTAATTATATTTTCTAAACATTGAAAAAGTTTGGGAAGAGTAGGGAAAGAAAAAAGAAAATTTAATGGTTAAGTGCCCAAAAAACATAGGAAAAAAATATTTTGGTATCTACCTCTTTGAAAAATTCCTATGGAATCCATAGATTCCATAGTAATTTTTTACTGTATTTGATATGTCCAAACACCTATTATTATAAGTTCCTATGTAATGTTAAATTCTATAGGAATTGACACCATTCCTATGGAATTTGAGAGTACCCAAACAGGCCCTAAGAGTGGGGTTGTGTGCAGAGCTTAGCATCCATTATTATCCTACTCTACTGTATACTTGTGTCTCATTGCCATCAATGGTTCCAATCATGCACCAATGTCATTAAATTTCATCCATAAAATAGGCATGCACAGCAAATAACAAAGATTTTGACTCTGAAGAACAAAAGTGTATGCATGCCACTCCCCTACTTAAAGTCGTACATTGTCCCCAATGTACAAAGTCAGCGGTCGAAAGAATATAATAAAACGTATAAAGCATAGATAGGGGGTTAGGGAGAACTTCCCTGAATCATAGTGGCAGCGCGTGTCAAGATAGCTGAGTGGGCGCAGTGCTCACTATGATAGTGGAGAGAAGATAAGAAGATGTCCGTGTCTACCCCTGCGAGGTAGAACAGGACATTAAATCGAAACATTCATCATCATCACAGAAAATTTATTATAGAGCTTCTAAAAGACAAAGAAAAGTAAAACACAGATTTGGAAGAGTTATGCTCTATCCAACTGACTACAAACACAACCGTAGAGAAAGTAATAAAATAAACTGTGACAAACAATAAGAAACTCAAAACCAAGTGTCCCAGGAATCGGTCTATGCCGGTGGTGCTGAGGTGTGTGGATGTGCAGTCGACGAAATTTGGCGTGGAAAACTAGAGATTGCATTTTAAGAGCTTAGATCGGCAAAGTTTCAAACCCCAAAATATGGAAGAAGATGGAGGAGAAGGAGGGGGGGGAAAGGGAAGGTGGTGAAGGAGCCATGAGGAGGGGTATGTGCCGCCAAAAAGAGAAAACGGGTTGCGGCCGGATCCGTGCGCACAGCCTGTGCGGGCTGTGCATAGGCCGCACAGGTATGTGCGGCTTGGTGTGCGGGCCGCACACCAGGCCGCACGGCTGGGTGTGCGGCCGCACACCTGGCCGCACAGGGCTTCCAGAGCCCTGTGCGGGGCTGTGCGGCCGCACAGCCCTCTGGCAAGTCTGTGCGGGCTGTAGCAAGCCCGCACAACCTCCAGAAGTGCCGAGGTAAGATTTTTCTCCTTATTTTTTCATCCAAAAATGATTACACCAATCGATGAGTAACTTTTCAAAACATGTAACCTTCGCCGATAACCTTGAAAATTGCACAAAATCAACTGACAATACACCGACAATTTAAAATGAGATTTAAGTCGTCTAATCACAAAAATTAACTAAGACAAGCACGTACATAGAAAAAACAAATATAACCAATAACACCAAAAGCACACAATGCAAAACAAAAGAAAATACGAGAAAGGTAAACTTGGGTTGCCTCCCAAGAGCGCTTGTTTAGAGTCACGAGCCTGACATTCCTGTTCACATTTTCAGGGTGGTTCAAATGAGAGGTTCATACCTTTCTTCAGGAAGAATGAGGGAGATGAGCTAGGGAGGTTTAGTGAGATCATACTTTCCACATTATGGGCTCCCAAGTCAATAGTGAAGGTGGGTTTTGGGTCTTTCTCTTCAGTTGACGAACTCGATTTTGTCACTTTCTTCCAAGCTTTTTTTCCAAGGTGGCTCATCATGGCTCCCGTCCCCTTTGGCTTTCGTTTTCTTCTTTTTGGGACTGAGTGGTTGCTGATAGTTCTGTTCTCCAATGTCCTCAGCTTTGATTTCCTCATGCCCTTCGCGTAAGTACTCGTCAAGAGGATTAATCGACAGAACCTCCTGCACACAATCAGATACAATTAGTTCGACCTGATCAAAAGCATAGGAGGTGTCATCTCGCTCCTTGGGGTGTTTCATGGCATCTGGGAGTTTAAACACGGCTTCTTCATTCCCAGCTCTAAGTGTCATCTTGCTGTCTTGGATGTCAAGCAGGGCGCGAGAGGTTGCCAAAAATGGTCTTCCAAGGATTATAGGCACCTTAGCAGTTTCATTGATGTCCAAGATAACAAAGTCAGCCGGGAACACAACCCCCCCCCCACGCTCACTAATACATCGCTCACAACACCTCGAGGTCGGCGTACGGACCGGTCTGCAAGTTGTAGAGTCATCCGAGTGGGTTCGAGTTCCTGCTGTCCCAATTTTAAAAATAGATTGTATGGCATAACATTGATACTCGCTCCCGAATCTGCCAAGGCCTTCTCTACCACATTCTCTCCGATCTTACATTCAATTACAAGGCCCCCAGGATCTCGAACTTTTGGTGGGAGTGCGCTTTGTAATATGGCGGAACAATTTTCATTCAAAGCTACACTGGATGCCTCCTCTAGCTTCCGCTTGTTCGTCAATAAGTCATTCATGAACTTTGCATACTTTGGCATTTGTGCGAATGCCTCAACGAGGGGAAGATTGATATGGAGTTGCTTCAGCAAAATTAAGAACTTCTTAAACTGATCATCCTCTTTATGTTGTTTCAATCTTGCCGGGTAGGGGACTTTGGGTTGATACTCCGGCACGGGTGAAGCTTGTTTCGGTTCAGGTTCGGAGGTGCGGTTGTTGCTGTCCTCAATGTCAACCCTCGCTATTGGGTTGCATCTTTCACAACATTCTTCCCTTTCCCACTCTCATTCCCACTTGGGGGTCGAATCTCGATCTCTCGGCCACTCCTCAGAGTGATATCTTTCAGCTGTTCACGAGGGTTCTCTTCAGTGTTACTAGGCAAACTACCTTGCTGTCGATCTAATCCTGCTTTTGCTAGCTGCCCAATCTGTATCTCCAAATTCTGAATTGAAGCATGGACATTTATGAAATTTGACTCTGTAGCAATCATGAATTTCGCTAATGCTTCTTCAACTGATACTCTATTTTCCTTCTGTTGGGGTGGAGCATGCTGGAATCCTGGCGGGTGTTGAGGCCTCTGTTGGTTCTGATTACCCCACTGGAAATTTGGGTGATTTCGCCACCCGGGATTATAAGTAGCTGCATATGGGTTCCCTTGAGGTCTTGAATTTTGGTTTACAAAATCAACTTGTTTTGTGGTTGTGCCTGTCGTAACTGCAATAGGACAAAGGGTGGCCGAATGTCCACCTCCACAAACCTCACAGGACATGACGGGCGCGGAACTGGAGCTCGCCCGTTCAGCCATCAATAGGTCAAATCTTCTTGTCAGAGCGTCCATCTTGGCCTCAAGTGCAGTGTGGGCACTCACCTCATGAACACCGGCCGCTCGTGATACCTTGGTTCTTGAGCCCCAGTGAGACTCATTCCTCGCCATGTCTTCTATTAATTTTTCAGCCTCTTGAGGGTACTTATTACTGAGAGAGCCCCTGCTGCTGGATCAATAAGTTGGCGAGTCTGGTAATTCAAACCATTGTAAAAAATTTCTATCCTCATCCATGACTGATACCCGTGATGCGGGCATTGCCTCAATAGATCCTTGAAATGCTCATGCGTCTCAAACAGTGTTTCCGCGTCACTTTGGCTAAATGCTGAGATCTCTTGTCGTAGTCGGGCGGCCTTACTAGGGGGAAAGTACCTCCCCAAGAATTTCTCCACCATATCCTCCCAGGCCTTAATGGAGCCTGGTGTCAATCCCTGGAACCATCTATAGGCTGCACCTCGAAGACTGAAAGGAAACAACCTCAACTTGGCTGCAGCCTCTGACGACCATTGATCTTGAAGGTCGAGCAAATCTGCAAGAAGCGTGATAGATGTTCATTAGGATCTTCATCTGCCAACCCATCGAACTGCACGGAATTTGATAAACGTCTAAATATACGTATTTTATACGTAATTATGGAAATTATTTTATTATCTTTTTAATGAGCTGATGCCCTTTTTCGGTCTAAATCTCTTTATTTTTGTATTTCAGGCCTGTCAGAAGCCCTGGGGACTCGACGGCGAGATGGGGAACGAATTCAACATCAAAACAGCGTTTTCGAGAGGGGATACTGTAGCACAGCACTGTAGCTTTTACTGTAGCGGTAATCTAGCAGTACTGTAGCTCATGACGGGTTTCTCGGCAGAAAAGTAAAAATCCCGAGGGGTCAGCATACCGGCTGTATGCTGACCCGTTTACCCATCGGGATTTGGTTGTTTAAAAGGGGTATTAGGGCATCTTGAAAGGCGACTTTTGGCCACCATTCTCCACCATCATCTTCTAGGGTTTCAAGGCAAGTGGAGAGGGCAGATCGGAGGTGGAAATCAAGGGGAGAAGAGGGTTTGCTATCAAGGAGAAGATCTAGGAGCTTGCCGGCGTGGATCCGACAAGTTCTCATCACCACCTTCTAGTCTTCATCTTAGGGGAGTTTGCTTTGAGTTTTATCTTGTATTCTTTGTATTTCTTGCTTTCTCCTTTGTTGATGATGAACTAGACTCCCAAGGTCGCCGGGCATCCGGTGAACCTTGGGATGAACTTGCTTTGTATGGATGCTTAGATTTACATTCATGGTATTTGGTTTGTTTTGTGGTTCATGCTTGGTGTACTTTGATGTATTGGTATGCATGAGAACTCTGTGTATCGATTTCTAGGTTTTAGTAGGTTGCGTGACCATCGGGTATTTTGTACCCCTCCGGTATTAGGGTTGTGCCTAGTTTGTGCTTCAACCCTAATTTGAGGATTTCGTGCCTTTAATGCAATCGTAAGAGGATTTGGGCGGAAGGAATTCCGTATCAATACTCGTACTGGATTAGGGGCCAACTGCCGTGACCATCGGGTTGGCCTACCTGAGGATTCTCCCGGCCAAGAACCACCAGTGCCTGTGTAATTCTAGCATCCTACTAGCTTTAGTAATCCCGAGGGGATCCTAGCCCGGGACCTCGCGCTTTCATTATTATTTGCTTCCTTGAATATGCTCATGTGGTGTGCCTGAGTCCATGTGTTTATAGTTATCTTTGTTAGTTTTCTTATCTTGTCTTAATTATCCTTCTTTGGTAGACTAGACAGTGCCGTCTAGGGGGAAGTAATAGCAGCTCTTGGGACCCCAGGGAATACGACCCTCTCACGCGTGCGTGAGAGGTATTACTTGACGACCCGTGCGCTTGCGAACAATCGAACCATCAAGTTTTTGGCGCCGTTGCCGGGGAGCTCCAAGAATGCTAGGAAAACCTCTAGCTCACTGCTCTAGTCATTTATCTTTCTTTTTGTGAATATTTGTTTTTGTATGTGTCTTTCATTATTGTGTGCTTATTTGTTTATTTTCCTTCTTTCTTGTTTCCTTTGTTAGCTTTTTTTTTTTTTTTTTTTTTTGTTTAGTCTTATTGTTTATACAGGGCCATGGATTTTCAAGAAAATATGTTGGCCGCCAAAATCTATGCGCTTGAAGAACAAAATAATACGTTTTCCTCAAAGGTCTATGATCTTGAGAAAAAGATGGAATGTCTCTTTGCCATGAAAGCAAGCCAAGGCATTACACAAGAACCAAGACCTCAACGACCCCAAGTTCCCCAACTTCAGCAGCAACATCGGCAAGAGAGAAAATACACTACCGAAGATGTTCTGGCAATGTTTATGATCAGTACAGAGGCAAGGTTTGGAATAATGGACAGACGACTTGATGAATTCGGTACAATACTAAGGAATGTCCAAGCTTCAATCAAAGCACTTGAGAACCAAGTTGAGCAACTTGTTAGGGCAAATTCTGAGCCTTCTTTGAGCAGCCCAATAAGTAATATTGAAATTAACCTAAGCGAAAACCGGGCGGATATCAATCTCATGAGTGGGGAACAATTGGAAGATGGGGTAAAGCAAGACAATGAGGAGGTCATCATGGCTATAGACATATGTGAGGAAGTAGAGGAGCCCCCATCTACCACGTTTCAAGAAACTACTTGCCTCGAGATCAAGCATTCAATGAACCAATCGATAATCTTCAAGTGCAGAGAAAAAAATTTGGGAATTGTATTTGAAGATTTGGGGAGCAAACCAATGTCATCTTTGAACCCACCTATGCCTGGCTTGAACAATTCCCAACCAAACCTTTTTCCATGGCGGCCCAAGCAAATTTTATGGGCCACTTTTGATCATTCAAGAAAGGTTGAGAAAAGAAATGTGAAAAGGGTGTTAAAGCGTCCAATTAATCCACCTATGCGAAGCTTGACAAGTTCTCAACCCAACTTGTTCCCATGGAAACCCAAACAACACTTGTGGGTAGTTCAAGGAGATTTGACAATGGCCGAGGAGCAAAATGTGGGTAGGAGGTTGACGCCGTTCAAGGACCCACCAATGCCAAGATTGAATAATGCTCGAGCCAAGCTTTGCCCATGGAGGCCAAAAGGTAACTCAAGAATGGCCTCCAAACTTGCATCATCCCGGAAGGTAAAGTTCATATTTTTTGGTAGCTCTTATGCCACCTCTAGCCGGGAGGAACACACCATTTTCAAGCCTCCTTAGGTAAGAAAGAGGTACGTCGAGCTAATGACGTTAAACAAGCGCTTCTTGGGAGGCAACCCAAGCTTCCTTTCATTTCTTGCATTCATTTTCTTATTTGTGTTGTCTTATTTTACTTATGTTTTTAGTAGTGGTTCGTGTGTAGTTTTGCTTTTCGTCGTTTTTCTTGATTCTTTCGCCTTTTTGTTAACTTGTTTGTCATGTGGTTTTTGAAGAATTCTTGTTCTAGATGCATGCATGTTGATGTTTTGAGTGTTTAAATGATGTTTCCGGCCATATTTTTCAAGGTTTCATCGGTGTTTTGTGTGTACAAAGTGTGGAGATCAAAATGTGCAACCTGAAAAATCCCGAGGACCATCCTTGCGGCCGGTATGCTGACCCCTCGCGATTTTTCCCGAAGTTCTTGCCGACCATCCTTACGGCCGTAAGGATGGTCGGCAAGACCACCCGAATGAAGGTTTAAAGGGAGCATTTGGGGTTTTTACACTATTCATTCCTCTTCCCCATTCTTCCAACCTTTTCTCCCTCATTTCTCCACCGTTTTTACTCATTTTTTTTTGCTCTAGTTTGCTCTCCTCCTCCTCTTTTCCATCTTGGTGACAAAAATTTGGAGTTTGAGCAAGCTTTTGGCCGGATCTAGCCCTTAGATTCACTCATCTTACTCTAGGGCAAGGGTTTGATCTCTCACTCAAAACCTTGAATTTTTCTTATTTTCGTGGATGAAATTTCATGGAGTGTTTTTGTTTGTTGTTTTTGAGGGTTTTGGGAGCAATTTCAAAGCTTTGTAAAAATGTTTATGCTCCATTTACAAGAGAAGCTCTTGCAAAATCTTTTGGGAATTACTGTAGCAATTCTTGAATTCTTTCACATTCCCATCATGTTGAACCATTGCTTCTCTTGTATGTGACTTAATCTTGAATCATATTTGTAAACCCTTAGCCATGCTTGCATTATTGAGCTTTGGACACCATGATAATGATGAACAAAGAATTTGCTTTGATTTTGTTTTGCTTGATTGTTGTGTTGTATTAGTTGTTTGTTTTGTTTGCTTTTGTTTGTTTTTTTTTTCTTTTCTTTTTGTGTGTGTTAGATGCCTTGATATGATGTTCCTTTCTATCTTGTAGGATGGAAGTAGGGCATCAAGCTCGCCTTCTCTCTCGATCATCTACTCGCATCATTGGTGGCTACCCCGATCTCTTGGACTTCAAGACTCATGTTTTGAGACTCGGGGAAGTTCATGAACCCTCTTATTATGCTTTTATTGCCTATATTTTTTATGCACTGCTGATTTAGACACATTGAGGACAATGTGCATCTTTGAGTGGGGGGTGGATTTTCATGAACTTTGGAATTGTTTTAAATTGCATGCTTAACTCACCTATAACAGCTATGATCTTATTGTTAAGGACTTCCTAGCTTGGTAGAATGATAGTCGTGAGTTGTACGCTACATTTGCTTGAATGTAGTTCTGTTTCATCTTTAGTGTATTTATGCCTGCTCACTTTAACTTCCACTTCTGACACTCTAATCCATCTTATTGATTTTGTGTTAGGATGTTAAATTCTTCTTTCAATAGTCATTTAAAAACTTTTGAGTCTCCTGTTTTTGCTTTAACCCTAAGTGAGATTTTTTAAGTGAGGTTTTTAGCAGGCTATTGATCAGGCGTCTTAAAAAAAAAAAAAAAAAAAAAAAAAAAGTGAAAAATGAGTCTATGTCAGTATTCCTCTGCTTGTAAAAGCATGAATGTGTATATGTAGATTTGTAGTCAAGTAAGTTGGGTGGCTCTTGTGCCTGGCCAGCATGTGCATCCTGCTGAAAGATTTTTGTGCAGTCTACGTTAGACGGACTCGGAAAAAAAAAAAAAAAAAAAAAAAATTTTTGACCTTTCAGGCGCCTGAAACCTGTTCTATCTTCACTTGTTGTTAAAGTTCCGTTTGGGAGACCAGAAGATTTTTAATTGACTATTGAGAGGGTCTTTAGCATTCTTAACACTAACTTCAATTTGTGTGAGGTGAATGGACATCCTGGGGTAATCCAGGGTGTGGAGATCAGTGTGGGAGTTAGCACACACTCACAATGACACTTTGGATGAAACAGAGCTGATATTGCTTGTCTATACACTGAACAACTCACTTCCTGATTTCTAACCATCTGTGCTAGTGAAGCCCTGTACATTTGAGCTTGAGGTCGTATATTTAGCCATTTATCTTCTTGCCCCTGTTCTTCATGTTTGTTTGCTTGGGGACAAGCAAACGCTTAGGTGTGGGGATGTTTGATAAACGTCTAAATATACGTATTTTATACATAATTATGGAAATTATTTTATTATCTTTTTAATGAGCTGATGCCCTTTTTCGGTCTAAATCTCTTTATTTTTGTATTTCAGGCCTGTCAGAAGCCCCGGGGACTCGACGGCGAGATGGGGAACGAATTCAACATCAAAACAGCGTTTTCGAGAGGGGATACTGTAGCACAGCACTGTAGCTTTTACTGTAGCGGTAATCTAGCAGTACTGTAGCTCATGACGGGTTTCTCGGCAGAAAAGTAAAAATCCCGAGGGGTCAGCATACCGGCTGTATGCTGACCCGTTTACCCATCGGGATTTCGGTGTTTAAAAGGGGCATTAGGGCATCTTGAAAGGCGACTTTTGGCCACCATTCTCCGCCATCATCTTCTAGGGTTTCAAGGCAAGTGGAGAGGGCAGATCGGAGGTGGAAATCAAGGGAAGAAGAGGGTTTGCTATCAAGGAGAAGATCTAGGAGCTTGCCGGCGTGGATCCGACAAGTTCTCATCACCACCTTCTAGTCTTCATCTTAGGGGAGTTTGCTTTGAGTTTTATCTTGTATTCTTTGTATTTCTTGCTTTCTCCTTTGTTGATGATGAACTAGACTCCCAAGGTCGCCGGGCATCCGGTGAACCTTGGGATGAACTTGCTTTGTATGGATGCTTAGATTTACATTCATGGTATTTGGTTTGTTTTGTGGTTCATGCTTGGTGTACTTTGATGTATTGGTATGCATGAGAACTCTGTGTATCGATTTCTAGGTTTTAGTAGGTTGCGTGACCATCGCCCTACTTTTGGACCCCCAAGCTTGGAAAGGATACATGTACAAATACGCCGTGACCATCGGGTATTTTGTACCCCTCCGGTATTAGGGTTGTGCCTAGTTTGTGCTTCAAGCCTAATTTGAGGATTTCGTGCCTTTAATGCAATCGTAAGAGGATTTGGGCGGAAGGAATTCCGTATCAATACTCGTACTGGATTAGGGGCCAACTGCCGTGACCATCGGGTTGGCCTACCTGAGGATTCTCCCGGCCAAGAACCACCAGTGCCTGTGTAATTCTAGCATCCTACTAGCTTTAGTAATCCCGAGGGGATCCTAGCCCGGGACCTCGCGCTTTCATTATTATTTGCTTCCTTGAATATGCTCATGTGGTGTGCCTGAGTCCATGTGTTTATAGTTATCTTTGTTAGTTTTTTTATCTTGTCTTAATTATCCTTCTTTGGTAGACTAGACAGTGCCGTCTAGGGGGAAGTAATAGCAGCTCTTGGGACCCCAGGGAATACGACCTTCTCACGCGTGCGTGAGAGGTATTACTTGACGACCCGTGCGCTTGCGGACAATCGAACCATCAAGTTTTTGGCGCCGTTGCCGGGGAGCTCCAAGAATGCTAGGAAAACCTCTAGCTCACTGCTCTAGTCATTTATCTTTCTTTTTGTGAATATTTGTTTTTTATGTGTCTTTCATTATTGTGTGCTTATTTGTTTATTTTCCTTCTTTCTTGTTTCCTTTGTTAGCTTATTGACAAGTTGCGCACAACAACGAGAAATCAAATAGAGAAGACAAGGCTCCTAGCGAGGATTCCCCCGGGAGAAATACAAGCAAGGATGCTATAAAAACAGGTAATGCATGCATGGAGTATTGTTTTGGTCCGTCTAGGCTCGGAAGTCGACTACCCCGGAACCTCCGTAGTGTAGCCCTAATCCAGTACAAGTTCCTTTATCCAAAGGATACTCACACAATGTCATTGGGACTAAGGAGCCTTGGTTGGAGTTATCTATAAGCAATTTCGCTAAGATGAACTCTACAACCTACGGGAGGCTACCGGCACCCGGAACCTCCGGTGTACCGGTACAATGAGTCCCTCTTCATACTATGTGGATCTAATGCAAGAGCGCACCTCGCACAACCAAGCACATTCGATAAAATGAAATGCAGAGTTCTCATGCAAATCACTACAATTAAGCACACAATGTATGAAACCAAATTCCACACAATCCATTCATTGAATTAAAAGCATAGCATCCAATACAAGTATTCCTCCCAAGGTTCACCGGTTGCCCAGCGGCCTTGGGAGGTTTAGTTTGACATGAATAACAAGGGAAGTTTGCACAAATAAGAATACATCAACAAGAAAACTCAAAACTCCCTCTTGACCGAGTCGACTAGAGTTGATGAAGACACTTGCCGAATCTGCGTCGGCAAGCTCTAGGATGATGATCCTCAAGTCCCACCGTCTTCTCTCCCTTGATTTCACTCCAAACCAACCTCCTTTGATGAAGCTTTGAGCGTAGGGGTGTTCGGACGCGTCGATGGCAAAAGTCCCTCAAGAAAAAGCCCTAACCGAGCTTAAATTCCCGACCGGTGTACGGCCTGTGTGCGGGCTGCACACGTGGCCGCACACCAGTGTGCGGCCTTGTGTGCGGCCGCACACCAGGCCGAACACCCTTCTGCCAAGGGTGTGCGGGCTGTGTACAGCCCCGCACACAGGCCCAAAAATAGGCCTGGTTGTGTAGGAACGCTTGGGTGCCCTTTGGAGCTCGTTTAACCTTTGTTTCTTCGCTCCTCGGCCTTGATTTTCTCGTTGTAAACGTTCCTGTCAACGTAAATGGTCCGTGGATGCCCTGAAGTAAGAAAAACAAGAAAAACACATCAAAGGCACCTGTTTTATTCAATTAATGCATGAATGTGTAAGTAGTTCACCGTTATAAAACGGTGCATTTAGACACTTATCAATGGCTCTCCTCACCTCCCACCACCTCGTACTCCTAGTGTAGCATCAGCAAGGGAAGGATCACTCTCGCGCCGAGCGAGTGAACATACTGTTGGCATTTTACTGAAATAGGAAAACAAGACAACTCTTAGGATTTATTCTACATGATTCAAATATAATAAGTCAGGCTCTACTTGGATCCACTAGTTACAAGAATTAAGAGATCAACTTTCTGACCCAATCTAGAGACAGATCCAAGAACAAAAGATCAACTCTTTTGACCTAATCAGAAACAAAAGATCAACTTCCTGACCCAATCAAGAAACATACTCTGGACTAAATCCATCCATAAACTTTAATCTAACCTGGCTCTGATTCCACTAAAGTATGTCACGCCTCGACCCACAGGTCCCAGCTCATGACATACTGCCACGACAATCCAAGGAAGTCAAGCACCTGCCTCAACCCTAGGTAGCCGTAAGGCTAACATGGTTCCTGTACAACATCAATATACCAACAAGAATCATTCTAAAACCAAAGATTTACACCTGATCCCCAAACAAGATCAATTATACACACATAAGGTGCATACCCCTGGAACAACACAACATGCAAAGTCATGGCCACAAAATAGTTTTTCCCAATCACTGGGTATAAGTCCCAAACATCACAAGGTCCTGATTGACCCAATTAGGAGAAATTCAAAGTAACAAAGTAAAATACAAAATTACAGGTCCTAATGGATCCATCTAGTATATGTAGACAATGTTCAAGAATCATACACAACTCAAATAAAAATGCAAAAAAAGCTTTGCCAAGCACTTTACGGTTCACGCCCGGATGCTGTGTTATCACCTGGAAAGTAGTGAGAAAGAAGATGGGATGAGTAACTAGGTTACTCAGTGAGGGCTGAACATGGAGCTATACTTCACACAAGGATACATAATATGCAATGCCAAGAACACAGGGACTAGAGAAATTGATACGCCCCTTGCATAACCGCAAGTGCATGGGTCGCAAAAGTAGTAAAGTGTACCCAAAGGTCGGGTAGTCGAATCCACAGGGACTGGTGTATCTCCTAATACTCTCTTACTGCTTTTTATCTAATCAATTGGAATTAGGGTGAATGACTCTAAACTTAGGAACGGGAGAAATTGGGGAAGAAGAATCACAGTTTGAGAAACTTAGGGTTTGCTAAATGGAAGGAATTGGGCCCCGGGTTAGTGCCTTGGTGTAATTGGAAACTTAGAGTCTACAGCATTTATCTGGCGTGCCTCAATCAATCTATGTTCTAGAATCTTGTTGCCCTAATGTGGATGATGCAAATAGTTGAATTGGAAGTGTGAGCCTATTTTCAACTTTTTGTATCACTCAAAGAGATATACAAGCTAAGCGAAAATCAAGTAACTCAAACAATCAATTCACTCAACAACCAGCATTCAAGTAAACACCCAAAGATTTAACAAGTAGATATTGAAACATCCATAAATGCTACATTAAATAAAACTGAGTTTAATACAGCCAATTGATAAACGTCTAAATATACGTATTTGGTACGCCCCTTGCGTAACCGCAAGTGCACGGGTCGCACAAGTAGTATAATGTACCCTTTGGGTCGGGTAGTCGAATCCACAGGGACTGGAATAGCTTCTAATACTAATGTCCTACTCAATATCTAACCAAATCGAGAATGAAGGAGTTGACTTTGGACTGACTTCAAGGAAGTTGAGGGAATGGAAAGTTCACCAAGGGAAGATTTAGGATTGACTCGATGGAGGAGATGGGGCCCCGGGGTTGGGTTTATGACGTCCACTAACTCAGTCTTTCTCAGTAATTATCAGGGATGTCTTCAGTTCTAAACCTAGTTGTGCTATAAGCATGTAGTTTCTAGCGCTGCCGAGCCCTAAGTTGAACTCCCTCTGCTTGCAACAATCAATAAAGATTCACAAACCTAGATAGGAGAACCTAACTACCAAGCATCAAGCACTAAATAACATACAAGATAGCCAATAACCTTGATTTATTGAAATGAACAAGACAATCATAAAAACTGCAAGTAAAGACTACGAGTTCGAGCTACAACATCATACAACCACCCCCGGGGCTCCCTTAAGAGTTTAGGCCCTCATAATAACAACCAACAAACAAAATGCCAAAGAAATTACAAGACAAGGAATTGAAACCTCCCAAATTTCTTGCATCCTTGAGGTTGTTGAAGGATCTACGATGTCGTGTAATCTCCCTCCAATCGGCCTACCATACGCTTGGCATTCCCTTGATGAAGCTGAGGTTGAACCCCCAAAGCTCTCCCTTTCTTTCTCCCAAAGTTCGCCCACCAAAAGTCCCTCAAAAACCTAGGTTTTTAGGGTTTTAATGTTTTCCCGATGTGAGCACGGCCGTGCTGAAGCCGTGCTTCAAGCCGTGCAGATTACGGCCAAATAATTCTTCATGAAACTCACAAACCTGTAATCTGCAAGGGGAACAGCACGGGCGTGCTTAGACCGTGCTGAGGCTTTGCATGACCGTGCTCAGCGAACTCTGGCTGTGCTGAGCTATGCCTTCATTCTCCTGTAATTTTCACGGGAAGCAGCACGGGCGTGCTTCGACCGTGCTGAGGTTTTCACACCCGTGCTTAGCGGACTCAAGCTGTGCTGAATCGCAGTTGAATTCTTCTGCATTTTGCACGGGGAACAGCACGGGTGTGCTCAAACCGTGCTGAGCTTGATGAGGTTTCTTCTAAGTCCTTTAGCTTCTAAAATTGTTCCAAAAGCGCTTCCTTTTACTTCAGGACTTTGATATCTGCATGACGAACAACGAATACCTCAAATAGCACCGTACTTGGAGAATTATAGCCAAAACATTCAATAATGGTGAAGGTATAGCATGCAATATATATATATGAAATGCGCTCATCAGTATTTTATACGTATTAATTTGTATTATTTTATTATCTTTTTGATGAGTCGATGCCCTTTTTATAGTCTAAATCTTTTTATTTTGTGTTGCAGACCCTAAATGAGCAGGTACTGTAGCAGGGTACTGTAGCACTCGAGGTGAAATTTCCTGCAAAACTTTCTGGATGCCTCACGGGCAACCTCACGGCCGTGAGGCAGCCCGTGAGGAGTCGCGACTTTCACCCTTTTTAAAGGCTTTTAGGGCATGGAAAAGAGAACTTTTGCCTCTTCTTGGAGCTTGACACCCTCACTTCCAAATCTGACCAAGAAGGAGAGCTTGGAGGGCATTTCCACGGTGGAATCGGCGAGGAGAGCGCGATCTTGAGCGGGATCTACCTCTAGGGCTTCCAATTTGGAGGTTGAAGACGACGGGAAGCCACCCTTTCGAGTGGCGTCTTTGGAAGCTTCTTCGACTCTTATCTTTGGAGAGAGGTCTTTTATGCTTAGTTTAGTTGTTTTTATGCTTTCATTCATGTATTTTGAGACTATGAGCAACTAAAACCCCAAGGTCACCGGATGTGGGTGAACCTTGGGGTGAACTTGTGATGTTTGGATGGTTTGGTTTAATTTATGCTTGTTAGCTTGTTTGTGATTCATGTTTGGTGTTTTTGAATGCTTGGGTATGCATGAGAACTCTGTGTATCCATACTTAGCCAATACTAGGTTACATGACTATTGCCCTAGTATTAGGCTCACCAAGCTTGGAAGGGAAATACGTACAAATACGCCGTGACCATCGGGTATTTGTACCACTCCAATTCTAGGGTTAATTACTTATGTGTGATTCAACCTTAGTTTGAGAAAACCATCTTGCCCTTTGCAATCGTAGGAGGAATTGTACTGGTAGAGCCCGTATTCAATACTCGTACCGGATTAGGGGTCAATTGCCGTGACCATCGGGTTGACCTAATCTAGGGTTTTCTCGGTCCATCAAGCCACTTGCATGTTAATCCAACATCCTTCGCACTTTAGTAACCCCGAGGGGATCTTCATCCGTGACCATCTTCTTACCCTGATTTTCCTCCCGTTTAACGCCTTTGGTATTTAGTAGTTTAATTGCTTTTGTTTTACTTCATTACTTTCACATTCCAAATCTCAAGTCTGATCGGCTAGACAACATTGCAAAAAGGAAGTAAGAATAGATTCTCGGGCCCTTGGGAATACGACCCACTCGTGCTTGCGCGAGTGGTTTATTACTTGACGACCCCGGGGAACCCTGAGAGCTTTAGCCCCTAATTAGTTCAGTCAACAAGAAGATAACGAGAGAAGCAAATATAAGAAAAACCAAGAACTCCCTCTTTGCTTGCATCCTTCTTGAGATCTAAGGTGCTGATGTCGATCGGATTCTGCCTCTAATTGGGCCTACAATTAGCGCTCTCCCATCTCCTGATGATGAAGACGACTGTACAAGTTTCTCCCTTCGACACTCCTGTCTTTCGCCCAAGCCAAATGTGTCGAAACCCTAACTTTTAGTGCTTTTTAACCCTCTCTCGATGTGAGCACTGCCGTGCTTAGGCCGTGCTTCAAGCCGTGTAGTCTACGGCCAAATAGAAATTCTTTGAACTCCTCACGCTGTAATCTGCATGGGGTGGAACACGCCCGTGTTGCAGCCCTGTTGACTAGTGCACGACCGTGCTCAGAGACAAGAGGGCGTGCTAACTCTGCTTGAATTCTTCTGTAATTTGCATGCCTTGGGAGCACGGCCGTGTTGAGGCCGTGCTTGACTTGACGGAGTTTCTTCTAAGTCCTTTTACTACTAAAATTGTTCGGAAATACTTGTCATTGCTCCGGCACCTATGTAACTGCACAGTAAACTGAAAATATCTCAAATAACACTGAATTGGGAAAATTAATGTCAAGAGAATAAAGAGACAGTGGGTATAAAATGGGAAATATATCTATATAAAATGCACTCATCAAATACCCCCACACTTGAATCGTTGCTTGTCCTCAAGTAACCCTAACCCCTGATAAGTGTCTAAATATAGGTATTTATACGTTTTATTCTTGTACTTTTTTGCATATATTTCGATGAGTTGATACACATTTCACATTTAAATTGGTTTTATTTGTGTTACAAGCCTTGAAGAAGCCAAAATGAGCTCAAAAACGTATTTGGGAAGAAATACATATCAAATACAACGTTTTCGAGTTTCATTACTGTAGTAGTACTGTATGTGAATTACTTTAACAATATTACTGTAGCATGGCACTGTAACACTGAAACGGGATTTTTCTGGAAAAGGCTGGGAGCCTTACGGGCAAGCTTGCGGCCGCAAGGCAGCCTTTATGGACACCCGAAAAGTGGCTTTTAAAGGTAATTAGGGCATTTTCTTAAGGGAACTTCCTCTCTTTTTCTTGGGCCACCGCCCCACCCTCTCCAGCTGCTTTTTCCGGTGATCCACCGCGTCATTCTTCACCATGAGGGACGAAAACATTGGAGGAGGAGATAGGGGGAAGATCCAAGGCTTCAAGGCGTCGTTTGAGGAACGATATCGGCGACATCGACGATCTTCTTCCATCCAAGGCAATCCAAAGTTAGAGGGAGTGTTCTCTGCTTTTCTTTATGCTTGTTTATTCATTAGATTTGTATGAGTGTTCCTCTTTCATGAGGAACTAACTTGTATGTGATTTGGCCATGATGAACCCTAGGGTAGCTTTATTGTAATTATGGTTGATAATCCTTTGTGATTTAGTATTGGATGTTGAATTTCATTTATGTTTGTTTCTTCATTAGACGACCAATCACAGTTAAATCCACCAAGCATGCTAAGAAAAAGAAACTATCTAAGGCTCGGACATGGTGGCAGAAGGTAGAGGATAGGAAGAAACAACAAGCCTCTACCCTGAAGCATACCCCTGCTAATGCCCTCAGTGTTGGTGAGGCATCTTTAATTAATTCATTATCTCCTTTTTTGGAATGCTGTGTTGCAGAGCGCAAGGAAAGAAGGTATGTCTTCGAGCCCTCTTGAGGTGACAATAGGTACGTCAAGCTAATGACGTTAAACAAGCGCTTCTCGGGAGGCAACCCGATTGAATTAGTTTGTTTGTTTGTTTGTTAGTTTGGGGTGTTTTATGTGTTTTGGAGTCAGTTCCGTTTTGTTTTTAGTTGTTTTGGAAATTTCCTCCAGTTGGGTACTCCTCCTTCCGCCATTGGATGGTTCGGAGCATGAAGCGTCTCTCCAGCCATCTCGACGTCACGCTCTCTCCCCCTCCTCCCTATGCTGTTAGCCCATCTACTTCCAGGAGTGTGGGATTCAACACCACTGACCTCCCCTCTTAGTCCGACACAGAGACCGAGAGCCCGGGATGTCTGAATGTCTATCTTGCTGGTTGTTTCAAAAGGCTCCTCCCTAAATGGTGATCAATACACGCCCTTGTGTGACATGGAATTATTCTTCGGCACATCTCCCTTAATTTGGTGAAAATTCCCCAACTCTCACCTCTATTTTACTTGAAATAATTTTTTCTGTGCATTGCATGTTTTATTCCTTTTAAACATTGAGGACAATGTTTTATTCAAGTGTGGGGGAGGGTTGTCTATTTGAATAGTATATCAGATGCAGTGCATGACTTAGGACGATCTATGAAATTGTTGATTGAGAAGTGCTAAGCTAGGAGTTTTTGAGCATACTAGTGCACTTTTGTTGAACTTAAAGTTTTATTATGCTCTTACTTTGGAACCTTAATCTGAACACTTTGCCTGTGTAGTATTGTCACTCTGTTAGAGGAAGAGCTATTTGTAGAGCTTGTGAAACAATTAGTTTTGACTCCAAACACAAATAATAAAATAGAATGTGAAACGAATTTTAAAAATGGGAAAAATTGACAAGTCGGAGTAATTTTTGGGATGCCTTGTCAAATTTTGTGAAAGACGGTAGAAAGAGCTATCACTTTAGAAAAAGCGAAAGCCGCACTTGAGTAGTCGGATCTTAGGCATCACAAATGTCATTTTTGATGACCTACCAAGTGAAATGGCTGCCTCTAGGGTGTATGAAGCTACTACCCAGTTTAGGAGTCAACGGAGAAAAAGTGAAAAGTAAGAGCTTGTACTAGACCCTTTCAAGAACAGTTTTGACATACTCCAGGAGGCGACACACACACACGGTAGTACAGAGTAGGAGTAAAATTTTTCATAAGCTTTCAATTGACTAAGTCACTTGTTCTTAGAGATTCCTTAAGCGTAAGTAACTCTCTAAATTTGTTGAGATCAGAGGTCATGCACTCATCATTTTACTAGGGAATTAAGGTTGCTTGCGGACAAGCAACAATTCAAGTTTGGGGGTATTTGATAAGTGCATTTCATATATACATATTCTATAACATACGGTCATAATTATTGAGCCTTTTGGCTTTAATTCTCCCAATTCTCTTAGTTTTCCATGCAGATATCAAAGTCCTGGAGGAAGAAGAAGTGATTTGGAATGATTTTAGGAGCTAAAGGACTTAGAAGAAACCTCATCAAGCTCAACACGGCGTAATCACGTTCGTGTTGTACCCCGTGCAGATTGCAGGAGAATTCAGCCAAAGTCAGCACAGTCTGAGTTCGCTGAGCATGGTCGTGCAACCCCTCAGCACGGCCTAAGCATGGCCGTGTTGAACCCCGTGCAGATTACAGGAATGTGAGTTTCAGCAGTTTTATTTGGCCGTAATCTATGCGGCTTCAACACGCCCGTGCTTACATCGGGAAAACATTAAAACCCCAGAAACTTAGGTTTTTGGGGGACTTTTGGTGGGCTAACTAAAGGACGAAGGAGAGAGCTTTGGGAGTTCGTCCTCCTCTTCACCAAGGGAATGTCGCGCATATGGTAGGCCGATCGGGAGGAGATTCCATGACATCGTAGATCCTCTGACAACCACAAGGATGCAAGAAATTAGAGAGTTTTCAACTTCTTGTATTTCAATTTCTTTGGCAATTTCCTTGTTGTTTAATGTCATGAGGGGCTAAACTCTTAAGGGAGCCCCGGGGTGGTTTGTATGACGTTGTAGCTTGAACTTACTGTCTTTATTTGCAGCATTTATGAATGTCTTGTTCTTTACAAAAAATCTAAATTATTTGCTATCTTGTGTGTTGTTTAGTGCTTGAATGCTTGGAAGTTAGGTTTTGTTATCAAGGCTTGTGAATCGTTATTGATAGTTGCAAGCAGTAAGATTTCAACTTAGGGTTCAGCAGCGCTGGAAGCATCATTCTTATAGCATAACTAGATTTAGAACTGAAGACATCTCCGATTAATACTGAGAAAGACCGAGTTAGTGAACGTCAGAAATCCAACCCCGGGGCCCCATCTCCTCCATCGAGTCAATCCTCACATTTCCCTTAGTGCATTTCCTTTCCTCAATCTCCTTGAATTCAACCCAGAGTCAAATCCATCTTTCTCTGTTTGGTTAGATACTAAGCAGAACATTAGTATTAGAAGCTATACCAGTCCCAGTAGATACGACTACCCGACCTTAAGGGTACATTTTACTACTTATACGACCCGTACACTTGCGGTTACGCAAGGGGCGTATCAAGTTTTTGGCGCCGTTGCCGGGGACTGGCAACTTCTAAGAATTCGGACAGTCTTAGTACTCTAATCGTTTATTTTTGCTTTGATTTTTTTCATTTCTTTTATTCTTTGTTCTACTTGTTTTCTTTTATTTGTTTTCGTTAGTTTTGTGTTCTGTTTAAACTGTTTACCTTTTTCTTTTCTTCAAGCTTAAAAGTTCATATCTCACTCTCTCTTTTTGTTAGTGCGCAGGCATAGTGTATGACCCGGGGGAATTGTTCTCAGCTAACATCTCCAGATCCAGACATCGAACGGACATTTCATCGGAGACAACGGCAGATTAATTTAAGGGAAACCGGGTAAGTGGAAGTGAGCATAGAAGTGGACCAAGATGAAAGCATGGCAGGAAATCAGAGGAGTATCTCAGGTTATGCATGCCCTAATTTGGAGGGATCTGGATCAAGCATTGTTCGGCCACCTATTGCAGCGAACAATTTCGAGCTGATGCCAGATTTTATCTATATGGTGCAACAAATGTGCCAGTTCGACGGTTTCCAGGATGAGGACCCATATGCACATCTCGCAAGTTTTCTGGAAATTTGTGACACTTTCAAGGCGAATAATGTGTCCGAGGACGCGGTTCGCCTCCGACTGTTCTCGTTTTCAGTGCGCGGAAGAGCCAAGCAGAGGCTAAGTTCCTTGCCGGCGGGGTCTATCACCAGTTGGGCACAGCTGGCCGAGAAATTCTTGACTCGATACTACCCTCTGGCTAAGATCACCAAACTCAGAGGTGATATTTCCTCTTTCCGACAAGCAGAATCAGAAACTTTGTACGACACTTGGGAAAGGTACAAGGAATTACTGAGGAAGTGTCCACAACACGGGATAGTGGAATGGATGCAAATCCAGATTTTTTACAATGGGCTTAATGCGGCGACCAAACAAATGCTAGATGTGGCAGCTGGAGGTTCTTTGTGCAGTAAGAGACCAGAAGAAGCACAAAACCTTATCGAAGACATGGCATCGAATGGTTACCAATGGAGTTCTGAAAGGAACAAACCGGTGAAGATAGCCGGCCTTTATGAAGTTGATGTACTCACAACCTTGGCAGCACAAATTGAAGCGATTTCTAAAAGGTTGGACACAATGCAAGTCCAATCGTCAGTCCAGAATTTGAGTACTGATAGTTGGGCAGGCCAAGCAGGGCCTAGTTGTTCATCAGAAGGGTTCAGGTGAATGAACAAGTTTACTTCATCGGTCAAAATCAGAGGTATTCAGGCAACCCCTACAGCAGCACCTACAACCCGGGGTGGAGGAATCATCCCAATTTTTCTGGATAGGACCAAAATCAGGGGCAGCAGCGCTCCCAGCAGCAACAGCAACAACAGCAGCAGCAGCAACAGCAACAGACACAGCCTCAATTTTCGAGGCCTTCACCACCAGAGCAAAAGGGACCTTCTATTGTGGCCCTCCTTGTCCAGTACATCCAAGCCAATGATGCCCGAATCACAGGGCATGAAAAGATGATGAGGAACCAACAAGCCTCTTTATAGAATCTTGAGCGTCAGCTCGCACAGATTGCCAAGACGCTTGCTGAACGACCCCCGGGTGCTCTACCTAGTAACACGGAAATCAATCCCCGGGAATCTCTCAAGGCAATCACTTTAAGAAATGGAAAGGAAATCGAGTCTCCACATCCTCAAGTACTACAGGATACTCAAATTAAACCAGAGGTGGAAATCCTAGAGAGAGATTCAGGGTCAAGCTCAGGAACGGAAGTTAAGGGTAATGAGAAAGACCCCGTAGCAGAATACAGACCCCGTTTGCCTTATCCTGCAAAACTCAGGAAAGATCAACAACAGGCATAGTTCAAAAAATTCCTTGAGATGTTCAAGACCCTACACATCAATGTCCCGTTCGTTGAAGCTCTATCACAAATGCCAAAGTATGTCAAATTTCTTAAGGAGCTACTAACTAACAAGAAAAAATTAGAGGCAGTTTCGACAGTGACATTAAGTGAAGAATGTTCAGCTATTATTGCGAACAAGATCCCCAAGAAGAAGAAAGATCCTGGAGGTTTCATCATTCCATGCACAATTGGAGGAATGATGGATGAAAAAGCATTGGCTGACCTAGGAGCAAGCATCAATCTGATGCCATTGAAGATTTTTCAGAAGCTAGGGTTGGGGGAACTCAAGCCAACTCAAATGATGCTCCAACTTGCTGATCGCTCCACTCGCCAACCTTTGGGTATTATAGAAGACATCTTGGTGAAGGTGGACAAGTTCATATTCCCTGTAGATTTTTTTATCCTGAATTTGGATGATTGGGCTGAGGTCCCTCTAATTTTTGGACGACCATTCTTAGCCACTTCGCAAGCAATTATTGATGTAAAAGATGGTCGATTGACATTGAGAGTGGGGGATGAGGAAGTAGTATTCAGGCTAAAGGAAGCTATGAGACACCCCATGGCATTTGATGATTCTTGTTATTTTCTAGATGCTACTAATGATGTGATTTGTGATTGTGTGCAGGAAACTTGGAAAAAGGATCATCTCACTGAGTTGTTATGGGAGGAACCTCCAGATGAAGAGCCCATGGTGAGGATTGAAGTTGTCATTGTTAGACGACCAATCACTGTTAAATCCACCGAGCATGCTAAGAAAAAGAAACTATCTAAGGCTCGGACATGGTGGCAGAAGGTAGAGGATAGGAAGAAACAACAAGCCTCTATCCTGAAGCATACCCCTGCTAATGCCCTCAGTGTTGGTGAGGCATCTTTAATTAATTCATTATCTCTTTTTTTGGAATGTTGTGTTGCAGGGCGCAAGGAATGAAGGTATGTCTTCGAGCCCTCTTGAGGTGACAATAGGTACGTCAAACTAATGGCGTTAAACAAGCGCTTCTCGGGACGCAACCCGATTGAATTCTTATTTCTTTCTAGTTTTATTTAGTTTGTTTGTTAGTTTTGGGTGTTTTATGTGTTTTGGAGTCAGTTCCATTTTGTTTTTAGTTGTTTTGGAAATTTTCTCCAGTTGGGTCCTCCTCCTTCCGAGGTTGGATGGTTCGAAGCATGCAGCGTCTCTCCAGCCGTCTCGACGTCACGCTCTCTCCCCCTCCTCCCTATGCTGCTGGCCATCTACTTCCAGGAGTGTGGGAGTCAACACCACTGACCTCCCCTCTAAGTCCGACACCGAGACCGAGAGCCCTGGATATATGAATGTCTATCTTGCTGGTTGTTTCAAAAGGCTCCTCCCTAAATGGTGATCAATACACGCCCTTGTGTAACATTGAATTTTGCTTCGGCACATCTCCCTTAATTTGGTGAAAATTCCCCAACTCTCACCTCTATTTTACTTGAAATAATTTTTTCTGTGCATTGCATGTTTTATTCCGTTTAAACAATGAGGACAATGTTTCATTCAAGTGTGGGGGAGGGTTGTCTATTTGAATAGTATATCAGATGCAGTGCATGACTTAGGACGATCTATGAAATTGTTGATTGAGAAGTGCTAAGCTAGGAGTTTTTGAGCATACTAGTGCACTTTTGTTGAACTTAAAGTTTTATTTTGATCTTACTTTGGAACCTTAATCTGAACACTTAGCCTGTGTAGTATTGTCACTCTGTTTGAGGAAGGGCTAGTTGTAGAGCTTGTGAAACAATTAGTTTTGACTCCGAACACAAATAATAAAATAGAATGTGAAAAGAAATTTAAAAATGGGAAAAATTGACAAGTAAGATTCCTTTTTGGGATGCCCTGTCAAATTTTGTGTGAAAGACGGTAGAAAGAGCTATCACTTTAGAAAAAGCGAAAGCCGCACTTGAGTAGTCGGATCTTAGGCATCACAAATGTCATTTTTGATGACCTACCAAGTGAAATGGCTGCCTCTAGGGTGTATGAAGCTACTACCCAGTTTAGGAGTCAACGGAGAAAAGTGAAAAGTAAGAGCTTGTACTAGACCCTTTCAAGAACAGTTTTGACATACTCCAGGATGCGACACACACACACGGTAGTACGGAGTAAGTGTAAAATTTTTCATAACCTTTCAATTGACTCTAAGACACTAGTTCTTAGAGATTCCTTAAGCTTCAGTAACTCTCTAAATTTGTTGAGATCAGAGGTATTGCACTTATCATTTTACTAGGGAATTAAGGTTTCTTGAGGACAAGCAACAATTCAAGTTTGGGGTATTTGATGAGTGCATTTTATATATACATATTCTACACCCTACGCTCATAATTATTGAGCCTTTTGGCTTTAATTCTCCCAATTCAGGGCTATTTGAGGTATTCTTGGTTTTCCATGCAGATATCAAAGTCCTGGAGTAAGAAGAAGTGATTTGGAATGATTTTAGGAGCTAAAGGACTTAGAAGAAATCTCATCAAGCTCAACACGGCCTAAGCACGCCCGTGTTATACCCCGTGCAGATTGCAGGAGAATTCAGCCAAAATCAGCACCGTCTGAGTTCGCTGAGCACGGTCATGCAACCCCTCAGCACGGCCTAAGCACTCCCGTGTTGAACCTCACGCAGATTACAGGAATGTGAGTTTCAGGAGTTTTATTTGGCCGTAATCTGCAGGGCTTGAAGCACGGCTTCAACACGCCGTTCTTGCATCGGGAAAACATTAAAACCCCATAAACTTAGGTTTTTGGGGGACTTTTGTCACACCCCGACCGTCAGGTCCCGGCCCATGACACTACCTCCACGACAACCCAGGGGAGGTCAGGCACCTGCCTCAACCCTAGATCGACGCAAGGCTAACCTGTTACCTATACAATATTAACATCATAACAGTAATATTCTAAATCTAAGGTATTCAACCACAACCCTGTACAAGATCAATATACTCACACCAGGTATATATCCCTGAGAATCACAAAATCAATGATCATGGACACAATCATAGTCTCTCCCAAACATTGGGTGTAAGACTTATACAACCTAAGGTCCTGACTGAACCAATCAAGATTATACAAGACCAAAATGGAAATACAAAAACATAGGTCCTAGTGGATCCATCTTATGCATGACAACAATGTTTATGAACCATACACTACTCAAAGGTAAATGCAAGACTAGATCTGCCAAGCACTATCAAGTCTCACGCCCTGCTGCCGTGCTAACACCTGAAAATAAGAGAAGAAGAATGGGTGAGTAACTAAGTTACTCAGTGAGGGGTTGAACATGGAGCTATAACTCATACAAGTATAATGAATGATATGCCGAAAACATATGTAAATCTTAACAACCACAACTTACAAAATGCTTTAAATACACATTTCAATATAACAAGCTTTCCAACTTTCTCAAAGAAAGGCATCAATAAAACTCTGAAAATCATTTGTAAAGATATTCAATACTGAAAATTCAAGTTAAGAATACTCATTAAAAGATCAAACCCATCGAAATAAGGATTTATAGTGCAACACATGCGGAAATCCTCTTTCGATAGTATCATCAATAGCCTATGAAAACCCTCCATCACTAACCATGGCCGTGGCTAGGTCAAGAGCCACCAAGATGCACGTATCTTGGCGTTGGCTCTTGGGAAGCTCGTGTGGTGACTCTGGGAACCCAACACAGCACCTTCAGGTTCTCTACGCGCCTCCTGTAAGGGCTAGTCAGCCGAGAACTCCACGCCACCCCAACTAGATCGATCCAGGGAGACTCGCTTCTACAGAAGACGGGGATCCCCCCAATGTCACCATTGAAACATTTGGGATATCCATCCCGTCCGTAGGCTCATCATGTACACATCAATACAACATCATACATCTCATCAAGAGATCACAAATAGTTTGCCTGCAGGCTCATCATAAACGTATCATTATAAAATCATATATCTCATCAAGAGATCACAAATTCTCATAAAATATAATTTTCTAATCCAAGAGTAATTCCTTGTGCGAAAGCATCGACAATAATGTCATTTTCATCAAGAATATCAACACAAGAGTATTCTTTGAAAACTCATTTCAAATACGATCATAATCGTGAAGAATCTCAATTTGGTTTACATACAGCCTTATTCTGTCAAAATAACAAGAACATCGAATTCTCAAATTCATAAATCTTGAAAACATGTAGTTCGAATGATAGGATTTTCCAATCCTCATGAAATATAAATAATCAAGAATTTAACAAGATCATAAACTATCATGGTTTCTACGCCTCAAGGAAATCATCTCATGAGTCCATTAAAATGAAATCAAGAATTAAGAAGATCATATAGCATCATAATTTCAGTTTTCAAGAAACACTTCAAGAATCCATTGAAATCAAGAATTTCTCATTTCAAAGCATGCATTATTGGGCATTCAAAAAAGGATGATCATAGCTCTTTAATTAAACAATTCCCACTCACAAACTTAGCGAGATCGAACACTTGAATCACTCGCCTAGTTGATCTCTACCCTTGCCTTTAGATCCATCTCCTTGAAGCCATTAATCATCCAAGAAGAAACAAGAGAGGAAAGAATGATCCAAAATTAGACCTCATGGCTTCTAGGGTTTACTAAGTGTTCTAGATTCAAGAATTAACAATAATAGAATCCTTAAACCCACAAAATCAAAATAAAATCAAGAATATCCTAATTGGGTTCGGATCTACAAGAATCAAGGGTTTAGAGATGAAGGATCTCCTTCATTCTTCACAAAAACATGAAATCAAGACTCCTATACCATCCAAACATTAGATCTATGGATAAATTCCTATTAAATATTAGATCCATACTAAATCCACACTAATTCTTCATGGATCTAAAGAGAATTGAATAAAAGAACAAGGAATTGAAGAAGAGAAGAAAACCCACTTTAAACCTTGCTAGAACTAGAGGAGAATCATCACCAATGGAGGAGAGGGAGAGATTAACACCTTTCTTCTTTCTTGGAGCTCAAGAATGAAGATCTAATAGAGGGGAGAATGAGGATTCAAGATGGGGAGAAAAAGAGAGGGAAATGGGGTCTTATAAAGGCCCTTTGAGTTTCAAATCGGTATATATTGGCCCCCAAGCGCGGGAGGGCTTGCGGGCTCCCTTGCGGGCGCAAGGGAGGCCGCGAGGCCTCAACCAGGAAGCCATGCGGCCTCCCATGCGCCCGCATGGGAGGCCGCATGGTCTTCTGGCCTGCGGTCCTTGCGGGCTCCCATGCGGGCGCATGGGAGGCCGCAAGGCCCCTATTTTGGCTCCTTGCAGGCACACTAAGTGCCCGCAAGATCCCTTCCATGCTTACACCTTTTAAAACACTTTTTCCCCATCTTTTTAACCTCTCAAAAAGACCTTAACTAAGATCCCAACAAAAATAAAACTAGACGAAAACCTAAACACGCCACTTCTACACAAGAAACAAAGCATAAGAGAAGTAAAGAGAGTCGAACTTCCACAACTTTTGGTGGGCGAACTAAAGGAGGAAGAAGGAGAGAGCTTTGGGGGTTCCTCCTCCTCTTCACCAAGGGAATATCGCTCATATGGTAGGCCAATCGGAAGGAGATTCCACAACATCATAGATCCTCTGACAACCACAAGAATGCAAGAAATTAGGGAGTTTTCAACTTCTTGTATTTCAATTTCTTTGACAATTTCCTTGTTGTTTAATGTCATGAGGGGCTAAACTCTTAAAGGAGCCCCGGGGCGGTTTGTATGACGTTGTAGCTTGAACTCACTGTCTTTACTTGCAGCATTTATGAATGTCTTGTTCTTTACAATAAATCTAAGTTATTGGCTATCTTATGTGTTGTTTAGTGCTTGAATGCTTGGAAGTTAGGTTTTCTTATCTAGGCTTGTGAATCGTTATTGATAGTTGCAAGCAGTAAGATTTCAACTTAGGGTTCAGCAGCGCTGGAAGCATCATTCTTATAGCATAACTATATTTAGAATTGAAGACATCTCTGATAAATACTGAGAAAGACTGAGTTAGTGAACGTCAGAAATCCAACCCCGGGGCCCCATCTCCTCCATCGAGTCAATCCTCACATTTCCCTTAGTGCATTTCCTTTCCTCAATCTCCTTGAATTCAACCCAGAGTCAAATCCATCCTTCTCTGTTTGACCCACCCTGAGGTAATGTTGAAGGTACGTTGAGCTAATGACGTTAAACAAGCACTTCTTGGGAGGCAACCCAAGTTTGAAATTCCCGCAATTTATTTGCTCGTATTCTTTTGATTTGTGTTGTGTGGTTTGCTTGGTGTGTTTACTTTTTTGTATTCTTGGTTGTTGTTTGCACCCATGTTGGTCTTGCACTTCTTAATGTCTTGCCCTTTCTTTTGATGAAATTCAAGTGTGTTGTTTTAAATGTTTCTGCGATTAGTTGTGTATTTCAGCTTTTGCTTGAAGTTGTAGGGGAGACCATGCCGAATTTTTAACTTTTCAGGACTTTACGGGTGTCTTTACGCCTCAAAAAGCATGGCAAAATACATTGGGAGCCTCGTGGGTGCTTTCGCACCAGCGAGGAAGGCCGCAAGGAGTCCCAGCAAAAAGGCTGTTAGCCTTTTGGGCGCATATGTGCCCGCAAGGCTGGCCGTGAGGCAATGACCTCAGGGCCAGGCGCCAGGCAGAGCGCCTTGCGGGTGCTCATATGCCCGCATAGATGCCCGCAAGGCACTGCCTTGCGAAGGCGCAAGGCGCAAGGCGCCTTTGCACCTTGCGGCCAGCCTTGCACCCACAAGGCCACCCACAAGGGGCACCAGGCCCGCGGGCAGCCACTTAAGTGGCTTCCCCTTCCCTTCTTCTCCCTCACTCTCTCTTCTTCCTCCTTGGTTCCCTTTCACCTCTTCTAATTTCCCCACCATTTTTCCACCATTTTTGTTGGTTTTTCTTGCCCTAAAGCTGCTCCTACCTCTAGAAACTTCAATTTAGCGATTTATTCGGAGTTTTACTTACTTTATCTCCATGTTTCTTCAACGTGGATTTTGGGAGCCCTAACTAGAGGTTTGCTCAAAACATTATCTTTTCTCATTAATACCTCATATTTTGTGATGCAAACCTCATTGTGGATTGAATGGATGTTGTCTATGTGAAAATTTTGAGCTTTAAGTATACTTTGTAAAATTTTTAAAGCTCCAAATAAAAGGGCAACTCTTGCAAAAATGTTTTTTAGGGCATCTATTTTTCTTTTATTTTATGATTTCATGAGAGCCCTAAACCCTTGTTTTAATGATTGTTCGGTTTAATCTTGTGCATTTGTGCTTGTAGGCATACCAGGCAGCATCCACTTTGAGGATTGGGCACATGGGACTTTTGTTTTTATTTTGTCAAATTTCTTTTTTTAGTGTTGTTTTTGTTTGTACTTCTGTTTTTCTTGAGTGTTTGATTTACATTTTGGATCTTTGAAGGTGCTTCTAGTAATGAGCTCTGTCCCACCACTCTTCTACTTTCTTGCCCTAGTTCACCACAATTCTTCATCCAATAACTGGGGAAGTTCTTCTTATACCCTACCCTTCTAGTTTTATCTTAATTTTCATGCCTACTGATTATGTGCGTTGAGGATAATGCACAACTCTAGGTGTGGGGATGGAGTATGTATACATTTGCATGCATAATTCACCCTTGATAACTAAGATTTTTTGTAAGAATTTCCTAGCTTGAAAGAATGATAGAATTGAGTTGTATCTTATTCATGTGCTTGATTGAAGGTCCTGTCTTATCTCTAGTGTAGCCCACGCACTGTATCACTGAACTTTTACCTCGTACACTCCGACTAACCCATCACATTGATACTAGTTTTAGTTTGTTAAGGGCTACTTTCATTGTGCCTTTAAGAACTTTTGATTCTTGTGAACCCTAGCATTAGTGACATTATGACATGTAGACTAGACCAGGAGACATCAGATAGGTTGTAAATAGAAATAAGTGAAAGACAGTATTCCTCTGCTCTCATTGGCTAAGTAACTTAAGGTACAGGCTCATAACCAGAGTATATCTTCATCCAACAGCCAGTGAAGTATGAATGCGTTTATGTAGATATGTAATAAATTGAGTAGGTGGGTGCTCGGGTGCCTAAACAGCATGTGTACCCTACCGAAACATTTTGTACAGTCTACGTTAGCTAAAAAAAAAATCTTATTGATCTCCTTGGCCTGTCTAGGACATTTAAAATCAGTCTAGAGTTCTAGTTAAGATTCAAAAGGGTGTTACCTCCTCATTGACGGTTTTTTTGACATTTCTAACACTACTCATCATAGTGTGTGGAGTGCATAGAAACCCTAGGTTGATCTAGGGTGAGGAGAGCGCGGTAGAGAGTTCGCACACACTCATGGGAACACTTTAGATACGACAGGACTATCTTTGCAGAGCATATGTTGTTCTATATACAACTCAATTTCCGGACCTTCTTTCACTTCACGCTACCGGAGTTCTTTAATGCTTGAGCTTGAGGTCACATTTAGCCACTTATCATCTTTCTTTTATTCTTCATGTTTTTGTTTGCTTGAGGACAAGCAAATGCTTAGGTGTGGGGATGCTATGATAAGTGTATATTTATTTAGAGTATTTTTGTATTAAATTGCATTCTTTTGATAAGCCGACGCACGCCTTTGTGGTTAAATTGGTTTAATTTGTGTTACAGGCCTTGAAGAAGCCAAAATGAGCTCAAGAGCGTATTTATGAAGAAATTGACACCAAATACGGCGTTTTTGGAGCTTCGTCACTATAACAGTACTATAGCAGGGTTACTATAGCACCCCAGACATGTTTTCTATAAATTCCTGGGAGCCTTGCGGGCAAGCATGCGCTGCAAGGCCGCCTGCATAGCCACCCCGAAATCATCTCTTAAGGTGTGTTAGGGGAAAAGAAATGGGGCTTTTTGGTTAGATTTTGAGGGGCTTCTTCTTGGAGCTTGGAGGAGGCACAAATCCGGGAAAGAAGAGCCATTTCCTCATCAATTGAAGAGTGAAGATCAAGGGGAGAGTGAAGATTTGGCAAGATTCATTCTCTATCTCAACGTTGGAAGCTTGGAGAAGAAGAGGAAGACGCCCTCATTGCAGCATAGGTGGAGGCTCATGGCGACGATCCGGCTCACCTTTTCATCACCAACAATTGAGGGAGTGTTTGTTATGGCTAGATTTGTTGTTTTCATGTTGTGTTTTGTGTTATTTGCTTGTGTAAACAACTAAGTCCTAAGGTCACCGGATGTCGGTGAACCTTGGGATGAACAAGCTTGTATGGATGCTTTAATTTATGTTTAATGAAAATTGTTTGGTTTGTGGTCCATACTATGTGTGCTTGATTGCCTTGAATTACATGAGAACTCTGTAGTTCAATTTCTAGGTTGTATTTGGAGCGTGTGGTACGCCCTTGTATTAGACTCTCATAGTTTGAAAAGGATACATGTACCTATACGCCGAGGAATTCGGGTATTTGGTACCCCTCCAACCATTAGGCTCGAACCTAGGTACCGAGTTTGACCCTAATCAGAGATTTCCCTAGTCGTAGTGCAATCATAGGTGGATTTGGTCAGAAGAGATTTTGTCCAATACCTATGTGGGATTAGGGGTTAATCACCGAGGGATTCGGGGTTAACCTACTTTAGGAGTCTCTTGGCCCAAACCATAATTGCAATCTTAACCCTAGCATCTGTCTAGCTTCAGTCGTCCCATGGGGATCCTCGTCCGTTACCATCTTTCCCCTTGTGATTCTCCACCTATTTGGCCTGTAACTTCACATTTAGTTTAGCTTTTCTTAAAATCATTTTGTAGTTCCTAGCATCCAACCTCGAGATATTTGGTTAGACAATAAGTGAAGAGGAAGTAAGGGTAGATCCTTGTGTCACACACATGGCATTACTTGACGACCTCGTGTACTTGCGGGACGCCCATCAGTGGTCGTACGGGTCTTCATCTTGGAACCCATCAAATTGGCACATCTGTTGTACCATCTGGATAAAGTTAGGCTTCCACTCGAAATTGTTTGTTGCAACAGGGGGTCGAATGATACTCGAGCTGGAAGCCTCAAGATTAGTACATGCGTATTCCGAAATACACCTCTGGTTTCCGGCCATGACTTCCAATTGGTCCACTTTAATACTAATTTCGACTGACCCGGTCTCCCTCAGACTGACCTACCTCAACCTTCTATGAAATGTTCGCTCGATGTTGGGATATGGGCTAGCTAAATGGGATGAACTCCCACGAGTCATACACTATACCTGCGTAACAATAAGGTAAAAATATGAGAATTAAGAAATTGAATCAAGGTGAAAATATGCAGATCAAGGCCACAACAATCACATAAAAAAAACAAGAACGTAAAAAGAGGAAAAGAAAGAAAACAGAAAAACAAAGAAAATAAACGACTAGAGTACTAAGGCTGTAAGATTTCTCAGAAGTTACCAGTCCCCGGCAACGGCGCCAAAAACTTGATACGCCCCTTGCATAACCACAAGTGCACGGGTCGCACAAGTAGCAAAGTGTACCCAGGGGTCGAGTAGTCGAATCCATAGGGACTGGTGTATCTCCTAATACTTTCTTACTTCTTAATATCTAATCAATTGGAATTCGGAAGAATGACTCTAAACTTAGGAACGAGAGAAATTGGGGATGAAGAATCACAGTTTGTGAAACTTAGGGTTTGTTCAATGGAAGGAATTGGGCCCGGGTTTGTGCCTTGGTGTAATTCGAAATTTAGAGTCTACATCATTTATCTGACGTGTCTCAATCAATCTATGTTCTAGAATCTTGTTGCCCTAATGTGGATGATGCAAATAGTGGAATTGGAGGTGTGAGCCTATTTCCAACTTCTTGTATCAATCAAAGAGATATACAAGCTAAGCGAAAATCAAGTAACTCAAACAATCAATTCACTCAACAACCAACATTCAAGTAAACAACCAAAGATTTAACAAGTAGATATTGAAACATCCATAAACGCTGCATTAAATGAAACTGATTTTAATACAGCCAATTCACCAACCCGGGGAACCCTAAGAGATTTAGCCCCTCATTGGTTCAGTCAACAAAAGATTACGAGAGAAGAAAATATAAGAAAAACCAAAAAATCCCTCTTTCCTTGCATCCTTCTTGAGATCTGAGGTGCTGATGTCGATGGGATTCCCCTCCAATTGGGCCTATAATTAGCGCTCTCCACTCTCCTGATGATGAAGACGACTGTACAAGCTTCTCCCTACGACTCTCCCATCTTTCACCCAAGCCAAAAGTGTCGAAACCCTAACTTTCAGTTCTTTTAAACCCTCTCTCGATGTGAGCACGGCAATGCTTAGGCCATGCTTCAAGCCGTGTAGTCTACGGCCAAATATAAATTCTTTCAACTCGCAAGGCTGTAATTTGCACGGGGTGGAACACGCCCGTGTGGCAGCCATGTTGACTAGTGCACGACCATGCTCAGAGACCAGAGGGGCGTGCTGACTCTGCTTGAATTCTTCTGTAATTTGCACGCCTTGGGAGCACGGCTATGTTGAGGCCGTGCTTGACTTGACGAAGTTTCTTCTAAGTCCTTTTGATACTAAAATCATTCAGAAATACTTGTTATCGCTACGGGACCTAGATAACTGCACAGTAAACTGAAAATACCTCGAAAAACACTGAATTGGGAAAATTAATGTCAAAAGAATAAAGAGACAATGGGTATAAAATGGGAAATATATCTATATAAAATGCACTCATCAAATACCACCACACTTGAATCGTTGCTTGTCCTCAAGCAACCCTAACCTCTCAACAAATAGATGAGTGCATGACCTCTGATCTCAACAAGGTAAGGAGATTCCTAAGCTTAAGGGACCTTGAGTAGCAAGTGCATAAGTCAATTGAAAGCTCAAAAAAGATTTTTACTCTTACTCTTTACTACCGTGTATGTGTGTGAAGCCTAAAAGGGTGCGCCACGAATGTTTTTGAAGGGCCCTAGCTAGGGGCGCATTTTTCTTTCAAGATGACCCCTAAACTGGGTAGTAGCTTCATACACCATAGAGGCAGCAATTTCACCCGGTAGGTAATCAAGAATGACATTTGTGATGCCTAAAATCTGACTACTCAAGTGCGGCTTTCGCTTTTTCTAGAACGATAGCTCTTTCCTCATTCTTGCTCATCACTTTTCAATGAATTTGATAGGGCATCCCACAAGGTATCTGACTTTTTGAAATTCTTCTCTTTTCTACTTTTTAAGTTTTCTTCTCACTTTTTGCTTTTACTATTGAGTTTAGAGTTAATCAATTTGTTTTTACTAGCCTTAGACTAGACCCTCTTCTAAACAAGGTGGATGCTAGAATTTAGGGTTTCCAAATTAAGAGCAAAAATAACCTTTAGGTTCAACTAAAGTGCACTAACAAACTCAATGTCTCCTTAGCTTAGAAAGTCTCAACTAGAAATTTCATAGATCATGCTAAGTCATACACTACATCATAAAGCATGGAAAAAACATACAACCCTCCCCCACACTTGAATAAGACATTATCGTCAATGTTCAAAGATTAAGACATGCAAAAGATGTAAATGATTCAATTGAAATTGAAGAAGAGTTGGGGGACTTCACTAAACCAAGGAGGCGAAACCCCGTTAACACACGATGGAGACATAGTTGATGTGCAGGACATAAAGAGATTGTGAAATGTTTATGATCAGGTGAAGCCATTTGATACAACCAGCAAAAGAGGCATCCGTGCATCCTGAATTAAAGCACACAAGCATTAGAGAGATAAACAAAACAAACAGAAAAGAAATCATAAAACAGAAAGAGATCAGTTTAGTAAGGGACTCCACTTGCTAACTGACTCACAACAACAAACACAACCACAAACTAAAAATAGAAAACTAGTGCTGAAAACAAAATAATGACACAAAGTAAGAGAAAAGATCAGAAATCGGCGCTATCACTGCTGGACTAGGCATCGAAGGCCAGGTCTGCTGCATCAATTCAGACGGTCCGGGAGGTAGAAGCAGCGCCAAAGGTGGGAGGTAAAGAAAGGGTGGCGCCCATGTGCGCAGCCAAGCGCTGCATACTGTGGGTTATCCATCACCAAAAAAAGGAGAGCCGGCTGGTGGGGAGTGGTGATTGGAGAATCGAGGACGCGGGCTGAAGTCGAAGCGTGGTACTGGATGCTGTGAGAAGTCTGGGTGGCCCGCAGCATCCCCATCGCCCGGAGTGTGTCCACAGAGATCGGCAACACACTCCCTACCATCCGCATCCCTCTGATTAAACGGGTGATGTATGGTCCGGCGAAGAGTGCGCTAATACGAGAATCTGAGCCTTGGTGCTCTATGCTGAAGGCGACCTCATAGCCCAGAGGGAGGGGAACCCCATCAAGCATGCTGAGAAAGAAGTCGAAGTCGGGGCGGGTGAGTACTCCAGTGCTATCCCCGCGACCTGTGAGAGAGTGGCTCAGCGGGAAATGGATATACCGAAGGGTTTGGCTGCGTAGGGAGGAGGCCTTCGTCCTGCGGGGGTCGTAGGTCCTGTCGGTGCTCAGTCCGCTCCAGCACTCCTCCAAGGACTCTCCAGGGGCCGAGCGATCAATAAAGCATCGTAGGCAGGAATCACTAGTCTCTGAAAACCCTCCATCGCTAACCGTCGCCGCGGTTGGGTCAGGAGCCATGATAAGTGCTTGTACACATATATTTTATAACATCATGTTACATGCATTGAGCATCACTTTTATCAGGTTGTATCACTAATAAAGTGTATTTTATGTTCTTTCCGCAAACAGGGCGTTGGAGGTGCGAAATATAAGAAAGGAAGCAAAGATAGGGAGTGACGGCACATTTCAAGACCAGAAATAGAAACTGTGCTCGCATACATGGAGGTGTTGCCAACTTTCGGAGGAGTTCAAGTAATAACATGAACCGGAAGAGCACAAAGGCAGTAGTACATCCATGTCCTAGCTTCTGCGCGCAAATAGGAGAAGGTTTTGAAGGTTTCAAATTACAGAAAGTCGCACACTCTACCACACGGGCGTGTGCCCGACTGTGTGGACTCGAAGAATGATTTTGGGAGAAATCACTGTAGCAATTTACTGTTTATTGCCGTGTGGAAATTCCACACCGGCGTGTGGCTACAGCACACAGGCGTGTGAGTGCCTGTGTGGATACCCGTGTGAAACCCCGATTTCATTTTATAAAAGCTGTCTTGTGATAATTTTTAGGGTCTTTTTCGGCTACTTTCAAGAGACAAGGTGGCTAGGGCTTGGAGAGTGTTCTTTGCGGCTTTGAGAAGCTTTCCTCACCAACTTGGATTGATTCTTCCTCTGTTATAGCATCAAGAAAGCCACCGGCGATCTAGCTTCGGAGTGGATTAAATCTAGACGTGGAAGCTTCCCATTAAGACCATCATCACTGATTTAGGGGGGTTATTGTTTATGGCTTGTGAACTTGTTTATCATTAGTTTATTTGCTTTTTGACATGCTCCATGGAGAGCTAAACCCCTAGAGAGTATTCGGACATGTAAACCCTAGGATTCATATTTTCATTAGATTTGCATTGTGTTTCTATTCGAATTTATTACTTTGAGTTTTACTCTTGAGTTCTTAATGCTTGCTTGTGCTTTTGATTCCATTATTAATTGCCTTACATGTTTTATTCAATCTAGTGAAGAGAGTGATCACCGCTAGGTGTAGAATTATCAAGAGTAAAGAGTGTTGAGAGGGTGAGCCGTGAGATAGCGGAGTGTCCCCTTTCCCTTTCGATAGATATCTCCTATTTCCATATTCTCTGAGTGTCAAGCAACCATATGTGGTGTGAGGCATCGAGATAATTCTCCGCCGGGACCTCGTAGGGGGTTAGCGATCCTTTACCTGGAGGCAGGGTTGGATCTACTTTTAGGAATTGGTTATATCTTTGGGCTGCCTAGAGTTTTAAGCAATCATATGTGGTGATAAGTGCTTGATTATATATATTTTATAATATCAGTTTACATGCATCGAGCATCACTTTTATCAGGTTTTAGCATTAACAAGGTATGTTTTGTGTTCTTTTGTGCAAACACGGCTTTGGAGATATGGCGTAAAGGAAGAAGCAAAGATAGGGTGTGATGACACGTTTCAAGGCCACAATCAGAAGTTGTGTTCATATGCATGGGGGTGTTGCCAACTTTCGGAGGAGTACAAGTCATTACACAAACCGAAAGGGCACAAAGGCAGTAGTATGCCCATGTCCCAGCTTCCGTACAAAGCAGAAGAAGGTTCTTGAGGATTTCACTGAAGCGAAGCAATGTAGCAAAAGTACTGTAGCATTTACTGTAGCAGTACTGTATTAAAGTACTTCACACGCCCGTGTGGAATTTCCACACGGGCGTGTGGATGCCCGTGTGGATGCCCGCGTAAAGCCCCGAATTCAAATTATAAAAGCCGCATTGTGATAATTTTTAGGAATCTTTTCGGCCACTTTCGAGATACAAGGCGGCTAGGGCTTGGAAGGAGTTCTTTGCGGCTTTGGGAAGCTTTCCTCACCAACTTGGATCGATTCCTCCTCCGTCATAGCGTCAAGGAAGCCATCGGCGACCTAGCTTCGGAGTGGATTCAATCCAGACGTGGAAACTACCCATCAAGACCATCATCACGGATTTAAGGGGGTTATTCTTTATGTCTTTGGAACTTTATTCTGAATTTATTATTTGTTTTGTGACTCGCTCCATGGAGAGCTAAACACCTGGAGGGTATTCGGACATGTAAACCCTAGGATTCTTATTTTCATTAGATTTACATTGTGTTTCTATTCGAATTTATCAATTTGAGTTTTACTCTTGAGTTCTTAATGCTTGTTTGTGCTTTTGATTTCATTATTAATTGCCTTGCATGTTTTATTCAATCTAGTGAAGAGAGAGATCACCGCTAGGTTTAGAATTACCAAGAGTAAAGAGGGTTGAGAGGGTGAGCCGTGAGATAGCGGAGTGTCCCCTTTCCCTTCCGACAGATATTTCCTATCTCCATATTCCCTAAGTGTCAAGCAACCATATGTGGTGTGAGGCGTCGAGAGAATTCTCCGCCGGGACCTCGTAGGGGGTTAGGGATCTTTCACCTGGAGGCAGGGTTAGATCTACTTTTACTAATTGGTTATATCTTTGGGATCCCTAGAGTTTTAAGCAGTCATATGTGGTGTGAGGCGTCGAGAGAATTCTCCGCCGGGACCTCGTAGGGGACTAGTTATCGGCGACCTGGAGGCAGGGGCCGTTATACCTTAGGATACCCACGACTCATTGTTTTCGTTTAGAAACACTTGTAATCTACATCCAACACCCGAATCCTTGGGGGAGCATTGTCCGGATACCTCACTTTTATTGATTGAGAACTCTTTTCCTTCTTATTTCCTGCGCACTTGTGGTGACACTCTTAGTGTTGGCCATTAGATCATCACACACTACAGTCATTAGGCTAGATAACAAAAGAGGGGCTATTACTAGTACTTCTGTTCCCTGTGGTTCGACAACCCGACCCTTTGGGTCCACTTTTATTACTTGACGACCCGTCCACTTGCGGTAACGCAAGGGGTTGACACACATCACCCTGTTGTGTTGTTGCGGAGACGCATCATGTGGTGTGAGGCGTCGAGAGAATTCTCCACTGGGACCTTGTAGGGGACTAGTTATTGGCGACCTGGAGGCAGGGGCTGTTATACCTTAGGATACCCATAACTCATTATTTTTGTCTAGAAACACTTGTAATCTACATTTAAAAACCAAAATCCTATTGGGAGCATTGTCCGGATACCACACTTTTATTGATTGATTACTCCCTCTCCTTTCAGTCCCTGTGCACTTGTAGTGATACTCTTAGGCTTAGCCATTAGATCATCACACATTACACTCATTAGGATAGATAACAAAAGAGGAACAATTACTAGTACTTCTGTTCCCTGTGGTTCGACAACCCGACCCTTTGGGGTCTACTTTATTACTTGACGACCCGTGCACTTGCGGTAATGCAAGGGGTTGACACATCACCCTGTGTTGCGGAAACACGCGGAATCAAGCCACCAAGATGCGAGTATCTTGGTGTTGGCCGTTGGGAGTCCCGAGTGGTGACTCCGGGCACCCAACACCGCACTTTTCAGGCTTTCTACGTGCCCCCTGAAAGGGTGAATTCAGCCAAGAATTCCACGCCACCGTAACTAGGTCGGTCCGTGGAGACTCGCTTCTGCAGAAGATATTGGGGATCCTCTCCATGTCACCATCAAAACAATTGTGAAATCCATCCCGCCCGTAGGCTCATCATGAACACATCAATATGATATCACATATGTCATCAAGAGATCACAAATACTTGAATATACAACGCTTAATCCAAGAGTAAATAATTGTGAAAAACATCGTCAATGATGTTATTTTCATCAAGAACATCATCACAAGAGTTTTCTTTTGAAAATTCATTCCGAATATGACATCATCATAAAGAATTTGATTTTGGTTCACATAAGCCCCTCTTGGGTCAAAATAACAAGAAGATCAAGCTCTTAAAATCACAAATCTTGGAAACATATAGTTTAAGCCATAGGGTTTCCAACCCTCACAAGAAATGTCAAAATCTTTTGAATTCTTTGAAAACATGTTTCAAATATGGCATCATCACTAAGAAACTTGTTTTGATTCACATCGGCCCTTCTTATGTCTTTATATCAAGAACATTAAACCTTTAGTAATTCTTTGAAAATAAGTATTTCTAATCATTGGGTTTTCAACCCACTAGATATATGAATGATCTTTGAACATAATTAAGAAGAAAACCAAATCATAAAGCATCATGATTCTAAGTTCCATGAAAACATCTCATGTTTCCATTGAAATCAAGAAAACCACCATTCAAGAATATGCAATATTAAGCATTCATCGTGCATGATCATAGCACATTAATTAAACGACTCCCACATACAAACTTAACGAGATAAAACCCTCTAGGTCACTCACCTACTTGCCCTGGTCCCTTGCTTGTAGATCCACCTCCTATATGCCATTAAACATCCAAGAAAATCAAGAATCAATCACATAACCCAAACAAGATAACAAGTGGGGAAAAATGATCCAAAATAAGATCTCATTGCTTCTAGGGTTTGATAAACACCCTAATAGGAGGAATTACGAAAATAAAATCCTCAGAACCCTCAAAATCACAATAAAATCAAGAAGAATCCAATTTGGTTCGGATCTACAAGGATCATAGCTTAGAGATGAAGGATCTCCCTTATTCTTCATCAAAACATGAAATCAAGACTCTAATTCCATCTAAACTTTAGATCTATACTAGATCCAAGTTTTTCATTCACAAATCTAAGAAGAAATGGCATCAAGAATAAGAGATTCAAGAGGAGGAGAGAACTCACCTTAACCTTCACTAGATCTATAAGAGAGATTATCACCAAAGGAGTAGAGGAAGATATCAACTCCCTTCTTCTTTCTTGGAGCTCAAGAATGGAGATCTAATATAGGAGAGAATGGGGATCCAAGATGGGGAGAAGAAGAGAGGAAAAAGCGGTCTGACCTTTGGAGTTCAAATGGGGTATTTATAGGCTAAAAACGCGGGAGGCCCGCGGGCTCCCTTCCGGACGCGAGGGAGGCCATGAGGCCTCTTTCCAGAGGCCCTTGTGGGCTACCTTGCGCCCGCAAGGCATGCTGCAAGGCCCCTGGCTGAGGCCCTTGCGGGCTGGCCATAAGGCCCCTTGTAGCCTCCCATGCCGCCCACACAGGAGGCCGCAAGGCCCCCTGTTTTAGGGGGCTCCTGCGGCACATTGAATGCCGCAAGCCTTCAGCTTTGCTTACACTAATGCAAGGGTTTTCTCTAATTGTTTTCCTCTCTCAAAAAAATCCTATCTAAGATCCTTACATGAAGAACACCCGACAAAACTTGAACACACACTTCCTATACAAGAAGTAAAGTGCAAGAGTAGAAAAGAAAGTCGATCTTCCATAGTTAATACTAAACACTGCCTTTGTAAGTGCAGGTAGTGATAAGTGTCTAAATGTATGTATTTATACCCTGTATTGTTATTATATTTTGTATGTATTTTGATGAACCGATGCCCGTTTTGTATTTAAATAAGTTTTATTTGTGTTGCAGGCCTTGAAGAAGCCAAAATGAGCTCAAAAATGTATTTGGGAAGAAATCCGTATCAAATACAATATTCTCGAGTTTTATTACTGTAGCAGTACTGTAGATGGATTACCGTAGAATGGTTACTGTAGAAAGATTACTGTAGCACCCCCCAGAAATGGGATTTTTCTTGAAAAGGCTGGGAGCCTTGCAGGCAAGCTTGTGCCAGCAAGGCATCCCGTATGGAAGCCCGCAAAGAGGTTTTAAAAGACCAATTAGGGCTGATTTTAGAGAGGTACTTCTTCTCTTCTTCTTGGGCCGCGGCCCCACCCTTGCTAGCGGCATTTTCCGGCGATCTACCGCGCTAATCTTCACCAAGAGGGAGGCAAATATTCGAGGAGGAGATAGGGGGAAGATCCAAGGCTTTAAGGCATCGTTTGAGGAGCGATCTAGGCGACATCGACGATCTTCTTCCATCCAAGGCAATTCAAAGCTAGAGGGAGTGGTTTTTGCTTTTCTTTATGCTTGTCTGTTCATTGGATTTGTATGAGTGTTCCTCTTTCATGAGGAACTAACTTGTATGTGATTTGGGCATGATGAACCCTAGGGTAGTTTTGTTATAATTATTGTTGATAATCCCTTGCGATTTAGTGTTGGAAGTAGAAATACTTTTATAAGAATTTCTATTGTTTGTGATTCCTTCTATGTGTACTTTACTGCCTTCGATCGCATGAGAACTCTGCTGTTCAATTTCTAGGTTGTACTTGGAGCGTGGGTGATGAGTGCAGTTCATATTAGTTATTTTATATCTTACTCCCATGATTCTTGAGTTTAGCGGCGTTAATTCTCCTATTTCAGTGCTATTTGAGGTATTTCTAGTTTTCCATGCAAATATCAAAGGCCTAAAGAAAGAAGAAGTGATTTGGAGTGATTCTGGGACCTAAAGGACTTAGAAGAAACCTCCCCAAGCTCAACACTGCCTCAGCACACCCGTGCTTGCAAGCCGTGCAAATTGCAGGAGAATTCAGCAAAGGACAGCACGCCTTCTGGTCGCTAAGCACAGTTGTGCAACTCTAAGCACGACCGCAACACGGGCGTGTTGGACCCCGTGCAGATTACAGGAATTTTGGGTTTCCTGAGTTTTATTCGGCCGTAATCTGCACGGCTTGGAGCATGGCCTCAACACAGCCGTGCTCATATCGTGAAAAGGTTAAAACCCCAAAAACTTAGGTTTTTGGGGGACTTTTGTCTGGGGAAAGAAGGCGAGAAGACAAGGAGAGCTTTGGGGAGCTGTACTCACCATCATAAGGGGAATGGCGCATGAATGGTAGGCCGATCGGGAGGAGAATTCATTCCACAGTAGAACCTCGAATAGTCGCAAGGATCCAAGGAAATAGGGGGTGATAGTCGCCGCGCGCGTCGCTAGAAAGCGGGCACGTGGCTCCCCGGCCGCAAGTGCACGGGTCGTCAAGTAATACCTCTTGTGCGAGCATAAGAGGGTCGAATTCCCTAGGGTCCCGAGATCTACTATTACTTTTTCTTAGATTAGCTGTTTAGTCAAGTCAAAACATTGGTTTTGTTATAATAAAACTAAGTATGAAAACAAATCAATAAAAGTGATCAAGCCACCAACAAACAATAAGCATGTAGAGAGAAAACAAGTATCACAAATAAGGCCCCAGGCAAGGATTCCCCCGGGAAGAACACAAGTATGGATGATAAAATAAATAAATAATGCATGCATGTTTTGTAACAAGTTGGTCCGTTTAGACTCGGAAGTCGACTACCACGGAACCTCCGTAGTGTAGCCCTAATCCAGTACAAGTTCCTTTGTCCAAAAGATGCTCACACGATGTCATTGGGATTAAGGAGTCTTGGTTAGAGTTATCTATAAGCAATTTCGCTAAGATAAACTCTACAACCTACGGGAGGCTACCGGCACCTGGAACCTCCGGTGTACCGGTACAATTAATCCCTCTTCATACTAAGTGGATCTAATGCAAGAGCGCACCTCGCACAACCAAGCACAATCAATAAGATGAAATGCAGAGTTCTCATGCAAATCACTACAATTAAGTACACAATGTATGAAACCAAATGACAAACCATGCATTCATTGAATTAAAAGTATAACATCCAATACAAGTATTCCTCCCAAGGTTCACCGGTTGCCCGGCGGCCTTGGGAGGTTTAGTTCGACATGAATAAGAAGGAAAGTTCAAACAATAAAGAGTACATCAACAAAAGCACTAAGAACTCCCTCTTGAGCGTGTCGACTAGGTTTGATGAAGAAACTTGCCGAATCCGCGTCGGCAAGCTCTAGGATGAAGATCTATGCATTCTTTCCTCTTCTCCCACTTGATTCCACTCCAAAATAACCTTCTCCGGTGAATATTTGAGCGTGGGGGTTCTTGGAGGTGCCGGTGGCAAGATATCTTGCGAAAAAGCCCTAAACGGGCTTAAATACCCGAGCGGTGTGCGGGCCAATGTGCGCCCGCACACCTAGCCGCACACTGTGTGCGGGCTGGTGTGCGGCCGCACACCTTGGGCCACACACCCTTCTGCCAAGGGTGTGCGGGCCGCACATAGCCCGCACACGGGCCCGAAAACGGGCCTGAATAGGCCCGTTTCGTGTAGGAGTGCCCGAATGACGTCCGGAGCTTGTTTAACCTTCGTTTCTTCGCTCCTTGGCCTCGATTTTCATCCTCTAAATGCTCCTCCTCACGTAGATGGCTCGTAGATGCCCTGAAATAGAAAAACACGAAAAACACATCAAAGGGCACCGGTTTCATTCAAATAATGCATGAAAGTACATGTAATGCACCGTTACAAAACGGTGTATTTAGACACTTATCAAAGTACCCCCCACTTGAAGGTTTGCTTGTCCCCAAGCAAACAAACATGAAGAACAAGAGGAATTGATAAGTGGCTAAATACACAACCTCCGGCTCAAGTATAAGTATACAATAGCAAGTGTAAGACTCTAGATGCTAAGCTACAACCATAAAAGAAATTTCGAAACATTCATTCGGCAAGATGATGCTGTGTGTGTGCAACCTTCTTCACCTGGGTTCTTGTAACCTAGATAGGGAGAAAAATGACACCCCGAGGACCACTTCTTGAAGCACATCACACCACTTAAAGCGGTAACGAACCTTGAAATGGTAGGGAACCCCCTAATGAATTCACAAGGCACTTCTGTCTCTCGTCTATACACAATTGGCCCTTTTTTTTTTTGACTAACATGAACTGTAATCTTCATTTTGGAAGGGTATATATGCCGATCAGACACCAAAAACCCAACTTATTTAGAAGATAACAAGTTCACATGAACATGCTCGTGCCTTTCTAGCTTTTGGCTTAGGAAACACTCTTTTTAGGAGTCCGAAACCTAAGTTAATTTTCTATTCAAGTAGAGGAGCATTGTCATTCTTATTGCTATATAAAACTCTTTTTTTTTTTTTGCAACACTTTATTTCCCTTTTTGCCAATTTAAAGAGAGAGACAGAAGCCCTCAGACAACTCATTAGGAAGAAGCCTAACACGTCAAGGTACGGTATCACTAAAATGGGTTAGCTACTAAGATGGTCACGAAGGTTATCATTTAACCTAACCTAGGTGTCCAAGGTCCAAGCTAAAAGGTATGTGATGGAATGCCGTGAATGATCAAAATTCAGTAAGTACAAGGTTGTGTGCAATAGCTTAGCATTTATCATTGTCCTACTCTAATGTACACTTAAGTATCATCACCATCATAGGTTACAATCATGCATAAATTTCATCTAAGTTCACCAAAACAGACATGCACAAATAATAATAATAAAAAAAATTTCGATGCTAAAGAACATATGTGCATGCATGCCACCCCCACTTAAACTCGTACATTGTCCCCAATGTACATGGTGGTCACGGCGCAAAATAAATGATAAGAAGTATAAAGCATAGATGAGGGGTAGGTGAACTTCCCTGAGTTAGAGTGGTAGCACATGAATGGATAAGATCACGTAATCATCGTGCTCCTAATAATAGTAGAGAGAAGAGAAAGCAATGCCCACGTCTACCCCTGCGAGATAGAACGGGACATTAGATCAAAGCATCCATCATCATCACACAAAAATTATTAAAGAGCTAAAATAAAACAAGAAAAAAATTAAAGCAAGAGTTTGGAAGAGTTAAGCTCTTTGCAACTTGAACTACAAAAAGAAATAAGACAAGGAAGCACAAAATGTGAGTACTCAAGCATAATTGTCTCAACTGTCATCTCTTGGTGAGAACTTGTAAAGAAAAGATATATCAACATGAATTTTCAAGTTTAAAGCATTCTCACCTTCTTTTGCTTGGGCTTTGATAAAGATTTAAGCAATAAAATCTAGAAAGATAAGAAAGAAATTCACACCCAAAGCTTGATGGCAAAAACTAACGGTGTCGTTGAAAACTTGATGAAAAGTGATAGATCGACAAAATTAAAACTCAAAATGATAAGGGGTTTGAAGATCAAGCTTAGGATGGCAAAATAAAGAGGGTTTCCTACATAAAAATTCACAAAAAACTGCACTAGAATCAGCCAAAGAGAAAAAGAGAAACAGAATTTCTTGTGTGCTAAACAGGCTGAAATTTTGTGCTGATCGGGGGTTGTGTGCGGGCTGTGTGCGGCCCGCACATGGATGTGCGGCCCGCATACAGCCCGCACACCTCTCTGCCTTGCTTGTGCGGGTGGTAGACAGCCCGCATAGCCCCCGAAAAACCTTGAAACTCGTCGTTACATGCATAATCCTCATCACAATGCAAAGTATGATCATAGAACTATAGATAACACATCAAGAATCATCGACCTCAACAATAAATACTCATGCCAACACATCAAATTACAAAAATGTGCAATTGAGGTACTCACACAAAACAAAAACAAAAACAAGCACAAAAGCTATAAAAACTAAAAACACACAACTAGGAAAGTAAGAAAACTAATTTAAAAGCTTGGGTTGCCTCCCAAGAAGCGCTTGTTTAACGTCACGAGCTTGGCGTACCTCTTTCTTACCTCATGGAGGCTTGAAAATGGTGTGCTCCTCCCGGCTAGATGTGGCATAAGAGCTACCCGAAAATACAAAACATACCTGCCGAGAAGATGTCGAGATGGAGATCATGAAAGAATTACATTTTGGTCTCCATGGGAATAATTTGGGTCGAGAATTGTTCAAGCGCGGCGTGGGTGGGTCCCGAGATGGTTTTAACCTTCTACCCACATTTTCTTCCTCGACTCCTTGTAAATTGCCTTGAGTTACCCAAAAGTGTTGTTTGGGTTTCCAAGGGAACAAGTTGGGTTGAGAATTTGTCAAGCTTGGCATAGGTGGATTATTGGGTAGCTTCAACATTCAATCCACATGATTTTTCTCAACCTCGGGTTGATTAACTCCAATTGCCCACAACATTAGCTTGGGTCTCCAAGGGAAAATCTTCGGGTGAGAATTGTCCAAGCCCGGCATAGGTGGGTTCATGGATGGCTTTAGCTTCTCACCCACTTCTTCAAATACAATTCTCGGAATTTTTCTCTTGCACTTGAATAATATTGAAAAGTTGATGGATTGACCGATGTTGAGACAAGTAGCTTCTTCCGTTATGATCGATTCAGTTTCTTCTACTTCCTCACATTCTTCTCGCAACCATGCTTTTAGCCTCCCCATTTTCTTCTTCAATAGCATCTTTTGGTAGAACTTCGATTGTTTGTTCCTCAATTATTTCAGCCTCTGCGTTTGCCTTTTGAAGTTCTGCCACTTGTTTCTCAATCTTCTGAATAGATGCTCGAATATTCCTAAAATTGTTCTCGGTGGCAATCATAAACTTTGCTAGCGCCTCCACAACTATTTCCTTTGACAGTGTTGCTCACGTGGAATAACTGGAGGATGATAGTGCCACCGTTCTTGATATGGGGATATTCTATCATTGTTTGTTGAGGGTAGTTCCATTGTTGTTCTTGAGAATATCTAGGAGAATTTTGCTGCCCCCTGCACAATGGATTGTAAATATTATTATTCCTATCTCCTTCATTTGCTTGCATGGCCATAAATTTGTCCAACTTTTCTTCAAGTGCATAAATTTTTGCGGCCACCATAGCTTCTTGAAAATCCATGGCCTCTGTGTACAAAGAAACTAATAAAAAAAAAATTAAGGCATAAAAAAAAATACAAAAAAAATAAAAATAAAAATAAAAATAAAAAAAAATAAACAACTAAGCCAGCATCTAGGAGTTTTCCTAGTATTCTCGGTGTCCCCGGCAACGGCGCCAAAAAACTTGATGGTCGCTGCGCGCGTCGCTAGAAAGCGGGCACGTGGCTCCCTGGCCGCAAGTGCACGGGTCGTCAAGTAATACCTCTTGTGCGAGCACAAGAGGGTCGTATTCCCTAGGGTCCCGAGATCTACTATTACTTCTTCTTAGATTAGCTGTTTAGTCAAGTCAAAACATTGGTTTTGTTATAATAAAACTAAGTATGAAAACAAATCAATAAAAGTGATCAAGCCACCAACAAACAATAAGCATGTAGAGGGAAAACAAGTATCACAAATAAGGCCCCAGGCAAGGATTCCCCCGGGAAGAACACAAGTATGGATGAAAAAATAAATAAATAATGCATGCATGTTTTGTAACAAGTTGGTCCGTTTAGACTCGGAAGTCGACTACCCCGGAACCTCCGTAGTGTAGCTCTAATCCAGTACAAGTTCCTTTGTCCAAAAGATGCTCACACGATGTCATTGGGATTAAGGAGTCTTGGTTAGAGTTATCTATAAGCAATTTCGCTAAGATAAACTCTACAACCTACGGGAGGCTACCGGCACCCGGAACCTCCGGTGTACCGGTACAATTAATCCCTCTTCATACTAAGTGGATCTAATGCAAGAGCGCACCTCGCACAACCAAGCATAATCAATAAGATGAAATGCAGAGTTCTCATGCAAATCACTACAATTAAGTACACAATGTATGAAACCAAATGACAAACCATGCATTCATTGAATTAAAAGTATAACATCCAATACAAGTATTCCTCCCAAGGTTCACCGGTTGCCCAGCGGCCTTGAGAGGTTTAGTTCGACATGAATAAGAAGGAAAGTTCAAACAATAAAGAGTACATCAACAAAAGCACTAAGAACTCCCTCTTGAGCGTGTCGACTAGGTTTGATGAAGAAACTTGCCGAATCCGCGTCGGCAAGCTCTAGGATGAAGATCTATGCGTTCTTTCCTTTTCTCCCACTTGATTCCACTCCAAAATAACCTTCTCCGGTGAATATTTGAGCGTGGGGGTTCTTGGAGGCGCCGGTGGCAAGATATCTTGCGAAAAAGCCCTAAACGGGCTTAAATACCCGAGCGGTGTGCGGGCCAGTGTGCGCCCGCACACCTGTGTGCGGGCTGGTGTGCGGCCGCACACTGGGCCGCACACCCTTCTGCCAAGGGTGTGCGGGCCGCACACAGCCCGCACACGGGCCCGAAAACGGGCCTGAATAGGCTCGTTTCGTGTAGGAGTGCCCGAATGACGTCCGGAGCTTGTTTAACCTTCGTTTCTTCGCTCCTTGGCCTCGATTTTCATCCTCTAAATGCTCCTCCTCACGTTGATGGCCGTAGATGCCCTGAAATAGAAAAACACGAAAGACACATCAAAGGGCACTGGTTTCGTTCAAATAATGCATGAAAGTACATGTGATGCACCGTTACAAAACGGTGTATTTAGACACTTATCATGGGGTTTTCAAAATCTTTTTTATTTTTTTCTTTGGCATTCTTCTTGTTGTCTAATCCTATGAGGGGCTAAACTCTTATTGGGAGCCTCGGGGTGATGTTTTGATGCTTATACCTTCAATTTGGATAATTTACTTGTAGTATTTATGAATGTCTTGTTTTTTACATTAAATCTTGGTTGTTGACTGCTTTGATTGCATGTTGAGTGGTTGAATGCTTTAAGTTCTTGTTATCTTATCTTAGCTTGCAAATCTTTATGATTGTTGCAAGAAGTGAGATCTCAACTTAGGGTTTAACAACACTGTGGGCATCCTTCATTTAGCACAACGAGATCTTAGAATTTAGGGTTCTGAAGACATCTCTGATAAGTATTGAGAAAGTCTAAGTTAGTGAGCATCAAGAATTCAACCCCGGGGCCCCATCTCCTCCATTGAGCTAATCCTTACATTTTCCTTAGTGTAATTCCTTCTCTCAAATCTCCTTCAATCCAACCCAGAGTCATTTCAACCCTTGTTTAATTGATTAGATATTAAGCAGAACGATAGTATTAGGAGATACACCAGTCTCAGTGGATACGACCACCCGACCTTAGGGTACACTTTATTACTAATACGACCCGGGCACTTGCGGATACGCAAGGGGCGTATCAGTGGGATACACCCTTATACTAGACTCACATAGATTGAAAAGGATTCATGTACCAATACGCCGAGGGATTCTGGTAGTTGGTACCCCTCTGAATATTAGGCTTAGACCCAGAAGAGTGTCTACTTTTGATAAGGGATCCTATAAGTGCACTGCAATCGTAGGAAGAGTTCACCGGAAGGGATTCCAGTCAACACTTATGTAGGATAAGGGGTTAATGACCGAGGGATTCGGGATTAGCCTAATTTAGGAATCGCTCGGTCCAAACCACCATCACAACACATCATCCTTAATTCAAGCCTTAATGACAACCTAGGGGGATTCCTTGTCCAAATCACGTCTTCTACTGCTTATCCGTCCCTTGAATGCTTATTTGGCGTGTAGTGGTAGATTTTTTTCTTATAATTATTAATTTTTAGTAGTTGTACTCTTCACTCGTATTGTTAGGCTAGGAAATAGACGAAAGAGAAGTGATAGTAGCTCCTTGGCATACAACCCCTGCGTCACACATAGGGTATTACTTGACGACCCCGTACACTTGCGGGATGCACATCAGGTAGAATTTTTTACTTTGTGTTTTTTTTAATTTATATTGTAATAGTCATATTAAATAGTAACCCTTTTTGTAGGGTGTTGACCATGAACAAGATCCTATGGCTGAAATTGACCCTCAAGTACTAGAAGATCACTTCCTAGAGGTATTGCACAAACTGCACACATAACATTTCATGTAATCTTAATTGATTTAATTATGTGGTTACTATTATACTGATATGTTCAGGAGAAACAGTAAGGTTAACTCTTCATATATGGAGGTGATGCGTCTCCGCAACAACACAACAGGGTGATGTGCGTCAACCCCTTGCGTTACCGCAAGTGCACGTGTCGTCAAGTAATAAAAGTGGACCCAAAGGGTCGGGTTGTCGAACCACAAGGAACAGAAGTACTAGTAATAGCCCCTCTTTTGTTATCTAGCCTAATGAATGTAGTGTTTGATGATCTAATGGCCAACACTAAGAGTGTCACCACAAGTGCGCAGGAAATAAAAGGAAAAGAGTTCTCAATCAATAAAAGTGAGGTATCCGGACAATGCTCCCCCTAGGATTCGGGTGTTGGATGTAGATTACAAGTGTTTCTAACGAAAACAATGAGTCGTGGGTATCCAAAGGTATAACGGCCCCTGCCTCCAGGTCGCCGATAACTAGTCCCCTACGAGGTCCCGGCGGAGAATTCTCTCGACGCCTCACACCACATATGACTGCTTAAAACTCTAGGGATCCCAAAGATATAACCAATTCCTAAAAGTAGATCTAACCCTGCCTCCAGGTGAAAGATCCCTAACCCCCTACGAGGTCCCGGCGGAGAATTCTCTCGACGCCTCACACCACATATGGTTGCTTGACACTTAGGGAATATGGAGATAGGAGATATCTGTCGGAAGGGAAAGGGGACACTCCGCTATCTCACGGCTCACCCTCTCGACCCTCTTTACTCTTGGTAATTCTAAATCTAGTGGTGATCTCTCTCTTCACTAGATTGAATAAAACATGCAAGGCAATTAATAATGAAATCAAAAGCACAAACAAGCATTAAGAACTCAAGAGTAAAACTCAAACTGATAAATTCTAATAGAAACACAATGTAAATCTAATGAAAATAAGAATCCTAGGGTTTACATGTCCGAATACCCTCTAGGGGTTTAGCTCTCCATGGAGCGAGTCACAAAACAAGTAATAAATTCAGAAATAAGTTCCAAAGACATAAAGAATAACCCCGTTAAATCCGTGATGTTAGTCTTGATGGGTAGTTTCCACGTCTGGATTGAATCCACTCCGAAGCTAGGTCGCCGATGGCTTCCTTGATGCTATGACGGAGGAGGAATCGATCCGAGTTGGTGAGGAAAGCTTCCCAAAGCCGCAAAGAACTCCTTCCAAGCCCTAGCCGCCTTGTCTCTCGAAAGTGGCCGAAAAGATCCCTCAAAATTATCACAAGGCGGCTTTTATAATTTGAATTCGGGGCTTTACGCGGGCATCCATACGGGCATCCACACGCCCGTGTGGAAATTCCACACGGGCGTGTGAAGACTGTTGCTACAGTACTTTGCTACAGTGATTCCCCCCCCGAAGTCTTCCTTGGAGTCCACACGGTTGGGCACATGCTCGTGTGGTAGGGTGTGTGGCTTTCTATGCTTTGAAATCCTCAAGAACCTTCTTCTGCTTTGTACGGAAGCTGGGAGATGGGCGTACTACTGCCTTTGTGCCCTTTCGGTTTGTGTAATGACTTGTGCTCCTCCGAAAGTTGGCAACACCCCCATGTATATGAACACAACTTCTGATTGTGGCCTTGAAACGTGTCATCACACCCTATCTTTGCTTCTTCCTGTACGTCATGTCTCCAAAGCCCTGTTTGCACAAAAGAACACAAAACACACCTTGTTAATGCTAAAACCTGATAAAAGTGATGCTCAATGCATGTAAACTGATATTATAAAATATATATAATCAAGCACTTATCAGGGGGAGAGGGTCGTAGATGAGACAATGTCACATGTGAGCAGTGAATTAAACATTCTGCTATTTTTTCCTTCTATTCATGAACTCCTATTTTCACAATATAGGTGGTTGACATACCAATTCAGGCCATTCCAAGACCAACAGTTGCAGATGAGGGTTTTGTGCCAGTTAGGGATATGCCATTTGCCTCAGGGTCACAGGTATTGCACAATTTAGAATTAATCAGTGATGTGCTTTATTTTATTTAGTGACAATATGAATAAGTTTTTGGATAATAATATGTGTCTATACATTGCAGACCACAAACATACCTGGTGACACCTTTTCCACGCCATCAACTGCAGTGGATGCTCTCTTCAAGACACCAAAAAACCCTGTAAGAAGAGGAAGCAAGAAAACAATTCCCTACAAGACCCCCCCCCCCCAACCCAATTTGAGAATACCGGATAGCAAAGGAGAGGTTGAAGATAGAAGCAAGATAGGTGGTGCTGAAAAGAAAAGAAAAGCATGGCTCCCCCCAAGTCTTGGAGGTAGTGGCCCTGCTAGAGCATATGGAAGACCATCTTACCTATTGTGCTCGTACAATTGTTTTGTTTAGTGTGTCTTAAAGGTTGCAGACCACTAATGGGGCTTAGTGTGGGGATGGAGGGTAAAACTTTCTGCTAGTATTGCTGTAACGTTTTTTGTTGTTCACTTTTGGTTGTATGTGATGCAAATTAATCAATTACTTGCATTCATCAAACTGGTTGAAAATGTATTGAATCCTTTTTGTTTAATGAGAATGATTCAGTTTTTTTGTGTTGCCTTCAACCATTTGTAGATGATGACAATGTGAATTTACAGTTATTTCCATACCAAGTAGCAAGCACAACTTTGATCACCTAATGTGCTGTATAGTCAATGGCATAGTTCAAATGCAAGATTGAGAAAGGTACTTAGGGAAAAATAGTTGCAACTAAACTTAGGAATTCCTTGGCATTGTCTGAAATTTAAGAATATCCATTGCATGAGGGGAAAATACACATTTCGAATAAATTGACAACCACTTCAAATATTAATTGCACAAATAAATCAAGGAGGACACAACAAAATGAAATTCATTTGCAAATCCTTGTTGTATCTCCAACACAAGTTCCAGTTCGAAACCTTTGTTCTGACTCGAGCCCTCGAGCTTTTACAAATCTTGCTTCAGACCTTGCCGACAATGTTGACACCCTTGGGCCTCTCTCTCGGTTGACCTTCACTGGAAGGGATGAAGGAACAGGCTCTGATGGAAAGTCACTGCCTCTGATGTGCAGCATGTAGTTTCCTTATCAGCAGTTTTTCTCAAGGGTTACAAATCACATGGAGCGTGTTCTTCACACCAAAGATAGTCTTAAAAATGATCTTTAAATTTTCTACCAAACTCAATCTTCATTTATCCAAATTTAATTCTCCAAAATCATTTTATCACTAAACTTGATATCTCATTCATATAAGTTTAGTTCTTCACAACTTCTAAAGTTGATATGCATTCATCCTAGCTTAGGGCAAGTTTGGTTCGGAAGTGAACTACTGAAGTGGTGGAAGTATGGAAGTGGCACTTCGGTGGAAGTGAATAGTTCAGCTGGAATTAACGAGTTTAGTGTGTTTGGTTCTACAGAAATAGGACTTCTGAGAGCACTTCCTGTGTTTGGATGGTTGAAGTAGGCACCTGAAAAATCGCACTTCATCACTTTTGGTGTTTGGTAACACTGAAGTGGGGATATATTCACCATTTCGGGTAATGGAGTAAAGTTACCCATTCATGCTTTTAAACTTGTACATATCTTCATTTAGAGAAGACTATTAAGATATTAACGAATGTTTTAATTAGTTCATTAAAAATTTGGTTAGTACCTTCGCTACTTAATTAAAAGTTTCACTTAGAAACATGTAATACAACCACACAAAAAATATTACAAAATAAGATATGTACGTCGTTAATGAATAAGCTAACAAGTTCTTAAGCATAAATACTTCAACTATGAAGCATGAAAAACCTAAGAAATAGAAAGTTTTCAATCTCCAACTGTGAAGCATTCAACAATATGTGTGTCATTCTAGTGCATGCACAAGGACGCATATTACACACACGAAATCAATACGGATAATAAGAAATTCATGTTTAATTTTAGCCTTGTAAACATCTTTTTAACAAGTTATTACCAATCGGGTGACTTGTATTTATGGAAAAACTAAATTTTGTCAATGCCTTCATGATGGTTCTTAATTATTGTTAGAATGATGCCTTGACCAAAGGCACCTATAGACTTGCACATTAGCAGCCAGGTATGAAGCAAGTGAAGAGACACTTGCCTTAATAGCGGCCAAAAATTCCAAGGTATTGTAACAATGGATATACAAGAAGCGCCTCATGCAAGCAAAAAATAATTCATCATCAAAGGGACAAATGTTAGCATCTATGGTAACATCCTTTTGTGACCCTTCTTTGAATTCCAAAAGGGCATTACATGTTGATCCTACAGATAAGCCACTATCCTAAGGCATGTCAGGTAAGGTAAAATGCAAGTTTGAATTTCTAATCACACCAATCAAAAAGCACCACATAATTTGTTTCAAAGTAAACACAATATAGTAAAAAAACCAATAATTTCATAACCCAATAAAATATATCTCACATGAGCTCATAACACCTGACATTTGCACTGATCATACCTCTTACATGACCCTTGATTCATCGACACTAATGGAAAGCATATTCAAAAGAAATCTGTGAAAATAATTGGATTATAGTAGCATATATACTGGTATTGAAAATGCATTCATAAAATTAAAAGTTTCACTTAAATTTATAGACGATTAAGATACTTCATAAAGTATATATGCACAAAAACCTAAAGCCAAATGATAAAATTCACTGAAACGTCGTTTAGCTCACCATAGGAATCCATTAACAGCATTTTTAGAGCATTTGAAAGCTTGAGCACATCAAAATGGCAATCAGGATCGAAATGCACAACAATCTTCTCAATGCCCCAAAAATGGATCCCTTTCCACACCTTGGGAAGTATACAATGCATGACCACCTGGGAAATGCAACACCAACAATCAAATAATCGTATAAAAGCCACAAATAAAGAAGACTATCAACAAAACGCCTCCTATACCTCTAAAAGGATCTAGGATTTCTGAAATTGGAAGGTCTGGTGATCACTACGACATTGCCGACGCGGAGCGGGACACAATGGAGAGGATGGATGAGGAACGTGGGGGGGATGCCTGAAGGCGGAAAAACATCACAGCCGCATTCTCATCGCCGGAGATCCAAGTTTGGGGACCGCCGACCATGGCGATAGATGGAGTGTTGAGTATGTGGAGTCTTGATTATGATTAGGATTCATCTCCAATATGAGAATTTTGATTAGGATTAGTATTTATCTCTAATATAATAACCTTGATTAGGATTAGGATTTATCTCCAATATGGGAATTTTTATTAGGATTAGGATTTATCTTTTACCATGAATATCCTTGTTATGTTCTCTCTATAAATAGCCCAGTAATTGAAAACCCTATGTTGTGTGCTGTAATTGAAATAAATTGATATTAGTGTGACCGTGGATATAGGTCTTCAAGACAGAACCACGTAAAATTCTTATGTCTTCTTGTGTGTGTGTGTGTGTTTTCTTCTTGCCATTGCTTAAGATTGTCTGATTCTCAACAAGTGGTATCAGAGGCAGGTTTTAAGGCAAGTGGGAGGGATGGCCGATGAAGAAAAAGTCAAGACTGACAAGTTCGACGGTAGCAACTTCGGGTTTTGGAAGATGCAGATTGAAGATTATCTGTGCCAGAAGAAGCTACATGAACCTCTGTCAGGCAGAAGCTAGATCAGATAAGCAAGAAAGACTGGGAATTATTTGATCAGAAAGCTCTTGGCATGATCCGATTAACGTTTGCGAAGAACGTCGCATACAATGTTATCAAGGAGATGACTACTCACGGTTTACTGAAGGCATTGTCAAATATGTACAAAAACCCATTTGCTTCAAACAAAGTATTCTTGAACAGCAATTAGTCAATACAAGGATGAAAGATGGTGCATCTATCATTCAGCATGTGAATGAATTTAACTCTATCTTGACTAGATTGCTCTCAGTAGATATTAAATTCGAAGATGAAGTGCAAACTTTGCTGTTGTTATCCTCGTTACCTGAGAGTTGGTCAGGGACAGTCACAGCCTTTAGTAGTTCATCTGGAAATGCTAAGTTAACATTCTAAGGGATTTGGGATTTGATCCTTGGAGAAGATATTCGAAGGACAACTTCAGGGTAGTCATCAGGTTCCTTGCTGAATACAGAGAGCAGAGGCAGAAAGCTTGATAAGGGGCAGAATCAGTGGTGTGGTAGATCGAAGTTGAAAAAGAGGGGTCAATCCAAAAATCATAAAGATATAATATGCTGGAATTGCTAGAAAACCAGCCACTCTAGAAATCAATGTACGGCTTCCTCAGTTCCCAAAAAGAAGGAAGATAAATCCATCAATTCATCAACAGAAGACGTAGACGATGCATTGGTTTATTGTGTTGAATGTCCGATCAAATCCTGGATCATGGATTCTAGTTTTTCGTTCCATGCTTCTTCTTGTAAGGATATGATGCTGAATTTCAGAAGTGAAAATTTTGGCAAAGTATGCCTTGTTGATGATGAGAGTCTTGAGATTGCAAGCATAGGAGACATAAATCTGAAAACCTCCTTGGGTATTTGATGAGTGATCCGCAAGCGCACGGGGTCATCAAGTAATACCCTGTGTGTGACACAGGGGTCGTATTCCAAGGGGCCAAGGAGCTACTATTACTTCGCTCTCGTCTATTTCCTAGCCTAATAATACGAGTGAATAGTACAACTACTAAAATCTATGAATAAAAGAATAAAGCTACCACTACACGCCAAATAAGCATTCAAGGGACGGACAAATAGGAGAAGGCGTGATTTGGACAAAGAACCCCCCTAGGGTTGTCATTAAGGCCCGAATTAAGGATGTTATGTTGTGATGGTAGTTTGGACAGAGAGATTCCTAAATTAAGCTAATCCCGAATCCCTCGGCGATTAGCCCTAATCCAATAGGAGTATTGACTGGAACCTCTTCTGGTCAATTCCTCCTACGATTGCAGTGCACTCAGGGAATCGCTTATCAGGAATAGACACTTTTATGTGTCTAAGCCTAACGTTCGGAGTGGTACCAAATACCCGAATCCCTTGGCGTATTGGTACATGAATCCCTTCCAATCTATGTGAGTCTAATACAAGGGCGTATCCCACGCTCCAAGTACAACCTAGAAATTGAATAACAGAGTTCTAATGCGATTCAAGACAGTAAAATACACATGGAAGGAATCACAAACCATAGAAATTCTTATAAAAGTATTTCAACATCCAACAATACATCATCATCCAAAATTACACTAAAAATACCCTAGGGTTCATCATGCCCAAATCACATACTAGTTAGTTCCTCATGAAAGAGGAACACTCAAACAAATTTAATGAACAAACAAGCATAAAGAAAAGCAAAGAACAATCCCTCTAGCTTAGGATTGCCTTCGATGGAAGAATACCATTGATGTCACCGAGATCGCTCTTCAAACGGTGCCTTGAAGCCTTGGGCTTCCCCCTATCTCCTTCTCCAATGTTGGCCTCCCTCTTGGTGACGATTAGCACGGTGGATCGCCGAAAAACTCCGTCGGCGAGGGTGGGGCGTCGGCCCAAGAAAAAGAGAAGAAGAACCCCCCAAAAAGATGCCCTAATTTTTCTTTTAAAGCCTCTTTTCGAGCTTCCATACGGGCTGCCTTGCGGGCAAGGCTTCCAGCCTTTTCCAGAAAAATCCCATTTCAGTGCTATAGTGTCATGCTACAGTAACTACTACAGTATACAGTAATTCTTTTACATTACTACTACAGTAATGAACTCGAAAACATCGTATTTGATACGGATTTCTTCCCAAATACGTTCTTGAGCTCATTTTGGCTTTTTCAAGGCATGTAACACAAATAAAACTAAGTTAAATATAAAACGGGCATCGGTTCATCAAAATACATGCAAACTACAATAAGAATATGGCATATAAATACATACATTTAGACACTTATGAGTACTATTTAGACAGTGAAAGATGTGAGATATATCCCTGGTCTCAAGAGGATGCTAATCTCTGTTACACAGTTTGATAATCAGGGATATCATGTCATCTTTGGCAACGGCGGGTGAAAAGTAGTCAAAGAAAATCTGGTCATTGCTCATGGCTGGAAGAAAGGGAGGGACTCTTTACATGGTTGAATTATCTTCAGATAAAGATAATGCAGTTTCTAGTGGAGATGATCCTTCAATTCTGTGGCACCAAAGACTTGGTCACTTGAGTGAGAAGGGTATGAAGATGCTAGTTTCAAAAGGAAAGATTCCAGATTTGAAGAGTGTAGAAGTAGGTTTATGTGAATCATGTATGCTCGGGAAGCAAAAAAGGGTTACTTTTCAAAATCAAGAAAGACACCCAAGATTAAAATACTGGAACTAGTTCATATAGATGTATATGAGCCAACATCAGTGATAAGTGCTTGCATGTACATATTATTGAGATTTTTTCCATGCATGAGCATCACATTTTTCAGGTTATATTTCTCATTTCGTGTGTTTTTTGTGTTCTTTCATCCAATTAAGGTTGTGAAGAAGATTTATCCGAAGAAAAGCAAAAATAGGTCATGATGGTGCTGATTGGAGTCCTTTTGTGCAAAGACAAAGTTCAAGATGCAAATTGGGTCAAACAAGAGAGTATGTGCCAACTTCTAAAGGTTTCAAGACAATTTCGGTAGAAGGACACGAAGGCAGTCATGCTCGCTCGTTCGATTTGATCGAAGATTTCAAAAGCTCTCCAAGGGTTTTTCGACATCAAGATATGCCTCATGACCTACCACACGATCGTGTGTCCGTCCGTGTGGCCTTAGAAGCGAAAACGAGCGAAATCGGGGACCTACAAGTGAAATTCTACCAGGCTGAAATTTCACATGGGTGTGTGGAATTTCCACACGGCCGTGTGGCTTATCCACACGCCCGTGTGGATCCTCGAGATCATAGTTTAAAATGCCGTTCTGAAGCATTTTAAGGGGATCTTTTCCTATCTTTGGGAGAGAGTTCGGCTAGGGTTTGAGAAGATTTTTGCTACGTTTTGGGGGCGCTTCTTCGCCGATTTCAACACCGATTCCTTCCAAGGAGAGCTATTGGGGGAGCCTTCGACGACTTCGATTCGGCGAGGTGTGCCCTAGGCTTGGAGGAATTATCCGTGGAGAAGAAGGAGCAGCCCTCATAGGCCATCGGCACGAAGCTTAAGGGGGTTTTGTTTATGGATTACTTGCATTTATCTTCATTTATTTTGATCAACTTGTATTGCTCCATGGAGAGCTAAACCCCTAGTGAGTGCTTGGACATGTAAACTCTAGAATTCCTTTGTTTCAATGACTCTATTGCTTTTGTTTAAATTGAGATTTATTTGAGTTTCAATCTTGTGTGCTTAATTGCTCCTTCCCTACAAAGTGACACTAGGGTTGAGGGCTAATCTAATCATCCTTTTGACGAGTGACCATCACCATTAGGATTAGATTAACCAAGATTGAAGAGGGTCGAGAGGGTGAGTTGAGAGGTAGCGACACGTCCCCTTTCACCTCCGGTGTGGTTTACCTGACCTTCTTATTCCAAGCATTATTTTCGATCTCAAAGAGAGTTAGGCGTTGAGAGAGGCCTTTCCGCCGGGACTTATTTGTGATTAGGGATCTTTCGCCTGGACGAAAGGGATTGATCTATAGTTGGGAATAGGGTTTATCACTTGGAATCCCTAGAGCTTAGCGCAGTCATACGTGGTGTGAGGCGTCGAGACTTTTCTCTCCGCCGGGATCTCGTAGGGGACTAGTCAGGGTTGACCTTAGGTTTGGGACCTTGTGTCTTTGGATTCCACGACTCTTCAAATCTCGTTTAAGTAAAGGTAATTAGAGTTTTGCACTTGAAACAAGGAACCTAGAGGGAGCATTGTCCGAGTACCCAATTCTTATCTTGATACTTTCAGTACCTCTAGTCTTCATTTTTAATCTTTATTTTCTGTTTATTTACTTTCAATCCATTCTCTTCACACATTGAGTTTTCATTGACTAATTGGCAAAGTCTATTTGTTTCTGACGTCTACTCCCTGTAGATTCGACTACCCACCCTTTGGGTATTTATTAGTTCGACACCCGTGCACTTGCGGAACACACGTAAGGGTGTGTCAATCAGTTGCCTTAATGGGAGGATCACACTACTATGTTAATTTAATCAATGATTCTACTAGGAAGGTACGGGTTTCCTTCTTGAAACATAAGTCTGATCATTTCGCTACTTTCAAGAAGTGAAAGCTGCTGTTGAGAATGAAATAGGGCTGAAAATCAAGTATTTGAAGTCTGATAATGGTGGTGGGTACAGTAGTGCTGAATTTATAGATTACTGTGCTAAAAATGGAATAAGGATGTTGAAAACTATTTCAGAGACACCACAATAGAACGGTGTTGGTGAAAGAATGAATAGAAGCTTGAATGAGACGGCAAAAACTATGTGATTTCATGCAGGGTTACCGAAGATGTTCTGGGCAGATTTAGTAAATGCAACAGCTTATCTAATTAATCGAGGACCCTGAGTTTCTTTGGGGTTCAAGATTCCTAAGGAGGAGTGGCATGGCAAAAAAGTGTCTCTTTCACATTTGAATGTCTTTGAATGTGTTTGTTATGTTCTTATTAAAGATTGTGACAAAGTGATGGGTGCATTTCATATACATTTATTCTATATCTTACTCCCATGATTTTTGAATTTATCGGCATTAATTTTCCAAATTCAGTGCTATTTGAGGTATTCTTAGTTTTTCAAGCAGATATCAAAGTCCTAAGGCAAGAAGAAGTGATTTGGAGTAATTTTAGGAGCTAAAGGACTTAGGAGAAACCTCATCAAGCTCAACACGGCCTCAGCACGCCTGTGTTTCAAGCCGTGCAAATTGCAGGAGAATTCAACCGAGAACGACACGCATTATGGTCGCTAAGCACGGCCGCAACACGGGCTTGTTGGACCCTTTGCAGATAACAAGAATTTGAGTTCAGGAGTTTTTTTCGGCCGTAATCTGCACGGCTTGGATCACGGCCTCAACACGGACGTGCTCACATCGGGAAAAGATTAAAACCCCATAAACTTAGGCTTTTGGGGGACTTTTTGGCTGCGAACAAAGGGAGAAGAAGAAGGAAGCTTGGGGAGCCATTCTCACCATCACAAGGGAAATGTTGCACGAATGGTAGGCCGATCGGGAGGAGAATCCGTTCCATCATAGAGCCTCGGATAGTCACAAGGATGCAAGAAATTAGGGAGTTTTCAACTTCTTGTGTATTAATTTCTTTGGCATTTACTTTGTTGTCTAACCTCATGAGGGGCTAAACTCTCTTAGGGAGCCCCGGGGTGATATTCTGATGTTGTATCTTGAACTTGAATATTCTACTTGCAGTATTTATGAATGTCTTGTTCTTTGCATTAAATCTTGGTTGTTGGCTATCTTGAATGTTTGTTGAGTGGTTGAATGCTTGAATATTTGGTTATCTTATCTTACCTTGTGAATCTTATTGATAGTTGTAAGAAGTGAGATCTCAACTCAGGGTTCAACAGCACTGTGAGCAACATTCATCTAGCACAACTAGATTTTAGAACTGAAGATATCTCTGATAAGTACTGAGAGAGTCCGAGTTAGTGAGCATCAGGAATTCAACCCCGGGGCCCCATCTCCTCCATCGAGCCAATCCTTACCTTTCCCTTAGTGCATTACCTTTTCTTCAATCTCTTTCAGTCTAGCCTAGAGTCAATTCAATCCTTGTTTAATTGATTAGATATTAAGGAGAACTATAGTATTAGAAGATGCACCAGTCCCAGTGGATATGACTACCTGACCTTAAGGTACACTTTATTACTAGTACGACCCGTGAACTTGCGGATACACAAGGGGCGTATTACAAAGACAAGCTTGATCCAAGGACAAGGAAGTGTATTTTCCTTGGTTATAGATCAGATGAGATGGGCTACCATTTTAGGAATGGGTTGAGCAGGAAAATTATTAGAAGCAGAGAAGTTACTTTCAATGAGAACGTGATGTACAAAGATAGGCTCACAGCGAAACCTAACGCTATAGGGAAACATAATGGAAAAGAAAATGTCATGTTGGAAGGTAGTTAAGAAGTTCATCTTACAGGAAATAGTAGGAGTTCAGAGAGTACAAATGAAGATGTGGTTTCAACTCCTACAGAAATAGAAGTCAGAAGATCAAGCAGAGTTTCGTGACCTCCACAGAGATATTCTCCTTCAGCAAACTATTTGCTTTTGATATTCTCCTTCAGCAATGCAGATGAATGGTTCAGTTCAGTGGGAAGCAGCTATGAAAGAGGAGATGAGTTCTCTTGAAAAGAACAAGACTTGGTTATTGATTGAGTTACTAGCAGAGAAAACATTTTTTTCAGAATAAGTGGGTGTACAGGATCAAAGAAAAGCTTGATGGCAGCAAAAGGTATAAGGCAAGATTAGTGGTCAAGGGATTTCAGCAGAAAAGAGGATTGACTACAATGAGATTTTCTCTCCCATGGTCAAGATGACTACTATCAAACTCATGTTAAGTATTGTGGCTGCAGAGGACTTACATCTAGAGCAGTTAAATACTCAAACTGCTTTCTAGCATGGTAATCTTGAGGAAGATATTTACATGGCACAACCAGAAGGTTTTAGGTATTTGGAAAAAAAAACTTGGTCTACAAGTTAGAAAAGCTTATACAGGTTGAAATAAGCTCTAAGACAATAGTACTTAAAATTTGACAGTTTTATGAGAAGTAGTGGGTACAAGAGATGTTCATTGGATCATTGTGGCTACTTGAAGAAATTTGATTTATCCTACATCATATTACTGTTGTACATTAATGACATGTTAATTGCTGAAGGTAACATGATTGAAATCAACAAATTAGAAAGGCAGATGTCTAAAGTATTTGAGATGAAGGACTTGGGTGTTTCAAAACAAATCCTTGGTATGAGCATCAACATGGATAGATCTGAAGGTACACTTAAATTATCCCAAGAGAAGTATATTAATAGGGTGTTGGAAAAGTTCAAGCTCCATGATGCTAAGATCAAAAGTACACCTTTGGGAAGCCACATCAATCTCATGAAGAAAAAGTCACCTCAAACGAATGAAGACAAAAAACGTATGGCTAAAGTTCCATATGCATTTGTAGTTGGTAGTCTTATGTATGCAATGGTTTGCATCCGGCCAGATATTGATCATGTAGTGGGTGTTGTTAGTAGATTCATGTTCAATCGAGGAAAAGAACATTGGGAAGCAGTTAAGTGGCTATTACAATACTTAAAAGGTACTTCTAAAGTTGCCTTGTGTTACAGAATGAGTGATGTTATTTTGGAAAGATTTTCTAATGCAAACTTGGGTGGTTGTCTGGATACAAGAAAAAGTACTACATGGTATATTATTACAGTGGGTGGTACAACTGTGAGTTGGACGTCTTGACTTCAAAAAGGCGTTGTTCTTTTAACCACAGAAGCAGAGTACATGGCCATCTCAGAAGACAGAAAAGAAATGATTTGGTTGAAAAACTTTTTTAAAGAGTGATGTCGGCCGCGCGGGTCGTCAAGTAATACCTCTTGTGCGAGCATAAGAGTGTCGTATTCCCTAGGGTCCTGAGATCTACTATTACTTCCTCTTAGATTAGCTGTTTAGTCAAGTCAAAACAGGGGTTTTGTTATAATAAGACTAAGTATGAAAACAAAGTAATAAAAGTGATCAAGCCACCAACAAGCAATAAGCACGTAGAGGGAAAACAAGTATCAAAGATAAGGCCCCGGGTAAGGATTCCCCCGGGAAGAACACAAGTATTGATGATAAAATAAATAAATAACGCATGCATGGTTTGTAACAAGTTGGTCCGCTTAGACTCGGAAGTCGACTACCCCGGAACATCCGTAGTATAGCTCTAATCCAATACAAGTTCCTTGATCCTAAGGATACTCACACGATGTCATTGGGCGTAGGAAATCTTGGCTAGAGTTATTCAAAAGCATTTGTGCTAGAATACACTCTAAAACCTGCGGGAGGCTACCGGCGCCCAGAACCTCCGGTGCGCCGGTACAATGGATCCCACTCCAAACATTCTTTGACTAATACATGCTAGCATCCAGCCAAACAAGTATCATTCATAATCAATTCTACGGAATCCATCCATTGTAGAATGAACATACATTAGAATGAAAGAAACCAAACACAACAATCAATGCATTCATTAAACTAAAGAAATGTCATCCAATACAAGTGTTTCTCCCAAGGTTCACCGGTTACCTGGTGACCTTGGGAGGTTTAGTTCAACATTACAAGCAAAGGTAAACTAAAAGATATAAGATTTATCACAAGCAAAGCAAGAACTCCCCTCTTAAAGATGTTGACTAGGGAAGATGGAGCAACTTGCTGAATCCGCATCGGCAAGCCCTAGGATGGAGATCTACGCGTTATTCCCTCTTGTCCAACTTGATTTCACTCCAAAACAACCTCCTCTGATAAAGATTTGAGTGTAGGTGTTCCTGGAGGCACCGGCAGGATGTCTTGCGAAAAAGCCCTAAAAGGCCTTAAATATACGAGCAGTGTGCGGGCCAGTGTGCGCCAGCACACCTGGCCGCACACCTGTGTGAGGGTAGGTGTGCAGCCGCACACAGCCAGCACACGGGCCTGAAAACGGCCCGGAATAGGCCCGTTTCGTGTAGGAGTTCCCGAATGACATCCGAACCTCGTTTAACCTTCGTTTCTTCGCTCTTTGGCGTCGATTTTCATCCTCTAAATGCTCCTTCTCACTTAGACGGCTCGTACATGCCCTGAAATAGAAGAAACACCAAAAACACATCAAAGGACACCGGTTTTATTCAAATAATGATGAAAGTACAAGTAATGCACCGTTACAAAACGGTGTATTTAGACGCTTAGGAAACTACCCCCCACATGAGGGTTTGCTTGTCCCCAAGCAACTAAACATAAAGAACAAGAGGAATTGATAAGTGGCTAAATACACAACCTCCGGCTCAAATATAAGTATAAAATAGCAAGTGTAAGACTCTAGATCCTAAGCTACAACCATAAACGAAATTTTGAAACATTCATTCGGCAAGATGATGCTGTGTGTGTGCAACCTTCTTCACCTGGTTCTTGTAACCTAGATAGAAAAAAGTGATACCCCGAGGACCACTTCTTGAAGCACATCACATCACTTATAGCGGTAACGAACCTTGAAATGGTAGGGAACCCCCTAATGAATTCATGAGGCACTTCTGTCTCTCGTCTATACACAATTGGCTTTTTTCACACTCTTTTTTTTTTTTTTTTTTTTGACTAACATGATCTGTAATCGACTTTTTAGAAGGGTAACTGTGCTGATCAGCGATGAGATCCGCAAGTGCACGGGTCGTCAAGTAATACCTCTCACGCACGCGTGAGAGGGTCGTATTCCCTGGGGTCCCAAGAGCTGCTATTACTTCGCCCTAGACGGCACTGTCTAGTCTACCAAAGATAGAGAAATAAAACAAGAAAAGAAAACTAACAAAGATAACTATAAACACATGGACTCAGGCACACCACATGAGCATATTTAAGGAAGCAAATAATAATGAAAGCGCGAGGTCCCGGGCTAGGATCCCCTCAGGACTACTAAAGCTAGATGGATGCTATAATTACACAGGCAATGGTGGATGGGCCAAGAGATATCCAACAGTAGATCACCCCGATGGTCACGGCGATAACCCCTAATCCGGTATGAGTATTGGCTCGGAATTTCTTCCGACCAAATCCTCCTACGATTGCACTACGCTTAGGAAAACCTCTAATTAGGATCGATACTCAACCTAGGTCCAGCCCTAATGGTTGGAGGGGCATGAAATACCCGATGGTCACGGCGTATTCATACATGAATCCCTTCCATGCTATGTGAGTCTAGTACAAGGGCGATGGTCACGCACCAAGTACAAACTAGAAGTTGAATCGCAGAGTTCTCATGCCAAACAACACATCAAAGAACACAAAACATGAACCACAAACCAAACCACATACCATAAATGTAAATATAAAACATCCATACAAAGCAAGTTCATCCCAAGGTTCACCGGATGCCCGGTGACCTTGGGAGTCTAGTTCATCATCAACAAAGGAGAAAGCAAGAAATATAACAAATACAAGACAAAGCTCATAACAAACTCCCTTAAGATGAAGACTAGAAGGTGGTGATGAGAACTTGTCGGATCCGCGCCGGCAAGCTCCTAGATCCTCTCCTTGATAGCACAACCTCTTCTCCCCTTGATTTCCTCCTCAGATCTGCCTTCTCCACTTGCCTTGAAGCCCTAGGTGAAGATGGTGGAGAATGGTGGCCAAGAGTACCCAAACATGATGCCCTAGGAGCCTTTAAAAAGGTGAAATCGCGACTCCTCACGGCCGTGAGGTTGCCCGTGAGGTATCCATAGAGGTTTGCAGGAAATTTCACCTCGGTGCTACAGTACCCTGCTACAGTAATTCTACTACAGTATTTTGCTACGATCTTGCTACGGTGAAAACCCAACAAACGCCGTATTTGGTGTCGAATTCTTCCTAAGTACGTTCTTGAGCTCATTTAGGGTCTGCAACACAAAAATACGGAGATTTAGACTATAAAAAGGGCATCGACTCATCAAAAAGATAATAAAATAATACAAATTAATACGTATAAAATACGTATATTTAGACGTTTATCAAACATCCCCACACCTAAGCGTTTGCTTGTCCCCAAGCAAACAAATATGAAGAACAGGGGTAAGACGATAAACGGCTAAATATACGACCTCAAGCTCAACTGTACGGGACTCCACAAGCACAAATGGACAGAAATCAAGAAGTGAGTTGTTCAATGTATAGTCAAGTAATATTAGCTCTGTTTCATCCAAAGTGTTCGTGTGTGTGTGTGCTGACTCCCACCTTGACCTCCACACCCTGGATTACCCAGGATGTTTGTTCACCTCACTCAAATTGAAATTAGTGCTAGGAGTGCCAAACAAAAATCCTCTCAATAGTCAGTTAAAAATCTTTTGGTCCCCAAACGAAACTTTAACATTAAGTGAAGATAAGACAGGTTTCAGGCGCCCAAAGGTTACAAAAGTTTTTTTTTTTTTTTATTTTATTTTATTTTTTTTTTTACGGAGTCCGCCTAACGTAGACTGCACAAAAATCTTTCAGCAGGATGCACATGCTGGCCAGGCACAAGAGCCACCCAACTTACTTGACTACAGATCTACATATACGCATTCATGCTTTTAGAAGCAGAGGAATACTGACATAGACTCAATTTTTAACTTTTTTTTTTTTTTTTTTGTTTTTTGTTTTATATACAACCTAACTCAGGACGCCTGATCAACCACCTGCTAAAAACCTCACTTAAAAACCTTACTTAGGGTTAAAGCAAAAATAGGGGACTCAAAAGTTTTTAAAGGACTATTGAAAGAGAAATTTGACATCCTAACACAAAATCAATAAGATGGGTTAGAGTGTCAGAAGTGGAAGTTAGAGTGAGCAGGTATCAATGTACACTAAAGATGAAACAGGACTACATTCAAGTACATGTAAAGTACAACTCACTACTATCATTCTACCAAGCTAGGAAGTCCTTAACAATAAAATCATAGCTATCATAGGTGAGTCAAGCATGCAATTTAAAACAATTCCAAAGTTCATGAAAATCTACCCCCCCCACTCAAAGATGCACATTGTCCTCAATGTGTCTAAATCAGCAGTGCATAAAAAATATAGGTAAAAAAAAATGTAATAAGAGGGTTTCATGAACTTCCCCAAGTCTCAAAACATGAGTCTTGAAATCCATGAGATCGGGGTAGCCACCAATGATGCAAGTAGATGATCGAGAGAGAAGGTGTGCTTGATGCCCTACTTCCACCCTACAAGATAGAAAGGAACATCATCTCAAGGCATCTAACACACACAAAAAAAAAAAAAAAAAAACACAAACAAAAGCAAACAAAACAAACAACTAGCACAACACAACAATCAAGCAAAACATAATCCAAGCAAGTCCTTTGTTCAATCATTATCATGGTGTCCAAATCTCTCTAATGCAAGCATGGCTAAGGGTTTACAAGTATGATTCAAGATTAAGTCACATACAAGGGAAGCAATGGTTCAACATCAAGGGAATGTGAAAAAACTCAAGAATTGCTACAGTAATTCCCAAAAAAATTTTGCAAGAGCTTCTCTTATAAATGGAGCATAAACATTTTTACAAAGCTTTGAAATTACTCCAAAAACCCACAAAAATGACAACCAACCAATCTCCCACAACATTGGCATCCATTCAACTTGAAAAGAAAAAGAAAGGGAGAAGAAACACTCATGCTTGAAAACTAGGGTTTAGAGAGATGTACCTTTGGGGAATCGATGAAGATGATGTTAAAACTCCCCATAATTAGTGTAGATCAGGTCTCTAAAAGTAGAAGAGGCGTGAAGAGGAAGAAAAATGAAGAAAAATGGCGAAAGAATGAGGGAAAACGGATGAGAGATGAGAAAGTTATGAAAGAAATGGTGAAGGGGCGCTATAAAGAGAAAGGTGCCCGAAGGCCTCACGGGTGAGCTCATGCCCGTGAGCCTACCCGTGAGCCTCTTCTGGATGGCTTATGGGCATCCTCACGGCCGTGAGGATGCCCGTGAGACCTGCAAATTCAGCCCTTATACATTTTTTTTCATTTCAAGCATTGCACAATCAAAGCAACAATGAATTCGACCAAAAATCACACAAGAATTTGCATTCGAATGGCATAAAATTAAAGGACCAAACCTAAAAATTCAAGAACAAGCATGGATCAAACTCAAAGGACACATACAAAAACTAACATTCAAACCACAACAAAAAAAAGAGAAACAACAACACCACAATCTAATACACAACTAGAATACGAAAATTGAAAGAACAAGAATTTAAAGACTTGGGTTGCCTCCCAAGAAGCGCTTGTTTAACGTCATTAGCTCGACGTACCTCTTTCTTACCTAAGGAGGCTTGAAAATAGTGTGTTCATCCCGGCTAGAGACAGCATAAGAACTACCAAAAAATACGAATTTTACCTTCCGGGATGATGCAAGTTTGGAGGTCATGCTTGAGTTACCTTTTTGCCTCCATGGGAAAAGCTTGGGCCGAGCATTATTCAATATTGGCATTGGTGGGTCCTCGAATAGCATTAACCTCCTACCCACATCTTGTTCCTCGGCCATTGTCAAATCGCCTTGAACTACCCATAAGTGTTGTTTGGGTTTCCAAGGGAACAAGTTTGGTTGAGAACTTGTCAAGCTTCGCATAGGTGGATCAATTGAAGGCTTTAACATCCTATCCACATTTCTTTTCTCAACCTTTCTTGAATGATCAAAAGTAGCCCATAAAATTTGCTTGGGCCGCCATGGAAAAAGTTTTGGTTGGGAATTGTCCAAGCCCGGCATAGGTGGGTTCAAAGATGACATTGGTTTCCTCCTCAAATATTCAAATACAATTCCCAAATTTTTTTCTCTGCACTTGAAGATTATCGATTGGTTGATGGAATGGTCGATATCGAGGCAAGTAGTTTCTTGAAACGTGGTAGATGGGACCTCCTCTACTTCGTCACATATTTCTATAGCCATGATGTCCTCCTCACTGTTTTGCTTTACCCCATCTTTCAATTGTTGCCCACTCATAAGATTGATAGCCTCCCGGTTTTCACTTGGGTTATTTTCAAGATTACTCATTGGGCTACCAAAAGAAGGCTCGGAATTTGCCCTAACAAGTTGCTCAACTTAGTTCTCAAGTGCTTTTATTGAAGCTTGGACATTCCTTAGTATCGTACCGAATTCATCAAGTCGTTTGTCCATTCTTGCAAACCTTGTCTCAGTATTGATCATAAATCTTGCTAGAACATCTTCAGTGGTGTATTTCCTCTCTTGCCGATGTTGCGGATGAAATTGGGGGACTTGGGGTTGTTGAGGTCTTGGTTGTTGTGTAATGCCTTGGCTTGCGTTCATGGCAAAGAAATATTCCATCTTCTTCTCAAGATGATCGATATTTGTGGAATACCTATTATTTTGTTCCTCAAGCGCATAGATTTTGGCGGCCAACAATTTTTCTTGAAAATCCATGGCCCTGTATAAACAATAAGACTAAAAGCAATAAGCTATCAAAGACAACAAGAAGGAAGGAAAATAAACAAAAAAGCACAAAATGATAAAAGACACATACAAAAACAAATATTCACAAAAAGAAAGATAAATGACTAGAGCAGTGAGCTAGAGGTTTTCCTAGCATTCTTGGAGTTCCCCGGCAACGGCGCCAAAAACTTGATGAGATCCGCAAGTGCACGGGTCGTCAAGTAATACCTCTCACGCACGCGTGAGAGGGTCGTATTCCCTGGGGCCCCAAGAGCTGCTATTACTTCCCCCTAGACGGCACTGTCTAGTCTACCAAAGATAGAGAAATAAAACAAGAAAAGAAAACTAACAAAGATAACTATAAACACATGGACTCAGGCACACCACATGAGCATATTTAAGGAAGCAAATAATAATGAAAGCGCGAGGTCCCGGGCTAGGATCCCCTCAGGACTACTAAAGCTAGATGGATGCTATAATTACACAGGCAATGGTGGATGGGCCAAGAGATATCCAACAAGTAGATCACCCCGATGGTCACGGCGATAACCCCTAATCCGGTATGAGTATTGGCTCGGAATTTCTTCCGACCAAATCCTCCTACGATTGCACTACGCTTAGGAAAACCTCTAATTAGGATCGATACTCAACCTAGGTCCAGCCCTAATGGTTGGAGGGGCATGAAATACCCGATGGTCACGGCGTATTCATACATGAATCCCTTCCATGCTATGTGAGTCTAGTACAAGGGCGATGGTCACGCACCAAGTACAAACTAGAAGTTGAATCGCAGAGTTCTCATGCCAAACAACACATCAAAGAACACAAAACATGAACCACAAACCAAACCACATACCATAAATGTAAATATAAAACATCCATACAAAGCAAGTTCATCCCAAGGTTCACCGGATGCCCGGTGACCTTGGGAGTCTAGTTCATCATCAACAAAGGAGAAAGCAAGAAATATAACAAATACAAGACAAAGCTCATAACAAACTCCCTTAAGATGAAGACTAGAAGGTGGTGATGAGAACTTGTCGGATCCGCGCCGGCAAGCTCCTAGATCCTCTCCTTGATAGCACAACCTCTTCTCCCCTTGATTTCCTCCTCAGATCTGCCTTCTCCACTTGCCTTGAAGCCCTAGGTGAAGATGGTGGAGAATGGTGGCCAAGAGTACCCAAACATGATGCCCTAGGAGCCTTTAAAAAGGTGAAATCGCGACTCCTCACGGCCGTGAGGTTGCCCGTGAGGTATCCATAGAGGTTTGCAGGAAATTTCACCTCGGTGCTACAGTACCCTGCTACAGTGATTCTACTACAGTATTTTGCTACAGTACTGCTACAGTGAAAACCCAACAAACGCCGTATTTGGTGTCGAATTCTTCCTAAGTACGTTCTTGAGCTCATTTAGGGTCTGCAACACAAAATACAGAGATTTAGACTATAAAAAGGGCATCGACTCATCAAAAAGATAATAAAATAATACAAATTAATACGTATAAAATACGTATATTTAGACGTTTATCAATCAGGCACCGAAAAGACCCAACTTACTCAGAGGATTACAGGCTCACATGAACATGCTCGTGCTTTCCTAGCTTTTGGCTTAGGGAACACTCTTTTTAGGAGCCGAACCCTGAGTTAATTTGCTATTCCAGTATAGTAGAATTGTCATTCTTATTGCTATACACAACTCTTTTTAATTGTTACAAAGTATTTCCCATTTTGCCAATGTTCAAAAGAAACAGAAGCCCTCAAACAACTCATTAGAGAGAAGCCTAACACATCAAGGTACGGTATCACTAAAATGGGTTAGCTCTAAAAGGGTCACGTAGGTTATCATTTAACCTAACCTAGATGTCCAAGGTCCAAGCTTGAAGTATGTGATGGAATGCCGTGAATGATCAAAATTCATTATGTACAAGGTTGTGTGCAAAGCTTAGCGTCTATCATTGTCCTACTCTAATGTACACTTAAGTATCATCGCCATCATAGGTTACAATCATGTATAAATGTCATCAAAGTTCACGAAAACAGTCATGCTCAAGTAATAAAAAACATTCGATGCTAAAGAACATATGTGCATGCATGCCACCCCCACTTAAAGTCGTACATTATCCCCAATGTACATGATCAGCAGCTCAAAACAAAGGATATGAAAGATAAAACATGAAAGAGGGGTGAGTGAACTTCCCTGAGTAAGAGTGGTAGCACATGAATGGATACGATCATGTAATCATCGTGCTCCTAATGATAGTAGAGAAGAGAAAACAATGCCCACGTCTACCCCTGCGAGGTAGAACGGAACGTTAGATCAAGGCATCCATCATCATCAAACAAAAATTATTAAAGAGCTAATAAATAAGACAATAAAAAAGAAAAACATGAGTTTGGAAGAGTTAGGCTCTTTCCCACTTGAGCTACAAAAGGAATTAAGATTAACGAAGCACAATGTGTGAGTACTCAAGCATAATTGTCTCAATCGTCGTCTCTTGGTGAGAACTTGTAAAGAAAAAATATATAAACATGGATTTTCAAGTTTAAAGCATTCTCACCTACTTTAGCTTGGGGTTTAATAAAGATTTAAGCAATAAAATCTGAAAAGATAAGAGAGAAAGTCACACCCAAAGCTTGATGGCAAAATTCTACGATGTCATTGAAAACTTGATGAAAAATGATAGATCGACAAAATTAAAACTCAAAATGATAAGGGATTTCAAGATCAAGGTTAAGTTGGAAAAATAAAGAATGTTTCCTACAAAATTCTCTAGGAATTCAGCCACAAATCAGCACAGCCTGAGTTCGCTGAGCACGGTCGTTAAAACCTCAGCACGGCTTGAGCACGCCCGTGCTGTTCCCCCGTGCAAATTGCAGAAATGTTCAGCCACAAATCAGCACAGCCTAAGTTCGCTGAGCACGCTCGTGAAAACCTCAGCACGGTCTAAGCACGCCCGTGCTGTTCCCCGTGCAGATTACAGGAATGTGAGTTTCCTAGAGATTTATTTAGCCGTAATCTACACGGCTTGAAGCACGGCTTCAACACGCCTTTGCTCACATCGAGAAGACATTAAAACCCTAGAAACTCAGTTTCTAAAGGGACTTTTTGGTGGGCGAACTTTGGGAAAAGACAGAGAAGAGCTTTGGGAGTTCATTCTCCACTTCATCATGGGAATGGAAAGCTTATGGTAGGCCGATGGGGAGAAGATCTTACGACATTGTAGATCCTTCGACAACCACAAGGATGCAAGAAATTAGGGAGTTTTCAACTTCTTGTCTCTCAATTTCTTTGGCATTGTATTTGTTGGTTGTTGTCATGAGGGGCTAAACTCTTAAGGGAGCCCCGGGGTTGTTTGGATGACGTTGTAGCTTGAACTCATTTCTTTACTTGCAGTGTTTATGAATGTCTTGTTCTGGTCGATTGTCCGCAAGCGCACGGGTCGTCAAGTAATACCTCTCACGCACGCGTGAGAGGGTCGTATTCCCTGGGGTCCCAAGAGCTGCTATTACTTCCCCCTAGACGGCACTGTCTAGTCTAAATAAGATAGAGAATTAGAATAAGATAAGAAAACTAACAAAGATAACTATAAACAGGTTGGACTAAGGCACACCAAATAAGCATATCAAGGAGGCAATTAGCAATGAAAGTACGAGGTCCCGAGCTAGGATCCCCTCAGGATTACTAAAGCTAGTAGGAAGCTAGAATTACACGGGCACTGGTGGTTCTTGGCCAGGAGAATCCTAAAGTAGGCCAACCCGATGGTCACGGCAGTTGGCCCCTATTCCGGTACGAGTATTGATATGGAATTCATTCCGCCCAAATCCTCCTACGATTGCATTAAAGGCACGAGATTCTCAAATTAGGGTTGGAGCACAAACTAGGCGCAACCCTAATACCGGAGGGGTACAAAATACCCGATGGTCACGGCGTATTTGTACATGTATCCCTTCCAAGCTTGGGAGTCTAAAAGTAGGGCGATGGTCAAGCAACCTACTAAAAGCTAGAAATCGATACACAGAGTTCTCATGCATACCAATACATCAAAGTACACCAAGCATGAACCGCAAAACAAACCAAATACCATGAATGTAAATCTAAGCATCCATACAAAGCAAGTTCATCCCAAGGTTCACCGGATGCCCGGCGACCTTGGGAGTCTAGTTCATCATCAACAAAGGAGTAAGCAAAAAATACAAAGAATACAAGATAAAACTCAAAGCAAACTCCCTCAAGATGAATACTAGAAGGTGGTGATGAGAACTTGTCGGATCCGCGCCGGCAAGCTCCTAGATCTTCTCCTTGATAGCAAAACCTGTTCTCCCCTTGATTTCCACCTCCGATCTGTCCTCTCCACTTGCCTTGAAACCCTAGAAGATGACGGTGGAGAATGGTGGCCAAAAGTCCCCTCAAAAGATGCCCTAGAGAGCCTTTTAAACACCCAAATCCGGATGGGTAAACGGGTCAGCATACAGCCGGTATGCTGACCTCTTGGGATTTTTACTTTTCTGCCGAAAAAACCGTGATGAACTACAGTAACTACTACAGTAAAAGCTACAGTGCTGTTCTACAGTATCCAAAGTCAAACCTCAATCTTACCTTAGTGAACTTCCCTTTCCCTTAACCTCCTTGAAATTAATCCAAAGTCAATTCCTTCATCTTCTGTCTGGTTAGATATTAAGCGGGACGTTAGTATTGGAAGCTATACCAGTCCCTGTGGATTCGACTACCCGACCTAAAGGGTACACTTTACTACTTGTGCGACCCGTGCACTTGCGGTTACGCAAGGGGCGTACCAAGGTATGGGCCGTTATACCTTAGGATACCCACGACTCATTCTTATCATTTAGAAACACTTGTAATCTATATCCAACACCCGAATCCTAGGGGGAGCATTGTCCGGATACCTCACTTTTATTGATTGATAACTCTTTTCCTTTTTATTCCCTGCGCACTTGTAGTGACACTCTTAGTGTTGGACATTAGATCATCACATACTACACTTATTAGGCTAGATAACAAGAGAGAAGCTACTACTAGTACTTCTGTTCCCTGTGGTTCGACAACCCGACCCTTTGGGTCCACTTTTATTACTTGACGACCCGTGCACTTGCGGTAACGCAAGGGGTTGACACACATCACCCTGCTGTGTTGTTGCGGAGACGCACCAAGTTTTTGGCGCCGTTGCCGGGGACTAGGATATTAGGAACGCTAGTATTTTGTTACTTTAGCCATTCATTTATTTTTACTGTTTTCCTATTCCATCCTCTCTACTTTCATTGTTCTCATTTTCTTTTGTTTATTTGATTGCAGCTCCAGTTTATGACCAGAGGGAACCCATCGACATTAGTTGAAGGAGACCCTGAAATTGAGCGAAGACTTCACAAGAGAAGCAAGGAGCCTGAAGTTGTTCAAGAACAGCAAGTTGAAGTTGAAGCTGAAGGATCTGCGACCATGGCAGACCACGAAGATGAAGCAAGGACACTTGCTGATTTTGCGAAACCTTCAGCCCGAGGAACACAGTCGAGCATTGTTAGACCGCCCATCGCGGCTAACAATTTTGAGCTGAAGCCGGCATTCATCCAGATGGTTCAGTAGTCCGCGCAGTTTAATGGGCTGCCTGATGAAGACCCCAATGCCCATGTTGAAAACTTCTTGGAGGTTTGTGATATGCTCAAGATCAACGGGGTATCGGATGATGCGATTCGATTGAGGACCTTCCCATTCTCATTGAAGGGACGAGCCAAACAATGGCTCCAATCATTGCCAAGAGCGTCCATCACGACTTGGGACGAGATGGTGGAAGCCTTTCTTGCACGATATTTCCCTCCCGGGAAATCAGCGAAGCTCCGCAATGAGATCTCTTCCTTCTTTCAGAATGAGTTGGAGTCTCTATTCGAGACATGGGAAAGGTTCAAGAACCTTCTGCGGTGATGTCCCCAACACGGATTCCCGGATTGATGATTATACACACTTTCTATAATGGACTGAATCCAAGCACTAGGCAGCTCCTAGATGCGGGCTCAGGTGGGACTATGTGTAACAAGACCCCAGAAGATGCAAGGCAGCTCATTGAAGACATGGCTCTTAACAGTTTCCAATGGAGCTCAAGGGAAAAGAAGAAGGTTGCAGGAATACATGATGTTGATGCCGTTACATCATTAGCAGCCCAAGTTGAAGCATTGAGCAAGAAGCTAGACACCCTTACGACTTCAAGAGTAGCTGCAGTTAGCACTTGTGATAGTTGTGGAGGTGGGCATAGCTCTGCAGATTGTCCTATATCATTGGGGGTATCGCCATCAATTGAGCAAGTGGATTTTGTTGGGAATCCAATGAGAGGGCAATGGAACCCCTATTCGAATACCCACAATCAGGGATGGAGGGACCATCCGAACTTCTCATGGAGCAATCAGGGCCAACAGAAGCCAGTAGCTCCTCCGGTTTTCCTACAACAACCCTCTATTCCAGAAAAGGTTTCTGAACTGGAAAATGTACTTTCTAAGTTTATATAATCTACCGACACCGGGTTTTGAACGTGGAGGCGACACTTCGCAACCACACGGCGTCATTGCACAACTTGGAGACGTAAGTCGGTCAAATAGCGAAGTCTTTGGCCGATAGACCTCAAGGAAGCCTGCCGAGCAATACAGAGACAAACCCAAGAGAGCATGTGAAGGCAATCACGTTGAGAAGCGGGCGAGAGTTAGAGAATAGAGCTCAAGAGAAGAAAACTGCGCAAGAACCAGAGCAAGTGCAGCCTAAGGTCCAGGAGAAAGAAAAGGAAGTACTATCAACACCTCCTGCCTACGTACCTTGAGTACCATACCCTTCACCACTGAAGAAGGACCAAATGGAGGAGCAAAACAAGAAATTTCTGGAACTGTTCAAATAGCTGCACATCAACATTCCTTTTGTCCAGGCATTATCACAAATGCCAAGCATGCAAAGTTTTTGAAAGATCTTTAGACTAACAAAAGAAAAATTGAAGAAAGTGCAGCTGTGATCTTGGATGGGAGTTGTTCTGCAATACTTCAAAAGAACCTCCCAAGCAAGAAGAAAAATTCTGGGAGTTTCATCATTCCATGTGTCATCAGAGGTTTAGGTCAAGAGAAAGCTATAGCTGATTCAGGAGCAAGCATCAACGTAATGCCATACAAAAGTTTCCAGAAATTGGGGCTAGGAGAGCCACGGCCAACACAAATGACGTTGCAGCTAGCTGATCGTTCAATTCGACATCCTAGAGGTATCATTGAAGATCTTTTGATTAAGATTGACAAATATATTTTCCCTGCAGATTTTGTAGTACTTGATGTCGATGAGGACGTGGAAGTGCCGCTGATCCTGGGGAGGCCATCCCTTCGAACCTCCAAGACACTGATAGATATGGAGGGGGGCGAATTGACTCTGCGCATTGGAGACGAAAAGATCACTTATCGCCTCACAGATGCTATGATGCACCCTCGCGAATTTAATGACACATGTTATTCTTTTGATGTTAATGATGAGCTTGTCGATGAGTATATGCAGGAGATGTTTTACCCTGACCCCTATGAGGGGTGGCTTGAGTTGGAAGAGGAGGAGTCCAATCTGCAGGAGGTTCGAGTGATTGAGGATCAACCACAGCTTGGAATTTTGAAGAGAATTTTCCGTCGCATGACAATATCAAAGCGTTACCGCAAGAAGCACCTCAAGAGTATAAAAGATACATGCACACGAGAAGAGGGTGATGGCTTTTCAACTGGTAACAAGATTTCTCATTACTCGCCTCCCATGCAAACATATTGTCTGAATTATCAAGTAAAGGCCGCTAAGAACATATCTAACCTACATGAACCTCCATAAGAGATCAGGTACGTCAAGCTAATGACGTAAAACAAGCACTTCTTGCGAGGTGACCCAAGTCATTTTATTGCTTTCGTAGTTAGTTTTTAATTATGTAGTAATAACTAGCTTGAGTAGGCGACTTTGCGTTAATTCTGTCGTTGCTGCGTTTTTATTGTATATTCTTGGTGTTTCATGATAATTATACATGTGTGGCATAATCTAGAATGTTTTAGAAGTTTAAAGTTGAGGAATTGGCCTTGGACTTTATTGTTTCATGTTTTGCTGAAAATCCACAAGGGCAGGCACAAGGGGGTGTGAGTGCCCCTGTGCCTTGCGGAAAATTGAAAAAAACATGAAACAGAAGAGCACAAGGGCACCCACATGGGCCTGTGGGTGCCCCTGTGACCTTCCTGAGGAGCCACACGCCCATGTGGCTACAGTACTTCGGGGAAAAGTACTGTTCACACAGTGTGGAATTTCCACATGGGCGTGTGGCTATAGTACATAAGAGTGCGAATGCCTGTGTGGATGCCCGCGTGAAGCCCCAAATTCAAATTATAAAAGCCGCCTTGTGTTAATTTTTAGGGATCTTTTCGGCTACCTTCAAGTGACAAGGCGGATAGGGCTCGGAAGGAGTTCTTTGCGGCTTTGGGAAGCTTTCCTCACCAACTTGGATCGATTCCTCCTCCGGCATAGCATCAAGGAAGCCATCGGCGACGTATGTCACACACTCGGACTTCCTACCGATGTCGTGTGCGGCACTTGATCGTTCCCCTTCGACCAAGTCAGCCTACTCCTTCCCTTGCCTTGGTTTTCCTACCAAATAGCCAGAGACTTATGGAAATAAGAGGCTTAGGGAGAGCTCGTACCGAGAGACTTGGAGACTTCCCAAACTCGTATTTTATTGGATGCAAAAGGCTTGTACAAGAGAGCTTACAACACTTCTCACTTGTTGCCCCAAAGGCCCTCCCTTGGGGGGTATTTATAGGCCTCCACCTCCTCAATGGACGGTGGGGATCAATTTGATCCGACGGCCATTATTTGCCATCTAGATAATTCCATACACTTCTTACAAAATATCTAAGCTTCGACCATTTTCCGTATTATTCTACTCAATTCCGGAATTATGGGGAGAAGTCTAGAAGCTACCACACAACAAGGGTTATCATGACACACTTAGAATATCTAACTACTCATGGTAACCCTTCATGTCATGATCCGCCCGGCGTGTTCCGGTCCGCACCGTGCCGTGCCGCGCCGTGCGTGACATCCTCCCCCACCTAAACTGGCGACGCCCTCGTCGCTGCGTCCTTGTCGACACTTCGAGCGGGATTTCCTTGACTCGGTCCATTTGCTTGTCCTGAAGCTCATCTCTTCTTCCTCTACAAGCTGAATGGCCGAAAGCTTCTTCTCATAAGGGTACCCTTCTCTCTTTAAGGGCGCCATCCTCATCATTCCCTCAAGTATCCACATGGTGTCGGTGAATGGAACGGGCACGGCCTTAGCCCGGTCAAAGAACTCCATACCGAGTACCATGGGATAATCATCCATAGCCACGATGGTAAAATCTAAGTTACCTTGCCAATCTCCTAGGCGTACCTTGATGTCGCGAGCGATGCCGGCAATAGGCGTGGCCTTAGAATTCACTGCTTTAAGCCATCCTTGCTCCTTTTTGTATGGCAAGTTCAAGCGAATGGCTTCCTTCACATCGACGAAGTTGTTTGTGGCGCCGGGATCAATCAAGGCCTTCACTTCTTGATTTTCCATGGAGAGCTAAACCCCTGGAGGGTATTCGGACATGTAAACCCTAGGATTCTTATTTTCGTTACATTTACATTGTGTTTCTATTCGAATTTATCAGTTTGAGTTTTACTCTTGAGTTCTTAATGCTTGCTTGTGCTTTTGATTCCATTATTAATTGCCTTGCATGTTTTATTCAATCTAGTGAAGAGAGAGATCACCGCTAGGTTTAGAATTACCAAGAGTAAAGAGGGTTGAGAGGGTGAGCCGTGAGATAGCGGAGTATCCCCTTTCCCTTCCGATAGATATCTCCAATCTCCATATTCCCTAAGTGTCAAGCAACCATATGTGGTGTGAGGCGTCGAGAGAATTCTCCGTCGGGAGCTCGTAGAGGGTTAGGGATCTTTCACCGGAGGAGCGTGGTTAGATCTACTTTTAGGAATCCGTTATATGTTTGGGATCCCTAGAGTTTTAAGCAGTCATATATGGTGTGAGGCGTCGAGACAATTCTCTCGCCGAGACCTCGTAGGGTACTAGTTATCGCCGACCCGGGAGGCGGGGGCCGTTATACCTTAGGATACCCACTACTCATTGTTATCGTTTAGAAACACTTGTAATCTACATCCAACACCCGAATCCTAGGGGGACCATTATCCGGATATGGTACGCCCCTTGCGTATCCGTAAGTGCACGGGTCGTACAAGTAGTAAAGTGTACCCTTTAGGTCGGGTAGTCGAATCCACGGGGACTGGTATAGCTTTTGATACTCGTCGGATCTCTAATATCTAACCAACGAAAAAGATGGATTTGATTCGGGTCGAATTCAAGGAGGTTAAGGAAAGGGAAGTTCACCAAGGGAAGGTTTGAGGATTGACTCGATGGAGGAGATGGGGCCCCGGGGTTGGATTTCCGACGTTCACTAACTCGGTCTTTCTCGGTGTTTATCGGAGATGTCTTCGGTTCTAAACCTAGTTATGCTATAAGCATGTGGTTTCTAGCGCTGCTGAGCCCTAAGTTCAACTCCCACTGCTTGCAACAATCAATAACGATTCACAAGCCTAGATAAGAGAACCTAACTACCAAGCATCAAGCACTAAACAACATACAAGATAGCCAATAACCTTGATTTATTGAAAGAACAAGACATTCATAAACACTGCAAGTAAAGAAATGAGTTCAAGCTACAACGTCATCCAAACAACCGCGGGGCTCCCTTAAGAGTTTAGCCCCTCATGACAACAACCAACAAATACAATGCCAAAGAAATTGAAAGACAAGAAGTTGAAAACTCCCAAATTTCTTGCATCCTTGAGGTTGTCTGAGGATCTATAATGTGGTTAGATCTCCTCCCGATCGGCCTACTATAAGCTTGCCATTCCCTTGATGAAGAGGAGAATGAACCCCCAAAGCTCTCCCTTTCTTTCTCCCAAAGTTCACCCACCAAAAGTCCCATTAGAAACTGAGTTTCTAGGGTTTTAAAGTCTTCTCGATGTGAGCACGGGCGTGCTGAAACCGTGCTTCAAGCCGTGCAGATTACGACCAAATAAAACTCCAGAAAACTCACATTCCTGTAATCTGCACGGGGAACAGCACGGGCGTGCTTCGGCCGTGCTGAGGGTTTGCACGATCGTGCTCAGTGAACTCAATGCTGCAGCACTACAGTACTTTTGCTACAGTACTTTGTGCTACAGTGATTCCCCCCCCGAAAATTCGCCAGCCTGTAATTTGCACGGGGAACAGCACGGGCGTGCTTAGGCCGTGCTGAGGTTTTCACGACCGTGCTCAGCGAACTCAAGCTGTGCTGATTTGTGGCTGAATTCTCCTGTAATTTGCACGGGGAACAGCACGGGCGTGCTCAAGCCGTGCTGAGCTTGATGAGGTTTCTTCTAAGTCCTTTAGCTTCTAAAATTGTTCCAAAACACTTCTTCTTGCTTCAGGACTTCGATATCTCGCATGGAAAACCAAGAATACCTCAAATAGCACTGTACTTGGAGAATTACAGCCAAAATATTCAATAATGATGAGGGTAAACCATGCAATACATATATATGAAATGCGCTCATCAAATACCCCAAACTTGAAGTGTTGCTTGTCCTCAAGCAACCTTATTCCCCTAATACAGTGATGAGTGCATGACCTCTGATCTCAACAAATTAAAAGAGTTGCTGAAGCTTAAGGAGTTTCTGAGAACTAGTGACTTAGTCAATTGAAAGCTTGTGAAAGATTTTACTCTTACTCCGTACTACCGTGTGTGTGTGTCGCCTCCTGAAGCATGTCAAAACTGTTCTTGAGGGAGACTAGTACAAGCTTTTTCTTCTCAATATTTTCACTGCTGACTCCTAAACAGGGTAGTAGCTTCATACACCCTAGAGGCAGCCATTTCACTTTGGTAGGTCATCAAAAACGACATTTGTGATGCCGAAGATCCGACTACTCAAGTGCGGCTTTCACTTTTTCTACCATCTTTCTCACAAAATTTGACAGGGCATCCAAAAAGGAATCCGACTTGTCACTTTTTCTCATTTTTAAATTTCTTTTCACAATCTATTTTATTATTTGTGTTTGGAGTCAAAACTAACTGTTCACAAGCCTTGCAACTAGCCCTTCCCCTAACAGAGTGACAAAACAACAAAGGCTAAGTGTTCAGATTAAGGTTTCCAAAGTAAGAGCAAAATAAAACTTTAAGTTCAACAAAAGTGCACTATTATGCTCAAAAACACCTAGCTTAGCAATTCTCAACCAAAAATTTCATAGATCGTCCTAAGTTATGCACTGCATCTAAACATATTGAAACACAAGTACACAACCCTCCCCCACACTTGAATGAAACATTGTCCTCAATGTTAAAAGATATAGCATATGCAGCATAAAAATATTGAACAAGTGTGAGGAAAGAAAAGTTGGGGAATTTTTTACCAAATTGAAGGAGAGGTGCCTGTGATAAATAAGACGAGGACCACAAACGGGCATGTGTTGATCACCATCAAAGGGAAGCCATTTGATACAAGCATCAAGAGAAATATCAATACATCCTGAAGTAAGCATGCAAGCAATAGAAAGGGATAATAAAAACAAACAAAAAAAAAACTCAACTCAAATGAGATCAGTTTAGTAGCGCGCACAAACACACAAACAACACAATTAAAGACAAACAAAACATGAAACTACTCGGGTTGCCTCCCGAGAAGCGCTTGTTTAACGTCACGAGCCTGACGTACCTATTTCTTACCTTATGGAGGCTTGAAAAGGGTGTGTTCCTCCCGGCTGTAGCTTGCATAGCTACTGCCCATAAACATTTTTTTATCTGGCCGGGGATGTACTTCAGTTGGAGGATTGAACGAGTGAACTTTAGGCCTCCATGGAAACAAGTTGGACCAGGAATTGTTTAGGGTCCGCTCAGGTGGGTCCTTGAATAGCTTGAACCTCCTACCCAAATCTTCTTCAATTCCCAAATCCACATTATTTTGTTTTGTAGGTTGATGAATTTCGAGGCGAGTCTATTTGTTTTATTGCCTTGGGGATTGCTTCGTTTACTTTTTCAACTTGAAAGAGACATGGCTTCAAAGCAAACCCTCTTCTTTTGTTGCCTCCTCATAAATATGTTGTCTATTCAAACATTCATCATTCTTGAGTGGAAGCTCTATTTCCTTCATTTGATTCTCTACAACAACTTGTTCTATCTCCCCTACTTCCTCATTGTTCTTACATACTTCCTTGACATTTTCAAGAGAATCTTCCTCATTAAATTGATCGGTTTGGATCTCGTAGGTCATGAATGGGGCTCGGTTGAATTTGAGGTGGAATTACAAAAGTTTGAAGGATGGCTTCAAGTGTTTTGGATAGATTTGGCCAGCACATCTTCCAAATTCAAGTTTTTCTCGTGAAATTGCTCCTCTAGAGAATCCCCATATCCTTGAGCATATTTTTCTAGTAGGTTTTCTAGGCTAGGTTGGTCGATTGTCCGCAAGCGCACGGGTCGTCAAGTAATACCTCTCACGCACGCGTGAGAGGGTCGTATTCCCCGGGGTCCCAAGAGCTGCTATTACTTCCCCCTAGACGGCCTTGTCTAGTCTAACTAAGATAGAGAATTAGAACAAGATAAGAAAACTAACAAAGATAACTATAAACACATGGACTCGGGCACACCACATGAGCACATTCAAGGAAGCAAATAATAATGAAAGCGCGAGGTCCCGGGCTAGGATCCCCTCGGGATTACTAAAGCTAGTAGGATGCTAGAATTACACGAGCACGGGTGGTTCTTGGCCGGGAGAATCCTCGGGTAGGCCAACCCGATGGTCACGGCAGGTTGGCCCCTAATCCGGTACGAGTATTGATACGGGAATTCCTTCCGCCCAAATCCTCTTACGATTGCATTAAAGGCACGAGATTCTCAAATTAGTGTTGAAGCACAAACTAGGCACAACCCTAATACCGAAGGGGTACAAAATACCCGATGGTCACGGCGTATTTGTACATGTATCCCTTCCAAGCTTGGGAGTCTAAAAGTAGGGCGATGGTCACGCAACCTACTAAAACCTAGAAATCGATACACAGAGTTCTCATGTATACCAATACATCAAAGAACACCAAGCATGAACCACAAAACAAACCAAATACCATGAATGTAAATCTAAGCATCCATACAAAGCAAGTTCATCCCAAGGTTCACCGGATGCCCGGCGACCTTGGGAGTCTAGTTCATCATCAACAAAGAAGTAAGCAAGAAATACAAAGAATACAAGATAAAACTCAAAGCAAACTCCCTCAAGATGAAGACTAGAAGGTGGTGATGAGAACTTGTCGGATCCGCGCCGGCAAGCTCCTAGATCTTCTCCTTGATAGCACAACCTCTTCTCCCCTTGATTTCCACCTCAGATCTGCCCTCTCCACTTGCCTTGAAACCCTAGAAGATGATGGAGAATGGTGGCCAAGAGTCCTCTTTCAAGATGCCCTAATGCCCCTTTTAAACACCCAAATCCCGATGGGTAAACGGGTCAGCATACGGCCGGTATGCCGACCCCTCGGGATTTTTACTTTTTCGCCGAGAAACCCGTCATGAGCTACAAGAATCGCTACAAGAATCGCTACATTCTTGTTCTACGGTTTCCCGTCTCGAAAACGCTTGTTTTGATATTGAATTCGTTCCCCATCTCGTCGTCGAGTCCCCAGGGCTTCTGACAGGCCTGAAATACAAGGATAAAGAGATTTAGACCGAAAAAGGGCATCAGCTCATTAAAAAGATAATAAAAAAATTTCCACAATTACGTATAAAATACGTATATTTAGACGTTTATCATAGGTGCATGCTCTTGTGGTAGAATGTATTCTTCAAATCCGAATTGTGGATTTTTCCATTGTTGCTCAAATACGTGCGGGTCGGTGTGATCTTTTCAGGAGTATACATTACCCGACTCGTTCGTGGCATGGGGTTGTCCGAGGGACTTCGAGGGATGGAGAGGATCAGCATACCAGCACCCTTGGGGCTTGCATCCCTCCGAGCCATGCGTATGGTGAAGAAGACGAGCACCGGCCGTTATATACTCGCAGTGGAGGCTGAGGAGGAGGAGTCGAAGAGGAGGCAGCCGACCCAAGAGACGCTCCCGATTCACCGGCACCCACGGTGTGCCGATGGACACCGAGGCCCCCGCATCCGAGCGAGCCGAGCAGCCCTCCACTCGAGCCCGTGACCGTTTGGCGAGGCTCGAGGTGGCGTTGGAGCTCTCCGGGGGACATGGCGACCGTGCTCGCCAACCAGTCCGTGATGATGTCGCAGTTGTCCATCATTCGACATCTTCTGGAGAGCGACACAGCATCTGAGGCGACGACATCAGCACCACCAGCACCACCAACAGCACCAGCATAGTTTCCTGACGCATGAGGCGTCCTTGAGTCATTTTATTTTATCTTTTGTATTTTTATTTTCTGTAGTTTTATTTTCAGCATGCTAGTTGAGACTCTGTCTTTTATTTCTGTCATTTTTATTTTGTGGTTCTAGTTGTTTTCGTTGTTTTATTTTCTAATCTTGTTGAGCTTCATTGAACCCCCTGAATCCGAGATAGTCTTGAGAGTCTTGGGAAATGGAAATCAAGTTATGCACATGGCCGTGTGACTAGGTCACACGGCCGTTTCACCTCCAAATGCCCGTTGAGCCAAACACACCCTTGTACAAGATTCCACCAACTATTTCACTTGGAATTCAGGGGAGTATTATTTTGATTTTTGGACACCCTCACATGCTTTGTGTTCAGAATTTATAATTTTATTGTGCTTGCATGTGTACATTGGGGACAATGTACATCTTAAGTGTGGGGGAGGGATCACTTTATACACCACTTTATTGTCTGTTTTCATTATATATGCTCATGCAACCTATGAGGGTTCACTTTAAGGTTAAGAGTTAGATTCTAGACTATAGGAGAGCTTCGAACACTAGATTTCATCATGCTCTAGCTGTCATCCAATTTTTTGAGAAATTTTTGTCCGATTGCCATTTATACACTCTACTCACTCATCAGACCTATAGAAGCTCTAGTTGAATGTTTTGAGACTTGTTAGTAGTTGTTTTATCTGAAAAAAAAAAAAAAAAAAAATAGATATATATAGTTTAGCAATTGTGAATTCTTTCGTGTATATAGGGGGTGAAAAGAGCTACTACCCTTGATTGTATGCAGCTACTCTCATAAGTCGGATACTAGTTATGCCCTAATGAGAGAAAGAGCTATCACAGGGGATATGTGAAAGCTAGCACCCTCGGTAGAAAGAGCTACCATCTCTAAAGTGTGAAAGCCACTCGGGAGGCCGCCTGAGAAAGAGCTACCTTGGAGATTCTGTGCAGCTACTACCACTCTTTTTGCTATTATATAAGTCTCGAACAATAAAAACTGTAAGTAGTGGACATAGAGTTGAATTGAGATGAGTTTTTCCACACACACTGATAAGTGCCTGCATGTACATATTATTTGAGATGTTTTTCCATGCATGAGCATCACATTTTTCAGGTTATATTTCTCATTTCGTGTGTTTTTGTGTTCTTTCGTGCAATTAGGGTTGTGAAGAAGGTTTATGCGAAGAAAAGCAAGATTAGGTCATAATGGTGCTATGTGGAGCTCTTTTGTGCAAATACGAAGTTCAAGACACAAATCGGGTTCAAATGAGGGGGTATGTGCCAACTTCTAAAGGCTTCAAGACAATTCTTGTAGAAGGACACGAAGGCAGTCATGCTCGCTCGTTCCGATTGGTTCAAAGATTTCAAAAGCTCTCCAAGGTTTCCCATCATCAAGAAATGCCACTTGACCTTTCACATGGGCGTGTGCCCGTCCATGTGACCTCAGGAGAAGAAACGGGCGAAATCGAGGATTAGTATGAAGATTTCACAAGGCGAGAAAATCCACATGGGCGTGTGGAATTTCCACACGGCCGTGTGGAATTTCCACACGGCCGTGTGGACTATCCACACGCCCGTGTGGATCCTCGAGATGGCCAATTATAAAGCCGTTCAAGCGTTATCAAGAGGATCATCTTCTAACTTTGGAAGGAGGCGACGGCTAGGGTTCAGGAGGTTCTTGCCACACTTTGGGGGCGCTTCTTCACCGGTTTCATCATCATTCCCTTCCAAGGAGAGCCATTGGGGGAGCCTTCGACGACTCGATTCGGCGAGGTGGGCCTTAGGCTTGGAGGAAGGGACTCTTTGAAGAAGAAGGAGGAGTTCCCATAGTCTATCAACACGAAGCCTAAGGGGGTTTTCTTTATGGATTTCTTGCACTTATCTTCATTTATTTTGATGAACTTGTATTGCTCCATGGAGAGCTAAACCCCTAGTGGGTACTTGGACTTGTAAACCCTAGATTTCCTATGTTTCATTGACTTAAATGCTTTTATTCAATTTGAGTTTGAATTTGAGTTTCAATCTTGCTTGCTTAATTGTTTCTCCCTTAGAGTGACACTAGGGTTGAGGGCTAATACAATCATCCTTTTGACGAGTGACCATCACCATTAGGATTAGATTAATCAAGATTGGAGGGGGTTGAGAGGGTGAGTTGAGAGGTAGCGACACGTCCCCTTTCCCCTCCGGTGTGGTTCTCCCTACCTTCTTATTCCAAGTGTTACCTTCGATCTCAAAGAGAGTTAGGCGTTGAGAGAGGCCTTTCCGCCGGGACTTATTTGTGATTAGGGATCTTTCGCCCGGACCAAAGGGATTGATCTATAGTTGGGAATAGGGTTTACCACTCGGAATCCCTAGAGCATAGCGCGAGTCATACGTGGTGTGAGGCGTCGAGAGTCTTCTCTCCGCCGGGACCTCGTAGGGGACTAGTCAAGGTTGACCTTAGATTTGGGACCTTGTATCTCCGGGATTCCACGACTCTTGAAATCTCTATTGAATAAGAGTACTTGAAGTCTTGCACGTGAAACAAGGATTCTAGGGGGAGCATTGTCCGAGTACCCCATCTTCTTATTGATATATTTCTCCGACCTAGCTTTCATTTTCAGCACTTTAATTCTACTACTTTCTGATTTTACTTTCTTTCAACAACAATTGGTTTATCTTTGATTACTTAACAACGTGTGATTGTTCTTACGTCTACTCCCTGTGGATTCGACTACCCACCCGTTTGGGTACTTTATTACTTCGACACCCGTGCACTTGCGGAGTACACACGCAAGGGTGTGTCAAGTTTTTGGCGCCGTTGCCGGGGAGTTAGGCGTTTTAGGAATTTTTACACTTTGTTTCGCTAGTCATTTTTCGCACATTCTATCTCACACTTCTTTTACTTCCATTGTTCTGATTTTATTTTCTTTTCTTGATTTCAGCTCCAGTGTTATGACCCGTGGACATCCTTCGACATTAGTGGAAGGTGATCCGGAAATAGAGAGGAGATTACACAGACGGGGAAGACAACCCGAACTAGAACAGTTTGATCAAGCCGAGATAGAAGTTGAAGAGTCCGCAACCATGGCTGAACGTAATGAGCAACGGCGGACCCTTTCGATTTTGCTAGGCCGTCGTTCGTGGTACACAATCAAGCATAGTCGGGCCACCTATTTCAGCTCATAACTTTGAGCTTAAGCCGGGGTTCATTCGGATGGTCCAACAGTCCGCACGGTTCAATGGGTTAGCCGATGAGGACCCAAATAATCACATTGAGAATTTCTTGGAGGTGTGCGACATGTTGAAAATCAATGGAGTCACGGACGACGCCATCGGATTAAGAGCCTTCCCATTTTCCTTGAAGGGGAAAGCAAAAACAGTGGTTGCAATCTTTACCTAGAGCATCGATTACCACTTGGGAAGAAATGGTTGAGGCCTTCCTTGCCCGATATTTCCCTCCCGGGAAATCGGCAAAGCCGAGAAATGAAATTTCTTCCTTCATACGATCGGAATTGGAGTCTCTTTTCGAGACATGGGAAAGGTTCAAGGACCTTCGCGCAAATGTCCTCAACATGGGTTCCCCCGAGTGGATGGTCATCCACACCTTCTACAATGGATTGAACCCAAGCACAAGACAACTACTTGATGCCGCAGACAGGAGGTACCTTGGGAAGCAAGACCCCCGAAGCCGCCCGCCAACCGATAGAAGAAATGGCTATGAATAGCTATCGGTGGAATGCTCGAGACAAGAGGAAAGTGGCGGGCATTCATGAAGTTGATGCAGGTGACATCTCTAGCGGCTCAAGTTGAAGCATTGAGCAAGAAGTTGGACACTTTGGCAGGCCCATCTAGAATAGGCTGCAGTGATGAATTGTGATAGTTGTGGAGGAGGGCATGTTTCGCTGATTGCCCTATTTCCATGGTCGGAACAAAGACTGTTGAACAAGGTTGATTTTGTGGGGAATGCTTCGGACGAGGTCAAGGAAACCCCTATAGCAACACCTATAATCCGGGGTGGCGAAACCACCCGAACTTTGCATGGAGTAACCAAGGGCAACAAAGGCCCTCTCGCACCCCCCGGATTTCAGCAACCCCAACAACCAAACATGGAGGGCCGAGTTTCGGGGCTTGAGAACCAAATGACAGACTTGGAGAAGGCATTGACCAAGTTCATTCGGTCCTCGGACACGCGCTTCCAAGGTGTGGAGAGTACACTTCGCAATCACACCGCTTCACTACATAATTTGGAAAATCGGGTGGGGCAGATTGCGAAATCCTTATCTCGAGCGACCTCAAGGAAGTCTCCCGGAAATACGAGAGACCAACCCAAGAGAGAGCGGCTGAAAGCAATCACTCGAGGAGTGGTCGTGAGGTTGAGGGTATACTTCCCGCCGAAGAGGTTGTTCAAATTCCTGCTCGGGGAGAAAGGCAAGGAGAAGGATAAGGAAAAGGAGGTAGCACCTACACCGTACAAACCAAGGATTCCTTATCCTTCAAGACTCGAAGAATGATAAAAATGATGAGCAGTACAAGAAGTTTTCGGGCCTTTTCAAGCATTGCACATTAATATCCCTTTTGTGGAGGCTCTGTCTCAAATGCCTCGATATGCAAAATTTTTGAAGGACCTCTTAACCAACAAGAGGAAATTGGAAGAGGGTGCAAGCAGTGATATTGGATGCATCTTGTTCAACTGTGTTGCAGAAAAATCTACCTAACAAGATGAAAGACCCTGGAAGCTTCATCATCCCATGTAACATTGGGAATTTGGGTGAAGAGAAGGCATTGGCGGATTCGGGAGCCAGTATCAATGTCATGCCTTACTCCTTCTTCAAGAAGCCGGGACCGGGAGAGCCAAGGCCCACTCGGATGACCTTACAACTAGCCGACCGTTCCATTCGTCACCCGAGAGGCATCATTGAAGATATTTTGGTGAAAGTAGATAAGTATATATTTCCTGCAGATTTCGTGGTACTTGGATGTAGATGAGAATGTCGACGTGCCGCGATACTTGGAAGACCCTTTCTGCGTACTTCCAAGGCTCTTATAGACATGGATGGCGGGGAGATGACATTGAGGATAGGAGATGAGAAGGCGACCTACCGCCTTGCCGAGGCCATGAGACATTCTCTCAACTTTGATGATACTTTGTATTTTCTTGACACTGCCGATGCTTTGATTGATGATTATGTGCGGGAAATCTTTTGCCCGGATCCGCTAGCTGATTTGTTGGATCGAGAGATGGATGATGACCACAGTTCATCGGTTGACCTCGGAAAACAAGGATACATCTACCACGGGTACGGTCAACAAACTAATGAAAAAGCTAAAGAGGGTAAGACATCGCCGCAAGAAACAAACGAATGAACTTGCGGACGTTCCCTCAAGGTCTAAGGATGATATCCTTCCATCCGGTAACAAATTCGATCACCCATCTTCTAAATTTCAGAACTTATGCTCTTCATGTTTCACATTCCCAAGCGGCGAAGTGCTTTCGACCCATGACCCCCCTTGAGTCTAGAGAAGCGTGTACGTCAAGCTAGTGACGTAAAACAAGCGCTTATTGGGAGGCAACCCAATTTTTTTCTTTTAGAACTCTTTGTTTGTCTTGTAGTTAGTTTTATTTCTCGCATTTTTTTTTGTTTAGTTTGTAGTGTGTGGATTTATTGCTTTGGTAGTGCATTTTTATGTGTTCATCGTTTATGGCAAGTTAGGTGGTATTCTTGTGAATTGTGCGAGATTTTAAATCGTAAACGTCTTAGTTTTCAACTTTCGCAATCGTTCCATGTGTTTTCATTAATTTCTGCAGAGTTTGGACTATTTTTGAGTTGAAGGATGGAAGCACACGGCCATGTGGAATTTCCACATGGCCGTGTGGATGAGATTGTGAAGGAATTTTTCTCATCCGAGAGAATCCCCACAGCCGTGTGGAAATTCCACACGGCCATGTGGATTTATTTAGTACAAATCTTCACAATACGAGAGAATCCCCACGGCCGTGTGGAAATTCCACACGGCCGTGTGGAATTTCGGGGAGTTTTATAAGGCCATACGAGAGAATCCACACGGCCGTGTGGAATTTCCACACGGCCGTGTGAGGTACTTAAACATGAAAAGGGGCCTTTCTCTTTATAACCCCCCAAGCAACCCTTCACCTTCAAACGCCTCCTCTTCAAAGGTCGTGACGGTTGCTCTTCTCCTTCCATTCTCGCGCTTATTTAAGGGATTTGTAGGCCTTACTCGTTACTACATTGTTAGAGCAGACTCATCTTCTCCGGTAAGCCTCCTTCCCCTCTTCTTGCCATGAAACCTTCATTAGTTGTTGTGGATGTTGAATCTTGTGATTTTGCATGCTATTTTCGTGTTTAATACTTAGATTATTGCTTAAAACACTTGTGCTCGAATGTGTGGATGATTGTATTAAGTTGTGTGGATTCACCATGGCGCTTTGGCCATGGTCGAAGATCCACACGGCCGTGGGGAAATTCCACACGGCCGTGTGGATTATCGGGGTGCCCCCTCCGAATTCCCAGAGGAGACACACGGCCGTGTGGAATTTCCACACGGCCGTGTGTATTAACTATTTCTTTGTTTTTGGGTAACCGAGAGGAGACACACGGCCGCGTGGAATTTCCACACGGCCATGTGGAATCCCGGGAACCTATTTTAAGCTCGAATTAACTTCCTTACCCTTCTTATGCACGGGAATGGCCCCAAGAACGAAGAAACTCGCTCATAAGCGCCCTCGGGAGGCCCGTGAGGTCCGGGAGTCCCGTGATCTCTCGCCCGCACCATTCGAGTTCGCCGTGCCCGAACATCAAGCACGGTTTGATCGACTTTCGAAGTTGAAGTTTGGCCGGACGCGCATTCCCGACTTGCAAGCTTTGGAGGCCATAGAACATGCGCGTGCAGCCGAGTTGGCGGACGAGGTCCGTGAGCTTATTCTTTGTTGGCGGGTGGGAGCGACCGTTGTGCATCAAAGACCCGGCCACTCGCGATCTCACTTTCGAAGTCCTCGCGACATTCGAGTTTGATCGCACCCACACCGACTACCACCGGCCGGACACGGTTCGATTCCGCATTTTTGGGCAATACCACAAAGCATGAGCTCGACGGACTTTGCTTTGTCGCCCTCGGCCCGTACGACCGAGACTTCATCCACACGGAGGAGTACGCGCAGCTGCCATTCGACTATCCTTTCCGTGTCACTCCAAGCCGGGTTTGCCGGATGCTGTGTGGAGATATACAAGACGAGCCCGGGTTGACCAAGGCGTCTTTGCTCCTCCGCCCCGCCCACGGGTACATTCATGCCATCCCGAGCGGGTCTATTATCGGGCGGGGAGACAAGCACCGGCGTATTGGGGCGGCTGGACCTCCTCTATTTGTACTCTATGGTCCAAAGCCCGCCCCCGCACTCCGGGTTACGTGGTAGCAGATTTTTCGAGGCACCGGGGACGGGACGCGCGGATAGGAGTTCTTTTTCTCGGCCCCTACATCACCCGACTCATCCGAGGAATGGGACCGATTGATCTTTGTTCGGGGAGCCGACAAGGTTATTGTTCCCTCCCCACTTGGCCTTGATACCTTGCGTATGATGGGCATGGTGAAGAGGGCCGCTCCCGGCAGTATGTACTTGCTTGTTCCATTCCCGGATGAGTCCGAGGAGTCTCGAGGACGAAGACGAAGACTCGGAGGAGACCCGGGCAGGGGCCATCATCACAACCCGCACCCATGGAGGCGGAGGACACCCCAGCCAGACGAGGAGGTGCCACCGGTGTCGCACATGCATCTCCCCGGCACGAGAGCGCATAGACAGACTTGAGGCTGCCGTGGGGACCCTCCAGAGTGATCTCGCCGCCATGCGGGTGACTCGAGCAGCGAACCACACCGAGGTTCTCGCTCGCATGGCTGAGTACCACTCGGAGATGATGACGCGCATCACTTCTCTCCACCCGGTTGATGGCGAGAGGTAGCGATTCCACCCCGCCGTCCACACCCCGAGCACCCTACGCCTCCCCAAAGATCCCCAAAGCAGCACCGGCGAGATGCCGACGCTTGATGCGTCTTTCATTCCTTCTTTTTATTCCCTTGTACTTTCTTTTGTGTTGAGTCTTTGTATACTCGTAAAGGTTGCACCTTCCGAGAGTTATCTTACTCGCTTTCTTTTCATGTTCTTTGTTGAGTTTGTGTTTGGCTTGTTTAATTTTTGTACTCTTTTAATCGTAGCTTTTGTTGAAATCCACTGAACCCCTTTTGTGATGTGCAGATAGACTTGTCAACTTGGTTTTGAGAAATGGTCATAGGCACGGCCGTGTGGAATTTCCACACGGCCGTGTGAGCTTCACAACCCTACGCAACTCCACTTCCCACCTTCACGCTCCATTCAACTACCACACTCGGAGATCATGGGAGTGTTGTTTTTAATCCCCACGCCCTCATGTTTTATTTATATTCTGTTTTTGTATGCTTGCATGCGTACAATGAGGGCATTGTACATCTTAAGTGTGGGGGGGAGTTCACGTTGCACACGTTCTCTATGTATGTATGCTCATCACTCATATGCTTATCAAGCCAATGATAGTTCACCTTAAAAGGCAAGGATTGCAGTCTTGAATTTAGGAGAATTTTAAACATCGTTTGTACTCATGCTCTAGTTTACTCGAGAAACTCAGAAATTTTTTGTCTGATTGCATTACTTACACCTTTCTTGCTCTGTTAACCCTGACAACTCTAGTTCAGTGCCAAAAGGACCTTAGTTTTCTTTATTTTGAAAAAAAAAAAAAAAAAAAAAAAAGAAGAAAACAAAGGAAGAATGCCTTATTTGTTTACTTGTTTCCGGAGTGGAAAGAGCTACCACCTATGTTGTATGCAGCTACTCTCATAAGTCGGATACTAGCTATGCCCTAATGAGAGAAAGAGCTATCTAATAGGCCGTGTGAAAGCTAACACTCCCAGGTGGAAAGAGCTACCTCCTCAAAGCGTGAAAGCCGCCTAGGAGGCATCTTGGGAAATGGCTACCTTCGAGGTTGTGTGCGGCTCACGCCTATTCTTTGTCCTCAAATAAATCCTTTTCAATAAGAACTTTTAAGAGTAAATTTAGGGTTGGCATGAGTAAGCAATACACACACACACGCAATGATTCTATTTTCTTTGTGCTCCGAGTTTTTGCTAGAGCATTGGTTTTTATCTTTCTATGTTGCAAATTGTTCCTTTGTTTAAGAATGCTCTTCTTACATACTTTTTGGTGAACTTAAGGCTAAGCACTTATATCACTCTACTTGTGGTTTTCATTGTATAAATTTTGCTTGAGGACAAGCAAAAGCTTAAGTGTGGGGGAGTTTGATAAGTGCCCGCATGTACATATTATTTGAGATGTTTTTCCATGCATGAGCATCACATTTTTCAGGTTATATTTCTCATTTCGTGTGTTTTTGTGTTCTTTCGTGCAATTAGGGTTGTGAAGAAGGTTTATGCGAAGAAAAGCAAGATTAGGTCATAATGGTGCTATGTGGAGCTCTTTTGTGCAAATACGAAGTTCAAGACACAAATCGGGTTCAAATGAGGGGGTATGTGCCAACTTCTAAAGGCTTCAAGACAATTCTTGTAGAAGGACACGAAGGCAGTCATGCTCGCTCGTTCCGATTGGTTCAAAGATTTCAAAAGCTCTCCAAGGTTTCCCATCATCAAGAAATGCCACTTGACCTTTCACATGGGCGTGTGTCCGTCCATGTGACCTCAGGAGAAGAAACGGGCGAAATCGAGGATTAGTATGAAGATTTCACAAGGCGAGAAAATCCACATGGGCGTGTGGAATTTCCACACGGCCGTGTGGAATTTCCACACGGCCGTGTGGACTATCCACACGCCCGTGTGGATCCTCGAGATGGCCAATTATAAAGCCGTTTCGAAGCGTTATCAAGAGGATCATCTTCTAACTTTGGAAGGAGGCGACGGCTAGGGTTCGGGGAGGTTCTTGCCACACTTTGGGGGCGCTTCTTCACCGGTTTCATCATCATTCCCTTCCAAGGAGAGCCATTGGGGGAGCCTTCGACGACTCGATTCGGCGAGGTGGGCCTTAGGCTTGGAGGAAGGGACTCTTTGAAGAAGAAGGAGGAGTTCCCATAGTCTATCAACACGAAGCCTAAGGGGGTTTTCTTTATGGATTTCTTGCACTTATCTTCATTTATTTTGATGAACTTGTATTGCTCCATGGAGAGCTAAACCCCTAGTGGGTACTTGGACTTGTAAACCCTAGATTTCCTATGTTTCATTGACTTAAATGCTTTTATTCAATTTGAGTTTGAATTTGAGTTTCAATCTTGCTTGCTTAATTGTTTCTCCCTTAGAGTGACACTAGGGTTGAGGGCTAATACAATCATCCTTTTGACGAGTGACCATCACCATTAGGATTAGATTAATCAAGATTGGAGGGGGTTGAGAGGGTGAGTTGAGAGGTAGCGACACGTCCCCTTTCCCCTCCGGTGTGGTTCTCCCTACCTTCTTATTCCAAGTGTTACCTTCGATCTCAAAGAGAGTTAGGCGTTGAGAGAGGCCTTTCCGCCGGGACTTATTTGTGATTAGGGATCTTTCGCCCGGACCAAAGGGATTGATCTATAGTTGGGAATAGGGTTTACCACTCGGAATCCCTAGAGCATAGCGCAGTCATACGTGGTGTGAGGCGTCGAGAGTCTTCTCTCCGCCGGGACCTCGTAGGGGACTAGTCAAGGTTGACCTTAGATTTGGGACCTTGTATCTCCTGGATTCCACGACTCTTGAAATCTCTATTGAATAAGAGTACTTGAAGTCTTGCACGTGAAACAAGGATTCTAGGGGGAGCATTGTCCGAGTACCCCATCTTCTTATTGATATATTTCTCCGACCTAGCTTTCATTTTCAGCACTTTAATTCTACTACTTTTCGATTTTACTTTCTTTCAACAACAATTGGTTTATCTTTGATTACTTAACAACGTGTGATTGTTCTTACGTCTACTCCCCGTGGATTCGACTACCCACCCGTTTGGGTACTTTATTACTTCGACACCCGTGCACTTGCGGAGTACACACGCAAGGGTGTGTCAAGTTTTTGCGCGCCGTTGCCGGGGAGTTAGGCGTTTTAGGAATTTTTACACTTTGTTTCGCTAGTCATTTTTCGCACATTCTATCTCACACTTCTTTTACTTCCATTGTTCTGATTTTATTTTCTTTTCTTGATTTCAGCTCCGGTGTTATGACCCGTGGACATCCTTCGACATTAGTGGAAGGTGATCCGGAAATAGAGAGGAGATTACACGAGACGGGGAAGACAACCCGAACTAGAACAGTTTGATCAAGTGAGATAGAAGTTGAAGAGTCCGCAACCATGGGCGAACGTAATGAGCAACGGCGGACCCTTTTCGATTTTGCTAGGCCGTCTGTTCGTGGTACACAATCAAGCATAGTCAGGCCACCTATTTCAGCTCATAACTTTGAGCTTAAGCTGGGGTTCATTCAGATGGTCCAACAGTCCGCACAGTTCAATGGGTTAGCTGATGAGGACCCAAACAATCACATAGAAAACATTGAGAATTTCTTGGAGGTGTGCGACATGTTGAAAATCAATGGAGTCACGGACGACGCCATCAGATTAAGAGCCTTCCCATTTTCCTTGAAGGGGAAAGCAAAACAGTGGTTGCAATCTTTACCTAGAGCATCGATTACCACTTGGGAAGAAATGGTTGAGGCCTTCCTTGCCCGATATTTCCCTCCTGGGAAATCGGCAAAGCTGAGAAATGAAATTTCTTCCTTCATACAGTCGGAATTGGAGTCTCTTTTCGAGACATGGGAAAGGTTCAAGGACCTTCTGCGCAAATGTCCTCAACATGGGTTCCCCGAGTGGATGGTCATCCACACCTTCTACAATGGATTGAACCCAAGCACAAGACAACTACTTGATGCCGCAGCAGGAGGTACCTTGGGAAGCAAGACCCCCGAAGCTGCCCGCCAACTGATAGAAATCACTGTAGCATTCACTGTAGCAAAAGTACTGTAGCAGTACTGTAGCAGAGTACTTCACACGCCCGTGTGGAATTTCCACACGGGCGTGTGGATGCCCGCGTAAAGCCCCGAATTCAAATTATAAAAGCCGCCTTGTGATAATTTTTAGGGATCTTTTCGGCCACTTTCGAGAGACAAGGCGGCTAGGGCTTGGAAGGAGTTCTTGGCGGCTTTGGGAAGCTTTCCTCACCAACTTGGATCGATTCCTCCTCCGTCATAGCGTCAAGGAAGCCATCGGCGACCTAGCTTCGGAGTGGATTCAATCCAGACGTGGAAACTAACCATCAAGACTATCATCACGGATTTAAGGGGGTTATTCTTTATGTCTTTGGAACTTATTTCTGAATTTATTATTTGTTTTGTGACTCGCTCCATGGAGAGCTAAACCCCTAGAGGGTATTCGGACATGTAAACCCTAGGATTCTTATTTTCATTAGATTTGCATTGTGTTTCTATTCGAATTTATCAGATTGAGTTTTACTCTTGAGTTCTTAATGCTTGTTTGTGCTTTTGATTTCATTATCAATTGCCTTGCATGTTTTATTCAATCTAGTGAAGAGAGAGATCAGCGGTAGGTTTAGAATTACCAAGAGTGAAGAGGGTCGAGAGGGCGAGCTGTGAGATAGCGGAGTGTCCCCTTTCCCTTCCGACAGATATTTCCTATCTCCATATTCCCTAAGTGTCAAGCAACCATATGTGGTGTGAGACGTCCGAGAGAATTCTCCGCCTGGGACCTCGTAGGGGGTTAGGGATCTTTCACCCTGGAGCGGGGTGGTTAGATCTACTTTTAGGAATTGGTTATATCTTTGGGATCCCTAGAGTTTTAAGCGATCATATGTGGTGTGATGCGTCGAGAGAATTCTCCGCCGGGCCTAGTAGGGGACTAGTTATCGGTGACTCGGAGCGGGGCCGTTATACCTTTGGATACCCACGACTCATTGTTTTCGTTTAGAAACACTTGTAATCTACATCCAACACCCGAATCCTAGGGGGAACATTGTCCGGATACCTCACTTTTATTGAATGAGAACTCTTTTCCTTTTATTTCCTGCGCACTTGTGGTGACACTCTTAGTGTTGGCCATTAGATCATCACATACTACACTCATTAGGCTAGATAACAAAAGAGGGGCTATTACTAGTACTTCTGTTCCCTGTGGTTCGACAACCCGACCCTTTGGGTCAACTTTTATTACTTGACGACCCGTGCACTTGCGGTAATGCAAGGGGTTGACACACATCACCTTGTTGTGTTGTTGCGGAGACGCGGGCATCCACACGGGCGTGTACTGTAGCCACACGCCCGTGTGGAAATTCCACACGGGCGTGTAGAGTATTTTTGCTACATTACTGCTACAGTAAAGTATTACGGTACTTTTGCTACACTACTTGTTACAGTAAATGCCACTGTGATTTCCCCCCCTGAAGTCTTTCTTGGAGTCCACACGGTCGGGCACACGCTCGTGTGATAGGGTGTGTGACTTTCTATACTTTGAAATCTTCAAGAACCTTCTTCTGCTTTGTACGGAAGCTGGGACATGGACGTACTACTGCCTTTGTGCCCTTTCGGTTTGTGTAATGACTTGTATTCCTCCAAAAGTTGGCAACACCCCCATGCATATGAACACAGCTTTTAATTGTGGCCTTGAACCGTGTCATCACACCCTATCTTTGCTTCTTCCTGTACGTCATGTCTCCAAAACCCTGTTTGCACAAAAGAACACAAAACACACCTTGTTAATGCTAAAACCCGATAAAAGTGATGCTCAATGCAAGTAAACTGATATTATAAAATATATATAATCAAGCACTTATCACCTACTTCCCTTGATCTTGAAATCAGGTACTGTAGCACCGAGAAATCCTTTGCTAAACCTCTAGTTTCTTTTTAGTGTTGGGAGTTTATCCCCATAGAGACTCTTTGAAACGCTTAGGGCCCAAGTTCAGGCCATACCCAAGCCTTGTTAGGGTTTTTTGGTTTGTAGCATGAAGAAGTTCATGCTTGCCTTTCTTTGTGTGTTTTTCTCTTAGTTTTGGGCCCTTGTGTTTGTATTGGTGCTAGGTGGTGAGAGCTCGGCCCGAGGCAAGGGGCTAGTGGACGAGTAACGCCATTGAGAAGTTATTCTACTAAGTTTGTGAGTGGGTCAATTCGATTGCATAGTTATAATTGGAATAAGAATACTTTCATATGCTATTTTTTACATTCGTATTTTCATCTACTTGCCTATGTCATGATCGAATTGCAAACTTTAGTTATGAAAGATTGTGAGGAACCCTACTGGGTGGTATATCATGTTTTGGGCACGTCTATCTTTGAAAGTGACCGGATTTGGTAAATACGAGTATTTATACACAAACTAGCTCATGGTGATTTTAAATTGTGAAACTTCATATATATGTTACACTCTTGTTTTGATTTATATGATAGTGATGTTTATCACCGAAATATGAATATCTATCCTAGTCAAGGACCCTTTGAAATGATTTACATGAACTTCATTGATGATACACTTTGGGATGTTTAGTTGGTGATAGGGTTGGAACCCGCCTGCTGATATGCCGTTGGCGTATCCGCAAGTGCACGGGTCGTACAAGTAGTATAATGTACCCGAAGGTCCGGTAGTCAATTCCACAGGGACTAGTATATCTCCTAATACTATCTTCCCACTTAATATATAATCAACTGGAATTAGGGTGAATTGACTCTAACTTGAGAGAGAGATAAGTTGAGGGAGAGGAATCGCACTAGAGGAAAAGATTTGGGATTGCTCAATGGAGGAGATGGGGCCCCGAGTCCATCACTTGGTGCTACCTAACTTAGATTCTTACAGCACTTATTTGGAGTGTTGATGAGCGCATTTCATATATATATATTGCATGCTATACCTTCATCATTATTGAGTGTTTTGGCTATAATTCTCCAAGTACGCTGCTATTTGAGGTATTCGTTGTTCGTCATGCAGATATCAAAGTCCTGAAGTAAAAAGAAGCGCTTTTGGAACAATTTTAGAAGCTAAAGGACTTAGAAGAAACCTCATCAAGCTCAGCACGGTTTGAGCACGCCCGTGCTGTTCCCCGTGCAAAATGCAGAAGAATTCAACTGTGATTCAGCACAGCCTGAGTCCGCTGAGCACGGGTGTGAAAACCTCAGCACGGTCGAAGCACGCCCGTGCTGCTTCCCGTGAAAATTACAGGAGAATGCGGCCATAGATCAGCACAGCCAGAGTTCGCTGAGCACGGTCGTGCAAAGCCTCAGCACGGTCTAAGCACGCCCGTGCTGTTCCCCGTGCAGATTATAGGTTTGTGAGTTTTCTGAAGAGTTATTTGACCGTAATCTGCACGGCTTGAAGCACGGTTTCATCACGCCCGTGCTCACATCGGGAAAACTTTAAAACCCTAAAAACTTAGGTTTTTGGGGGACTTTTGGTGGGCGAACTTTGGGAGAAAGGAAGGGAGAGCTTTGGGGATTCATCCTCAGCTTCATCAAGGGAATGCCAAGCATATGGTAGGCCGATCGGAAGGGGATTACACGACATCATAGATCCTTCGACAACCTCAAGGATGCAAGAAATTAGGGAGTTTCCAATTCCTTGTCTTGTAATTTCTTTGGCATTATATTTGTTGGTTGTTATCATGAGGGGCTAAACTCTTAAGGGAGCCCCGGGGTTGGTTGTATGACGTTGTAGCTCGAACTCGTAGTCTTTACTTGCAGTTTTTATGATTGTCTTGTTCATTTTAATAAATCAAGGTTTTTGGCTATCTTGTATGTTGTTTAGTGCTTGATGCTTGGTAGTTTGGTTCTCCTATCTAGGTTTGTGAATCTTTATTGATCGTTGCAAACAGAGGGAGTTCAACTTAGGGCTCGGCAGCGCTAGAAACCTCATGCTTATAGCATAACTAGGTATAGAACTGAAGACATCCCTGATAATTACTGAGAAAGACTGAGTTAGTGAACGTCAGAAACCAGACCCGGGGCCCCATCTCCTCCATCGAGTCAATCCTAAATCTTCCCTTGGTGAACTTTCCATTCCCTCAACTTCCTCAAAGTCAGTCCAAAGTCAACTCCTTCATTTTTGATTTGGTTAGATATTGAGTAGGACGTTAGTATTAGAAGCTATACCAGTCCCTGTGGATTCGACTACCCGACCCAAAGGGTACATTATACTACTTGTGCGACCCGTGCACTTGCGGTTACGCAAGGGGCGTACCAAGTGTCTCTCACGAACCCTAAATTCTAAAATCTTGTTGTGCTATGTGGAGGATACATGTAGTGCAATTGAAACCCTAAGTTGAATTCTAACATCTTGCATCAATTGAGAAGATATGCAAGCTAAGTCAACATCAAGATCTTAAAGTACTCAAAACACTCAACAACCATCAATGAAGCCAACAACCAAAGATTTAAAAGGGGAAACAAAGACATCCATAAATACTGTGTTAGAAGAATCTAAGTTCAAAAATACACACACAAGTTTTCAACCCGGGGCTCCCAAGAAGAGTTTAGCCCCTCATAGATTCCAACAACAAAGAAATAAGTGAAAAAGCAAATACAAAAGAAATCAATGACTCCCTATTTGCTTCCATCCTTGTTGCCGTCTGAGGTCCTTATGTCGATGGATCCTCTCCTCCTAGTTGGCCTACAATTCGCACGTGATTCCCTCTTGAGTGATGATGCGACTGTACACTCCTCTTCTCCCTTCCGTCTCCTTTCTCCGCGTCCAACAAAAGTCCCCTAAACCCTAACTTTCAGGGTGTGCTTAGGCCGTGTTCTAAGCGGTGCAGATTGCTGCCAAATAAAAACTCTGAAACTCAGCTGCCTGTAGTCTCCACGGGGTTCAACATGGGCGGGTTGTGGCTGTGTTACGAGTTGCACGACCGTGCTCAGAGACCCGAAGCCGTGTTGACTCTGCCTGGATTCTTATGTGAATTGCACGCCTTGGGACACGAGCGTGTTGAGGCCATGCTTAGCTTGGTGAGGTTTCTTCAAAGCCCCTTAGGTACCAAAATCGCTCAAAATTTTTTCTTCTTACTTCGGGGATTCGATATCTGCATAGAAAACTAGAAAGACCTCAAATAGAACTGAAGTGGGAGAATTAATACCAACATACTCATGAAACAACGGGGATACAATAGAAAATATATCTATATGATATACACTCAAAAAATACCCCCACACTTGAATCGTTGCTTGTCCTCAAGCAACCTTAATCCCCTAACAAAGAGATGAATGCATGACCTCTGATCTCAACTAAGTCAGAGAATTCCTAAAGCTTGAGGCCCAAGAGTAGCAAGTGCCTTAGTCCATTAAAAGCTCGTGAAAGATTTTTACTCTTACTTGGTACTTGTCATGTGTGTGTGTGGCCTAAGGAAATGTGTCACAAACGTCTTTGAGAGGGTCTAGTTCAAGCCACATTTTTTTCTTTCACGATGCTCCTAAACTGGGTAGTAGCTTCATACACCCTAGAGGCAGCCATTTCACCCGGTAGGTCATTAAAAATGACATTTGTGATGCCTAAGATCCGACTACTCAAGTGCGGCTTTCACTTTTTCTAAAGTGATACCTCTTTCTACCATCTTTCTTACAGAATTCAAAAGGGCATCCTAACAGGAATCCGACTTTTCGAAATTCAATTCTTAACACTTCTTAATTTTTCATTTCACTTTCTAAATTTTTATTATTTGAGTTTGGAGTCAATCATTTTTCTTTTACAAGTCTTAAAGCTAAACCTTCCTCTTAACGAAGTGAAGCACAAAATTAGGTGAGGTGTTTGAATTAGGGTTTCCAAAGTAAGAGCAAAAATAGACTTTAAGTTCAACAAAAGTACACTAGCAAGCTCATTGTCTCCTAAGATAAGGAATTCTTAACCAAAAATTTTTATAGATCGTCCTAGGTCATGCACTAACATCAAAAGGTATACAAAACATACAACCCTCCCCCACATTTGAATAAAACATTGTCCTCAATGTTAAAAGAGTAAAATATGCAGCACATGTAAATGTTTCAAGTGTACGTAGAAATAGAGTTGGGGAATTTTTACCAAGTAAAAACAAAGCAAGACTCCCATGAATAAACTATGGAGAAACACTTGATTTGCATGACCATTTGATACAAGCAGCAAAGGAGTTACCCATATATCCTAAAATAGAGCACACAAGCATTAGAGAGACACGATAAAAAAAGCATAATAACAAACTCATGATGAAAAGAGATCAATTTAGTAGGGGACTGCCTTGCTAACTGACTAAACTACAGAAAGAACAAGAACTGAAAATAATGAAAAACAGATAAATGTAGAAACAAAGAGCTCAAAACTCGGTGCTCTCGGAGCTGGTCTCATAGTCGGAGCAAGGTCGGCAGTGTCAACCCCAACACTCCTGGAAGCAGGAGCAGCAGCAGCTGAATGAGGTGGTGGTGAGAGCGTGACATCCAAACGAGCTGCCAAATGATACACACTCCTGACAATCCATCATCAAAAGGATGGAGAACCGGCTGGGGGAGAAGGATGGCTAAAAGAAGTACAGGAACGTGGAGTGTGAGGGGAAGAGGGACCGGATGCTGCGGGTGGAGAATCTAGTACACTGGCGGCAGTGGTGGTTATGTACCCGAGCCCATGCGAGGTGTGGATGGACCGCAACAGGCCCATCGCTTGGAGAGTCCCCACCGAGACAGGCAACACTCCGCCCACCATCCTCATCCCTGTGATACCAGACTGGAGGCCCATCCCTCTGATTAGCCTCGTGATGTAGGGTCCGCCAAAAAAGGGGGCCAACACGGGAGTCCTAGCCCTGATGCTGAAGGCTGAAAGCAACCTCGTAGCCGAGGTGTAGTTGGAAGCCGTCGGCATACTCAAGAAGAAATCAAAGTCGCGGCGACTAACGACTCATGTGCTATCTCCCGGGCCGTAATCGAATGGCTCAAGATGAAATGAATGTACCGAGGGCGGGGAGACATAAGGACAAGGCCTTGGACAGTGAGGATCATATGTGCGGTCCGTGCTTAAACGTTGCCAACATACTTCCTGAGGCTCCCTTGGTAGTTGAGTGACGAGGAGTGCATCATAAGCGGGAGTCCTGGTTAACTCCTCATCGTAAATCCCAAGCCTGACAGAGAACTCTCTCAGGCTCATCCGCTGCAAGATGCCGAATGCCTGGAACTGAATGGTGTCGGCGCGGTGGTAGCTCACGGGCCCTCGGGGCATCTCGATGGTAGCAATAGCTCAAAGGTTAGCTCACGGTAGGAGGGTTCGGTGATGTCAAACAGCTGCATCCAGGTGCCCACTCCAAGGTATCGACGAATGTTAGCCTCCATACCGACCTCACGCAGGACCTCCCAATCTATCGCTTGCATCTCGCCAAACCGCTCGGCGCTCAAGTGGGAATAGTGCTCCTCGTGGACTGGAGCTGCGAAGGTAGGCTCAGACGGGGCAGATGGGGTAGATGACTCCCCCTCGGGCCCTCTTTGAAGAAGGACCTGCTGTGATTTCCTTCCTCGGCACGAGCTGCAATATAAGAAATTGAAGAGCTTTAGAAACAGTAGAAGCATGGGCGTGTCGAATTTGGCACGCCCGTGTTATCAGCAATAGAGTTTTACAAAGGAACACGGTCGTGCTAATCAGAGCACGCCCGTGCTGACATGAAATTGGGGATCTTATTAGGAACACGGCCGTGCTTATGTAAGCACGCAGTGTCGCCAAAACCCTGCGTCGTTGCCTATGACTCCTAGTACAAAATTCGACTTTACAAAGTCATTTAAACTATCTAAATTTTACCTAAGATGGCTCTAAGGTTCAAAGCTAAACATCTAGATAAATCATACAAGCATTCAAGCCGTGATTTCAAGGTAAAAGTGTCAAGGGGCCGTCGACTTACCAAAATGTCAGGGAAGATAAAGTATAGCGAGGATAATTCCGAGAAACTCCAAACAAACCAAGTAAGGTGAGAGCAAATCGTGAAAAAAAACCAGCGAGTGAGAGATGAGAGCACGCGAGGAGAGGTAAAAAAGGGACGTGAAACGGCCGATTTTAAAGGAAAGCTCTTCGGAATACAAAAAGCCGTTCAGAACACACCCTCAACACGGCCGTGTTGAGCCCGTGCTACACAAATAGTCGAGAAACATTCAGGAAACACGGCCGTGCTAGCATCAAGATCGTGCCGTGCTGATAAAAATTTTGCAACATCTGAAGAAGACAGCACGTCCGTGCTATCGAAGCCGTGTTGCCTGGAGAATAAAAACACTTATCACCTGTAAATTACACCACCAGGAACACGGCCGTGCAGTGCCCGTGCAGGGCCTGAAAACCACTCCAAGTCTCGATCTTCTTACTCGTTCACTTAAAAACAATTCTCCAAAAATGATGGTTACAAGAAAACTTCCTAAAGGACCGTGGAACGCCGAAAACGAACTCGAAAAGCAAACGAAACAACACACGAACAAACAAATAAACACGACTTCAAGAATAAAGGGAAAGAAACTACTCGGGTTGCCTCCCGAGAAGTGCTTGTTTAAGGTCATTAGTTTGACGTATCCGCACTCAGCTTATGAAGGCTCAAACGCGTACTTTCTCTCTTGGGAACCCACAGCCGAACCATCAACATAGGGAGTCAATGAATTAACCAAAAATGCCTCACCGATACTGAATAAGCCCGAAGAGATGTGTTTTGCAGCAAGAGCTTGCTGTTTCTTCCTGGCGGCAACCTTTTTCCACCATGTCCGAGCCCGAGAAAGTTTCTTTCACATCTATAATTGCTTAAGAAGTTGCGAGGAACGGTCTCCCAAAAATCAGGGGTACCTTAGCTCTATCATCCAAGTCCAAAATGACAAAGTCTACCGGGAAGATAAACTTGTCCACTTTCACTAAGACATCTTCAACAATACCGAAGGGTCGGTGAGTGGAGCGATCAGCAAGCTGGAGCGTCATTTGAGTCGGTTTGAGTTCTCCAACTCCTAGCTTCTGAAAGATTTTGTATGGCATCAAGTTAATGCTCGCCCCAGGTCAGCAAGTGCTTTCTAATCCATCATCCCCCCAATAGTGCATAGGATGATTAATCGCCCTGGATCCTTCTCCTTCTTAGTAATCTTATTAGAGATGATCGCAGAGCACTCCTCGCTCAAGGTCACGGTCGAGACCACCTCCAATTTCCTTTTATTAGTCAACAATTCCTTGAGAAATTTGGCATACTTGGGCATCTGTGACAGGGCTTCCACGAATGGGACATTAATGTTCAAAGTCTTGAACATCTCCAGGAACTTCTTAAACTACGCATCTTGTTGATCCTTCTTAAGCTTCGCAGGATAAGGCAAAATGGGACGGTACTCCATTGCTAACTCTTTTTTCCTTCTCTTTCCTTTTCTCTCCTGATGCTGAAACAGAATCTTTCTCTAGAATCTCCACTTCAGGTTCCTCTTGAGTAACACGTTGCACTGGGGATGGTGGTGATTCCAATTCCTTCCCACTTCTCAGAACTACAGCCTTGAGAGACTCCCGGGGATTAACTTCGGTATCACTTGGCAGAGAACCCGGCGGTTGTTCAGCAAGAGTCTTGGCAATCTGCACAACGTGATGCTCAAGATTCTACAGTGATGCTTGCTGATTTCTCATGATCTCCTCATGCCTGTAAGTCGGGCGTCATTGGACTGGATATATTTCATAAGGAGAGCCTCAAGAGTGGGCCTCAAAAATTGAGGTTGCGTCTGCTGTTGTTGAGGGCGCGGCTACCCTGGAGTCTGCTGACTCCACAAAAAATGTGGGTTGTTCCTCCACCCCGGATTGTATGTGCTACTGTAGGGGTTGTTAGCGTACTTCTAATTCTGACCAATGAAATCCACTTGTTCGGTCGCTTAAACCCTCTCTGATGAACAACTAGGCCCCACTTGGCGCCCTCCCCCAACTATCATTACTCATAGCTTGAGAAGAAGATTTCACTTGCATTGTGTCCAATCTTTTGGAAATAGCTTCTACTGTCTTTGCCAAGGTAGTAAGCACATCAACCTCATCCATCCCCGCTTGTTTTCATGGGCTTATTCTGTCGGAGCTCCATTGATACCCGTTAAAAGCTATATTTTCAATCGGGTTACGTGCCTCTTTGGGTTTCTTCTCGCATAAGGAACCTCGGGCAACCGCATATAGCATCCGTTTGGTGCCCACATTCAAACCATTATAGAATATTTGGATATGCATCCACTCCACTATCCCATCTTTGTGGGCATTTCCTCGGTAGGTCCATGCACCTTTCCCATGTGTCATACAAGGTTTCTGACTTTAGTTGCTGGAAAGATGAGATGTCACTCCGGAGCTTAGTGATCTTTGCCAGAGGAAAATATCTATGGAAATTCGACCTTTTTCGCTTCTTTTGTGTTTTGGTTTCTTGTGTAGAAGTTGTGTGCTTAAATTTTCGTCGAGTGTTTTTCGTGTTTAGGATCTTAGTCAAGGTTCTTTTTAGAGTAGAAAAGAGGAGGAAAAACCTTTGAGGAAAGAGCTTTTAAGTAGAGGGTGTAAGGCATCAAGATGCCGCAAGAACCCCCCAAAAACAGGGGGCCTTGCGGCCTCCCATGCGGGCCACATGGGAGGCCGCAAGGGGCCATGCGGCCCCCATACAAGCGCATGGCCGCCCGCAAGAGGCCATGCGGCCCCCCTTGCTGGAGCATGGCCGCCCGCATGGTTCTCTAGAAAAGGGCATCTTGGCCTTGCATGCTCCCGCAAGCCCTCCCGCGCTTTGCGTCTATAAATACCCGATTTGAAACTCAAAGGGTCTTCATAAGACCCCATTTCCATCTCTTTTTCTCCCCATCTTGAATCCTCATTCTCTCCTCTATTAGATCTTCATTCTTGAACTCCAAGAAAGAAGAGGGGTGGTGATCTCTTCCTCTCCTCCATTGGTGATGATCCTCCTCGAGATCTCGCAAAGTAAAGGGTGAGTTTTCTTCTCTTCTTCAATTCCTTGTTCTCTTATCCAATTCTTTATAGATCCATGAAAGAAAAGTGTGGATCTAATATAGATCCAATGTTTGAAAGGAATTAGAGTGTAGATCTAATGTTTGGTTGGTTTAAGAGCCTTAATCTCATGTTTTGGTAAAGAATGAACGACATCCTTCATCTCTAAACCCATGATTCTTGTAGATCCAAACCCAATTAGGATCGTCTTGATTTTATTGTGATCTTGAGGGTTTGAGGATCGTTTTAGTGTTAATTCTTGAATCTAGAATATCTAGTAAACCCTAGAAGCCATGAGATTTAATTTTGATCATTCTTTCCTCGCTTGTTTATTGTTTGGGTTATGTGATTGATTTTTGTTTTTCTTGGATCGTTAATGGCATCAAGGAGGTGGATCTAAAGGCAAGAGTAAAGAGCAAGTAGGCAAGTGATCCAAGAAGTTCGTTCTCGCCAAGTTTGTGACTGGGAAATTGTTTAATTCATGAGCTATGATTATGCTTGTTTGAATAACTAATTATATACGTTCTTGAATGGTGAATTTCATGTTTCAAAGTTTCTTGAGACGTTTTCACGAAACTTTGAATAATGATGATTTATGTTTCAGTTTATTTCTTGATTGAAGACATTGGTCATTTATACTTCTTGATTTATGATCCGATGTACTTTTGATTAAGGTTATTAATCATTTATAGTTTGGTTTATGATTTGATATACTTTTCGATTATGATCAATGATCTTTTATTATTCTTAAGGGATGGAATCCCTATATCTTGAGATGCATATTTTCAAAGTATTGGCAAAGGGTTAATGTTCTTGACATAAGGACCCAAGAAAGGGCCTAAGTGAATCAAATTGGATTTCTTGGTGATGAAGCTCTATTTGAAATGTTATTCTTTGCGATGATGTCGTATTTGAAATGTGTTTTCAAAGAATACTTTTATGATGATATTCTTGATGAAAATAATATCATTGCCGATGTTTACTCAAAAATTCACTTTTGAATTGAGAGTTGTATCTATGAGAATTTGTGATCTCTTGACGAGATTTGTGATATCATATTAATGTTTTTATATTATTATCGTGATGTGTTCATGATGAGCCTACGGGCCGGATGGGTATCCCAAATGTCTCGATGGTGACATTGGGGGGGATCCCCATCTACTTGTAGAAGCGAGTCTCCATGAACCGACATAGTTGGGGTGGCGTGGAGTTCTCGGCTGACTAGCCCTTACGGGAGGCGCGCGAGAGAACTGAAGGTGCTATGTTGGGTTCCCGGAGTCACCGCACGGGATTCCTAACGACCAATGCCAAGATACGCGCATCTATGGTTAGTGATTGAGGGATTTCATAGGCATTGATGATGCTATCGAAAGAGGATGTCCGCATGTGTTGCACTATAAATGCTTGATTCGATGAGTTTGATCTTTTAACGAGTATTCTTAACATGAATTTTCATTCTTGAATCTCTTCATAAATGATTTTCGGAGTTTTACTGATATCTTTCTTTGAGAAAGTTGGAAAGCTTCTTATATTGAAATGTGTATTTAAAGCATCTTGTAAGTTGTTGGTTATTAAAGATATACATATATTTTTGGCATATCATTTTGTTACTGACACACCCTTGCGTGTGTGCTCCGCAAGTGCACGGGTGTCGAAGTAATAAAGTACCCAAACGGGTGGTTAGTCGAATCCACAGGGAGTAGACGTAAGAACAGTAACACTTTGCTAAGTAGCCAAAGACAAATCAATTGTTGTTGTGATTGAAAATAAAACAAGAAAAACAGAAATAAAGTTCGAAAGTAAAAGTTGGAGTGTAGAATAAGATCAATATGAAGATGGGGTACTCGGACAATGCTCCCCTAGAATCCAAGTTTCTAGTGCAAAACTTAAGTTTGCTCTTCTTACAATGAGAATCAATGAGCCGTGGAAATCCAAGGATACGGGGTCCCAAACCTAAGGTCAACCCTGACTAGTCCCCTACGAGGTCCCGGCGGAGAGAAAGACTCTCGACGCCTCACACCACGTATGACTGCGAAAAGTTGTGGGAATCCAAATGATAAACCCTATTCCGAAATATGGACCAACCCCTTTGGTCCAGGCGGAAGATCCCTAATCACAAATAAGTCCCGGAGGAAAGACTTCTCTCTCAACGCCTAACTCTCTTTGAGATCGAAGTTATCTCGTGGAATGACAAGGTAGGGTAAATCATACCGGAAGGGAAAGGGTACGTGTTGCTACCTCTCAACTCACCCTCTCGACCCTCTTCAATCCTTATTGATCTAATCCTAATGGTGATGGTCACTCGTCAAAAGGATGATTAAATGTGATTCTCAACCCTAGTGTCACTCTAAGGGAAAATCCAAGAAGCATACAAGATTGAAACTCAAATTAATACTCAAATTAAAGAACATCAATAAAGTCATAGAAACATAGTAATTCTAGAGTTTACATGTCCAAGTACCCACTAGGGTTTTAGCTCTCCATGGAGCAATACAAGATCCTGAAAGAAATGGAAATTAAATGCAAACAATCCATAAATAAAACCCCCTTAAGCTCCGTGCCGATAGTCTATGACGGTTTCTCCTTCTTCTTCAAAGAATTCCTTCCTCCAAACCTAGGGCACACCTCGCCGAATCGAGTCGTCGAAGGCTCCCCCAATAGCTCTCCTTGAAAGGAATTGATGTTGAAATCGATGAAAAAGCACCCCCAAAGCGTAGCAAGAACCTCCCGAACCCTATCCGTCACTCCCTCTCAAGTTTTGAAGAAGATGCCCCAAATAACGCTTGAACGGCTTTATAATTGGCCATCTCGAGGATCCACACGGGCGTGTGGATGATCCACACGGCCGTGTGGAGTTTCAGCCCCTGTGGAAACTTGCGTATTGGTCCCCGATTTCGCCCGTTTCTTCTATTGAGGTCACACGGACGGACACACGCCCATGTGAAAGGTCATGTGGCATTTGTTGATGATGAAAAACCCTTGGAGAGCTTTTGAAATCTTCGAACAAATCCGAACAAGCGGGCATGACTGCCTTCGTGTCCTTCTACAAGAATTGTCTTGAAGCCTTTAGAAGTTGGCACATACCCCCTCGTTTGAACCCGATTTGTGTCTTGAACTTTGTATTTGCACAAAAGAGCTCCACTTGGCACCATTATGACCTCATCTTGCCTTTATTCACGTACCATGTCTTCACAACCCTAATTGCACGAAAGAACACAACAGCACACAAAATTAGCGATATAACCTGAGAAATATGATGCTCATGCGTGGAAAACATTTCCAAAAATATGTACATGCAAGCACTTATAAAACTCCCCCACACTTAAGCTTTTGCTTGTCCTCAAGCAAAGTTCATACCATGAGAATTAAAGGTTGAGTGATGAAAATGCTTGGCCTTAAGTTCACCAAAAGTGTGTAAAGATAGCATTCTCAAACAACAGAAAATTTTAACAATAGATAGATAAAAAACCAAAACTCTAGCAAAAACTCAAATTGCGAAGAAAGTAAAATCTGAAAGCGTGTGTGTGTGTGTATACTTACTCATGCCAGCCCCAAGTCTACGCTTGAACATTATTAAAACAAGGACTTATTTAAGGACAAAGAAATCGGTGGTAGCTGCACACAACCTCAAAGGTAGCCATTTCCCAAGATGCCTCCTAGGCGACTTTCACCCTTTCAAGGTGGTAGCTCTTTCCACCCGGGAGTGTTAGCTTTCACACAGCCTATTAGATAGCTCTTTCTCTCATTAGGGCATAGCTAGTATCCGAATTATGAGAGTAGCTGCATACGAAATAGGTGGTAGCTCTTTCCACCCCAAGGACAAAGGAATTTTTTTTTTTTTTCAAACTCAAATAATGAAACTAATGTCCTTTCAGAACTGAATTAGCGTTATCAGGGTTAACAGAGCAACTAATGTGCAAGAAATGCGATCAGACAAAAAATTTCTAAGTTTTTCGAGTAAACTAGAGCATGGTAACAACCGATGTTTAAATTTCACCTAAATTCGAAAATACACTCCTTTTCCTTAAGGTGAACTGTCATTAGCTAGATGAGCATGAAAATGATGATCAAGAATAAAGAACGTGTGCAGTGTGAACTCCCCCCCACACTTGAGCTGTACATTGCCCTCAATGTACTCATACAAGCATGCAACATAAGAAAACAAATAATAACATGAGGGCGTGGGTATTAAAACAACACTCCCCTGATCTCCGAATGTAGTATTTGAATGGAGGTGTAAAAGCGGGAAGTTAAGTTGCATAGGGTTGTGAAGCTCACACGGCCATGTGAGACATCCACATGGCCGTGCATATGACCATTTCTCAAAACCAGGTTGACAAGCTTATCTGCACATCACAAAAGGGGTTCAGTGGATCTCGACACAAACTAAGATTAAAAGAGTATAAAAGTAAACAAACCAAACTCAAACTCAAACATAAACATAAGAAATGAAAACAGTAAGATAACTCTCAGAAGGTACAACCTTTCTGAGTACAAAATGACTCAACAGAAATGAAAGTACAAGGAAATAAAAGGGAATAAAAGACGCGTCAAGCGTCGTCATCTCGCCGGTTTGTTGGGGATCTTTGGAGATGCATGGGGTGCTCTGCGGGTGTGGACGGCGAAGTGGAGTCGCTACCTCTCGCCATCATCGATGGAGTGAAGTGATGCGCGCCATCATCTCGAGTGGTACTCGGCTATGCGGCGACAACCTCAGTGTGGTTCGCTGCCTGGGTCATCCGCATGGCGGCGAGATCAGTCTGGAGGGCCCCTACAGCACTCTCAAGTCTGTCTATGCGATCATATGCCGGAGGAGATGCATGTGCCGCCATCGGTGTGTGTTGTGATGACGGCCCTGCCCGGGTCTCCTCTGAGTCTTCATCTTCATCCTCAGACTCCTCGGACTCATCTGGGAAAGGAGCAACAAGAACATACCTGCCGGGAGAGGCCCTCTTCACCATGGCCATCATACGTGGTGGTTGTCCCGCAAGCGCACGGGGTCGTCAAGTAATAAACCACTCGTGCACGCACGAGTGGGTCGTATTCCCAAGGGCCCGAGAATCTATCCTTACTTCCTTCTCGCAATATTGTCTAGCCGATCAAACTCGAGAGTAAAAGATGAAAATGCAAATACACGAAATTAACACAAATCAGAAAGCTAAATAACCAGGGCAATAGAAAGTGTGAAATCAGGGTGAGAAAGCGGTCCCGGATAAGGATCCCCTCGGGGGCTCTTGGAGTGTACGGGATCTTTGGAATAACATGTAAATGGCTTGTTGGACCGAGAAAACCCTAGATTAGGTCAACCCGATGGTCACGGCAGTTGACCCCTAATCCGGTACGAGTATTGAATACGGGCCCTACCCGTATAAATCCTCATACGATTGCAAAGGGTGAGGCGGTTTTCTCAAACTAAGGTTGAATCACAAATAAGCAATTAACCCTAGAATTGGAGGGGTACAAATACCCGATGGTCACGGCGTATTTATACGTATTTCCCTTCCAAGCTTGGTGAGTCTAACACTAGGGCAATGGTCATGCAACCTAGTATTGGCTAAGTATGGATACACAGAGTTCTCATGCATACCCTAACATTGAAAAGCACCAAACAAGGATCACAAACAAGGATCACAAACAAGTCTACAAACATTAATTAAAACCAAGCATCCAAAATACACAAGTTCACCCCCAAGGTTCACCTACATCCGGTGACCTTGGGGTTTAGTTGTTCATAATATCAAAATACATACTCAAAAGCATGAAAACAACTAAAGAAAGCATAATCACTTCCTCAAATACGAAAATGGAGTTCCGAAGACGCCACTCAAGAGGTGGCTTCTCTTGTCTTCAACCCTCCTTCAATGATGCCCTAGAGTAGGATTTTGCTCCCAAACGCACTCTCCTCCAAGATCTCGCCGTGAAAACGCCCTCAAAGCCCTCCTCCAAGAGGATTTTTAGATGGTTGTGTGGAGCTCCAAGGAAGATGACTTTCTCCCCTCCAAATGCCCTAGAAAAGCCTTTTAAATCAAGACATCGCAATGCCTTGCGGGTGGCCTTGCGGGCGCAAGTTTGCCCGCAAGGCATCCGAGAGAGTTTCTCGGGGAAGTTTTCCATTCAGTGCTACAGTACCCTGCTACAGTGCTTGCGCTACAGTGCTGCTACAGTGATGAAGCCCAAAAACACCGTATTTGGTGTCGATTTCTTCATGAATACGTTCTTGAGCTTATTTCGGGCCTGTAACACAAGTAAAACCACATTAAACAAGAAAATAGAAAACAACTTAACATAAAGAGAGAATAAACTATACACAAGTACGTATAAAATACGTATATTTAGACGTTTATCAAACATCCCCACACCTAAGCGTTTGCTTGTCCCCAAGCAAACAAACATGAAAGAACAGGGGCAAGAAGATAAATGGCTAAATATACGACCTCAAGCTCAAATGTACGGGACTTCACTAGCACGGGTGGTTAGAAATCGGGAAGTGAGTTGTTCGGTGTATAGACAAGCAATATCAGCTCTGTTTCATCCAAAGTGTCATCGTGAGTGTGTGCTGACTCCCACTGCGATCTCCACACCTGGATTACCCCGGGATGTCCATTCACCTCACACAGATTGAAGTTAGTGTTAGGAATGCTAAAGACCCTCTCAATAGTCAATTAAAAATCTTCGGTCTCCAAAAAGGAACTTTAACATCAAGTGAAGATAGAACAGGTTTCAGGCGTTTTTTTTTTTTTTTTTTTTTCCGAGTCCGCCTAACGTAGACTGCACAAAAATCTTTCAGCACGATGCACATGCTGGCCAGGCACAAGAGCCACCCAACTTACTTGACTACAGATCTACATATACGCATTCATGCTTTTATAAGCAGAGGAATACTGACATAGACTCTTCTTTTTTTTTTTTTTTTTTTTTTTTTTTTTTTACAACGCCTGATCAAACCTGCTAAAAACTTCACTTAAAAACCTCACTGAGGGTTAAAGCAAAAACAGGAGACTCAAAAGTTTTTAAAGGACTATTGAAAGAAAAATTTAACATCCTAACACAAAAATCAATAAGATGGGTTAGAGCGTCAGAATTGGGAGTTATAGTGAGCAGGTATAAATATGCACTAAGGATGAAACAGAACTATATTCATGCACATGTAAAGTACAACTCACTACTATCATTCTACCAAGCTAGGAAATCCTTAACAAAAAGATCATAGCTATCATAGGTAAAATACAAGCATGCAATACAGTATAAATACTCCATCCCCACACCTAAAGCTGTACATTGTCCCCAATGTACATAAATCAGCAGTACAGGGTGGGAAATAAATATAACAAGAATTAAAAGATGGAGTAAGAAACTTCCCCAATCCGTTGATGAAATGCATGTGAACTGGGGGTGGTCCATGTGGTGAGGGTGGGAGTGTGAAGCATTCCTAAAGAAATTCCTGGAAAAAGACGAACACCGATCACAACTCGGGAATGAAAATGATAGAGAAGAGTGCAAAAACAGAAAGTTCAAAATAAAGAGAGAAAGTTTAGTAGGGTCGAAACCCTAACTAACTTAAAAAGTAACACTAAAGCAAACAACAATAAGAGCAACAAAATAAATAAAAAGAACAACAAGAACAACAACGGTTGGCGTGATCGTTGGGAGTCTAAGAGTCGGATGGCCGTGATGATGCGGCACGTGGTGGTAGGCTGCGGAGGTGGTGCCCGGCGAAGATGAAGAGCTGCGTAGGAATGTCGGGATCTCGGTGGTGGCACTCTCAATGTGACTCAACGATGCGGCTAACTCTCTATGTCCTCTCTCAAGTGTCTGCATTTGTTGGTAGACCTCGGTGCGAAATTCTGCAAACCGTGCCTCAAGTGATGGTCTCTGCTCTCTAGACTCGGCTCGGACTCGGACTACGAACCGGTGTCCGTCTCGTGCGAAGAATGAGGGTCTTCGCGTGTGTTCCTTGGTGTTGTGCAAGCCTGTGTATGGTACCCCGCTTCTCAACTATACCAATGCAAGTCAGAGTCTGCATGCTAAGTGGTGCCATAGAACCAACGACTGTCATGCCTTGAGTGTGCTCAAGAAGGCCCATGCCTTTGATCATTCTTGTGATATATGGCCCGGCGAAAATTGCTCCAAGGCGAACAAGCGGCCCTGGTGTCCTAAGACTTCCGCAAGAAGATGCCCCATGTGTAGTGGATAGCGCTCGATAATCTTGTGCCGGCATCGGTAGGTCCGTGCGCGAGACAACCCCGGTCGAGTCCAGTCTACCCCCAATGCCTCTAGTCGGCGGTGCATGGATGTATCGATGGGCAGGGTTCAGTAGTTGGGATGCCTTCCTTGTCCCCGAGCGATTTGCTATAGAACACCAATAGGACTCATTTGTAACGGGGTGCGGTAAGTCATAGCCTAGGGCTTTAAACTCAGGAGTGTGGGTGTATGCTTCTGTGTAGAATCCCATGTATATGCCCAGTTCATCTTGAGAGATTCGGTGTTTCTCCCCAAATGCTTGAAATGTAATCACACTCGGTCGGCCGGCACACCATTGCTTTGCAACTTCAATGGAGCTTAACACTTCTAATGTGAGCTCTTTGTAGGTGGGTTCTTCAATGGAGAACAATTTGTCCCACCCACCATGAGAGATAAACTCCAAGATGACTTCATCTAAACCCAAGGCTCTCAAAACATTCCAATCAATTTTTCGTATGGTGCCGAATTGTTTCCTTGACAAAAGGGCGAATCGGGTCTTGTGATCGTCCTTTCGAAATCGTGGTCCGTCGCCGGGCGGAGAACGGTCTCTCCATGTCCTCTTATGAGCCACTTTCATGGTCCTCATACCTACAAGACCAAGGGGACACCATTAAACCAAATTTTAAAGAAATTGAGGCTTCATGGAATGAAAATTAAGGAGAATGGTTCATTGCTACAGTAAATCCGAGAAATTTTGGCAAGAGTTTTGCTTGAAAAAGTAGCCAAAAATTTCTACAATCATACAAAACCAATCTCACAATGCTATATTAAGCAAAGAGAACATAAACACAAAGATTACATCCCAACAATTCAATAAAACACAAGATATAGGAATGAAAATCAAACCTTAACCCTAGAGTATGAGGGATGAATCAAAAGCTTGAAACGGCTTGAAAAGGTTGTAATCTTCCAAAATCCTTCCACAAAAGAGTTTAGAGGAGGAGGAGAGTGATTTAGAGCAAAAAAAATGAGGTGATTTGGTGGAGAAATGAGTGAGAAATGAGAGGAAGAAGATGGGAGTGTGAAGATGAGAGAAAGAGTTTGGAAGAAGCCTTTTTAGGGCAAGTGTCGGGCATCCTTGCGGGTAGCCATGCGGGCTCAAGGTTGCCCGCAAGGAGCCTCGGGAAGCCTTGCTGTTGGGCTTGCGGGCGCAAGCCCACCCGCAAGGCCCCTCTGGATGGTTCACGGGCAAGCTTGCCAAATCCGACCAAAACCCTCTCTAACGGTCATAAAATTGCTCTAAACTTGTTTAGCAACAACATAACCTCCTTTAAACCCTAAAAACAATGCAAACAAAGCCGAAATAATCCCATAAACACACAAGAAGCAAGCTTCATGGCATCAACACATCAAACAACTCAAAGAATCCCAACATCAAGCAACAAAGAAATGACAAAGAAGAAGAACAAAATAACTAAAACAAAGACAACATCTAACTACTACAAAATTAAAGAAAACGAAAACTAGAGTGCAAGGAATTTTAAAAGCTTGGGTTGCCTCCCAAGAAGCGCTTGTTTAAAGTCGTTAGCTCGACATATCATACCTTGATTCATGGTGGGTCAAATGGTGGAGAATTACCTCCATTTCTTGGCGGAGGGTTGTTACCTGGAAAGTTCATGGAAAGACACGAGAAAATGCAAAATTTACCTTCATTTTCAAAATATAGGCGGTCTACCTCATTCGGTGGTAACGTGGAGATACTCATGCTTTTCTTCATTTTTGCATTCACCTTTCGCCATGCCTTCTTCAAATTTCCCTTTTTCTTATGATGCGGAGGTGATACAACTTCTACTTGGGCTGTCTGTGGTGTTGGCGAAGGCGAGGGGTCCTTTACTTCCAGTTCTTCATCCTCGGTTCCTTCTAGGTACTCGTCTGAGGGATTCAACGAAAGAACCTCCTGCACACAATCAGAAATTATCACATCAGTTACATCCGTGTAATATAAAGTATCATCATGGTCTAGTGTGTGCTTCATAGCCTCTGGAAGAGTGAAGACAACTTGTTCATCCCCCACTCTCAGTGTCATCTTCCCTCCCTTAACATCAATTAGGGCTCCCGCGGTGTTGAGGAAAGGGCGGCCAAGGATCAATGGGACCTCTACATCATCATCCACGTCTAGTATCACAAAGTCCACCGGAATGATGAGTTTATCAACCCTCACAAGAACATCCTCGACAACTCCTCTTGGTCTTCTCACCGAGCGATCGCAAGCTGGAGGGTCATTCGCGTGGGTCTTAAATCCTCCGGCCCCAACTTCGAGGAATAGATTATATGGCATCACGTTTATACTGGCTCCTGAGTCGGCGGAGCATTTTCTTGCATCCCCTCACCTAGTACACGGGGTATGATGAAGCTCCCGGGTCTGTCAATTTCTTTGGCAATTTCTTTTGAATTACAGCTGAACAGGTTCCCGTAAGTGTCACTGTGTCTAGATCCTCCAACTTCCTCTTGTTAGTAAGGAGGTCCTTCATGAATTTGGCATATTTAGGCATTTGAGATAGAGCTTTGACCAAAGGAATGTTAATATGAAGCTGCTTGAACATGTGGAGGAACCTTTTAAATTGGGCTTCATCCTTGTCTTGCTTGAGCCTTGAGGGATATGGCACCACAGGCTTGTATTCGGGGCTTTTATGAGTGGAGGAATTTGAAGCATCATCATCAAGTTTCTTCCCTTTTTCTTCACTTGTGTTTTTAATCACATTGGGGTCTTCCCGAATGGCTACCCGTCATTAGAAGCACTTGGGCTCTCCTCGGCCCTTGCCTCCAACTGTCTCGCGCTTCTCAGTGTTACATCTTTTAAGTGTTCCCTCGGGTTGCTTTCAGTGTTACTTGGCAAACTGCCCGAGGGACGTTCTGCTTGCACTCTAGCAAGTTGTCCGACCTGATTTTCTAAAGACTGAATAGAAGCCTGCACATTTCTCAGAACAGCACCAAATTCATCAAATTTCT